>OX422144.1:28787378-29987378 GCA_949129095.1 Volucella bombylans
AATTCGCACCTTTGTGCTCGTTGACGACTCCTTCACAACTGCATGATGGGGAAGGTAGCAACAAGTATATCGCTGTTCATTATTATTTTCCACGACGCAGTGTTGATCTTCACTAGTCTGAACCGGCTTCATTTGTCCCATTTTTAAATACTCATTGATAGACTCGATATAAATTCGTTTTAATTGGCTATCTTTTTGCAAACGCCTTTCTAAGTGCTCAAAGCGCTTTAAAGCTATTAACCTTGACCTTCCAATAGAACAAGATGAATTAATATCGATCTTAAGTGGCAGTCTCACCCGATATTTGCCGTTTTCTGAACGCTCATGAGTATTTTTGTAAAAGTCTTCACACCATTGATCCTCATCTAAGGGAACATGAGAATCGGCAATATTTTCGAATTCCCAGAACTTCCTTAAAAGGAAATCGATTTCGATTTGGGTATGCAAAGATGACAATATTGTGCATGAAGGTACACGTTTGGTATTCTTTCCCGATATAACGAACCCAAATGTTGTTTTCTGAGCGATAGGTAGCCCACTGCCCGCACGCCGAGTATCATCCAAAATACATTCATCGTAGACATCACTGCCTAACAAAATATCAACAGATTGTGGCTCGAAGTATTTTGGATCCGCAAGGCTTAATTGTTGCAAATGCGTACAATTGGTTATGACAACTCTTTTATCAGGTAAGACACCACTCACCTTAGGCAATACATATGCCACAACTTCATATCTTATTAGCGGATCCAGCCTTGAACCAACAGATAGATTGACTCTATAACGACCAGTAGTGACCTTAGATCCTGACAGACCATTAACATTAATGCAAACTTTATCCCTATGAAGACCCAACAGTTGAACTACTCGCTCCGTCACAAATGACGCCTGTGACCCCTGGTCCAACAATGCTCTAAATTGATAATTTTGCCCTGCAAACGACTTAAGAGTAACGACAGCCGTTGGCAAAAGAACGTCGTATAATCCAGTTTGTTCTTGTACCATCCCTCCCTCAGTCGCCACATGCGTAGACGAAGTTGTCTGAGCGGTTGTTGCGGGAACTCGATCAATATGGATAAGTGTATGATGCTTTCCTCCACATTCACCGCAAGTTCGACGGCTACTACATTTAGACGATCGATGATTATAACCTAGACAATTAAAACAAAGTTTGAATACTTCCACCGCAGCTCGTTTTTCTGTTACACTCATTTCGGCAAATTTTGGACACCCCCGCACTGGATGATCGGCCTTCTCACAAACGGGGCATAATATTGTTGACGTTCTCTTTACCGTGTGCATAGATTTAAGTTCCCTCTTCCCGCATGATAAGTTTCCCGTAGACTTTTTTATCGGCTGGTTATGCGCCTTTAATGATTGGTTTAAATGCTTATTATTCGACCTTGAAGAAGTTACCATCATGAGGTATTGTTCATCCAGTATGGTACAAAGCTCAGTAAAGGTTGGAATACTAGTTTTCTTTCGTAGAGAGTGATCCCACTCACTCCGAATAGAGTGAGGTAATTTTTTAACAAGAAAGTACACCAGCACGGAATTTTGTTCATCCCCACCAACACCCAGCTTCTTAATGGAACTAATGCAAGAGCGACAAGTTTGGGTAAACCGTTTGAGTGAAGTAGGGTCATCTCGTAGTACATCTGGCTGTTGGTCCAATACGTCCATGTAATGGGTAAAGAGAATGCGATTGTTGTCGTACTGTTTACACAACATATTCCATGCTTCCATGTAACTTTCCCCGACGAGGCTAATATGTTGAATGTCTTGCGCAGCATCCTCCACTAACGCTGATTTTAAATAATGAAATCGTTGTAGGTTACTTAATCTTTCACTTCGATGAATTCTATCCAAAAATATTTCTTTGAAGGCTGGCCATTCGACATGATTTCCATTAAAAGTTTGAAGTTTCACTTCGGGTAGAGGAACCCCTGTAGCTACAAAGGAATTGTTCAAACAATCAGACTCCACAGAAGTGTCATTCCTCGGTGCTGATACCGCCCTTGCAGCGAGAGACTCCCGGATAGTAGTAACAGCGTCGATATAAATGTCTTCGAATTTGTTGCACATATCAGCATCTACGTAATTTTCCTTAACAGCAGCATTCTCTGACTGTCGAATTAAAATACGATGATTTGATCGAAACTCCTCTCGATATGACGACAAAGAATCCAGACGGACGTTATGGTACGCTTCAGTTTTACGAGTAGAAGAATCTTTCTTAAAATTACGCAGTGCCCTTTGTATTGAATCTAGCAGTCCCAACTGCTCCGCAACAATATCATTAAGCCCAGATATTTCCTTACCCTCAGTCATCATTTATTTAAAGAACCAGAACAAGTAAATCAGAGCACTTACCTCGTGTTACAGAAATTAGGTTAGTTCGGTCCTCTGATATATTCCGCTGATGACTTCAAGATATCCCAAATAACCAATTCAGATCCTCACAGGAGGCACCAAATGTTGAGTTCTTGATAGAATGGATCTGTGTCGGTTATCGATGTCAATGCAAAAAAATGAATACGAGTATGTTGAATAATTCAATACAATGTATGTTGCGTATATTAATTCCTTTCTTTTTTTTATTACATATATAAGGTCTTTACAATGTCAAGGTGACCGTTGCAGTGAGTTACAAATTTTTATATAAAACAAAGTAAAGCGAAGAAGAAAAAGGAGAATGAAAGAATGTCAAACTATACAGACATTCAACAAAAAGTAGGTGTTGCCAGATCCAACAGAGTCCTATTCGGTCTCCCACACCCGGAGAGCTAATATCGAAACCAAATATACCTGAATTTCAAACCACTACATCACAACAATGTTTTCCTTTCTCCTACTTCTATCTTTCCAACCGCGCCATAGCAACAGTAAAAGGGTATAAACCCTTAGACGCGCGTAAATTATAAAAAAAAATAAAAAATTTCACTTGTTTTATTATTTATATTAGTTAAAATGCTTAACCTATCGAATTCACTATTGCGTATACCATTAAAATCTATTAGTTTTTCATGATCACTTATTTTCAAATCACTTCTTACTTTTAAGTCATAAATTTTTATATAGGAAACAAGATAATCATGTAGAACTCTACAGGTGGCAGTTATTCTCGTCGGTTTATGAACTATGTAGGCGTTAATTAAAAAGGCGCTTTAATTGTTGTTTGTAAAGATAATGGCTTAACATGTTTGCATTAAAATCTCATAAATTATAAGCTCTTTCCCAACAAGATTGTCCATTAGAGCATTTAAATGATCACTAAAATATCTAGAAGCTGCACTACGCAATCTGAATCTGAACTTTAACTTGATCTCTACCACACCTAGGTTAACGTAATTAACTTCCTGATAGGAAGAGGGGAATGCCCTCTGAGTAAGAGGGTGAAAATTTTTTCAAAAATTAGTCAGTCAGAAATTTATTTTCCTTCATTGGTTAAAACTGGTTAAAACTGGAAGCTTATCCAATCAGTGGGAAACGAATTGGTGAGATTAGAATAGGTCATAATCCGGTGCAATTCATATCAGGAGTATATGGTGTTTGGGGTCTTGCGTTGACATCGCCCATTCCGTTGGCCAAAGATGGGCGTGCCCACTGAATTTCTCAAGCAGAGAACAATAACGATCAACAATTACCGTCTTATTTTATTTAACCTGCTTATATGTAGTATATCAGACCCTTGTTTTCCAACCAGAAACACAGCATTACCTCTTTCAAATGTAGGCCAGCTATTGATGCTGATGTTGATGCCGAGTTTCCCATCTTCAAATATAGGCTCTTACCAAAATCTTTCAAGCTTAATTGAAAGCTTTTCGGATTAAATTGATCTAAATTCTAATAGGATATAAAATATCATGAACCATTGGAGAATACTCCAAGTTCTCTTTATCAGAAAGTTCTTGGAGTGACCCATCAATTCAGCTCAAAAATAATTCAGCTTTTTTTAATTAAGAAAACCTAATTCAAGTGTGCATATTCTATATTTTGACGATACAAGCAAGACGCTTCTATTTCCATGCCATTCTCATTTTAAATCTTTCGAAGAATCAGGAAACATTCATAAGACGTGTTCATTAATCATTTACTCGTAAATAGGTTAGGAAAAAAACAAACATTACGAAGAAACGTCACTGTGAATTTAATTTGAGTATATCATTTCATTATCTAATATTGAATGTCCTTGTTAGTTCCTGGTCAACAAAACAATATAACAGCATCCATCAACCAAAAAAATACGGGAAGAGTCAAGTTCTCGCATGCCAATTGACAATCATCAAAGCACGATTCCAAGGTGAATTTTAAAACAGGATAAGGATAACCAATTGGTCTAGCTGTGGTAAATGAAGGAAACAGGAATGGATATATGCGGCCCGCATTTAATAGGATATGTGTGGTGTGCACATATATTATATATACCCTCAATAGAAGGAGATAAATCTAAAAGCTGCATAGGACAAGATAAAGAAGAAGAAGAATATAAAACTCAATGACATTCAGACAAATAAAGTAACAACTGGAGTACCTCAACTCACAGCTTGAGTTTGCACTATGCATCTACCCTTTGTACGTACAAATACGTAACTCACATAGGTTAGGTTCCAGGTGATGTAAATAATTCTGTTTATTTGCACGTTGTTTCCTCTTACCACTTTCTAAAATATCCTGTGTGCTGGTCGTTCGAAGGGCTCATCGCCTGGGCACAAGTAAGAGGCGCACGGCAAGACAGCACTCTCGGGCAGGTGTAATTGAATACAAAATTACTTTAGCCACGGATTAATATTTAATGAATTTTTCCACTCGTGTTTCTTAGAAGGATAAAACATAGAGTAGTAAGACCAATATATGTACATATGTATGTATATACAAGTATGTATGGATATATGTACGTAGTACGATCGTACCAGAAACACGTTTGCTTTTATTATGCGATATGTGGCAGCAACGTAACCTAGTTGGCAGGAATCTAAAGAAAAACACGCAACAAAAAGCATCCATTTTTTCCTTGTTTCACTTTCTCTCTTCGTTTTCTATTCGTCTTTTATGACCGAAAAAATTACAACGAATTGCTATGGAGGTGGAGGTCCCAGGAAAATGGCGAAATTCAAAACCAAGATGATGCGGGCTAAGTATCTTGAGTAGTATGTACTCCTTCTTAACTAAATGGAATTCCTTTCCCGTACTCATACAGTCTATATGGAATAGATAGTGGATGGTTTCTGCTTATCCCATATGTACGGTAAGAGTACTAATGTGAGTTTCCTTTGGAGATGACAGTCTAAGTGTCGAGAATATTTAACATTCCCATTGAGCCACATAGAACTAGTATCTTGATACGATTAATATAAGGACACAAATGCCGTTCGGCCGTTTACGGAACTTGAGCATAGAACACAGATGACATATTAAAGTCGAATGCTCTAGACATTGTCGTTTGTTTTGTGGAGCCAATATTGAATGTTAGAGAGCAATTATACAATACTTTCCACAAGCATTGTTTTACGTCTGCACGTACAAAATTTGTATGTTCGAGTACGAGTATCCCTTTGGGAAAGCAAAATTTCTTTAAGCTACCAAATTTTATACTTGGAAAAGCTAAACTGAGAGAAACAGAATTGATATTCATATATACGAGTACACTTTACGGAATCTAACTTCATTTAATTGATTAAACATTTCAGATTAAAATTGTATTGGACAAAAATTAGTTTTCTTAACTGGGAGTACCGGATAGATTTCTAACTTGACAACCTACCAAAACTAAAGTGCACTTAACCTTGTTGACTTGACACTAAAAAAAAATAACTTTCACCTTATGTTAGAGAAATGTGCGTACTCATATTTTCGGATTAGGTTAGGTTTGGTTAGGTTAGGTAAAACTGCAACCTACATTTCTCAGGCTCACTTAAGCAAGAAAAGATAATTTGTGATACCACAACAGACTCTCAATGTTCTCACACCTTAAAAGGGAGACGAAGAGGTTACCATGTGGTGCTTTTAGCAAACCATTGAGCATGCTTACTGTTATGTTAAAAGGGTCTTTAAGTGATTATTCTTACTGGGATGATGGGATCTTAACTGGTGTATATCTTTGACCCGGCTCAGGCCATATTTGTCTGATCAGATTACGGGTGAGATGCCTTCTCACCACATGTAATTTGCATCATCTATCGAATACAGTTTGAGCATGTAGTGATTGGCATTGCTACGTACTTAGAGATTGAGTGGATAGCTGTACTAAAAATTCGAATGTCCAGGGTCCGATTTTGAACTATTTCGCACCACGTATCTCCTTTAAACAGCTTTTGGCTGTCAGGACAAATTCATATATCCTTAGTAGACAAAACGATCCACTTCAGCCAAGTGAGAGGCTCATCAATTGCCAAAAATTTCTGCTTGAAATACGCTATAGTGATTTGAAGAGGGATATCCGGTATGAGTTGCTTGGAGAATACACTTTCCTCCAACCCTTGATATGTTTCCAAGCCATCAGTTTATATTGTATATGAAAGGGTTTTGCTTTCGGCAAAAAATTGCCCATACAGTCTTCCCTGCTAGCAATTTTTTGAATTGAACACGCTTTCAAACTTAGCGCAATGGATGAAGTAGTCGACATTTTGGAAAAGGTATATCTAGTACAGAAGTGGTGGAAGTTCTTATACATATATGTTAGCACCACATTAGCACCACCATTACAAAACGGGCTGATCTTTGCAGCTATTCTAGTTTTAAGCAGTTGATCTGTTTGCCATTCTGCCAATTGATACAATAGTATAGATCTAAAGAACGAAGTATAAATCCAGTCGGTAATTTGAAGTGAAAGTCAGCATTTTTTCTTAATGGCTATTCTGTATGCGAATAGAACAACCTTGACCTTTTTTTATCGCGTTGCTGGGTTCCAGTTCTCAGAATTTTTAATTGAATTTAATTTTTTAGAATGGACCTGGAATGACATGTCTCTGAACACCCTTGGTTTGTTCTGATTATGATTTATCCTTGCAATATGCATGTTGAGAAGTCGAGAGCAAGGTTGGTATGTTCACTTGGAAAAGGGTGTAACTCAGGTTTTCCAAGGCTTTCAGATGAAAGTATGTCAGGTTTATAGGTCTCAAGTCATTATGGTACACATGGAAACTTTTACTTGCCTTACGCATACAAATCAGACTGATTTCGGTTCATATCGATTTTGGATGTACACCAAATTTAGGCAGCAGTTAACGGTGACTTCTATCCATACTAAAACTATAGTTTATTGATTTCGGCAGGAAAGATGCAATGCAGTCCCGCAGTCTTACATGCATTACAACTGTTTACAACCCAGTTAATTTTTGTTCTGAAGACTTGATTGTATGGATTCCGCGTAATTGGTAGTGATTCTTGAGAACAAAGTGGGAATAAGACTTCGATTTTTTATTGGAATTCATTCATGAGCCATTCAATTTAAGTAGATAGCTTGGAGTAGTTGCAATGGATGCAAGAGCTTTACGAAGTCTTGAGGCCGCGGAGATTTTATCTGTTTTGGGCTCATCAAGGTTCCCCTTTAATAAAAATGTAATTTCAAACAATTTCTCCAAATAGTTGAGGTTGAATGTCTTTATCATTAACCGTAAGTTTCAAATCAACATTGATTACTATGGAGCTTTATTATAAAGTGGCGTAGATAACCCTGAGCAAGATTATATATACGAGTATTTGTAGTATAGAAGATAAGCTTTGCGGGTTAGTAATTTTCCATATGTAAATATTAAATGAGATTCATTAGTAAATTCACAAATTGGAGTGCTATGAAAAGTCCTATGCAGTTGAGAAAAGCAATTTTTTTAGAGAATGATGAATGCATTTCATCATATTTCCGTAAAAGGTTATTATACCGAACAACTGATGAATTGACGCATCTATAGTCACGTAGAGAATGCTAAAAGATCCTTTACAATGTCAGAAAGCCAACATCAGCTTTACCATTCGGCTGTTTTAAACAGAGAACTTTCTAGGAAAAAGAAAATAAAACACAGTGCGCGTATCTCACCTTTCCGCTCCTGGTCGAAGTACCGTAGTTTGGGGAACTTTCAACATAATGAAATTGAATACTTCAAAAATATAATGCTCTACACTCGTTAAAGCGAAATTTAAATACCCAGCCATTGTCAATGAATACTTTCATCGTCGAAAAAATCTATGCAGGTGCTCCTAAAACACTTCTGTACCTGCTTAATAGGATTCATAACCGTGCCATAAATCCCATAGCTGATCCTAATATCGCTCATGCAATGGACACCCTCGAACTACGACGCAATGTCTCGTGTCTCACTTTGTTCTATCGTTATTTCCACCACCAGCGTCCCATAGAAATCGGCAGTAGCATTTAACCTCTTCAAACTTTTAATTATAATATCCGTCCCGCTCATTAGTATGTACACCCTCAAGACCACATTTGAACGTACTCTAAAATATCGTGATTCTTATCTAAGCCGTGCAAAATTTTCGTGGTATGCCCTGCCAAGCTCTCAATTTCTTGCAAACATTTAAGGCCAATGTAAATCGGAGCCTCTCTTTTCTTCTCCCCTAAGTTTCCTTCGCCCTCGCTGTGCGCAAACATTTTAAGGGTATAATAATGCCTTAAACGCACACTAATTATAAGAAAAATTCCAAATCCGAACTTTTTCTGCTTCTATCATCATCCAAATTAGTCTTGAGTAATTTGTTTGAAGCTTGCTAGTTTCCTTAATGAGCGATTTGCATGGGTTAATCCATGCAAAGAAAGCGTCCTCCTGGTTTTTTCCTATCCTGCGCTTAGGCGGAGATCTGATGGATTTACTAAGCTTCTCCTTAAAGCGCGTCTAGTTATTTTTCTGTGACTACTATGGAAATCTCCAAAAACGCGTTCGAGCTGGTAATCTCCTTGGCCCATCTGATAGGGCGAAATTGGTAATTTCTGCCTACTCTTTATTGGAAACCATCATTGTTGATAACCAGGCCTGACGATTGCATGCCTTTGGTGATTTTGTGAGGTAAGCCAAGGCAATGAAAAACGTTGGCTCTATGGTTCCTGCAAAATACCTATTTCCCAAATTTAACAATAAAGTTAAAAAGGGAATTCTGAAAATAATCGGTTTCGACCTTAGTACGGCAGGCCACTTTTTTTTAGATCAGCAAGCTAGTGAGGCCAATGGTTTGTTAATGTTTTTTTTTTGTTTTTTTTTTCATTTTAGTGATTTTTTTTCCAGCCCTTCTTCGAAACACTGCTGCCTCTATTACTTTAATCCGGAATTTTCGGACTATTCTCGTTTAGTATTGACATTCATTATATTATTATTTTCGCCATCGTCCAAAACTGCGATGCATATTTTTAAAACGGATAAACGAAACATGTATAAGCTTAAGCATAACAAAACACTACGGAATTCTCGCGTCATTCAAGGTACTCCAAGTTAACCTATGCGCGGCACCTTCATCGCAGTTTCCTTCATAGTTAACGACAGAGCCCTAGTGCAGGTTTGGAAAAGCTTCATATTTATTTATGGGGATCTTGTCTTTTGAAACTCATATCACAGCTTTCCTACTTCTACTCGTATTACGTTTTTCTTCTTGTGATTTTAGGTATTCTCCGAAATTAAGCGCTCAGACCTGGCCTCTCTCCCTGTTTACATTATGCCTTGCAAGTGACTTGCTAGTGGTTCGCACACTATATTCGCCTTTCGTCATTTAGTGCTGTTCTGTACTAAGTTCTAAATAGCGTACTTTTCGTAGTTATATATTTTGTATGAGTTTGATATATCTCCTCGTTTTAAAATCATCTTGTCCACATCAGTCTGCGTATTTGCACTTCTTTTCAACGCCATATCCGTTTAAATCTCAAAAAAGATTTATATCAGTGAAAAACTGAAAATACCATAGTTCAAAAATATAACCAGCTCTTTACCTATATAATAGAACATCAATCGTCCTCTAGTCTACATTCCGTTCAATGCTGCTTAAACTTACTTTACTTTCATTCACTTCAAATCAAATGTTTGCTCTAAAATGTTCTATGCACTAGAGGTTGTTCTTTTGAATACTTCATATATCCCAATTTCTTATACCAAACAAAATTTGATACAATTGACAAGCTACTTCGTGGATAACTATTTGGCAAATGAGATGTAAATCCCTTCATATTTTTATTTAAATCTGAGCAAGGAAAAGAAAACTATTTGTTCCAAACGAAAAAAGAAGGAATTTTCATGTTGTACTCATATTGCAACGGAAGTCATCCTTTTTCCCATTATACTTGTTGATATGTTTGTAAGTTACAAATCATGCCCACTCATCTCTCGAAAGTCATCAGGAAGGAGGTTTTTCAAATTCCCATTAATAATACTCACCACAGATGCTTAAGATTTTCATCTTTCAAGTCTTATTCATCGAGAAGCCCTCTTACTCGTAAAAGCGTCTTATCTTTAATATCCACAAGCGCATTGGTTCCCCATACATACATATGTGTGTATGTACATACATGTCATTAGGCATTCCTGGCCCTTTTGCAAAACAAAACAAACAAATAAAATAAAAAAAATATAGAAATAACCCTTCAGAGAAAATGCGATTAAAAGCCCCTTTTTTATTGCGCACCAGGGGGGTACAGTAAAATCGAAAAAGTAAACAGCTGACGAAATCCGGAAATTCATACAAGTGTTGAAAGCTTTCACCCTTTCTAAAAGCATATGCAGCATGTATCCTTCATACCACCCACCGATAGGCAACAAAAGCTTTTAATCAAATTACACACCACCCATACAAATGCATAAACATACTCGTCGCAGGCAGCAAGATTCACTTTGATAACCGCTGCGAAAGCAACAAAGCCTACATACCCTTTCCGTGTGCGCTTTCCTTTGCCGTAAAAACGATTCGGTACGGGCGACCAGTACCGAGAGCTTGTTCAGAGCAAATATGAGAATAGAGGACAAAAAGAGAACCATGAATTAAGCCAAATTCAATAATTTTGCTCTTCCTTTGGTCGTAATTGTGTTTGTGTATTGGGTACTTGTTGTTGTTTGATATTATCTTTTTCTCACGCAAGGGCTTTTTCTCTGCTGTCATTTTACAGTGACAGTCCTTGTCCTGCTCCTTGTTCGATTCTGCTGCTTTAATCTCGCTTGTTTGTTAAATTTGAGAAAACAAAGCAACCAACACAAACATAATAAAGTTATTAAAGGACTAATTGCTAAGCAAATGCCTTGAGTTTTCGAATAACGCAATTCGATAACCATTTGCAGTTTGGTGGTATTTCAAAGTTGTATTTTTTGCATTTTTGGTCGTGTTTTTGTTTTTGCGTTGTTACCTTTTTTCGCTTCTCAAGTGTTGCGAAAACTTTTGTGGTAGTGTAAAGTGTTTGCTGGTGCACACATCGTATCTTTAGCTTGAAAGTTCAGTGAAAATTTCAAAGCTCTACTGGTGAAGAGCAGTGAGAGAGAGTGAAAGAGGTTCAAAATACTCTTTTTTCATTTTTTAATGTAAGATACATATTTAAAAGTGCAATATTTTGTGAAATCCTTGTATCCTACTCGTACTTGTATCTAAGAAATAAAGTACGAATAAAAAGTATTCACAATTTCTTCACAGATTTCAACATCTATACATCAAATGCAAGGCTAGTTTAGAGGAATTGCAACTGCTATTTTGGTAAGTTTTCAATATCATATTTGACAGCCTTCAGAGAAAAGAGATAATGTTTGCGAACCTGCGTGGATACGGAAGAAGACTCTTTTGACTGACGTTTGACAGTTGTTCACTTTTTGATATGCACACGCTTTTCAATTTGTTAAATCAAAACAGTAAATACCTACATACCACACATCTTACTTTTTCTATTTGTATCATTATGTTTCAAGAAGGAATCTTATTTCAAAACGGAAAACAATTGTCCACTGGAACAAAAACATATATTTTTGAAATCTTTTATTCTGCCATCAAGAGAATGCAAAGGGTACATTGAGTAACCATCATGTGTTAAGTCGTACCTAGTTAAGTCATCGCTAGGAAATGAATCATAAGCAGGTGACCAAAGTAACCTATTTGCGACAAATAAAATAAACCATAAAGATTAGTTTGAACTGATTTAAAATCACAACAACTCGAAACTGACTGCAATTTGTCTATTACTTGAACAATAATTGTAATAATATCGTAATTGTCATTGAAAAGGCAATAATGCATATTGTAGGAACATAATGGCACTCTCATATGTACAATCAATAATATATAAGACGAACCTTTTAGATCGCAATATCGAGAAAAGGTGGAGTGTTTACAGCTACTGCAACAGCAACAGAAAAATGACTTCAGCAATACACGAGGGCAAATTAAACTACATACTATCCACAGGAAAGGTCTCCCGACGAACGGTACCTTCAACGATGTAAATTCCAATAATGACAACATGGACATCAAACGCGTTTCCAATTGCATAAACTAAATTTGAAGAAGAAAAACGAACTGCTCCCTTATACATATAGTGAAGTTGAACTTTTAAAGTGAATGGATGCAAGCACTCTTTTCCAGAGTTTTTGAGACCATCCCCGTTAGAGGAAGACTTTCTTATTGTTGCCGCGCTTCAGTGTTTGTTGAGTTGAAATTTAAATTTCAACTTTGTCAATCCCTTTAGCACTTGTAGATACAAGCCTTATGAATGGTGCTTCAAAAACATATGTATGATTTTTTTTAATAAAACGAATAATTGTTAAGACATCTCTGAAACCTTTATTGCTTTTTAAAGTAGACAGAGTTGTACTTGTTTGCGGATGGTTGTTGTAGACCTTGCCTTTAACATAGCCCCAAAGAACGAAGTCTAACGGTGTTAAGTCGCACGAACTTGGCGGCTAATGGGTATCTCTGAAAACGCGGCCAAGAAACTTCACGGCAATTATCACCATCCTGTTAACAGTAGAGGTCATCCGTATACATGTCCTAGAGGTGCGGCCACATAATTGTTTATCGTGTCTCGGTAGCGCGATCCATTGACCGTAATAGCTTTTCCGGCCTTATTTTCGAAAAAAGTACGGCATTATGACACCTTCAGTCCGTTAATCATACCAAACCGTTATTCATTCTGGTTGCATGTCATCCCTTGAATTACTAGTGAATTCTCGGTGCCCCAGATGCGACAAATTTGCTTATTAACGTAGCCCCCAATGTGAAAATGGGCCTCATCCGGAAACATAATTTTTTTTGCAAAAATCTATGTCAGTGTGATGTTTCCCAGGACCCAATCCAATAACGTACGCTGGTCGGTCAAGTTCAGTTATTGCGTTAATGGGAACTCGTACCTATGAGAACCAAATCTTTCCTCAAAATTCGGTGCAGAGTGGCTGTGGGCTGTGGAGAGGTCAAGCTTATGAGAACAGTGATGACTAGAGGTGTTTAGGCCGCTTTCGACACTTTTCATTTTTGCGGCGATATTTTCCATTGAGCTTCCAGAGTGAAGACGTTTCGGCGTCTTCACATCTTACACTGCGCATACACGTCTCGATCGGTACATGATTACTTGAAAAATCTTCTTCAATCTTGCTCGTGTAGTAGCAAGAGCACTTAAAGTTCCTAACGTTCACAAATCCGCTGCTCCAGATGGTTTATCTCCCGTTCTTCTGTAGTGGTGTTCTTTCTCGTTGGCAAAACCACTGCGTAAGTTTTTTCATCAATTCTACTCAATCCGAGAAGACGGAATACAGCACTTGTCCAGCCCGTCCCTAAAAAAGACGAATCTTCTTCTCTCTCCTACTACAGACCCATTGCACTTACGTCCCTTCTTTCCAAGGTCATGGAACATTTAAGACCAGCATATGATACGTTGGTATCTCTCTTCTTTTCCTCTCTAACTTTCCTTTGTAAGCACTGTGAGCAAACATTTTAAGGGCCCCCAAAATCCCTTGACCGCACGCCTATTAAAATTAAAAAATGTAGAGGTCCAGAGTGCCTGTTTTGACTTAAATTCGTTTAATTTGCTACCAGATAATCCTTTACCGGATGACGTGCAAGGGGAAAGAACATGATGAAAAACAGTAAAATCTCGATTACAATGTACTGCTCGAAATATTCCACTCATGTGTATATTCAAAATTGTTGACATCAACTACTAAACCCCTCAGGGTGAAGAGAATCGGTGCTTACATCAAAGCGATTTTATAATTAATAAAAATCAACAAACATTAATGAGTTCCTGATAACGTAGTGTGCACATATTTAAATTCTTACATACATTCACAATCCAATGAGATTATCCTGAAATTTACTAACATCATGTTTAATATTGATTCAAGCAATATGTGTACAGCCCGTATTTCCTGTTTATTTCAGTATGCAATTGATTCAAACATACACATGTGGGTATGTATGTATTGTATGTATATTTGCTATACCTAGCCATAATATTAATATAAGCAGTCGTAGAACTTGTTCCAGTGTCGCACGCTGAGTTCTTTGAGGTCCCTTTTCAACTGCGCAAGGCATCTTTGGTGTTGTTTTCCTCAGGAACACAACTTTCCATACACACAACATGTCCGAAACATTTCAAACTGCTCAGAATAGCTTAATATGCTGCAGAGTCCATATAGTTATTTATTAAATCTCTTCATTTCTTCTCACGAATATCTTTTCTATGAAGCAACCATGGATCAATTCAACTACTTTGATATGAGTCCATGCCTTTGCACAGTAAAGCAGGACAGGGTTGAAGAAGGTTTTATATAAAGTTATCTTGTCAATCTCGAGAGAGCTTTGCTACTCGATCGCCTTTTCAGCACACACAACATGTCCGAAACATTTCAAACTGCTCAGAATAGCTTAATATGCTGCAGAGTCTATGTAGTTCTTTATTAAATCTCTTCATTTCTTCTCACGAATATCTTTTCTATGATGCAACCATGGATCAGTTCCATGGTTTGATATGAGTCCATGCCTTTGTACAGTAAAGCAGGACAGGGTTAAAGAAGGTTTTATATAAAGTTATCTTGTCAATCTCGAGAGAGCTTTGCTACTCGATCGCCTTTTGAGCTGAGAGAAAAGATAATTGGCAACATTAGTTTTTTGTAGGACTTTCATACTGTTGTCAGAGATAAACAAAACAAAAATTTTCACAACTTCAAAGTTGTAACAGCCGATTGTCATGCTTAGTCTAAGACGTCGATGTTGTATGTCTTTTCGTGATAACACTACATACTTACTTTTGTTGTAGTACTGGATTAACCAAAACCATTCTACGTGAAGTCTCTCGATGCTTGCAAGCCAGCACATGCAAAGAGCCATAATAATTTGAAAAAGCTTGTAATGATTTGTAACTTTATTTTATTTATTTTCAAGGGATCGATACAAATGAATTTGTAAAGTCCGGGATTTTATGCCGGGGTACTATGCCCATGTGGCGTTCCCGTGCTCTCCCATCTAGGTACTTACGCTCCCACACTGCTTGATTTCGGTGATCTAGGGGGAACCGATGCTTTCAATGTGCCCCCTAATAGTTCACAGCACGTGTATAGTTGCCACCATTTTCTAACAAAGCAGCATCCATACTCAGTTCTGTCAGGATGCCGAAGCTAAAAATAACTCATCTATACTTATGCCATAGATGTATCAGAAATCGGAAGAAATGATGTGGGTATCGATTCCCGGAATTTGATTTATTTTTCTTAGTTTGAAGAAGAAGGTTTGCTCGTTGGGAGGCTTTCCTGATCCTAAACTACACAGATGGGCACCAATTAGTTGCTTAACGCAGTTCACATCGCCTTCGTCATAAACGAAGTTATTAGCAGTTATTACTTAAAATGAGAGGATTATTCTGCCCGAAAGCAATATAGAGAAGAATTTCTTTGAAATTCTGAATATTAACTGAGAATATATGGAGGGCTTTCATTCGGGCTTTCAATTTCTAGCATTAGAAAAACTAAACTTGTTTGTATTCGTATAACATAGTACGAAATAATAGACTAACAGTTTGTGATTTCAATGGTTATTGATACCACGTTTATTTATACTAAAATAAAACAAAATTTGCCCAAAAACCTATGCTAAGACCTAATGATTATAAGACTTATAAATAGAAAGAGTCAACACATCAAACTGTAACCTCTATGATAAATTTTGCCACAGTGCGCTCTCCTCTTTGTCACAAAAGGTGACTTAATCATAATTTACATTGTTAGAGCAAATAGAGTTGGTATAACTTTTAAAGTTCCCGCTAAAGTTATACCAATCGCCATATTTTTTTGTATTATAAAATTATTGAGGATAATAATAAAGCTCATAAAAACTGTTGTTCAAAGAAGCCTATAAAAACCTGGAAGAAATAAAGGGTTTTAGCTTTTGTAAAACCACACTGGTGGATGCCTCCCTTTTCATTTATTGCTATCGCTCGTTTTGCTCGTTTGTCACGGTTGCGGATTACACAATCTTCAATATTTTTTTTTTATTTTTATAATGAGCGCGCGCTCAAGTTTGAGTACCCTTAAGGTGATTGTACACAACGCGAGCAAAGCAAATTTAGGGAGGAAGAAAAGAGAGGTACCGATGTACATTGCTTTTAAATGTTTGCAAGTTATAACGACCAGGAAATACAGAGATCGGCAGGGCATTCCATAAGCGAGTTGTACGGCTTAGGAATGAATCACGATATTTTAGAGTACGTCCGAAAATGGGCTTGAGGGTGTACTGATGAGCATTCATAGCGAGACGGGTGTTACGGTTGAAAGTTTGAATGGGCGGAATGCTACTGGCGATTTCAGTGGAGCACTGGTGGTGGAAATAGCGATAAAACAAAGTGAGACACGAGACATTTCGTCGGTGTTCGAGGGTGTCCATTGATTGACTGATATTAGTATCATCAATAAGTTTTATCGCACGGTTTTGAATCCTATCTAGCAGGTGCAGAGATGTTTTAGGAGCACCTGACCAGATGTGGGAGTTGTACTCCAATTTTGGGCGGATGAATGCCTTATATATTGAGGCCAGATCAGAGGGGGTAAAATATTTCTTACATCGCTTGAGGAAACCTCAAGCATTTTTGGCGACATCAAATATGTGGTCATTCCAACGTAAGTTGTCATTGACACACATACGAGTACCAAGAATGGAAAGTTTTTCGGTTTCAACGATGCAAGTGCCATTCATGGATAATGGCTGGGTGTTTAAGTTTCGCTTTAACGACAGCAGATAGCATTGTGTTTTGGAAGCATTAAATTCCACTCTATTGATAGTTCCCCAATTGGTTATGCTGTTGATATCGGAATTTAATGAGCTTAGCATACGCTGCCGTCCTCGTTCTACAGCCGAAGAGCACTCCCGTGAGTCCGGGAACGAATATGAAAAGCAGAGAGTACTGTCATCAGCAAAGGAATATATTGGATTAGAAGTAGCAGTCAAGAGATCATTAATGAAAATTAAAAAGAGTGTCGGTGACAGAACAGAGCCCTGGGGCACACCAGCATTTATTTTGTGAATATCAGACTTGAAACCGTCCAAGACAACTTGAATTGAACGTTCCGAAAGGTAATTTCTAATCCATTGAAGAAGAGAGTCGTCGATCCCAAATGCACGCATTTTCGACAAAAGAGCCTGATGCCAAACTCTGTCAAATGCCTTAGAAATATCAAGTGCGACTATCTTGCTTTCGCCAGATTGATGTACGCTTTGGTTCCACTTTTCGGTGAGACATGCCACCAAATCACCAGTGGATCTGTTGCTACGAAAAAAGTACTGCCGGTCATTGAGAAGTTTTCGTGTTTCGAGATATTTCATGAGCTGACGATTTATCAGTGTTTCCATGACCTTGGAAAGAAGGGACGTAAGTGCAATGGGTCTGTAGGAGGAAAGAGAAGATGATTCGCCTTTTTTAGGGACGGGCTGGACAAATGCTGTTTTCCATCTGCTCGGGAAGAGTCCTAAAGTGTAGGATTGATGAAAAAGCTTACGCAGTGGTTTTGCCAGCGAGGAAGAACACCTCTTCAGAAGAAGGAGATATACCATCTGGACCAGCGCATTTATGTATGTTGAAATCTTGAAGTACTCTTGCTACTACACGAGTGCGAAAGTAGATTCGTCCCATTGAAGATTCGACGAACTCAAGTGTAGGCGGAGACAAAGCACAATCTGGGAGTGTTCAGATGGCCGCAAAGTGTGCAGCAAGCAGATTGGCCTTATCCAAAGAGCTGACAGATGGACTGTCATTGTAAATGAGCGTTCGGATGGAGGATGAGGCGGAATTTCTAATGTTTTTGACGAACGACCAACAATTTTTACTGCCTTTGGGATATTGCAGTATTTTTTGCCTCAGTTTTTGGTCGTATAGGAATTTCACACGCTTAAGAAAGGCGTTGCAACCATTTCTGGCTCGTTTGAACTTTTTTCGGTTTTCCTCTGTCGGGTTGGTCTTGTAGGACCGAAAAAACATTTCTCTAACACTGACGGCCTCTTTACAGCTCGAGTCGTACCATGCCTTTTCTTTTGGTTTGATACTCTTCATCCGATGAAGAATAAAGGATCTCATTCCAAAGAGAATGGTGTCTGTAATCATATCAGCAGCGGTATCCACGTCGTTATCGAGGAAGCATAACGACCAGTTAAAATTCCTACAGAAGTTGTTAAGACCGCTCCAGTTGGCTTTCTCGTATTGCCATACGGTTCTTTTAGGAATTTTTTTTCTAACTGTGTGGTCGGTGTACGAGAAATTAGCTGATATGACACAATGGTCCGACGAGCCTAGAGGGGAGAGCACATAAATGGTGTACTTATCAGGGTGAGAAGTTAAAAACAAGTTCAGGGTGTTGGCGGTATGACTATCAACGTCTGGTATTCGCGTGGGCTCATTTACAAGCTGCGTTACGTTGTTTTCCGCAACGAAGATCTCAACACACCGTCCTTCGGGTGTTGTCTGTCCAGAATGTCGAAGCCACCCAGAATTGTGTATATTGAAGTCGCCCGTAATAATGATTTCAGTATGAGGATACAGGGATACAATTCTTTGAATGGAGTCAGACAGCGCATCAAACTCGTTAAAAGTCGAATTGCTGTCCAGTTTGGGGCTTCTGTAAATAAAGCAGTAATGGATAATTTGCTTGCGTAGATGGAATTTTAACCACATGAAGTTGAATTCCGGATTGGAACATGGATCACATTGTGGTGGAGTTTTGTATGCTACATCACTACGCACGTAAATAGCGAGCCCGCGGTGAGAGAAGAATAATGGCACTAGTTTCTAGCTAGGTAGCTTCAGATCAGAATGATCTGAGAGGTGTGGGCGGGGAACTGCCTGTGTTTCAATAAGTGACAAAACAGCTGGTCTGTACTTACAGACGTGGACGTACGCAGAAAAGTGATTGCTTTTTAGCCCACGCATATTTGCTACGTCCACTCTGAATTCCCTAGTCATAATCTACAACAAACACAAAAAACAAAAATACCGACGATGCTAAGCAAGGCTGCCCAGTGAAAATTCTGACATTGATTTACCGGATCAAATTGCCGTAGGTATTATGCCCTTACAACAATATGAAACAGTGCACCAACAAAATTTTCACTCACAACCCGCTATCCATCAGTTGTTACATACACTCAGCCACTGCCCGTACCGTATGGTAAATACAGTAAAGGCAGTGATTGAGTGCAAGCAACAGTACTTCGACCCAGGAGCGGGAGAGGTGGGATACCCGCACTGTGTGATTTTTTTTTTCCACTGCACTACACTTTTTTTTGTTCTATTTTTTTTTTTTTTTTTTATACACCTATATACCTATAGTTCAAATCAACCCGAATAAAACGTAATCCTTATACGGGGAAAAAGATATTCGAGGTTGACGATCAAAAAGCCAGTATGATCGTTTATACATTTTAACACCAACGATGAGGCTTATGTCGAATAATATCTACTAAGACTTCCTGCCATTGGGTACCGCAGTATGGAGAACACTATATACGAATGTATATACGTCTAGACGGCAAATTTACGAGAATGGTTGGTAGATGCCAAAACAAATAAGAACAATCTAGCTCGTAGTGTATGGGTGATGAAATGAATAGAACGGTGAAGGATAAGATGTCAGTCTTTCAATGGTGGATCAAGAATGAAATATTTTATGAAGCCAGCGAAGCTATAAAAGGGATCAAAAAGGGGCAAGTGGTGAGACACTTATGGGCACAATAAGAATAAGGAATGGAGTTTTTTTTTTAAAGAACTTAACACTTGAAGTGTTCAAAATGAGATGCATTTTACTGTCATGCAAGATCTCCTATATCTCCTGTACTAAAGTTAGATGTTGGTGAATTCAGAGCGAATTTTCTTTTATCCACCGACGGCAGAGCTTTCATAATTGATGGCATGACAGCCCTTCAATTATGATTCAATAATTAGAAAAGGGCGTTAGAACACAATGGTTTAGGAATCAATACCACAAAATATAAATATCTGTATTGCCGCTTCTCCGAACCAATTCCCGACATTTATTTAGCATACCTACTGTAAGTAAAATCGGTGCCAAAAAATTAAAAGATTGAAAAGAAATTATAAAAGTAGGTATCTTGTTTAATCTTATCTTAACATATAATATGTAGGATAAATTAATCTCCCGAAAAGCAAATAAATGCATATAAAGGGTTTTCCAATAGGGACTTGACAACTTTGAATCTAATTTGTGAACGCACTCTTTCACTAATCATCAAACTGTTACTGTCAATTTATTCAGTAAACCCAACATTTTCATCATGCTAAAGTACACGAACGAGCAACGTCTGTAAATTATAAAAATTTCTACAGAAATTCGGAGTCGGTGACTGCAACTTTAACACGTTGACTGCCGTGTCACCCGTATACGGGTGACAGCAAAAATGCTCATCAGGCCACGTCACCCGTATTCGGGTGACAGCAAGAGTTCTCATCGGGCCGTTTCCCCCTTACTTCCGTGACTCCTTCCAAAGGATTTCCGAACATATTTAGATAAATATTTAACAGGAGATAATAATACTGTTCAATTTTTTTAAAAATCGTTTATTAACAAAATTATTTACAGTGCAAAATATTGAAGCATTCACTGCAAAGTTGCGGTTGACCAGGGCAGCTTGGACAAAAAGTAGTAGGTTTTCTGAGATTTGCTCGTGCCCTTGATCGTTCCAGTTCTTCTCTTTTATTTGCGTAACACCGTTTGCATGCGGGTCTAAGGCTTTTCCCCAAATTATTTCTGCGAACGGCAATGCAATGCGTATTTCGTCGAACAGTGGCACGCGTGGCCTGACGGGGATTTCGCTGTAAACATGCGTGGCAGTCAACGTGTTAAGCGCGTCAACTCCAATTTTCCGTCCTAATTCTCGCCCTAGTAGACAGGCAATAAAAAGTTTATTGCAAAAATTTGAGTCTACATATTCGTTGTGTGATGTTGCCGTGTCAGTGAGGCAACGGGTAGGTCGAAGTGTCGAAAATATCGCTGCCGTTCAGGCGTCCGTAGCAAACGATCCAAATCAGTCAATTCCACGGCGTTCTCAAGAATTGGGCATCGCTCAGACCACATTATGGCGTATTTTGCATAAGGATCTTGGTTTACACCCATACAAGATCAAGCTCACTCAAGAATTGAAGCCGATGGACCATTTGAAGCGACGTACGTTCTCCGATTGGGTTCTGGAGAAGATGCGCCAAGATGATGAATTTCATAGCAAAATCATCTTCAGTGACGAAGTTCATTTTTGGCTCTATGGGTTCGTCAATAAGCAAAATATGCGTTATTGGTCGGGTGAAAATCTTCATGTGCTTCATGAATAACCACTTCATTAACAAAAAATAATTGTTTGGCGCGGTTTGCATGCCGACGGCGATATTGGGCCATATTTTTTCGTCGACGATAACGATCGTCACGTTATTGTGAATGGTCAGCGTTATCGCGCCATGATCACCTATTATTTTTGGCCCGAATTGGAAGATATGGACTTGGACGACATGTGGTTTCAACAGGATGATGCCACAAGTCACACAGCACACGCTACAATCGATTTATTGAAGAGTAAGTATGGTGAGCGTGTTATCTCAAGAAATGGGCCAGTCGATTGGCCGCCTCGTTCGTGCGATTTAACGCCGCTTGACTATTTTCTGTGGGGCTACGTTAAGTAATTGGTTTATGCCAACACGCCGACGACGTTGGAAGAGCTCAGAGCCAACATTGAACTCGTAATAGCGGCCGTATCGGCCGAAATGTGCGGCCGATTCGTTGAAAATTGGGTCCAACGAATCGACCGCTGCATACGTGCCCGCAGTGGCCATATGAACTCAAGTCGAGTTCCATTCATAAATGTTTTGATTGTACTTCAAGCCGATAATAAAGTTTTGGAAATATCTCAAATGGTTTGCGTTTTATTTAAAAAAAAATTTGTCAAGTCCTTATTGGAAAACCCTATACGAGTATGTATTTGTTTTTTTTTTGGTTAGAAGAACACGTATTTGCGGAAGTCTCCTTGACTTGTTGACTATTATCAGCCGAAGTGAAAATTGTGCAATTGGAAAAAGTGGGCCCAACTTGTTAACTTTTATTATAGTTTCATTTTAACTAAGGTTTCTAGATTTATACTATTAGAGTTGAGATTAAAAACATAAATTCAAACTGTAACAACAATATCTTTATTAACAAGAAAATGTGTATAACTTCCAAACAGTTATATATTATAAACTATTTAATTATAAGCAAACAATTAGTATCACTAAAAACTTTAATTCCAAACCCTTCTAAACAAAAGCACTGCTGTCAGTGGTATAAAAGACCCCACTTGATCGGTGATCAAGAACTCAGGTTTGGTATTTCACTAAAGTTGCGAAGATCTACTAGCGTCCAACAGCATAAAAATACCACACTTGATCCTACTACGTAAATTGTTATGTTTGGTGTTTCACGAAGGTTATACTAACCGTCTGTGGAAAGACAACACACCCAACTAATCTGCACATTTTTTTCTTCTCTTTTATTGAGTTTCGGTTTTGCCAGATCGATTGATTAACTTTTTTATCGATCCTAATAAAGTACCATTGAAGGTATAGATCCCGTTTTTTTATTGGGAGAAAAATCTCCAATTTGGCCTTGCGCCGAATTCGATCAAACCTTTGCTCTTTCGCCTATTCAAGGTGCACTGTAGTCCCCGGACAGCATACGCGCGGTAGAAGGAAAAAGCAAAGTCACAACCACGATTAGCTCAGTCACTAGAGCATGACACAGGTTTCTTCTAAGGGATGCGAAGGCGGCCACAAAGAGCACGACAAAACGCGTGTTAGAAAACATTCTAAAGTTCTAGTGGATTTCTCTGTCGCTAAATAAACAAATTTATGAACATCTTCAACATATTAAACTATAGCAAAAAAAAAAACAAAAAGCTCACAATTATACAAAAAAGTATCTCAAATTCACATAATATTCCTTGTCATTCAAAGATCTCCTTTGTTTCGTTTTTTGCGTGCATCATTTTTCAAAGGCTCTGGTGCTGTTTGAGAAAATAACCACTTTCCGGAGAAGTGAGATCGATTTAAAATATATATTGATTGGACCACAATGCATGCAATGCACTACATTAAAGAATTCATAATTTACGGAGAAATAGAGCCGAAACGAAAATTCTAGGATGACAAACTATTAAATGTTCCTCGAATTTTTGGAAAAATAACTGCAAACTGCACAATGAAGTTAATGAAGAAAAATGCATTGAAAGAGTGGTTGCAAGTGCTGTAGGCCGTACCTGTCGAACGTTGTACAGTATTTACAAATAGAACACACCGCAGAATCTGCCAAACATGAAAATACTGTCCAAAGAACTTACGGTCCCATAATATCTTAAAAATAACAATCGGAAATGGAAAAGAAGCTCAGACCCTTATGAATGCATCGGTTATTTACTTACTTAGTTACAATTTGGGGTGAACCTATGCCTCACTACCAAACCTCTCCAGTTAGTCCGGTCTTTAGCTAACTGCCTTCAGTTGCGCAATGCAAGTATGTTGAGGTCCCCTTCTACTTGTGCGCATCACCTCCGGGCTAAATTCGAGCCCAAAGCCGCGCAAACAAGACCGAATATTTTTCGAAGGCTTTTTCTCTTGAAAAGACCGAGAATATCTTCAGTCAAGGTTTTTAATAGAGTCTCCTTTTTTAGTCGGGATAGGGCCTTACTACTCTAGCCCAAAGAAATAGCGATTGGCAAGATTTATAGCAAAATATAAGTACACAAAGTCCCCTACTTCTTCGAAATTATAGCTGTCAGCTGTGACTTTTGTCCAATTCGTCAATGTTGTGTGTCCCTTCTTGTTGACAGCATATATCATACCTTGTTTTTCTCTCATTTACTGCTAAACCCATTTGGCAGCTTCCGTTTCAATACAAGTGAACGCACCGGTGACAGCCGACTGTGTTTTCCCAATTATGTCGATATCATCGCCGTACGCTATTAGTTAAACAGTCTTTTAAATGATTATGCCTCCAGTTTTCGCTTGTGAGCTCTGCACAATTCTTTCAAGAATGATGTTAAAAAGGTCACATGATGGCGCGTCACCCTGTCTAAAACCTTTTTTAACATCAATGGTATCAGTTAAGATGTTACCGGCATCGACGGAACAGCGAGCGTTCTCAATCATCATACTGCACAGACGGATGATTTGGCAGGTATGCCAAAACCAGGCATGGCGCTATATAGCTCGTCTAATGCATCGCCATTCAGAATAATAAGCGGGCTAAACTCATAACAAATCGATAGCTGTAACAATCAAAATGGAAATATACGAGTATCTATAGTCTTTCTCTTCAAGGTCTCTATAGATAATAAAATAAAAAATTTGAATAATTCTATTTATGTTCCCGAAGCTAAAATCCATCATCACACCAGCGCCAAAAATAAATTTTAATCAAAGTCTGTTCCAAGTGTGTCTTCATGATAAATGAAGGTTTCATTTATTTCAAAGACAAGATTTCAAACCTATTGGTCTAACATGTTTTATCCTGAAAACCTTTAAAATATTATTTGCCTACATAAGCAATGTACTAAGCCTCAACTTACGCATATACTCATATTGTACATACATATACGCGGTGAAGAGGGCACTGTAGAAATCCAACTTGCACCGATCTCTCAATATCATGTCTATGAATCTACTATGAAAGGAAATGTGATATTATCTGAGAGTAAACTGCCTTCAGTCGTATGTCACATTCTGTGGATTTCATTAATACAGATTACAAAACTCAAAATAGAGGAGTTAAAGTCATAACATTCGCAAGCGATATAGTATTGTTTGCGAAAAGCAAATTGCTACCAAATATAAGCACGCTGTTGAGATCCTCATTAAAGATACTAGATATGCAAGAACCAATGTCATGAATTCCCGGATCACCTAACTTCTAATGTTCACAAACAGCAGCACCTATCGGTAATAGTAAAGTCCTCCATATCCAAGTCATGTTTCTATTTCGGGATTTGTTGGGTTTTATTGTTATTCGTTAATCTGGAGATCCAGGTCCTTCATTTAACCTCTGAAACAAAGGGTCAGGTGCTTCGGTTTTTTTTTCGGACTAAGGGATCAGTCACGAAGGTACCAAAGAGTGTGAAATATTTTGAAATAAGGATATGCTGACTTAAGGATCATTCAAATAAGCAGCTAGATCTGAAATTTCTTAGGTCGTTTTATTCCAGGTAATCTAAAGAACCCTCCGAAAGTGAATCGATATTCATCTACACAGATCAACTAAGTACTGCGGAACCGGAGAAAATAAATATATACAGATGAAACAGTCTACTTAAGCAGTGTCTTTCATGCTGAGGTTTTGGAAATTAGAGAAACGTTGTTTTCTATCTTCTTGCTTTTTCCTTCTTTTTGGCTTTACAATTCATGCACCACTACTTTATGTACATGTGAAAGTTTTTTGTTTTAGTGCATACACTACCAAGGCATATTGAAAAAACGTAAGGCCAACTTTCATACAAACAAGCAAGTGACAATTTTACAAATCTTAAGCCCTTTAGTGTAGATTTTTTAATTCATAAAATATTGATGGGTATTATACGAGCACATTTGTTAATTAAGTAAATACATGTATATATTGTAGTTTGAAATAAACATTTTTCATAGTCAGATTTTAAATAGTTTATAGAAATCTGAAACGTAGACAATATTAAGCAGTATAGAAATGGATCCAGGCCATCATTCAAACGTATAAAAAAAATATATGTACTATATAATATGACAAATAAAACGTTTATTGAATAATTATTTACAATTGCTAAATCCTTATTAAAGGGCCATAAAGATTGCTCTGGTACTAAACTCCACTTTTTGGCTACTTCTTTTGTTCCTATTTGTCATATGTAACAATTTGTAAAACTCATTTAAAAAAAACTTTCGCTATCTTACGAATTGTTAAATATATTTTTTGATTCGACCAAATAGTTTTAGACTAAAAATTCATTCAAATGGCCGCCTTGGCTGGCTGAGCAACCGTGCAGCCTATCAACCTAATTGTAGAGTATATTTTTGATGATTCTAGGATATCCTTTCTGTCCAATGTCCAATTCTTGAATTGCATAAATCTTTCTGGCATGCCGATCTCTCTTAACTAACTACTATGCTTACTCGTATATGCGATCTCTGATTTAAATTGAGATTGGGCCATGTCATGACGTGGCAAATTTTCTCATCTTCCATGCTAAACTTTATTTGGATCCCATTATTTAAAAAAAAGAAGTCTGCGGGTAGCTTATTTTGACTGTTCTTCTTACATTATATGTTATATACTTTTCGGAGTTATTCAGCCAAGAAATCTTTAAGATAAATATATGAGTACAAACATATTCGGCGAGTTATCCAAGTTGTGGAGGTATAGGTAATTACAAGTAGGTCCCTTAATCAAGGTCCCTGTACGCAGAAAGAACACTTCATTTATTTCCTTTATCTTACCCCCAGAAGAGAAAATTTTTTATTACATTTTATTAAAAACAGATTTTCGAAGAAATTCCAAACGAAATGGAAGCTGTTCCAAGGCTTCACATGTTGTGGTTTGCTCTCAAAACCAGCCCTGAAGGAACATCATTCGTCAATTTGAAAAAGTACATAGCCGAGTGCTATCAGGAAGATCCAGATGCTTATTCCAAAGATGTACACGCCCTGGAGGTATTACGGAATTCATCGATGCGACCGGGAAAAGACATGCAAGGATGTGCCACCTTAAAACGCTACTACTGCCAATTGCATTCGCTGACAAATCGATTTCCACAGATTTCTGAGCGATCAGTGTTCACATTTACATGGAAAGATTTGTATCAGAACAATGTGAGTGAGGTGACGGATTTGCGTTTCGAAATGGCTGCAGTGTTGTTTAATATTGCGGCGTCACATACTCAAGTGGGAGCTTCTGTGGCTAGGGGAGATGTAGACGGTATGAAGTTGGCTTGTACGCATTTTCAGTGTGCTGCATGGTCATTTGGAGAGCTACGAGAGAAATATGCTAGCGTGAATAGTGGTGGTGATTTTATGACACCGGAATTGTTGCTTTTCATGCAGCAAGTGTCGTTGATTGACAATCTCTGATTGACAATCGCAAGCCGAATATTGTGGCGAAAGTAACGGCACAAATTGTGACGTATTATGGAGCTGCACTGGCGGCGTTGATGACTGGTGGGGATGACGGCCCAATTGGACAGGTCATCGACAGTAGTGTGTATAAATTATGGAGGAAATATGTCAAATTTAAGATATCGTATTTGACTTGCATTTTATTTTTGTATCAAGGATAACAGTCAGAGGAGCAACAAAAAATGGGTGAACGGGTTACACTATATCAGGCCGCTTGGGATAAGTTAGAGGAAGCTCGTAAGGAGAGTAAAGGTTTGCCAGATCAAAAGGAAATCATCGAGTCACTAACCTTTACAGCTGATGTAGTAGAAGGCAAAAGAAAGAACGCGAAAAACGAAAATGAATTCATCTATCACGAATCTGTGCCTGAGCAAATCTTGTCAATGGCATTAGTTTTAGTGTTACAGATCCCGACGTGGCCGGCGAGGACATTTTTGGACGCCTTGTGCCTATGAAAGCGCACGAAGCAAGCTCGCTATACAGTGAGGAGAAAGCTAAAATTCTACGGGACATAGGTACGAAAATCGAAACGAACGACTTGGAATTAGCCTCTTACATGAGCTCGTTGACTCTGGATAACATAAACATTAACGAAGAGAAGGCAAACAAAATACCCCAATGAATCGTAGATCGTTGCGCATCACTAAATGCAAACAAAGCCGCTATTCCTGATCTAATAGCTTCAATGTCACATTTGGCCGAAATCTGTGCTGAAGTTGAAACAAATTTGAATGAGATCAATTCGATTCTTTCCGAGGAGGAATCCAAAGAGACTCAGTTCCAAAAGAACTCTGGCGTGCATCGATCCAATGGACACTTTACAGAGTTGACAAGAGAATTTCAGAAGTACTCTGAAGCTCACCATAAGGCCGGCGAAAGTAATGACACATTAAGGAAAGCAATGGAACTTCATGTGAATAATTTGAAAATTCTTGCGAAACCCCTACAAGTGTTCCCAAGGTGTTCCCAAACTAACTGAAGAATTCAACTCTGCTGAATTGTTTAAAGATCTCAAACTGATTTTGAACAAAGTTAATGAAATGAAAGCTCAGCGTGCGCAATTCCATGCTGATCTTCGTATAGCCTTGAACAATGGCGACATAACCACAAAAGTAATAGCCCACGGCGGTGATGAAGGCCTACAAGCGCTCTTCTATAATGAACTGAAAAAGCACGAGAAGCAGATCCAATTGATCGAACCAAATATCAATGCGCAGGCAAATATTTTGGCCGCATTAACCGAGTGCTATGCTAAAGCGGCGCCTTTACTAAAAACTCTGTCAGATGTGAAGCACAAGAAGGAAAATTTCTTCTCATCACTTGCAGCCTCGTTCGACGTTTACGAGGATCTTCTCGGTAAAAGTGCAAAAGGACTGGAATTCTACAAAAAACTCTCGGGAAATGTACAAAAGTTATTAACCCGTGTGCGAGCTGCAAAGGATGTACAAGATGAAGATCGCCAGCAGAGAATGAAGAGTACAACTGCCGCAACAGCAGCAGCACTAGCAGCTGCTGCAAATGCTGCGCCCGTAATGACTAACATCGCCAAAACAGGTACTACAAGATAACTAAAGGACTACCTAAAGAACAAAGCAATTGTAGGTGACTCAAGTGCACCTTACATTCCATCGATTCGTCCGAATCCCTTGGGATCAGAGAATCCCAGCACAGCCGTTTGTGGTACTGCTCCTCCGGCAGCTAATCAGTCATATTCACAAGCAGTTGGGCCGGAAGAACCACCACCGCCTTATAGTGTTAATCAGTATTATGATCCAAGTGGATATACAAATCCAATTTATCACAGCACTCCAGCACCACCGTATGATTTGCAAACGTACTACCAGCAGAACTATTCTCAAGCGACACCAGGATATGAGCAGCCTCTTGCAGCACAAATGGAAAATATGAAAATGCAGCAACAAGACTTTAACTACGGATATCAGCAATCGATTCAGCAAATTCCACAGGCTCCTTCAAGCATGCAATCGTATTCGCAGTATTCTACACCTTCTGTCCCACAAAGTGTAACATATTCAACTACTCCAACAACCCATGGTGTGGGATCTCAATCGTATGCGTCACTTTATGTCAACACAAATTCATCTCCGTCAAACCAACAGCAGCCGATTGCAGCTTCACAACCCTATCAATCTTCCGCTGCTCCATTGATCGCCCAAAATCCGATGATGTACTCGCCCTACATGCAACAGCAACAAGTAACACCACTGTCTGCATCTATTTCTCAGAACCCGTCAGGTTACCAGTATCAAACTCCCGTGCAGTCGACAGGAGTGGAAACTTCTCAGCCCAACTGTTACCAGTCCGAAGCACCGACCACATACCAGCCTCAGTATAACAAAGACACATTCCAAAATGCAAATCTAACATATGGCTCTGACACCCAACCGTATCCACAACCAGCTCCAGTGCAAGATCCCAATCAAGGTTTATACACTACCAACAATGGTCAGTCCTACTCCACTCACCCTGGGTATATTTTCAACCCAGAGTCGGGATCGTATGAGTACGGAAGTGGCTATCAAGGTATGCCCTCTACGACCTTCTACGGCCAATACACAAGTGCTATTGGGCAAATTGGACAAATGAACAGCACCACTACAGATTCGGGGAGAACAAGCAAGATCAGCGTTCAGGATCAAGATAACGCTGTGATTTCCCACACTAAGCAGCAAGAATTGCCACCTGCACTGCCTACCGTAAACGACCCGGTACCAACTATGTTGAACAATGTGAGCTACTACAGTCTCCCGTACGGATATCAATCAAATGGCACGTCTTCGGTCGTGTATCAAACTCCGGATATAACGCCTTCAACTGCTGCGTTTACGCAAACTCAGGCAACGACTTACATGCAAAGCGGACAGACTAGCTCTACGCAAACCACGAGGAGCCAGGAATACGCATCAGCAACGTCAACACCACCACCTACTGCAAATACCCCTAAACCTGATGCTCATCCACCAACTCAGTCAACACCGCAACAAGCTTCTCAACCAACTCCTCAGCCAACACAGCGGTCAGTTCCTGAGCGACCGCCGAAGAAACAAACCTCAAACATCGACCTTCTGACTGACATTCACTTTTCAATCGGTGCAGCATCTTACCCGAACTAGCACTCCAACTAGTAATCGCCACTCAATCTGTAAAGGCCGACATTCCACCAGCATCAGCATCGCCTGTAAAACAAACACCAATTACCCCGGCAGCAGCCCTATCACCTACTTTACTCGAATCACCAATTGGACGTAAAATGAGCTTGGACAACTTGTCAATCAGTTCAGATCTCAGCTCGTTGGATCATAACTTTGATTGGGATAGTGTGTCAGTCCGTAGTGATGGAGGAGGTGCTGTCAAATCCTCACCTCCTCCCAGCCATCACACGGAAAAAGTCGAAACTGACCCATTTTCCGATGCAAAAATACTGAAATATTTTAACAAAGAAGTGGAGCGTTTCGAAAAGACAATTGAGACTTTGAATGTGCAGATGCTAAATGGCAGTACACCACTTAAGAGCAAGTGGAAGGAACTACACGAATTGCTGAAGAAAGAGGCACCTAAGCGAACAACTGCAATAGCAAAACTTTTCCCAGAAAAAAATCATTCAAACGATTGCATTCCATACGATCATGCTCGAGTTGTGTTAGAGACTAGCACGGATGATTACATCAACGCCGCCTATGTAAAAGACTTAGGACCGGGTTGCCCCAACTTTATTATTGCCCAAATCCCACAACAGAACACCCTTAACGATTTTTGGTCCATGATTTGGTCTCAAAAAGCTAGGACTATTGTTTGTTTACACACTCCAAATGAGCTTCTTGATCCTTTCTGGCCACAAGATATAAACAGTGAAATGCATTTCGACGACTTTACGGTCAAAATTGTCAAGCAAAGTAACCTTTCCCACAGCACTGAGTATAATCTGAAATTGTCGATGAATGGAGCCGATGCAATCCTTGACTTGTGTCTTCTTCAAATCAATGCTTGGACTAAGAGCTCTCCAACGCAAATTCTTGGCATTGCTCAAAACGTTCTCATGGGCCACAAACAGCGCAGTTTTGATTTTAAAACCAATTCTCCGCTCACAATGAATTGCCTCACTGGATCTGAGCGTTCAGAACAAATTGCCATCGCAATATGCGCTATAGTTGCCACACAAACTAAGCGTCCGCTTCTAATTAATGTTGTTGATGTATGGTATCGTATTTGTAATCAGAGACAGAATGCCTTGAAAGACTCATCGAATTTGGAGCTCTCTATGCAGATTGTGCTCAGTCATGCTTATGACGTTCTAAACAAACGTGGTATCATGACTTCGTACCAAATGAAGACAGCTCAAACTATCACAGCGAAAGAAAAAGAAGAAGTCAAGGATCCTCTGAACGAATTGGACCCACTGTGGAAGCTGAAGCAGAAGTAATCGAAATCGAAACAGCCAAAGAAAGGGCTTGGATCTTGACGGTCTCGGACTGAAAAATGTCGTGTTTTTTACATTCATTGTTATTCCGTTTTTTGTTTACTTCATATCAGCGAATACGGACGAGGGATAAGAAGAAACCGTTTGATCAAAGTTTTATATATTTGTAACCGATTTATTAATTTATATTCATCAACATGTCACATATACATATATAACGAAATGTTTACTTAATAAATTAATTCTTAACTTTATTGTTCACAAGTATTTATCATTTTATGTGATCAGATTTAACGTGCTGAAGCTGTCTGTATATGAAAAAGATAGAGACCCTTTCATTATTTGCTTAAACAATTCTTGCGAAGATAAGAGAGACTTTTGGTTTCTTGCCGAGTCCTATCATAAAATACCAATATCAAGAAAATGCACGTGAGAGGTGAACGCTGCTTATCTCAACTTCCATGAGTAGATTCTTAAAAATAGTCTTGTCATTATCATCATAACATAAACTTATCATAACATAAACTTAAAGCTTACAAATAAAAAAAATCACTAACCGTAATGGGTGCGACCGATGGGCCACACCAAAAACTTCCTGATGAAGTGAAGATATTCTCCAAAGGTGTTTATATTTCTTATTAGAATTTAGAATAAGTTAGTACAAAAATGGTCAAACAGACTAAGCCTTAAAAGTGAAGCTTGAAAGATTTTGATAAAGTTTAAAACAAAAAGTATGTCCCTTTTCCACCGAGCAAGAAATAGTTGAATACATACTCGTACATATGTATGTGCTTGAAGTGAACTAGAAAAAGTTACAGCACTTCAGCCAAAAGTGTGAACTTCTTTTCCAACTCATTGGATAAGATTCCAAAACGCTTGCAAACAATTTTAACCAATGAATTAAATTACATTTCTGACTATCAGTTTTTGGAAAAATGAAAAAAAAAGACATACTGACTTCTTTTTTGAAAAAAACTACTAATTTCGAGGGCGTTTCAATATGTTTTATCCCCTTTTACTTAGAGAGCAATGCCCCCTGTCCACCGATTTCTTATTTTAGTCTCAGCGAAACCTATCACCCTTAAAAGTTTGATCGACCAGATGTGATTAACGAAATCGAAGTTAGTACTGCATTGACGCTTCTAAAATGTTTGCTATTCCTTGAGTGGCTCAGATTTTTTTTTTTATAATGAGCGCGCGCTGAAGGGATTTGTGTACCCTTAAAAAGTTTGTACTCAGAGCGGGCGTGTGCGTTGTTAACAGAATTCAATTAGTACTGCAAACATTTTGAAAGAATCCCCTATCTGAAAAAAATTCAAGCCGATAGCACTATTCGTTCGCGAGTTATGATGGGCCAAAAACATTTACACATACGTATATGCACATTACATTTTCTTAAAAACTGTCTATAAACGTACAGACATCACCAAATTTTAATTTTCTGTTTTTGGGGTGATGGCGTGAACTTTGATATCAGGAAGTTAGAAAGAAATAATTTACTCGTACAGTTTTTCTGATTGATGAACGAAATATACACATTTTTCTTATCACTATTCAGATCAATAAATGATTATCATTGTAAAGTACTGATCAGAGTTCCTGGGTTCTGCCCTATATTCTTTTTAACAGAATAAGCTTTTGCTGTTCTATAGCGGTTTTATAGATTTATAAATTGTTGACGCGACGGTCCAGAGTGTAGGAATGCCATGTCTCTTATATTCACTGCTATGCTCGCCTTGTTATTTTGTGAAAAATAAGAGTTCATCTACGAGTTTTTGTCGACTTCTAAAGGCAGGAGAGTGCGAGGCCTTTTTTTGTAAGCTAAAGATTCACTTATGGAGGCTTATAGCTGAAAGGGTGGTGTCGTCAGAAAAATAGATTATTTTTTTCTGCTATTTGTAGCTGGCGAAATATGGACCCTTAGACCCTCCTAGGTAGTCAGCGAACTAGCCAACTGCGTCATACACCACCACCACTTAATAACATGTAACTATTGAAAGCTTAAATACAATTTATGTATCTCGTTCTTCTCATTCTCCTGCTAATCTACAAAATATGTTTATCATATAAATAGCTTATGAACTTTATTTCCAGTCAAAACCCAACTACTCACCCTCGTGAAAAATCGTTAACTCTCTTCATCCTGTTTAATTTCCCTACTAAACGACTATTCACTTCATAAGAATCTTGCAAGAATTTTCAAAAAGCCAAAAGAAACTACGTTAAAATAAATAAATAACCACAGCGAAAAATTTAATCTAAACAAATTGCTTTCAATTAAGAATGAAACATCTGTCGGATAATAGGTAAGTTCCCAAATGCATTCAGAGCATGGCCCTACCGAGGAGGTGAAATTATTTTCCAAAACTGTGTGTACGTAGAGACGATAAAACTAAACCAACCACGATGAAAAATGCAGCGACGAAGACTTCTACTTAATTTTAACCGGACTTTGCTTAATGGGTCCAAAATAGTGACTGCTATGCAGAGTTTTTTTTTTAAGAACTTGTGTTTGGAAAAGTTGGGGTAGAAACTGAAAGATTGTACTTCTTGTAGATAAAGGAGTTTATTAACATACATTTGTATAGTTTCGTATGTACATATGGATATACACTACAAAAACATGTTCGTGTACAAGAAGGGATAACATAAAAATAAAGTTAAGCAACGTATCTCAAGTTTTCGGAATTAACTAGATGTTATACCCTATTTAAAATACCACAATAAACTAAATTTTATAAAGCATATATGTATTGACAAATCATTAGACATCGACTTTTAGATAATTATGACGTTTCACATTCATTAATAGCGGATGTCAAAAAGACGCCCTCTTTCATAAAATCTGATAAAACTAATAACAAATTTCATATAACAACTTCTTGATAATTTTAACAAGATATACGAGTTGTAGTGGTAATATACATGTGTGATGACACTTCATTCTCAGCAGTAAAATCATGAATGCAACCTCTGACCGGTACTCTATAAGAACGAAACCACAGGAAAATTCTGCTACTATGAAAGTGCTTACCCAACTAGAAGACGCGAGGTGTGACGTGGTATCTTACGCACACTTTACATGTTTTGGAATATCAGCGAAACTAAAATGCTCTTACATTTTTCAGTATACATTAAGCATACTCTCCTCGTAGCTCGTAGCTGTAGCCATAGCGTAAAGCCGTCGTAAACGGAGCTAGTTCTCATCACTTGAAAAAATAAGATACTCTGAATCAGCTCAGCTAAATTAAATGCCACGTCTCTGAGTCTCTGTAAAAGTGATAGGTATCTACGGAGAGCAAACTGAGGTGGAAAGGAAATCTGCTGGGTCTACCTCACGGTCGCGAGACCAATCTCATTTCCGGTATGGCCGTTTGGTGGAATACACTGCAAAGATGGACTAACATCAACTCCTTACAAAAAACTGGCGCCACTGATGCGTTAAAAAAATCTCTAAAAGCACTGGTCCTAACTCTGCTTCATTTCCTACATAGTAGTACATACTGCCAACTTCTTAGGCATGTACATATATTGCAGTTAAATCTGCTCTCTGATTGAAAGGCACTCAGCAATAGAAGAGCTAAATGTAGGACGTTCCAGTATGCTCACGCAGCATCGCGGCGGCCTCGTATCAAAAACTTTCAATTTACTAAAATGGACTTCAACATTAACCATTCTGACTTCAGAATAGAGGCAGGCAATACGATATCTTCCCCACTAAGTGTATTCCCAACTTCACAGACGATTTTAAGTCACCCAAATGCGTTGGCGTAGGGGTCTCTGCATACTGCATACTCCTCTGCATACATAAACTGAAGACCACGGTAGGTACGGGTAGTCTCCAAAGCGGTAATCAGTTTTCGTGGAAATGTTCACTCAGCAAATTCATGGAGACTCTAGCAGCATCGGAGTAACCCCATCTTATTGAAAGCACGTGTGTGATGAGTAAGATTGATGTGCTTGAAAATAAGGTGAGAAATATAAAATTTGGGATCATGTGCCCATAATTTTAGATCTGAGAAATTTCATGGACGCTAGTTTTAGGGAGTCCCAAAGCAGACAATCATTTCCGCACTTCCAAGTTTCATTCCACTCACGATTATTTTCGGTAGTTCTTGATAAACTGTTGGGCTCAGAGCTGAAGAAGTGTTAACGCTACATCGGCAACACTCTATGATCCCTACTTTGTAGACTTGGTAGATGAATGGTACACTATCATCCATGAAATCTCTGTTGCTACGCTCATGTCCCAAAACTTTTGATAAGTGTTTATTTTTCGCAAATAAATTGTTACATACACATACATATTATTTTTTGCGTTTTTTCCTAAGCGTGGTATCTCTCCAACTTATGAATAAGGCAACATAATGTATAATTCTAGTTTTAAGTCTACAGACAGCATTCAAGCAATAAACGTCCTATGAATTATATACGCTTTATTTAATATTTATTTAATATCTGTTGAAGCAAAATAATGTAGCTCAAAGTAATGTAAAAAACGTAGACACCTTGTAGATGACAACAACGAGATAAGTGTGAGAAATCTTTCTATAGATACAATCTCTGGGATCTGTTTGATATCTGCCCTTTGAAGATCACGAAGCTTGACAAATTCATCAAGCAATCTCTTTGATTTCATGAGTAGTAGTAGAATAATGTCATCGCACGCTTTCACAGTTGAATCATAATGGACTTACAACTAATCTAGGTAAATCCCAGCATGGAGAACTTTAACCATACTTAATTCATCCATTTATGATCTCAAAAGAAATGTTTCCTTCCTCTAAACTTAACATATATAAAAGCAAAACCTAGACAGCCCTTTTAAAAAGTGTTTATTGATTAGGCCTTCCTGTCCGGTCCTTTGGATTGGAATTTTTCTTTAAGGTTAGACTTTTTATAAGACATATGTATGTACATTTGCACATTGAAATTAAGTCACGAGTGGCTGCTAAGTAGTTGTCAGAATAGAAATTTCCATAACATAACTAAATTTAATTTTAATCTTATAGCAAGGAACCTCTCCGTTGGTTTTTAAAAAAGAATTTTCGGAAATGCGCATGTATTTTTCCAAATATAATTTTGCAATAATAATATGTTCCAAATCTAAATTTTCGGATAGATTTGAAGATGAAATCAATGTCTTCCTTAGCCGAGAGCCTATGAATGTACAGCGACGCAGTGGAAAAAGGTGTTTTAAGTATTTTAGCCAAAAGAGTAATGAACTTAATACACTAAAATTTAGTAGCGCATGAAAAATCATTACGACAGTGGTAAAAAGTAAGTTCTTTAAAAGGTGATAGCAGCTACTTTACATCATGTTGCAGTATGACTGGAAACTATGACTAGTGGCATGAGACTGCAAGCTATCAAAACTTGCTTTAAAATGCATACATCGCGCGAATAAGAATGTGTTGAAGGCGGAAGATGGACCTGAAATGGGGAACGCCTTTTGAAAAAGTTTACTAATTTGCATACAATTTTTGTAATGATTTTCTGAATGCTCTTTTGTTTTATTTAGTTATTCTCGTCTAGAAGTAGTCCGACAAATGCTTGAAAATCTAGATGACAGGAATACTATCGCTCACTCCTAGCGACTCATTGCGGACGTAGACATTCATTAAACAAAATGTGAAACGAGTTGTTGATAAAGCCAATCTTATGTTGCCAAAGTACGCTGAGATCAATCAATGACAAAATCTTTCTGTTTGTAATAGCAACTTTGAAATAGCTACTAGTAAAGTATTGTATGTAACACTGACCGACGAAGCACTAGTTTTGTGGATAAAAGCAATGCTGGTGAATAGGACCCTAATTTTGGAAGCTGATTGCTGTCAATATTTGATGACGGAGGTAAACGGGGGTCCCCCGCAAATCTCCCTTTTGTTTCCACATGTCAAACATGTCACGTTGAAAACCACAGTTGTTGGTCATACAGATATAGGAGCCGTCATCAAGTCATAGACCTTGTTACCGCGCTGAGTGTTCTGGATCTACTCGGCTATCATCTCGGTCACTATGCATTGCTAGTTGGAAGAAGCTTTCACGAAAATGCGTAACCGCTGCTTTTACCAGACTCCAAAGAACGGTCCTCCTCCTCCCTCCCCTTTATTTTCTTATCACGGGCTGGACTCTTAAAGTAATCTTCGGTTTGAGGAGGAGTGATCTTGGAATTTGGAAGACGAAAATATACGAAAAAATACGAAATCGTTTTGTTCTGTGCCCAGGAATAATTTCGGTCAGAATCTGAGTCGGAAAAGGAATGTAGTCAACAGTGTAGTGTAGTCCAAACCATTTAGGTCGCGGCGCTGGTATTTTTTCTGAATGACGAAAACGTATGATTTCATTCATCGTTAGGAAGACTTGCATCTCCCATCCAAGCGGATATATACGAATAATCCTCATGGCATAAGACTACTATATACTTTGAAGAATCTGTAGAGTGCGAAGCATCTGCCTCTGTAGCGACATCCAAGCTGTGTATAAAGACTTCCTGAGCCCCCTCATGATTTCTAAAGTTGGTACGAAAACCAGAGAAATTTCAATAAAAGGATCATAAATACAAGGAATACAATGTACTGGTTCTTTGTTTGGCTGCTCTGTTTCGATAGAAAATAAAATGCACTCATTAGTAGAAATGCAGAATCCTTGCCGCTGTAAATAGCAAGACCTCCGTTTTAAAAACCAAAGGTCTATTGGTTTGGCCTAGACTGTAGATAACTTGTAGTAACAGTAATACGAAGTCTCTTAAGGAAATGAAGGGCTATTGTGTAAGTAGGTATTTAAGCGTACTGAATTCGAAATCATATAACTTATAAAGATTTGTTTTTTATCTGAAGTTTAATAAAAATTGTACGTAGGTTGCTACGTCAAATCTGAAATCAGCATTGTAAAGTTTGACATTTTTTAATGGTTCAGGTGTTCCGAACATTTTATCATACGAGTGCTGTTTGTATTTATTACAGTGACTTGAAAAATTCATTCCAGCCTTTTGGCTTATTTAAAACGTGAACATTTCCGTGCGATGATTTGTTATGAATTTCGTCGTGGATTAACTCAGCATTATTGTGCGCAACAACTCGCTTCAAGCTTAGGTGATAAAGCACCATCCCGGTCCACCGACCATGTTTCGCTGCTTTTCTGAATTCAATCGTGATCGTCGTGAAATTAAGGCAAACTTGGGCATTGGCTCCACTTGAACACATTTAATATTCCATGAAAATTTGGACACTGCATAATTGGACAATCCCTCAAAAAAAGACTTTTGCTGATTCATCCAAAGAAATGTTGAAAAAATTCGATCGCGATGCTTCAAAAGAAGCTACGACAGGCGATGAATCATGGATCTATGCATATGAGTCCGAAACTAGTGGAGTGGAAAAAGTGCCTTGAAAATTGGTTCAAACGCATGCAAAAGTGTATTGATCCTCATGTGTTTTGAAAAATAAAGCCATTCCTAATGAAAATTTATCTTATTTGTTCTTCCCAAAACTTAAGTAGCAACCTAAAGCTACCTACATATTTTACTAAAGCAGCAAAGCAAAATTAAGCTAAACTTATTGCATTTTTCACATCCCCGAAAGTGATTAAAATAGTAATTGATATCAGAAGTGCTGCTAATAAAAGCCCTTGAATATGTATTATTACTTTATCTTTTACTAAAAGAAGTTAAAACTAACATTAAGTAAGTTTTCTGAAGTGATCTGAAATAAAGAAGTATAGCGTCCGTAAAATTAGTTAACTCAATAGACGGTGGGAGAAGTGCGTTTCAGCTGTTTATAGCTTTATAGTAAAAAAGGGATATTATTGACAAACAGCTTCAATTGAATTGCTTTCAATTAAAATACCCGACGTGAAAAAAATCGTCTCAACATGGCGTATTTTTCCTTATGTTTTTTCTTATTTTAAATTGTTCATCATCTCATCAAAAGACATGAGAAAAATAACAACGAAAACACAGTGCGAATGGATCTCCTGTGGTTGCATTATCTAACCAAAATGTATACAAACTTGAAAATAACACCAACGAGGCATCCTTCAGCACGAAATTTCTAGTGGTTTTCTAATTTGAACCTTATTTCAGGTTTGTTTTTTTTTCCTTTTTTCTAACAAGGTGATTTGAAGAGCTTTGAAAATTACTTTCTTCTGCATCTCCCATCAGGCTGCATATTTCACACTATGCATTCAAGTTCCACCCTCACCGTGCATTTTCTAGATACAAGACTCTTGCAGTAGATCAGCCATAATCAGGATAAATTGGAGGAGTGAGAGGCACCGAAATAGGTGCACTCAAACTCTTCTTTTCTAAGTAGAATTTTTGCAATTCAACTCTCCACATGGCACAGAACGCAGGGAGAAGATGAGAAATTTATGCAAACATTTATCTTCCTTTATGGCCTCGTATATCTTATCCTAATGATTCCGTTCGCCTTTGGATTTCGCTCCCATTGCACCCGCATTATGTATGTACTATGCATTTCAGAAATTTTTTCTTCTTACCTCGAAAAAACCGATTTAAGACAGGTTCATTTGAAGAAATGTGCATTACGTGGTAAAAGTACTGGTGTCTCATACCAGAAGATGAAGACTATGTTATAATTTTAATGAATTTCAGGCATAGACCTACATTATGATATCTTATCATCCCATATTGAAATTGCACATATAAACAAAAATGAGAGTGTTAAATCAAGGTCGAATTTCTTTAAATCTTGAAATTATTTTAATTAATTGTTCATACCGAAGAGCCATTTAAAGTTTTAATACATCGATGGTTGGCACATTACTCAGCAAATTATTTAATAACTTAATCCTTTTATTCTTCAATGAAGGTCTAGAGTCCGCACCTGGTTTATATTTATACATGTCAATGTCGCTATGTGCATCATTTCACAATTATTAAAGTATACAGTATACTGGCACTAATTGGATATCTGTCATGATTTTATTTTAAAGTATATCTGTTCCAAAGAGTTGCTTTTTTGTACACCCGCTGTTTACTTCGTCGGCAACAAACTTGACAACGGATTGTTTCGTAAAACATGTACATATACACTTTTTTGTAGTTAGTTTGTAAACTGATAATTGTTTTCCCACACTGTAAGTGTAGCCCTTTCTACTGTGCTAACAGCGCACTTGTGATATTACGATCCAAAAAATCTATCTTACTGTTAATCAAATCCACATTCAAAATAAGATGAGTAAGCACTTCAGTGATAAGGTACCGACAATACCAGCACCCACCACGCCAACGCCGAGTACCTGCAGCCTGATGCTAGCATATGCCGGAATATTCACAGCCCAGCACATCTAAGTGCTTAGAAAAAGTGTAGTGTTCCGTTACGCTCGACGCCAGTAAGCAGCCTGCTGTCTTTCCTACTGCTGGACAGCAGCAAAACCGGTGACCTCATAAAGATGTCGGGAAGCAATCGTTTGTTCTGCCGGCAACCTGGAGAGTCATGCCGTCTGCATTTATGCACATATGAAACCCAACTCTCAATGTTAGTCCTAGCCGAAGACGCAGATAGGCCTAACGTAGGTTTGGGTCCTGAAAAAATCTCCTCTGAGTCTTGGCTAGCACGTTCATCTACGATTTCATTTCCCGTGATCACATTGTGACCTGGACCCAGACAAGGCTCCGTGAATTTGGCCTTCCGATCGACGGCATTCAGTGAAGTCTTGCATTCTCGAAGTAGCTTGGAAGTCATTCGGCAAGGCAAGCTTGGAAAATGCTTCACCCGCTCCACCGGCACTTCGAAATATAGTTCGTTGTCATAAGGATTGCATATATCTCCGCTTGGATGAGAAATGTAAGTTTTCCTAACAAGGAGTGAAATTTAACATTGTCGTCCTCTAAAAAGACACAAGCGCCGCATTCTAAATCGGTTTTAGAGCCATCCGTGAAGACCCGATTATATTCCTTTCATGGCTCAGATTCTGACCGAAACCAGTCTTGGGCACAGGGAAAGTCGATTTCGTATTCTTTCCGCAGCGGAAATTTGAGGACCCTAGGCGGTGAATGTCTTGCTGACAGCTCTTTTGCACTGCCGAAAGGCCGATAGCGCCTTAGAGGCTTTCAACGTAACATGTTTGCTCCATAGAAGTTTGTTATCCAGGATGACACCCTTTGGAGTATTGGATGGTGATGCCTTCAAACACTAAGCTATATAAGCCAGACCATTCAGCGCCCTCCTTCTCGCAAGAGAGCAACCTCAGCTTTAAGAATATTGACTAAAAGCGCATTTCGGTGCCGTGGCATAACGCCAAGCGACATAAGTCCAAATTCCAGCATTTGGCCTTATGTCACTTTCACAAAGCGACTTTCACAAAGTGACATAAGGCCAAATTATTTTGAGACATAAGACCAAACACGTTTCAATGTACTATTAAGATATAGGAGACAGTTGTTGTTGCTAAGGGTATGTCTTATCCACAAAACTAGTAATTCATCTACGCCGTGTGGTCTGGCCGACTTACACATGCCATCAAAAATTCCATTGTCGAAAGCACCCTCAACGTCGATGAAAATGCCTAAGGCGTGTTCCTTCTCGTCGAGCGTCTTAGGCAGAGGATGCATTCGCAAAGCAGTCTTTCGTACATGGGGCTCAACCAACCTTTCCATGCTCTTCAACATAAAGAAAGTCTGACGTATAGATCTGAAGCTCTTGATGAGTGTATAGTTCTTTTTTCTGATTTTCAGTATAAAAACTATTTTTTTATTCTTTATTCTCAAAAATCAATATACAATACAACCTTCTTGGTAATATTATTACAATTCTTATTTTACAATTAATTAAAAGAATAGTTAGAGGCATTAAGTCATTCAGCTAAGAGTAGTGATAAATTACACATCATTTTAAGTATTTCAGTGTGGGGTGGAAAACATTGTAAATACATATAAATTTAAAAAGCTATTATAGGCTTATACATTTTGGTTTTAAAAGGTAAAGGAGCAAATAAAATTAAAAGTAAGAAATGAGAAACAATTTTTTGAATTAAATAGCAGCTTTATACATCTACAATAGATGATGAAGCGCAACAAATTATAATTCGAAACAACAATTTACATTAATTACAAACTTTTTTAAAGCTCTGATGGTCCGTATATCTTCGAAAAGAGTACTGAATAATTTGTAGGATAAAACAGAGAAAAGTCTCTTAAGCTAGAAGTGCGGAAAGGTGGAATGCCAACAATGGTACTTGTGCTAATTCGATCGAAGGTTTTGGGTGTCGTTGATGGGACTTTGATGGGTCAATGGAGAACATTTTGAGGGGTTTGTAATAGTACAAGTGCCTTACAGGCAGACTTCTCAATTTATTAAATAACCTTAAAGAGTTGGCTACACGAGACAAATAGCATACTTATTCTTATCACAGATTCTTATAATACAGTTAGTGGTTGTATTTCATTAAAGTAAGTATTACCCAAGTAACTAATACCAGATTTTAATGTAGAATGGAAAATCCCAAAATAATTATTTTTTACGAGTAAAAGTAGAGTAGATCAGTACTTTCGAAACCGATGGAAATTTCGTAGAGTCGATAACAAATATTGCCTTAAAATAGAAATATGTTTGCCTCAATTTAGATTTTGGTCTATTACAATACTTAAGAACTTATAAGACTTAACTAATTCAATCTCGAAGCAGTTAATATTACAGCCAATATTTTTATTATAGAATATATTACAATCGCGATGCTAATTTCTGGGGATTCTTTAGTGGAAAGACTGAAGTACATGGGCGTAGTCATATTTCTAATTACAAACTTGTGTTTCACAAACCGGAGTCTTAACCACTTAACATCTTGGTTTATTGCAGCAACGAGGTTGAAGCGATTATTTAGTCATACGCAAACGCGAAGTCGTCCATAAAAGCCTTAAATGTATCGACAAATGGAAGACTAAGCATTGAATTAACATATATTAAGAATAGTAAAAGACTTAGGACAGAACCTTGCGGAACACCGAGGTTGACAATTATAGATTAGATGTTGGAGAAACTCCAAAATAGCGTCATCGGTAGAATAGTTTTCTCTGAACACAAATTGATTTACATTTAAAAAGTTAATTTTAATAGGAAATTTAAGAACTCTATATTTTACAGCTATCTCAGAGACTTTATATATTACAAACAGCAAGGAAATTGGTCTATAGTTCGCTTTTTCTCTCCTGTTTCCCCTTTTGAAAATTGGAATTACATGCACCTATTTTAACAATTCTGCGAAGGTTCCCCAGAAAATGCTTGCATTTAAAAAGTGGGCCAAAACATCTACCAGGTTTAAGGTAATTTTGTCTAAGTAGAACTGGAAATTCCATCGTCACCATTTTAAGCAGTTCATACCCGAAATGGGCATGAAAACAAAGTTGTTATTATAATTTGTACAGTCTAAAAGTTATTTCATTGCAACAAGTGCATGACATCGAAAAGTCAAAACAAATCGTCTGTGCTACTGAGCCAAAGTATTTATTAAATTGGTTTATAACAATAACTGGATCTGTAATGTTAACGTTATCAATTTTAGACGTAATGGCTTTAAGGTGCTTGATATTTTTACATTTATCAGTCAACAAAATCCCTTTTTTTTTAATTTACACTTTTTAATTTGCATTGAAAGTACCTATTACGATTTTTTTTATGCGGTATATGCGGATGTATAAACAGAGGACCTAAACTTTAAAGTTAGATTAAGTGGATGTGTTGTATTAAGGGCGGAAAATTAAACAATTTAGGTTCCAATTTTGAGTTCGTTTATTTCAGAATTCAGTTCCAACTGAGCTAAAATTTCATAAGTACATTAAAGGAATTAAAGCTTTATAATCATATTAAATTAAGGTATTTTTATAGTTTTCTAAATTTCTTACATTTGGTTTGAAGTGTTACAGGATTCTTCCCGGCCTTTGGATTTAAGTTCGACTCTTATAAAATATTCAAGCAAAAAGAAAGGCTTCTATTGAGATAAAGTTTGACAGGTTTTAACATTTGACGCGCGCCCTCTATTGCTCGATCCTGCCAATGCTGCCAGCTTCCGCAACAGGATGTTTGCAAGACTTACTACGCAGTTTATATTTCAGCTTAATTTGTTTGAGAAGTAAAACATTCATCCAAGGCTTAAAATCAATCAATAATGCTTTGAAAGTTTTCGAAAACAATTCATAGGTTCTGTAAGCAGTTAATGACTAAACCTGTCATACAGTGATCGAATACTCTCACTGTTCACCAGGGTTTCGATATGTATGCCAGTTTCAAGGTAGCAGTGAAGATTCTCATCAGAGTTACGAGTAGTTGGTCTATGCCTTTTTGTAACATATATCGGTATATGTCATCGGTGCAGGCGACTTGCAGCCATCAAAGGAAACAACAGCATGTTGTCACGACAACAGATGAAATATGTATATTTTGTGTTCAACTCAATATCAGCTTCATTAGTAGGAACTGGTTGTGAGATGGTTCCGATTAGGTTGCCAGGGAAATGGTGAGGCTCAAGCATGAGACGGTGAGTCTTTATTTTCGACTTAGTATAAGTGCCATGACTCCAGCATGGTTGATTTTCCCCTTTTTAGGACTTTGCCTAGTCTATTGGTTTCTTTTCCCAAAAGTCTTTATAAGAGACGCTCTACGAAATACGAATTAGCTTCTCTTATTAATTTTATTCCGATCTGTAAAGACTCCAATCTTCCTCCAAATTAGTCTTAAATGACCTGCTTAGAAGGAACATGTTACTCAATTTCAAAATCTGCTCTTGCCTTTGTTTTCACTTTTTTTACTATTAATATAAATTTATTTACTTTTTATCAAATTAATTTAGTATTTATAATTATATGTATTTCTTAATTCCTATTAACTAGGTGACCTTACGTATATGCCTATTATAATAATAAGGAGGACGTTTGCTTTTTTGGCTTAAAGTGAAAAAATTTTCCTTTTCAGGCTAGAAATATACTTTTATTTCTGCCTTTTCTACATATTTCTTGGAAATTATTTATCTTATTTTTTGTATCTTAACTAGAGAATTATTCGCGCAGTGGACGCTTTCTTTAAGGAACGAAAACAGCCTAAATACTTCAGAATTAATATTGTCAAAAGTGTAATTTTTCCTTGTCGATATGTTGACGCTTCGCCTTTTCTTGGAAACATATAGCTTTTAGCTTTGTCCGCTCTAGAACCAACTTGCTGGTACTAATTACAAGCGATCGATTATGTAGATTTTGTTTCCACTTGTATGTATATATAGTAGTACTTTCTATTCCAGAACGAGGTTTGCAAGCCACAGTGTACACAAGCGCCGAAGCAGGTGAATGTTTTTGTATTTTTGTTTGTTTGTTTTTGCACCTTTAGTCGCATGTTTCTCCGTGCTTCGTGTAACAACTACAGATCAGGCTTTACATATTTTTATTTATTTTTTATTCTAGAAATTATGAAGATTTGATTTGTCATCGATTAACCGGACGACATATATATATATGCCGATTAGTTTGTTTCTGCTAAATTTGTTATTTTCACATAGTATGTTGGATGGGACCTTATACGAAAATTCGATTACTCCATAAAACGAGTATATGTTATGTTTAGTCGTAAGTAAGCGTTTGGGACCTTGAACATGTCTGAAACAAGATAATGGCTAGGCCAATTGATGCCGCTAAAGTTGATGCCAAGTGGTAAATTTGATACATTTTTGATCTTCGGCAATTTTGGCACTGATCACTGGGTATCATTTTGTTACATAAGAGAACTACAAGATCGGTAGTCACAGAATGAAAGGTCATAAAGCTACTCCATGGTTATATATCGAACATACCTACATAAAGCCAATGACATGGAGACTTAAATGCGGATAACTGCTAGATATCTTTCAGCTTAAGAATTTTAAACTGATTTTATTTTCCGAAAAAATCTGCATCCGCCTAAGACATTTTTTTGATGACTAATGCATATTGTCGGCCTACTTTATGCTATTCTTTATATTTCTCGGTTTGCTGTTTGAATAGTGCGAATATATCGCTGTTTTTTTCTTCAAGGATTATGCATGTAGTCAACTACATCGTTCCGATTAGTCGCTGCAGAGTCTCTGAAAAATATCTATCAAGACAAGTGTTTTATTCGTACATGTGAACTGAAGTTCCCTCGGGTATGGTTTCATTGTTACCATTGTTGAACTTAAGTGGTCGGATGTATCGTTCCATTAGACAGCGATTTTACCGACAGCTTACAAATTAAAATTATCGAACTCTGTGACCTCCATCTACTAAGTTAATCCACATCTTGAGGGTTTAAACGCTATCAGACTATGCCAGAACTTAATGTATAGGTAAATTTGTAGAAGCAACGTAAAATATTAATGTAGAGTCTTTAAAAATTCAGATTTTCATATACTCGTATATTTTTTGTTTCAAAACACATATTTTCATTTCCATTAGAAGAGGTACAATTTTGAAGAAAAACATGTTAGAAACGTTGCAATTATATAATACTACAAGTATGCTGCGAATATCAACTTCGACTCATACAGAATGCGGCACGAAGAGAACGACAACACTCATCCTTTCGCTGCCAAACATTCATAGTCTAGACAAAAGAGAGAAGACACTTGTATACTTCCAGCAACACACAAGTTTATGATTATATGCGATTTTTCACCTTGAGGAAAACTGCGGAAAAACAAAGTACATCAACCGTAGCCGCGCGTCACACAGTTCATTAAGTGAAGAGAACCTCTTGAACAAAGTCAACATGTTACGTTGCGGAGTGTACTATGAAATGAGGCAAGCAGGCGGTGGAGCTTTTCGTTGTGCGAAAGGATTTAAAAAGTCATCTTTTTTTTGTTCAGTTTTCATCTGCCCTTTGCGAGAAGTTGGGAATAAAAATGGCAACAAAAGGGCACGAAACAAAAGCTATAACGCAAAAACGAGGAAAAAATGTACAGGAAAATGAGGAACTCCAAAGGATATCCGTCAAAGTTTAAGAGGATCCTTGTATAGCGTTGAATTGTGACAAATTGATTGTTACTTCTGCGAAAGTGTTTTCGCTGGCAATTGCAAGTTGCAGCTGGTTATAACGACAATGGTGACACACTATGGGAACGAGAAGATGTCGTTGATTATAAAGGTGAAGCAGAACTTAAAAACCAAAAAAACAAAAGAATAAATTAAAGTACTGGAATAATTCTGCAATTGTGTGGAAATCATTTGTACTAATTGAGTGTTTTTTTTTTTTAATGGATAAGACGTCTTGGCGCTTATCAAAGGGGTGTGCAGATAAAAGACCAAGTTTTACATACTTTTTCATATTCAATTTTAAGAAAGGGAAACTTTTCTCTGATCACGCTGTTGAATGGTAATTTACTTTAACTTGTTAACGAAAGGGGTTCATAGGAATGACCCATAGTGATCGCTTGGTGAAATGCTGAAGTGGTTCGTAATGCAGGTCCTTAGAAAAATCGCCTTCACCCTTTGTGCAATGTGCTTGTTAAGCACTCTCGAATATCAACAAATAAAACGCTTTTGGTCGGAATTTGTCATTACTCCATTGAAATGTAATGAGAAAGTCAAAATAAGTTGTGATACCTAAATTATGTGGAACTCAGACTACTGTAGGTAGTTTCCGTCTAAAAAAAACGTCCACTAAATTCAAATATATATACAAGAATTTTGAATTTGTTGTTTAGATTTGTAAAAGTTGCCATTGAGTAAGGGACAATCATGCTTATCATATTGTTAAATTTTCCTTGCCCACTTCATAAAATTATTTTTTTTTTTCAACGAACGAAGGCTGCAAATCAAATTGTCTGACAAGTTTTGTCTTTTAGAATTGTTCGTTCTCTAAACATTCAAGTGTCACATGACGACTGTAGCTCGCATCCTTTCCCACTGAATATACTGAAGTGCTGCACTACACTTGAGTGAAGAGCACATAATTGTACTACACAGTCGGTCTTAATGAGTCCATAACCTCTTTACTTTTACGTTTCTAACTGATAAAACTCGTTGTACCACCTGTGGTGAACACACATAATTTGGGCACGGTGACTTTTAAGGACTTTCCCAAATTGTCCTTGACGTGTGCCTGCCTATAACGTGAACTTTTTGTTGGAAAATTAGTTAAATGATAACGACAGACACGTAGTAGGAACTTCGAAGAGACTTGTATTATTTTTTGCGGATTTGTATTCAGCAAACTGCATTGCGTTAGCACACCACCACATCTTCTTAATGATGTTTGACGGCACCCGCATGATGCAGATTTTATACACCAACCCTTAGAACCAGAATATAATAAAGGAAGGTTGTATGTCAACACCTGTTCCGTTCATTTGAAAACCCCAGCGGCATAATTAATTGCAAATTACAGGTTAGGTTATTTGCATATACTCTTACATATCTACATCTACATCTATCTATCTACATTAGTACATGTGAGGACTCACTGACCCGCGCAATTTGCTTATCTGAGAGTGTGCCCTCGAGAATTGACCAATGTGCGGCCGCATAGTTTGACAGCTGGCACTTGCCAATATCCAACATTTTTGCCGTGGAAGGGCAAAGGAGTTTTTGGCCATATCTGATCAAAAGATTGAAGGGGGCTGATAATTCTGTATGCGAATGCATGCACGCTAAAAGCAGGGGAAAGCATGTTCGCAATCTGAGAAGGTATGTACTCGTATGTACCTGGAAGGTTTTCGCGAATTCACGTTTATCTTTACAAGTTTCTAGTAATTCTGTTTATTGTCATACATATATTATATGCATGTTATTTAGAAAGTACCTAGTATTTTTATTAATTTTATTTATTTTTGTTGTATCAATGTATTAAGTTGTATTTCCATATCAATCTAAATATGGCCATTTTGGTAATAAAATGTTTATGTACATATGTATGTTGTAACTTCCTATGTTATAAACTCAAATAGTGTTTTGTAAATTGAGTCCTTGCGCTGTTTACGAAATCCCTGATTTAATAACGGTACAGAAAGGTGGAAAGAAAAACAAATTAATTTTTTTATGTTGGTAATATTAGTTAAGAAATATTAAGAGTCTAAAAACACTTTAATATACTTTTTCTACTTAAGGTTGAACTGGAAACGCGTATAAGTCCCTATAGTGCTACGATGCTCGCCCACATATCTACTTTGATTACACTGATCTTGTTGAGTAATTTTTTATCCATTTTAATGAACTACTCGTATTTACTTTTTTTCGAACTTTTGTTGGAATTTAAGATTTAATTATTTTCCGGGAGCGATTCTTCGACGACGACGACATTCTAGATGAAGATTTCAATTGATCAAGTATGGTACGACCTAGGTAATGAACTTATTTAAAAAAAGAATTTCGTTTATCAATAAAAGCTAGAGGTCTTTAAGAGCTTCTTTGGTGTTCTTTAATTTTAACTGGAAATTTCCGGTGTACGAAGCTATTTCCAACTCGGTTTAGTTCTTTCTATATTTTCTACTCTTTTTTAAAACTTATCGTTACTGAGGTCAAAAGTTTGTTGATGTTATCGAATTTTGAGGTTCCGATTATTTTTCTTTCGGTCTGTTATTGGAACTTCTGCTGGAAATTGAGATTCTATTTCGTTATTATAGTATTGAATTTTTCGACGACCTTCAGTGAACATGGCAAAACCATCTGATTTCCTCAGCCTGAAGTTTCTCCACTATTGGTTTCTTAATACGAGTATGATGACTTCCGCTATATTTCTAACATTTTTATTTTCATTTTTTCCCTATAACATATGTCTCGTACATCGTCCAGCATTGCAACGGTATGGCGTTCTCGTTTGACCACTGTGTTCTTTTCCGTTTGAATTCGTTGTTCTCTTTTTCTGTTATGTTGGCACAATTGTATTTGTCATTTCCACAAAATTTGAATGTCAACGGATGACATTTGTGATATCGTTGTGGTTTTTAAATGTATTCAAAAACTGAGCATCGAATTCGCAAATTTTGTGTTAGAATTTTGTTTAAAAATAAATTAACGGCACAAAAATATTGGAAATGTGGAACCTGTACTATGGCTCTAAAGAGAGCGCCAAACGTTGGCTATTCCGTAACATTTTTGAACAAGGTTTAATAAACGTTATATTTCTGTCACAAAATTCATGCGGAGTATTCTCCACTCCACAAACAATTTGGCACTATGACTCTTTCTACGTAGATGGGGAGTTGGGTCTGCAGGTTTGGGGAAAAAACAATACAGATATTCGCACTTGATAGGGCTGATTCATATTATGTTGTCTTCTAGCACCTTTATCTTATTAAAAGTTGAGTGAAGGGCTCCCACCTTGTCGCTTTTAATAGTACGGTGAAGAGAAAACAGTTGTGTCGGATTCGTTTATGTTCTGCCTCAAAAGAAAATTATGCACGTCACTAAAAAAGAGCGGACTTTGTGGCTAACTTAACTTATTGTAAACAAAGATCTCTGTAACTATGTCGAACGCTTTTTTCCAAGTCGATGAAGACATCGTGACATCGCTCTTATATTTTGAGAGTACGCCACGTCTTTGTTACTCTCCGTTACTCCCTTGCCTTCAATTTATTTGGACAGTTGAATCTCCTCCCAGTTTTTTTTCGTTTTTAGGCAATCTTAAATATACATATTAGCTCGTTTCCCGTGCCTCGTCTTCCGTACACGTCTTCCATTGCTTTGCCATTGCCTGTCTTTACGTTACGAGGGTACCTTTTCTAATTCTTTACACAATGCACTTTCTGCTATGTATCGCACGTGCTCTTATTACTACTTTTTTCTCCTCTTTTGTAGTGTAGCCTGCACACTATCGATTTCGCTTGATAAAATAAAAAAAATAAAAACAAAAATCGTTACTTTTCCAAATTTATTAATTACTGTATATTTAAAAAATATATATATATTCCTATGCAACAGGGTTTACAAATAACCCATTTATCGAAACATAAAATCGGCTAGTTGCTCAACGGTCAAAAACTGTTCATAAAATAAAAGCGGTCACTTTCTTTCAGCTCGTTCAAAAATTATTTTTCGATGGACATGAGAGCCCAGTAGCTGAACCTCTCCTGATGTCGAGTCCTTCGAAGGTACGTCCTTATCATTTTCAGTGCAGAGAAGGAGTGCTCCACGGACAATAGTTGGTACTGTACATGTGAGTTTTGAAAGCTTATGGATCTGCCCAAAACTGACGGCGATATTTCTCGACTCTATCCAGACGAGAATATTAAAGGGTGTTGTCATTATTGAAGTTTCTGTTGATGTTATTATGTCGGTTGCATAATATTATCTGCGTTTTCATAAAAAATAGGCAATTCATTCTTCAACTGAGTAAATTCAAGTATATCCAGGGAGCTTTCAATCAGATTTTTTATTGATTCTTCCGGAAAATAATTTTTTTGACAATATTTACTAAATTTGTTCAACATTTTTTCAGTATTACGAAAAAAAAATGAGTAAGCGCTTCAGTGATAAGTTTCCTACAGTACCAGCACCCACCACGTCAGCGCTTTCGATTCAAATGCTTCGCCCCCTCCACCGGTTCTCCGCAACATAGTTCTCTGCCATCATTATTGCGTAAATCATTTTTTAATCATTCATTTTAAATGGAAGATGGCTTTGAGAGTGCAGCCCGTGATATGAATATCAAGGGGAGGGAGATTCATCAATGCATCTAGATCGGAGCTAGGAGTGCTGGGCAAAGCCCCATACATCCGAGACAAAACTTTATTTGGAGTCTGGTAAAAGCTGCAATCACATATTTTCGCGAGAACTTATTGCACCAGACAACTGACTCATAGGATATAATTGGTAGATTCAAAGGAATCTTCTCAGTAACAGACTATGTCTTAAGAAAGCTAACAGCGCCTTAGAAGCTTTCAACGTAACATGTTTAGTCCAGAGAAGTTTGTTATCCAGGATGACGACCAAATACTTAGCTTCTTTGGAGAATTGGATACTTATGCCTCAAGCACTAGATGAGTCAAATCTGACAGCTTCCTCCTTCTCGTAAAGAGAACAACATCAGTTTTGACAGGATTGACTGAAAGTCCATTACTAGTACAACAGTAGTCGATTACGTCTATGGCTGCCTCTACTTTAGAGCATTTAGAGACAATCGCTAGACACGATCCGACTGCATAATCCGCGTATGCTTGTGCATCTATAGCAGTGGATCTCGACCATTCTCTTGATACTTTTCAGCATGAAACTCTTAGTAAGTGAGTAGTCCTCTTTTCCGATTTTCGGTATAAAGGTCATTCTCACTGTTCACCAGAGTTCCAGTGTGTTTGCCAGTGCCAGGCTAGCAGTGAAAATTCTCTTCAGAGTTTATAGCAGCTGGTCTATACCTTTTTGTAACATAACTGGGTATATACCATCAGTGCTAGACGACTTGAAGCCATCAAAGGAAGCAACAGCATGTTCGATGGCCTCATCCGTCACCACAACTGATGAGATACCATATACCAGCTACGGCGTGTTGTGTTGTTCAGCTCCCTACAATAATATTGCTCGCTATATTTTTGGTATTCGAAGACGTGATCGTATATCCGCTTATTCAAAGCGTATTGTCGGTCACAAGTAACCTTTGCCTTAATTTAAACTGCATATTATTGCTTGACGTCAGAGCCCAAGTTCTTCGTGCACTGCATTCGCCTGTGGAACTACCTTCCCATTGAACTGAGAGAAGTCAGAAGCACGAAATGAAATGCCCAGAAATAACTGCTTCCATGAGATTAAAGAAAAAACTATTGACGAATATAGAAATGGTATTTAACAATCTGAATTATCCAAAAAGTATTCAATCCCGAAATCTGTTTAAGCTGTTTAATAAAATTTTACAACTTCGTCAAAATGATTCACCGAGGTTTCAGCCAAAAGTTACTACATACCTGGAAGACAAAGTGATTATTAGAACGACAAAGAATAATCCCTTTATTTCATCTAGGGAATTATAAAACTGTCTTAGCGCCGGGCCACTTCGTCGGAGGGCTGCTGATGGTTGCCTTTCATCATTCGGGATCGTGAAGAAACCATTTATTTCAGCTAAAAACAGAAGGGCAATATTGAAATTTGCAAATGACCATATTAAGTATTTCCACACAGTATCCACTAAAACGAAAATGAATAATATTCTCCGACGAATCAAAGTTTAATTTGAAGGGATCGAATAGCTTTCGCTGTATCCGCCGACTAAACAATTAAGCATTGAATCGTCGATACTTAAAGGGCACTGTGATGCATGAAGAAGGAAACATTATGGTTTGGAGATGTTTCTCTGGACACTGAATTGGTATCATATGAGAAATAGATGGAACTGTTGACGAATTTATTTACAAAAGTACACTTGAAAACATTATGCTGCAACAATCTGAGGAGGAATTTCCACTGAAATGGACATTTCAGCAGGATAAAGATCCGAAGAATCAAAAATAGTTCAAGAGTGGTTACGGGATCGGAAAATCAATGTTATGGAATGCCAGCCCAGTCCCCCGATCTCAAACCGATAGAAGATCTATGGGGGATTGTAGATCGGCGAATAATTTGGGACAAATTCAAGAATAGGGACGAGCTGTATATTTAAGTCCAGGAGGATTGGAAAACCATCCCACGCTCTATAATTTCCAATCTGAACGAGAGTGTCCCAAGAAGGTGTAGTGCAGTAATAAAAAACGAAGGTTTCGCAACAAAATATTGCGGTTTAGTCGCGATGATTATTATTAAATATGAAATTACTATGAAGTTGCTTTAGTTGGTCCAAAAATCGAGGTCATTAATACTCTCTTACACCGTGACTTCGATAAAATAACACGATTTTGCGATGACTGGAAGTCGAAAATCATCTTTCAGAAGTCGGAAATCATTCTCTTTAGGACGCCGTTGTCTGGAGCCTCTAGGGATACCAGAAAAAATTGGGTTAAGTTATCGTTCATTGGACAACACGGGCAGCCTCTTGCCTGTCGAAATGTGGTCAGATACCTTGGGATCTGGCTAGATCAGTTTCTGTATTTTGACAAAAATTTAGATGCTGCTCTTGCCAGAGCTAAAGGTACTTTTGCCCTTACAAAGAGACTGTTTTATAGCAGCCAACTCGATTCAATGGTAAAAGTAATCTGCTACATGGCCCTTAACAGGCCCATGCTGGTATTTGGGTGTACCGTGTAGTATAAGATTGTTAAGTAATTTTAAGCTAGCATTTAAGCATTTTTTGTTAGTATGTAAAAGTTAATTATTAATATAATAAAATGCATTTAAAACTAAAAAACTAACGTACCGTTGGCATTCGATCACCGGACCTTGCACAGTACGACTTTTTTGGATGGGAATACCTTAAGTCGAGAATTTACAGCATATTTACAGCATACAGCCAGACACTCTTAACAGCGAAGAATTGTGATTGGAACATCAGATGTCTCATCTAGTATAATTACGACAAACTCTGACTGCTCCAATCGCTATCGAGGTAGCTTTAAAAACCGTTGCCACTTCAAACGATAAGTCTTGGTTTGTAAGGAAACATGTCACATCTATTAAGCGTTTAATCACCTCACGATTTTTCCTAACGTGAATGTTAGCAAACGTTGAGAATTAAAATTTTGTAGTTGGGAGTTTAAGGCTATATCTCTCTTATTCTTACCAAATCTAGCTAGTTAAAGCACACATTGCAAATGGGATACACTTTGTTTGAAGTGTGTTTGGAGTATAAAGAGTGTCCACACGCGATGAGTTCCAGACTGAATTAATTCGTGAGAAAAGGCAAACAAAAGAAGGTTTGTTTTATTTTCGCATCCAGCTAACTATGTATAAAGGGTTTCCTTAAAGTTTTGGGTATAGTCTCTTTTATTGTCCTTGTGTGTAGATTTTTGAATTACTAATTTTGCACACGGAAGTCCATTTACTTCGTACGGCTTTAAATAAATATGAAGAAACAACTCCTGTTATAAAGCAATTTTCTCTAATTTGTGGATAGTCTAATATTCAATAAAAAGAAAAAAGTTTTTATGGAAAGACAACTAAAAGCGAATCATTTGACTAATATAAACGGAGTAGGAATAACTTTATTATTGAAGCAATTGCCTGTTACAACATATTGTAAAAATCTGTTCAGGTGAATTGAGCAAAAAGCCATCAAAGTTCTGTTTTACCGGCTATTGTTATTGGGTGATTGATTGACTTTTATTATGCATTTATTGTTACTGTTGTGTGTTTAGATTGTACGAAACAACTTTAACCAAAAAATTATACATAAGTTCACTTAATAAGAAACGTCTATGCAAGTGAAACTACGGGTAAAAGGTAGGTCATATTACGTAAAATATACATATGTATTTTATATCATCTACTATAGATCGCATTCAGGTAGCTTTCCTGACAATTTTTTTTATGCACGTATCATTGTACAGGAAGTACATGTGTAATTTTAAAACATAATGTATATTTGGTGTCTGTGGTATACACTTAAAACCTTTCGTTTGTAATAGGTATTTACACTATTTCCCTCTTTCATTCTAGAAAGGCAACCATCTAATAACTTAAAACAAAAGAAAATCTCACTCTCGTATTGCAAAGCGGCACAAATAAATTCACTCACATGAAATACCATAAGTATTGTAATTTAATTTAGTGATTTACGCTGAACCGTTGGGATTCAAAAACAAATTTCTACTCAACGATCTCATAAGTAAGCACACGCACACTGCATTTTTGCTATAAATATAGGCACCTACGAAAGTAAAACAAAAAAGAACACGAAAAAGTATGTATGGTGTACCTACCTTCCACTTCCAGCCTGATGTGTCGTAGTTGGTGCATTATTTCGCGCCAACCCATTCGTTTTTTTTTTTACTGGGCTTTTCATACCACGTGTTGTAAAATCAAGCACCAGCACTACAATATTCGAAGGGACATTCTTGGCATGGGAGTTTTGTAATGCGTGCAGGAAAAATTGTTATGGATTATTGTTATTCATTACTCTTCTTAGTTAATCAAGTTCGTTATTCGTTGCGTATAAAATGTGTTTAATAGAATTTAATCATCTAAAACCGAGAGAAATCGCACATGGTCTCCACAGCTGCAATATGTTATCAAATGACACTCCTTCTTAATACGAGTAAATTGCGGTTTTTATATACAAGGTGGAGCAAAAGTAGTGCCATAATGCTAATTGGTTGCGTTTTGTTCCAAATGGAAAAAAATTGTGCTCTGTTTTCAGGAAAAGTTTACTTGAAGGTGTAAAATTGATGACATTAAGTTGAAAAAATGATATCGATCAAATGACTACATTGATGCACATTTGTGCTCGTTTTCCCTCTCTCTTAAAACCTCTGGCTCCAAATTGGTGATTTCTTCTTCAATGTTGGCATTCCAGACTTGTAAGCTTTGTGGTTTATTGTGGTAAACCTGAGGAAGCAGTCTGGCGCCGTCAGATCTCGGCCAGTTCAAACCGCCAAAATGGGAGATCACAGGGCCTGGAAATTGGTGATTCAAAATCTCCATTGTTGCTCCGTCCTGCTAGAACCAACCAATCAATTGAGTAACTTGTGGCATAAAAACTCGTTTAATATCTAGCTGTAGCGCTCACAAGTTACGGTTATGGTAGTCCAGTCGGCATCCTCAAAAAAAGCAGGGCCAATCAGATTTTCACTGCAAATGCCACAGCAGGCAATTTTGAGGTGATGCAATGGCTCTTCATGCATTTCATGTGGATTATCCGTGCTCCAGAAACGCAAATTTTATTTATTCACCACTTAAATGGAAATGGGGTTTGTAGCTTTCATATCCACAATCATACTGACACTTGACGCCATTTGCAAAAATGATGGCACATGCACATTATGACCTTGTAGTAAGACAGTGTTAGACAGGTAAGACTCCTTCTAAATCCATCTGCCATCCATACAGCCAGGAAATTTAATCATACTGCGTTATCGACTGTCAAAGCTTCGCTTATTAATTATTTGAGACATTAGCTTTACTGATTGCTTCTGGTGACAGTTTCTCGCGTCTTGGGAAGGTATGTGATTAACTGTGACGGCATGTATTTCTCATACTATATGTATGTACATATAGCCCTGCTTACTTCGTCTTATATAACTAATAACCGTGTGGAATGTAATGCTTCTAAAACACAATACTGTCTGTTGTGGTTAAAACAAAATTAAAACACCCAGCCATTATCCATTAATGGCACTTGTAATGTGCTTGTAAGAATTACCTTAGCCCGTATGGTCTGACGACAATATATTAGGCATTTATTCGTATCTGGTAAGGATCTCTGTGTATTTCGTAGATACGATCCAAAACCGAGTGATAGAACTGATAGGTGATGCTTATATATTATTGTACAGTCAATTGACGCTCTCGTAGATCCTTGAATACCGACAAAATGTCTCCTGCTTTACCTTGTTATGACGCTATTTCTAGCACCATTGCTCTATCGATGTTGCCATTAGCACTCAACCCCCTAAAAAATCTTCAACCACCTGTCTCAGTATAATTGTTCATCAAGCTCACTTTCGGACGTTCTCTTATGCTTATGAAATTCGCTGCACGGCTCTTTATTTCGTATTTCTTATAACCCGTATACATTTAAAACCAACGTGCATCGGTACCTCTCTTTCTTTCCTTCCTAATTTTATTTCGCTCGTGTTATCTGCAAATTTTAAGGGTACAGCAAATCCCTTAAGCGAGCACATAATATCAAAATAAATACTAAAATCTATTGTTTTGTCGTCATGTGCAATATCAGAGGGAATGATGCGGGTTCAATTCGGTTAAATAATTTGTATCTAATAATAAGTTGAAACCCGAATTCCTTCAGCAGTGCCTCTTCTCTGTTTATATTCCCTTTACGAGCGTTGAAAGCAAATTAGACATACAGAGCTGTTATCCGTGAACAAGCGGAAAAATCTTTCCAAGAAAATTTCTGAAATTGTGACTGTGTAATTTATTGCAGGTCACACTTCTTTTGATAGCTCTTACCATGGCGATGATTATCGGGTCGGCCTGGGGAAAATTACTTACATATGGTCCTCACCAAAACTATGAGTTTTCAAACACATAAAGGAAGTGCATTCGTATTATATCTTCACAGTTTGAACTTTAAGCAATCCCCAAAAATGGACGGACATTGACAAAATTTAACCCATTTTTTGCAGCTTTCTATTTAAAAATAATTGCCAAATCGACTTTATAATAATTTTCAAAGAAAAGTCTGTGTACTAACATTCACATCTCTAACTTTAAGAACTTAAACATTGAGTTCATTTGGTTTTTCAGTAGTCTTGAACTCTGACATATAATGTAATTTAATGGCATGTCAGAATATTCTTTCTTCTTTATATAAGATAATATGAGGGACATAGTTATACAAATCCTTTTTTAACAGACCTACTGCATTAAAGTTTCAATCAACAATTTCAATACCCCTGATGGCCCGAATATTTTAATTTTATTCAATTTGAATAGAAATTAACATTCAATTAAAATAAAATAAACGGATAAAACGATTTGTCTGTGAGATTATAAATTTTATTTTAATACTATTCACAGCAACTAGTATGACACTGAATGTTCAGTCCCATTGGTGTTGCAATTATGTGGATGCTATCCTCTATAAACGTACCAGGCAGGACATCGAAAAGTATTCTTTCTGCAGCTATTGGAATGGGACTATTCCTGCTGCCTATGTTAATAAAGATCGTATCAAGACTTCAACTTGATTCTCCCAGCTGGTGGTGATGTACAGAAATACAGAATAAAATGAAAGTCCGCATTGTCATTGTATTTTCGGTAAAGATTTAAATGTTGAAAGATTATTTTTAGTGGTTAGAAACTCCTAAATCCGATTACATCTTTAAATCCTTTGCTAAAATGTTGTAACGAGCCAAAAAAAATTAAACCATTGAAATGCAAAACCCTTTCATTTTCGCTCTGAACCCGTGTGAGGGCATCCTCTTTGGCCCTCATGTGTCATTTAGCAAAATCAGCGGTAGTGGGAGTCGAAATTTGCTACTTCTACTTTTTTTTAGTCTTTATTACGTTTGTTCCGGTCCTTCGCGAATAACCCTCCGAGGAAGAATAATAAGGATTACCATTTATTCCCCATCTGCTCAAATTAGAACATCGCGCTTTCAAGAGTAACACATACGAGTACATATTCTCGTACCTGAACCCCTGTCCATTTGATCTACCTTCGAGGTGTATCCATACATACTTCGATATTCGTTCTTTCATTTTTTTTATTTCTGTTAGCTTTCCCTTTGTCTGTGTACCTACAATCCCTACTTGAGGTCGAGAGGCAAAACTAAGACTACTTCTGGACACGTAGCTAAAGAGTAAAAAAATCCAGTATATGAAGTCCCTTAACGTTACAGCAGCAACAAAAAAAAAACACGAAGGTACTTATACGATTTACTCATATGTAGCTTGAACAGTCTTTTTCGGTTTTAACTTTGTCTCCGTTCACTTGAGTCCCATATGGAAGAACACTCTGAAATGTGTCTTTGTTGTCCCCAGGTGCATGCATGCGGAATAGCTTCATTTGGCCATTTATCCTTTCAAGTTCGATCCAAGGATAATGCATTCCAACGACGACAAGCTACGAGTGCCTGGGTGAATTTAAGCGACACTCTTCTCATTTTACCTTGATCTTATGCTCTTTCGTTGCCATATTCGTATTTGATGCAAATGAGGAGAATGTAACGGCTTTTGGCTATACGAATAGAAGTATCATAGAATGTGTTACGGCGGTTGTGATTATGGTGGTCATCTATGGGTATACTGCGAATATCCAATATATCATATATGTACATATTGAGTCGTATCTACATGTGACATGATTGCACCACTTGAGGTGTAATTAGCATAAAACGCAGATAAGTGACAAAGCAATTAACACTTCTGTCCGGCGTCTATGTAAACAAAAAAGTAGCGCCTTTATGGAAGGGTTTTGAGCCTTTAGTAGTAAGCCCTTAAACAATGATATGCAACCCAATTCCATCTGCTATAGCTACCGATGGATGTAACAGAGTTTGGAGATGTTATCTTCTCCAGAATTGTTTGCTTATATTTGCCTATCTCTGATCTAAATGAATCATCGTATTTGTGTAACCGTCTATGGAAATGTGCAGAAGGACAATGTGAAAGTCGGCTGACAGGACACTACCGGTTGCTTGATACTTCCTGGTATAAAGACACAAATATGAACAATATGAACAGAGATGGTTTAATTAAGAAAAAGGTACACATTGGCAGTGTATAATATTGTGTACGGATTGCATTATCTCTATTAGCATTGAATAGAAAATTAATTGTGCTTTTAGGAAAAGGAACTTTGGATTATATTTGCAGGTCAGTATGATGTCATGGCGGCAGTGTTTATTAACTGTAGTTTTAATCATTCCTGTATTGTATTTGTTTATCTTATTGGCTTGTATACGCAGGCTTACTATTTTCATTGGCTCCATTTTAAATAATGTGGTTCAACGTGAGAGCAAGTTTATTGGAAAAGATTCGGGTGTTTGGGAGGGCTTGTCATAGGACTTTTCTTCGTTTATACAGAACACCAGAGTCTGAGTACATATAATTCTATGCTAATGAAGTCTTGTACAATAAGGTGAACCCATTAAGAGTGGGCAATTTCGTCATTAAGTTGACTCGAAGACACGTTGCAAGAGCAATGATCTCATCGAACATCTCCGCGGCTTTCTACCCCAATTATTATGTATCACGAGGGAGTTCGCTTTGACGGCTTTATTCCTCCAGAAGCGTTCCTCTATCTAGATAGTAAAGGTCTGATTCAGGACAGATTGGCGGTGCCGCTCGAATGCACGTCGCTCGAACAGCTGCGGACAGGCGACTTAAATACGACAAAGACGTCGCACACGGCAGTGCGGAGCATCTCCGGTTCAGTAGGGCGGTAGGGAGTCGCGACATGAGGGATGTTGCGTTGGTGGTGGCTGGTTGAAGGAGGGGAAGTTTCGTCGTCCAATTCCTCCAGTACTAGGTAGCTCCATAGGAAGCAAAGTCGGTAGTCTGACTACTTTATTAGCCCTGGCCGGCTTACATAGTTTTATGTAGGATTAAATTAGTTTTAAGAAAAAAAAATAATAAAAATAAAAACTGGGAATATATATATATATATATATATATAAGTAGTAGATGTAAGTAGGTTAAGTAGATTAAGATTTAGTTTTAGGTAGACTGTAGGCTTTAAATTTTATAAAAAAAATAACAAAAATGTTCATTCACTAAGTTTTTACTTAGAATTTATTTTCTTAGTTCTGGAATTAATTGATATTAAAATAAAAATAAAATTAGACTGTAAGATACGTCAAAAGACATAGTTTAAGTGTTAAGTTTAACTTAGAGTGCCCGCATGGGGCCAGTAAATTAGAATAAGATAATTTTAAGTTAATTTAGCTAATTTTGAAGGGTTTTTTGTATAGCTTGTAAGTGTTAATTAATTCAATGTAATAAAAATGAATATAAACTGAACTGAACATGGAGACGGTAACTAACTCTGGCCTCCAGATAAAAGATCATCATCAATAATAAAACTGAACATACCAGTTTACTTACGGCTTCTCCCAATCAACCGAAATCAAGCTCAAATGTTCCGTGACTTGAATCCGCTGATCCTGAAAAGAATAAATGCAGGCGATGTGAAGTTTTTGATGGTAAGTCTTTTTCCATCTTCTTAGACGATCATAAGATCGCCGCCGAAGTCTTAGGAGAATGGGTTTTCTCTGAGGATATACGTAAACTCTTCAGTCGGCTCAGTTTCAAGCCGAAGTCTCAGCTATGGGGTGGCTGCTTGGTTTGGGCTGAATCCACTATCCGCGCCAGATGTTGCAATGAATAAACACAGTCAAGCAACGAGCAGATCCCTTACATCGGAAACCATTTATTTGAGAGTGAGCAGCGAAAGATCACACTAGTTTCGGGAATAAGCAGATGTTCAACATATGATACACGGAGGCTTTTACGACCTCTAACACTGATCAACCTCAGTAAAAAAGATATCTCCAAACTCACAAAGCACTTCATTTGCAACTGCTCCACTTTAGCACGCATTGGAGTACAATCTCTATGTAGTTACCACTTCCGAGATCTTAATCTTCTATTTCCACTCTATGAACATCACAGACCCTTGAAAAGTTTAATGAGAAGTCTCGTTAGTCTCGGGATTAGCCAAGGCAGCAGTCTCCCACGCTCACCCAGTAATATCAGAATGGACTTACAACTGGCCTATGTGCATCTCAACGAGGACCACTATATCTTAATCTTTAATAATATATCAAATGTTCCCAGTCCAACAGCTCAAGAATCGCTCAAGAATTTTGATAAAACCTTGCATTGTCACAACTATGAACAGCATACTGTGTAATTATATGTGTTAACTCAAATATTCCATGACCTCTAATATTTACTTTAATACAGTTTAATCAAATAATAATTTAATCCCTAAATTGTCTATCTGTAAATATAATTATTTTTCTTAATACTCGTCTCTTAATACTTTGTCAGAACACTGGCACAACTCAACAATTTCAATACTCTGGTTTTACTTAGTAAGGTAAATCCTGGAAACTGTTTTAAAGTGAAAAGGGCCAAAAGTGCTAGATTTTGACTATTGCCGTCAGATGACAGATGCAGTATTTTTATAAACATCAGCAAATTGTATTGTAATATCAACAACAATAGTGTTTTTCAACTTTTGTCAGTAATGATATATAATATATAATGCTAAAAATTTTAAATAGAGAGAAACCAACACTCTGTTCAAATATTTTTGCAGAACACAAGATTCTATCTTTGTAACATAAAATTTAAACAGTATACATATTAATGTATATAATGTTTATAATTTTAAGTAGTCAACAAAATGGAATCTACATTTGTCATCTGAGTGCGCAAGGTCTATTCCCAAAAGTCGATGAGTTTTATTATTTTAAAAAGGGATCATATATTTAAGTTACTGCGTTACGGAAACATTCGAGTATGTTGGACTGGAATAATGATAGTGATGATGATTTTGGAGTCAGATGGTGTGCCTTAAGTGGCTATATGATCTTCACTGCCAACAGGATTTAACGTCTCAGTACCTGTGTAAAGAATGGCATAAAGAATAAGAGGAAATTAAATAATTTTATTTTCATGGTAACTAAATTAATAATCTTCTACAAGTCCAAATCATTCCTCTGGGCGTTTCAGTTCTACATTCTTCAAACTATTTCTGGTTACTGACACTGAAAATGCCTTCACTATATTACCTTTTTTTCAACCATATGCATCCAAAAATAGTTATTGTAGATGAACACTGAAGTGTTAGATTATGTAATTTTGAACATTACATTAAACATTAAGTTAAGTCTTTATCGACTTTGTTCTTCCCTGGGAGATCTTATGCTGTTTACTGTTTAGGAACCGGAAGGATAACGCTTGCTTAATAACTTTTATAAATATCATTTTAACCAACGATCACATTAAACCAAGGGCTTAAGCTAAATATCCATCCAAATACCGAATACTTTTCGATGGAAGAAGATCCGGATTTTCACAAAAAAATTATACTCCGTGGCAATGCGAGGCACATTTTTGGTCAAATGGCTATGTTAGTAAACAAAATTGCAGCACTTGGTCAAGCGAACAACCAGAAGTGTTTCAACAGCATTGTACCTACACGAAAAAAAATTATTATTTAGTGTGGTTTTTATGCGAAAGGTGTCATTAGGCTGTTCTTCTTCCGATATGATGAAAACCTGTATTTATTGTTGGGGCACTGAAAATCCTTAATTTATGTCCCTACAGCCATAGCGTAGCCGTTACTGGTATTGGCTATCCCTATTTATTGTAAATCTTTCTTGAACCTGTAATAGATTACTTGGGCTTACAATATATATGGTTCTGCACCACACAAAAATCGTGCTCCGATGCAAAATTGGCTTGAAACTATACCCTGTGGAATTTTATCAATAAGTTTCTCATATCGATTGGCTCTCACAATCCCCTAATTTTATCACTCCTGAGTGTTTTCTCTTCATTGGTGGTACATGAAGGAGAAGATACTCGTATATACCAACAAACCAATCACAGTTCTGATGCCTAAAACTAACATTTAAAAAGAAATTGCCGAAATAACACTAGAAATCTGCGAGAATTTCACAAGAAATGTGCTTGAGAGAGGATTTTGGGTACGACCATTGAAGTACACCTGACCAACACCACATTTCATACAAAATGCTAAGAATTGTAAGTATAGAAACGCATTCAGTACTACAGAATCAAAAACATTGCTGCTATTTTTTTAAATATTAAGCATTTTAGAAGGCTTACTTAAAACGACAATATATTAACGTCGAGCACAACTGAAATTTTATAAATAGAAGAGTGTGAGCTACATACTCGTAGCTGTCAGAATGTGGACGTTTAAAGAGCAACATTCAATTTGGTTCATTTTTAATTTCATATAATATGACTTAAAAACATAATCTTATTTTTATTCTGAATCGCACACACCAATGCAGCAATAATTTTTAATGTTACAAAATAAACGTTAAAAAAGTGAGTCAGCAGGTAGAGTTGGGCGACGTCACCATCGTCGTTGCCGCCAATTGGAAAACCTACTCGGGTAGAAGATAAGAAATATCTCCCTTGCCTTGCCCTTGCAAAAGCCGTAGAAGGCGTAATATTTGAAACATTTAAAAGAGCACATTACCCCCGCATTGAAAAAAGTACCATTTTTACCCCCTTCTGGAATGCACCCCACCTTTATTCCCGTATCTATGTAAAACCCTGTGCATGTTGTAAGTGATAAAAATAAGAAGACGCAGTCAGGGAAATAAAATTCGAAATTTGTACAACACTTGAGCGGGTGGTAAACAGAAAATTGCATACATTATACATGAGTTAACCTGAAAGATGGTCGCAAGAAGGACTCAGCAGTAGCACCAAAGATGTAGAAGGCAAAAATAAAAATGAATCGTACAAGAACTCCTTGTTGGTATGAAACCATTGGAGCTCATAAAAGCCGGTGCAAAGTGTAGAAGGTGAGATACGGGCTACCGAACTGTTATTGCACTAGCTGCTTTGTTGGTATCTTCTTTTATAACTATTGCAAGACCATTCCTTGTAAAATGATAGTCACCTTTAACCAGGCGTTTTCCTTATTTCAATTTTTCTCTATGGCACAGAGCTCCTGCTACAGCCATAGCTAAAGTGACTGCCACCGCCATCGCCACTGCCATTGCAACGATATGAAACCCTAAGAAATGCTGCTCTAAACGTTCAGAACAAAGGTGAATGATTTTCCCGGAGAAAATTCATAACAGTGGCAAAGGATACAAAAACGAAACATACCATATGAATGCCTAGGTTCCGCGGCAATAGGAAGGAAATAAGAAGCAAGGACACCGCCAGGAAATCCCTTACTACTTGAGTAACAAAGAAAGAAAAAGAAATTTCGGTATAAAATGCGATTGCGATAAAAAATAACGAGCCAAAAACAAGGAACCGAGGGTGGTTACTTGTTTTTCCCTCTACTATTTGATACAAGTTGATATGTAGAAGGTACCGCGTTTGGTGTGCAATTCTTTTAATTTTTAACATTTTAATCCTCCCCGACTGTTCTCTATCCACACGCACTCAAATATGCAATCCAATATTCCAGCGGGTTGCTGTTTAGTACTGGGGGAAGGTGTGGAGTTTCTTTAAATCACATGGGAACAATGGAGGCGGTGTGTATCAAGTGTATCAAGTGTTTTAACCTTCTATTATATATTCCTATCTAGATACTTGTACATGTGCTCTACCTCAAGCTGCAGCCAATTTGAAAGTGAATTTTGGCTTTCAAAATGGCTTGTTGTGCTTAATTTCTCGATTCTATTTCTTGTCTACAATTGGCTTCCTGTGAGATGTGTTTTGCCAATGTGGCTGTAATCGGGGTGAATGTTGGCTAATTGGGAAGTAAGAGGACGAGTTGGTAAATGGTATTATGTGACTGTCTTTGATTTACGTATACAATTTGATTAAATTAGACTGGGTATTTTCGCACTGTTAAGCTTAGAATATTCGTAGATATTAAGTGCAGAACAGGAAACTTAAGAGCAAAACAAGTTTCTGCCCGCTTTTCATATCTCGGTTTTCATATCTTATGAGTTAGGATATGTAGTTCATATTTTTTGTTTTCAGAAGCTAGTTATGACTAGTCTATGACGATTAAAAAATGTAATGCATTATATACCGAAGGTCATGGTGGCTGGGTACGCAACTAGCAGCTTCAATCTGGTAATGTCTGGCGTTGTAATAGTGCGTATGATTGTGCACAATTGTGATTATTTTATCTTCTTAAGGTGTTCTGCCTCCAGCACTGGGTACTAGTCTTGTCAGTAACAGAGACGAGTGAATGCGTGTTGGGAAGAAAGAAATTGGCGAGATGGACATACATAGAATAAATTCGCGTGACAGACATATCTTATTAGCTACTCCAATGCATTTGGAGCTTGAATAAAGATTTGTTAGCATTATTCGAGGTGTTGAGGTAGGAATGGATCAACCGGAAAGGGACTGACCTTCGTGGGTTGTACGAGGCATGACTATCCAACGTCTTCAAAATCTGCTATTATTACTTATTACAAATCTTCTACTGATAACAAACAAAATGAAAAAGATTAACGACTTTCGGTTCCTTTTGTGGAACATTGAGCTCTTTATGTACTTCTTACTGCCAGGCAAACAAACTCCAGACAATAAGATAGTCTAGGCGATTTTAACGCAAAACTGGGAAAGTAGGGCATTTTTGGAAGCTGTATCGGTTTGCAAACAATGATAGGTACGTAGGTACTATAGGTAAAAGTGGCTGTTGGAAAGACCAACCCACTTAGGCCTATTGACCCATTATGATGCCATGTGAATCTGTGATTCTCATACTCATGGAACCAATTTGAGTTTATTATGAAGCGTAGGAGACTATCAACATGTATATTCTTTAGATCGCTTAAGTCATTGTAGAAGAAAGCTCCTAGGTGAAGTTTTCTTCCTTGGGAGAGAGCTGGACATATACAGAGTAGGTGGAGAATTGTCTCTTCCTCCTTCTCATTCATTCAGCTTCTACAGAAATCGTTTGTAAAGACGCCAAACCTCGGATATTTCCTATTCAGAAGGATCAAACTCAATTCAGCGATTCAAATCCATCTTTGGCCAGATCTGTTTGGTCGCTAGACAAGTTGGTCCAACAGTAAACCTAAGGTCTGTTCTTTTATCAACATCCAGCTTTATACCAATGCAACTCTTTTCCGGTAGAATAGGTAGATTGGCTCCAATTTTGACGAGTTCGCCAGCTCTAGAATTCACTGAAATATCTCTGTGGCCCTGCACCCAACAAAGGTGAAGGTTGAACTGCTCTGCCATCTCCGTAAAAGATGATCGGCATTCAAGGGCTATTTTAGAATTTAATGAGGCTGAGTTCAGGGACTTGACAGTTGCCTGACTGTCCGAAAAGATACAGATATCACGTTTTTCTTCAGCTAGGACAGAGCTTCTTTAATCGCCAAAATTTCCACGTGGAAAACCCTACAGTGATTTGGAAGACAGAAGGATAAGCCTCTCCTTAAACTAGCAGTTAACTGCATTATCTAATGCCGTACACCAGGCAATAACCCCATAGGTGAGTATCGGTCTTATGAGCACAAGGTATAGCCAGCGGGTTATGCGAAATTGAAAGCCCCATTTGTTCCCAATAGCTGCACTGTAAGAGAATAAAGTTACTGTAACCCTTTCTTGAGTGTTAGGTTTCCAGTTTAGTTTCCTCTCAAAATGAGAATCAGATATTTTGCTGTATCGGAATAGACTAAATGGTACCGTTTATTGAGAGAAGGCCCATGATTGGAATTTTATATTTCCTGGAAAAGAGAACAAGATCAGGATCGGTCCACTGTAATCAGTGAACTGCGTAGTGGTATTAAAGTGCTTACTTGAGAGGCTGTAGTAACGTTATCCGCATATTCAATCACCCTGCTACCATCCGCTTCCAGGTATATCAGCAGTTCATTAACCACTAAGTTCTATATAAGGGGAGAAAGGACACCGCTTTGCTGCGCACCTCTGTTCCCACATCTTTTAGTAAAAGCCTCATCCAGTTTGGAGTTGATTATCCTGCTATCTAGCATAAGATTGATCAACTCTCCAAGTGAGTCGTCTACCTGCAGAGTTGACGGCACAGTCGTAGTTGCAGATGTTTTGAAGTTGTTAAAAGCACCTTCTATGTCCAGAAAGGCTACCATTGTGTGCTCCCTATATTGCAGGGATCATACAATGTGGCTAGTCAGTGAATGCAGAGCCGTTTACACAAAATTTCCTTTACAATAGGCATGTTCTTTTTTGCATACGAGTGATTATTTGTATGAGTCCCAGTCAGTCACTTTTCTTGTGCTTTTTTCTGGGTTGAAAAGTTTTCTGCAAACGTTTCTAAGCAGTTCCAGTGCTGATGTCCATCCGCACGGCTCTTTCTTGTCTCTAGGTTGAATAAGAAGGCAAGAAGCAGCCATAGTCTGATTGAGAGCCAGGGTGAATTCCTTGACTTTCATGTCAAGCTCGTTATTGTAACGCGGGGGACTTGAGAATTCAGAGGATAGTATTTCTGACAGTATTCGTCTGTATTTTGGCCAATCAGTTTTCCGATAATTCCGGAATGCTGGTTGACTGGGGAGAGCATCACTCAGGCTAAATTGGATGTGTTTGTGGTCTGTAAATGAGTGTTCAGACGATACCATCTAGTTGGATAGCGTTTGAGTGATTTTGTCGGAGACAAGTGGGCTCATTGCCAATATTGCAAACAATGAAGATAGTACTTGTAGTATAATCAATAAGTGTCTCACCTTTATCGTTGATGTCGGTACTGTCTCATACCGTGTGATGAGCGTTAGCGTTGCACCCGATGATGAGGACACTTTTTAGCCTTCCAGCTTCCTTTCTAGGTTATCACCTGGGAGACGGCCAAATGATCGTGGCCAAGACATGCCGATTCCAGCCAGTAGGAGCCTTTGGCAGTCTCTGGTCTGGAAACGATTCAGTCGGGGTCGCTGAGGCTAGGAAGTAAAAATACATTAAGGCTACGCTTCTTAAATATACAATTTCTAATCTTGCCTTTACCTCTTGTATAGAGCAGAGCATATACAAGTGTCCCAAGTCTACGAACCATGCCTTCTACGATCCATGGTTCCTAGATTAGGATGATGTCTCCTGCATTTATGGAAAAACGGAGAATAAGTGCTGCTGAAGTCTATTTTGAGTGATGGAGATTAATCTGGAGAAACCGTATCGTTGCTACAATTTGTAGTAGTAATATATTGGTTTCCTAGATGGTTATTAGTACAGGGTTTGCCAATAAGGACTTGCCAACTTTTTTTTAAACAAAACGCAAACCATTTGAGATATTTCAAAAACTTTATTATCGGCTTGAAGTACAATCAAAAAATTTATGAATATAACTCGACTTCGTTCATTTGGCCACCGCGGGCACGTTTGTAGCGGTCGATTCGTTGGACCCAATTTTCAACGACTCGGCCACACGTTTCTGCCGAAATCGCGTTCAATGTTGGCTCTGAGCTCTTCCAACGTCGCCGGCGTGTTGGCATAAACCAATGACTTAACGTAGCCCCACAGAAAATAGTCAAGCGGCGTTAAATCGCACGAACGAGGCGGCCAATCGACTGGTCCATTTCTTGAGATAACACGCTCACCATACTTACTCTTCAATAAATCGATTGTAGCGTGTGCTGTGTGGCTTGTGGCATCATCCTGTTGCAACCACATGTCGTCCAAGTCCATATCTTCCAATTCGGGCCAAAACTAATCTGTGAACATGGGGCGATAACGCTGACCATTCACAGTAACGTGACGATCCTTATTGTCGACGAAAAAATATGGCCCAATAACGCTGCCCAATATTGCGGAATGTGGTTGAAAACTTGGGAGGAGTAAAAATGCTAAAGCAGTATGTAGACTATCTTGGGGTGGAGGTCGATGTGGTGTAGTGGAACTAGCAATCGCTTCTCACTCGGAGGGTCCAGGTTCGAATCCTGCCCATGGAAAGTCAGTTTTTCATTTGTGTAATTGGAACTCAGACAGAAAAATTCTGCGTGTGAAGGCATAACACTGACACGTAGATTTGGCTGTTGTAGAGTTTCGAGCACAGAAAAAAAAATACTGTGAATTATACCTCGAATCACTCTGAGTGAAGAAAAAACTCTCCGTCCTATTCGGACTCCCACCCTTGGAGAGCGAATATCGAAACCAAACACACCTGAGTTTCAAACCACTACAAAACAATTTTCCTTTCTCCGCCTTCTACCTTTCCGCCCGCGCCCTGGCAACAGTAAAAGGGTATCTAACCCTTAGGCGCGCGTAAATTATAAACAAAAAAAAGAAAATCTAAAAAAAAATCTTGTCTTAGCTATGTCGTCAATATATTAACATGAGGAGAAATCTGGCCTGCAGGCTAGGTCGGTAAGAACGAGCTGGCATTTTCAGCTTAGGATCTCGCAAGATAATACCAAGAGATTATCCTTCTTCTTGAGCACAAATCATATTGCACGTTTCAACAAAAAAAAATGTTAATGCATGATTACACGCAAACTATATACAAAATAATTACGACAATAATCATCTCATACTCGTATGTATGATAAGTAACTTAGAGCGCAATGGTCGTCAATTTTGGTTGCAGCCACCACTCCAATAGCCCATAAAAAGGGTGACACCACCTTTAAGTACTATGTTTGTCTTATAATCAACTACATAATAATTCGCTGAAATATATAAACCATATTTAAATAAAAATATATTATATATGATTCATTTTTACATCCACTAATCTGAAATAACTATTGTACTTCGATCAACTGTAATAAAAGAGATGGTTTATCATTTCATATTTTTAGGAATTCGTATGATAAGTCGCTGGCAAAAGCTACTCGCAGTCAACAGAACACAGTTAAATACGGAATAAATTCTTACTGAAGCAAGTAACTCTGCAGCTCTTATTAAAATATAATAGGAAAGAACGAACAACTTCAAATTTCAAAGAGATATTCTCTGTAGCTTGTTTTTGTTGTAAGTAAAAAGGTGCCATAGCTGACACGCTAACTGAAACGTAATTTCTCCCTTCTCTTATTTCCTTACGATCTGATGGTATTCTTTATTAACAAAACACTCAACGCATAACTACAGCAAAATAGATGAACGAAGCAAGCGGTAGAAAAGAAGATTCTCCAACTTAATCCCTCTGGACGTACAACAGGACCAAAGCTCCTGGTCACGCTTTTACCAATTGTCCACAAATCTAACCAAAACCAGCCATGGTTCTGTTGGAGTGCAAGTAAGTGGAAATCCTACATCCGCACCCGACATACTGCTGCGTGGCTAACGCTCAGGAAGTTGAGCTTTCAGAGCTGGCCAACATCAGGTGCTGCACCCTGTCATCAAGTGTGGCAAGGAAGCGTCCTACACTGCTGCTTTTATGGTACATCACCATTTGCATATTACGCATTGCAAAAATCATTCTCTGCATACTCAGAATCGGACGTGTCCTGCTGAACATCTATGAGGACGTCGGTTAGTGCCTGAGTACTTTACTAGTCGCTGGCAAAATAGCTCGCAATTTACACTTAGTATTAAGCAGACTTCAGTGCTCTATGGACTTTTGGTCAAAAGCGTGGTATGATGTGATGTGGTAACAGTTCTTTTGTTTGTTGTATATACATCTCTAGGGACCTGGCTGGCTCTGCACGGGATAAGATTTTTATAGTTCACGTACTTGCTGATGACTACAACGGCGACGTCTCCTTGGATCTGCTGCACATTGCCCATTCATTTGCTGGAGCTGCTTTAGAGCATTGAATTACATATTCAAGTCGCGATCAATTCACAGGGTTTTCGTCTGGCACGTGGGGTAGATGTGGCTGCATGATGATAATGATGATGGTGGTAGTTCTGCATGCACAGCAGAAATTCAATTTGATTTTCACTACGGAGATGTCTTTCTTCGGCAAAAAGAAACACAAAAAGAATAAAACAAAAAAAATCATTTTCTTTGAAAACATCTTCAGAATCTTGCACAAATTGACTTCGCTTGAGCCACACAATCAAAGCGGAAAAGCAAACCCGCACTAAGCAGCAAGGCAATTGAGGTTCACTCACTGCACAAACACTAGAACCTATCTAAACAATTCATCGATTGTACCTTCATCAGGCCGTCGCCACAGTCATAGCCACCGTAACCGCCATCATAATCATCATCATCATCATCGTCTTCATACTGTCAACAATCTGCAAAGAATAAAATCGACAGAAAGGGGCGCTTGTTGAACTACCCCTGCAAAAATTTCAAAATTTATTTTTTAACTTACAGTTTGTTCGCCAAGAAAGAGTGGGATTTATGAATTAACTGAGATGTAGACCGAAATAAATAAAAAAATATTAAAATACTATTTATGAAGTTGTAAACCTTGGTAGCAACATCCAACGAATTCTTGCCAAAAAATTGTCCAGTTTTAGTTGATTCATCTGTCAGATGTCATATTAGTTTTCATCTAACTTCTTTCCAATAAAAAATATTTAAATAAAATATTTTCCAGGGCACTTGACTCTTACTGCAGTAAGAACCGCGTAGTGTTAATTTTTCCCACATGATTTGTGAAATAAAAGGCCATTCAAAGCTGTTCTCTTCGGTTTAGATGATATAGCTATAGGGTAACTAAAAAGTAAATTATTGTAGTTTCCTATTCCCTTTGTTGTAAGGAATCCAAATTTTATATAATCTATTTTGAAAATGCAGTTTAAAAGCTCTTATTGCAATTTTAGAGCAGTGTTTAAGACACAAGTTGGTTGAAATACGAGTAAAAGTAAAAAACATCTTTATAATCATCAATCAATAACTCATAGTTTTGCAAAAAATTCTGGTGAGATCTGTTCACTTTAATACAAGAAAATTCTTTGTACAAAGTAGCGTTATGGTTTGAATTTATTTCCACTTTTTTTATTTCAAAGTGAATTATGTGTATTTTTTTCAAGTGCAGTATAGGAGTACAAATGTTGACCTCAAAGTTAGTGATTACGTGTCGCAAATGATGGGTTTTTCGTCTTGAACATTCGTGCTTTTGCCAACACATTTTCTTTTATCATTGGTAAAATTCCGAATATAGGAATTGTCGCTGGATTACTGGTGTACACTCGCGTTTTTGAGAAAGGCCCACAGAAAATAGATGGAAACGCGTAAATCTGGAAAACGCGTGGTTGTCCATTAAAAGAAGAAGTCATGTCATGCTTATAGTGTCGCACAACTACTCGTAGTTTAAAAAAAATTGCTGTAACACCATTCGCCGTTGTCTAGCATTAATGTACGAGTAACTGTTGAACAAGCTGCGATACAATGCGCCACAGTATAATTATTGTCGTTGATGAACTGGTTTTCGATTCTTCGTAGTTCATATGTTACAATTCTGCTTGTTAACGGAGTCCTTAAAATGGAAATGGTTTCACAGCCCATGTTGGCTAATATAGCATAAGGAATCCGTTACTGGTAGGCTTACTTCTTGAACAAGCTAGACCTTAATGGGAACATACAACCCCAAGTTGTTTCTAGACTATCATGCGCACTCTTCAGTACACATGGAATATTTTAATCGTGTGGGCCATGCTCGGTATTCTGGTACTCGGGGTTACTTTTTGGCTCTTCTTATCGAAAACATACATGCTTCACGATGATAATTTATTTTTCACTTTTAAAATAACATTTGATTTTGTTCGTTGTTCTCCGATGGATTCCTACACATAAAATTCCCCATGCCTGGTTTGCAAAAAAAAAACAAAAAAAAAGCATATTGGTAATACAGTTGTACTACTATATACCTAATTCTAAGCAAAGTTATTAGAATACGTTGACCTGTTTTCCTTGATTTATAGTATTCGTTAAAAAGTATCTTCATGGTATTTTGCAATAAGTCGTTAGCGTGAATTGGTGGCACAGAATAAGAGGTAGTCTTAAATATATTGCATAGGGTAACATTTAATCCCACTATCATTTCCGAATTCTGTACTTCGTAATAGATAGCATTCCTCTTTGATCGCTGTTTTACGAATTCCTCAAAAGTTTGTTTTTATTGAATCTATAATAAAAGACAAATTAAGATACGATTAACTACCGGAATAAAATAACTCCTTTCAAATCCAGAAGCTGTAAGCAATCATTTCCTCAATTTTAGAAACCCAAACTGAGTAAAGTTTCGTCACGAAATAAATACAAGTTAAATAAATACGAGAGGAAATGTACTTTGACTAATGAAGTATAATAAATAAAGCAAGACACAGCGTAAAACACCACTCGAAGTCAAGCACATCCAATTGGAAATACTTCCGGCCGGTTCGCGATCGAGTTAGCCAAAACCTCTTGAGGAAATCTTTACTATCAGCTAATTTTAATATACATATATATCTATTATTCTGAGTTTCACCTGACCACCATAACGAAATCATTGCAGGAAATCTTAAGACACAAAAAACGAGAAGGGGAAGGATAAAACTATTCGCACGCAATATTTACGACTGAAAGGTAAGCTTCTATGAAAGGAAAATAAAAGTAAGACAAGTGCTCAATAGATACCATGGTGTTATGGAAATGACGTTATGGAAATGTTCTAAAGAATTTCAATTTCCTTCCATTCCAATTTCCATAACACAAACTCAAAAATCTTTTCATCATTATTGAATTTAGTTTTATATTCGATACAAACATCACTCTTGACTCCGCTGTGGAAATATTCTACATATAACAATATACTCCAAGGTATCTATCAAGCAAGCCATCCTTTACCTGTGAAATAGAAATCTTTGTTCCCTCTATGGTATAACAAAAAACTACGTGCGCTTCGCAACTAGAGTAATAAGTTATGGCACAAATGCATTAAATCCGGTTTTGATTTCGACTATGTTAGGTTAGGTTAGGTAAGAGTGGCTGTTGGAAAAACCAACTCACTGGCATTGTGATCCTCCTACAGCTTTAGCCAAATTTGTTGCCTCAACAGTCGGCCTAAGGTTTGTTCTTTGGTTAGCAACCAGCTTTAGTACCACTTTGCATGTAGCGGTTGGTATATCAATGATGACTTTTTCCAGTAGGGTAGGAAGAGTGGTTCCAATTTTGACGATTTCATCGTCCCTAAAATTCTCTTTAATGCCTCTGTGCCCTGGAAAACAACATATGATAGATAAAAGTTGAGCTGATCTGCCACCTCCCTAAGAGATGATCGGCAGTCAAGGACGGTTTTGGAATTTAGTGAGACTGAGTCCAGGGACTTGATAGCTGCGTGACTATCCGAAAAGATGCGGATATCCCGTTTTTCTTCAGCCAGGACTGAGCTCCTTTAGTCGCCAAAATTTCCGCTTGAAACACGCTATAATCATTTGGAAGGCTGAAAAAGAGGCTTTGTTAAGCTTATCTGAGAAAGCACCGCAACCAACTCCGCTATCAGTCTTGGATTTATCCGCAGCAGTATCGCGGAGGGAGTAATACGAGTACGTAAGGCTCTGCTTATTCACAGACATGCTGTTATTTAGACTTTGCTAAGTTTACTGCAGCCTGCTGCATTATCTAAGGCTGTCCACCAGACAACTACCCCGTAGGTGAATATCGGTCTTATAACCGAGACGTGTAAATACCCCATTTGTTCGCAATGGCTTTTTTCCAAGAGAATAGAGCTACTGTAGCTTACTTTACTCTTTCTTGAATATTAGGTTTCCAGTTTAGTTTTCTGTCCAAAAAATGATCCAGATATTTCGCTGTGTAGGAAAAGCCGGTACAGTTGTTTGAGGGAGGGACTACGATTGGAATTTTATATTTCCCGGAAAAGAGTACAAGGTCAGTTTTGTGGGGGTTTATTCTCAAAGCACAGTGATCCGCCCAACAGGTTAAGCTGTTAAGATTTAGCTGTAAGAATTCTTTAATGGTATTAAGATGCTTTCCTGAGGCGGCAATAGCTACGTCATCTGCATAGGCAACCACTCTGTTACATGCTCTGGACTAAGTTTAAGAGAAGGGGTGAAGGGAGAAGCCCCAGGCAGTTTGGAGTTCATTATCCTGCTATTTATCACAAGACTAAACAACTCCTCAAATGAGTCATCTATGTACCTACAGAGTTGACAGCGCAGTCTTGATTGCGGATATGTTGACGTTGTTAAAGGCATGTTGTATGTCCAGGAAAACGACTACTGTTTACTCTCTATAATGTAGACGTCATTCGACGTGGTTATTCAGTGAATTTAGAGCCGTTTCCACCGACTTTCTTTTACAGTAGGCATGTTGAGCCGTAGACAAAAGTCGTGGATCAATTCTAAATCATATATGGATATCAATCTCAGAATGAAAGATGATGTATTTAATATAATTTAAGTAGTAAATAGCATAAATAGTAAAATAAATGATTTTGTATAAATTTTGTTTTATGTAAGTTATAAGTTATTAAAATTCCGACATTAGAAGCATTCTATATCGGTATCTAACTCTGACAAAAATTAAAAGTTTCGCCCAATCAGATCCATTTAAAATTGCAATCGTTTCCGATATTGAAAGGGTTGATTTACCAAAGTATGCTCTTCTTTGCTGCTTAAAAATTGGACATACTCTTAAAAAATGAAAACAATCTTCCTTAGCTCTGAAGTTACACAAATTGTAAAATTGGTCAAAGTTTCCGTCATTATATGGGTTTCCGTTTAAATGGAGGAGCTCGCATCTTGATTTAAAAATTAGTGAGATATCCGAGGGAATCTTGGAAGTAGTTCTTATCACCCAAATTATAATCAAGCTGGCTATAAGGTATTCTGCTTTCCGATTGGCAGGCCTTTTCCATCATCTGATTTGGAGAAAAGTCTTCAAGTGTTTGGACGATTTCGTACAATGTAACTTTCATCATACTAATGTTGTTGGGATTCATCTGACCATCTTCTCCACAGGTAGCACCAATGTTTTCCCATGTCCTCAACCACCAGTCCTTATTCCGAATTTCATAAAACATGATTTTTTTACATAAATGATTGTCCTGGAAACCGAACACTTTAATTTAATAGTCAGCTTGTAACTTAAGCGTTGAAGTGAAAAGTTTTGGTAAGCCTGTTTCCAAGTAAATTGAATAGTTTGGTGCAGTTAAGGGAATATTGAATATTTTCTTAATGAAATTTCTTTGTATTCTTGCATTCCCCATATTTGTGCAGCATAGCAAAGCGAAGATTACATGACTGCATTGAAAATTTTAAATTTCGTTGCGAGATTTATGTGATCGTTAGAGCAAATCTTCTTCCAGGTAAGATTAATTAGACTTTGTGAAGTTTTAGCTTTTTCTGCAAGGTGTTTGCTAAAATCCAGGGTTGGATTGAGGAAAACTCCCAAATATTTATAAATATATTTATTCTTTGGATACTTGTAATCGACATCCACTAATCATCCAGTTATTCATAACTTCACTCCGAATGGAACGCGAGAAAAACATGACTTTCAATTTTTCAATGTTGACGATTAAGCTCCAATTATTGCAGTAGTCCATAAGACGATTTATCATCAGTTGTAGGGTTTCTGCTGATTCGGATAATAAGATAAGGTCATCGGCATAAAGTAACACATTAATTATGGTACTGAAATTCGGATACCGCCTGGAATGTGTGTAGTTATATCATTTATAAAGAGACCAAATAGAAGAGCACTGAGAAGACATCCCTGTTTTACTCCAGAAAATGATTTAAATGGTTTTGAGTATCGTTTGCCATCCCAAACTGCTGCTTCAGTATCTGTGTACAAACATCGGATTATTTGAATGAATCTTGTTGACACTCCAAGTTGGGAAAAATACCTGTATGGTGGGTATTCAGTAGCAGGCGTCGTTGAATCGTTGAACACCCATTGCGTCCAGCTTTTGGTACAAGTTTTTTTTAAAAGAACTTAACCCTCAAGTTAATGCCGTAGCACGTGTTGAGTTTTTCAGAAAATTCGATCGAGAGAGAGAGAGAAAAAGGTGTTTGGGCTCAGTGGATATTTCGCTCCATGGGTGTCATCCAACATTTAATGGGGAGACAGAATTATTACTGTAAATTGACTTGATGTTGTATTTTAGGCAACCATTCAGCTCATGAGAATTTAGTTGCCTGAATAAAAGTCTTTCGGGCACAGCTGGTATCGAACCCTGAACCGTCCGATTGGGAAGCCAATATACTACCACATGAGCTACGGCCATCCGCAGTACCAAAGTATGTATTAGCCTTTGCAGTGTCATTATGACAAGTGGTAGTATTAAAAAAGCCTTCACTTGATGACAACCGTTTATTTTGATATTTTGACTTTGGTCTCACTCAGTCACAAATCGAAGTAAAATTTGTATATTTGATATTAATTAAACAACAAAAATTCTGAGCTTGTCATTGAAACATTTTTCACGTTTCTTAAACAGTCGATGTAGTTTTCCAAAAAATTGAGTTCACAACTTATCTGCACAACAGGACCATTTTAAAAATGCTCTAACAACAGAAAAACATTTGCAGATTTCTCAAAAGCCAATTCAATTTGAAATATAAAATATAAAAAATAACTTGTGAAATATAAAATTTACTTAGTTATGTCGGTTCGATATTTGTATACGATTTTGACAGCCTCATTACAACTGCTAATGTAGCCATGACATAAAATAGATTAGACTGATATCTCGGCTAGTTAGTTTTAGAAAATAAAACAGTTGCTAAAGCCAAAGCAAAGTTGGATAAATATTCGGGACCATGCACCATGCGTCGCTTGAAATGATTTACGAATGGTTTCGGAATTACTGATGCAGTAGTATGATCAGAAAGGATCTTAAAAATCCAACTGAAGTCATTGTGACCAGATATGATTGATAATACATTTTAATGGTATTGTGATGGACGATCTCAGACTTGGATGACTATAAACTTAAGCCATATCCCTATAAATTTCTTCCACCAGTGCATGCACTTTCAAGCGCAATATCGAAACGAAATATGTGGAATAAGACAAGAATGCTTTCTATTCACCAAGTTAGAAAATTTTGTATTACAAACATTAAAAATTTAAATCACACTAGCAATTAAAACAAATTCTTATGTTGATTCTGAATTACACACACCCTTACATGCAAGCCAAACTGTATGAACAATATTTCATATTTCTGTAATACTGCCGTTTCCTCACGATATTTGAAAATTGTATAAGTTGAAGTATGACAAGCCAATAGCGGCATCATGGTTAAAATTCAAAGCGGCTCTCTCTTGAAGTCAGACCGCTTTTGCTGAAAGTGTTAACCCCTTGAAGATGATAATGATGACGATGATAAAGGAGTTTCTTTGCTTTAAGTCTTTTCTACACAAAGTTGTGCTTGTGGGTTATAGGCGCGCAAAGTCATCTTCAACTGCTTTCTAATGTTACTGTGTGTGTTCTCTGAAAGTAAAGAACGCGAAAGGAATATAAAATCCAATTTCTCATGTGATGATGTCCTTCAGCTTTTATTATTTTTACTATGGCGCACCCAAAAGTAAGGACAAAAACTCTTTACTCACTGTGAAGTTTTTCCTTTAACGAAGCGAAGAATGTTTTTCTTTTCTTTTTTTATAAAATGTACGAAAATATTTCTTATCCGAACAGGAATAGTTTTCAATGACCTTGAGATAAATGATATCCTGCTAAGGGCGAAATGTTAAGCTTATTGGCATAAAGTTTTTAATAGTCCATGACCGAAGGCGAAAAACTTGTATACGATGTGGAAGTATATTAAATGAAATTGATAACAATTATCATAGGATTAATTTGTATACTACAAGCAGGATTGACTTTCTGAAACGAAGCTGAGTGTGACGTAATAATTTTAGTTAATTATTGGAAAATTTAAAGCATATTTGTGTGTTGCATGGAAAATTATAATATTGGTACACAATTTTTCGATTACAGTAAAATTACGTAAAATGGTATCCAGGCCACTTTTAACAACAGCTCTTTTTAATTCTGAGCTATTTGAAAACAGATTTCGTTTATTTTTAAAATGTAATACGGATTTAAAATAGAGGAAAAGAAATTGGCTTTCAATACTTATCATCGGAGAAATGTGTGTTGACAGTTTTTCTGCAGAAAAAACTTAACTCGGCATGTCAATCAGCCAACAAGTTAACTCAATCTTAAAAGTCATGCTACCTGCATGTTTCATATACCTCACCTTGATTAGTATATTGTTGATATTCTTACCCCTCTAGGATCGTCCGACGACTATTCTACGAGTTTAGTGGCTGTTCGGGTTAGAGAATGGATTTGACTTTAGCAATAACAAAATTAATTTTCTGCTGCCATCTCTTTAGATGACACTCGTTGCTAGGCAGAGTTTTATTTTAACACTTAAATAATCGCAAACCAATTATATTCCATATAATAGTAATGTACTATTCTATTTGCATTTTTTATTTATTCCTGGACTCACATACCTGCCCTTTTGTGGTAAGTCAGTAAACTAGAATTAAGTGATATCTTCTGTCATTAAAATTAACCTTAAATATTTAGACATTATTAGTGAATAACGCTTTCCACCGCAGAAACCAAAAATCTTTTCATTCCATGTAAAAATTTACAAGAATTTTTAAAAATAAAACAATAGCTCTTACTGAGCTAACATTACTTAACAACGAGCTGTGACAATGAAAAACAACGAGTGCGTCCTGGTGATTAAATGCAATCCCAAATGCTGACCCAATCTTTATTTATGTCGGACTTGACACTTCCTTTTGATGTACAATTAATTAAAAAAAAAAATGGCGGGATTGCAAAAAAGATGGCTGGCCGGTGCGAAATTCATTATTTTTAGACCAATTAGATAAATTATTTTTGTAACGATATACTTAGTTCACAATAAATAGTTTTTTTTTTCAATTCAATTTTAATTCAACATTTATTTTTTATTTTTAAGATTCTTCAGAGGTTGGGGTTCTAACGAAACACTCGGCATGTAACATTACGTCAATAATAACCTACACTGCGGCCAATTGTGCTGCAAAATTGAATAACAGAATAATATCTGTCCAAAATTAGAACAAAATACCTACATCCGGCCAGTTCCACCTGCAATTAAATTTGTGGTTAACACAAAATCAAGTTTCGGTTGGAGCAATATTACTTACGAGTATATCTACATATATTGGAATTTTGAAGACGTTTTCTTCAAAAATTTCCACCAATTACGCTGCTTTTCCACTAGTCATATGAGAAATATTTTGTAAAACTTTTGGTCTCAAAGTTAAAAATTGTAGACCCATTATATAATTCAAGTATCTGTTGTGTCTAATAATTTTGTTCTCGTTCATTCGATAGATTGTTTGACTGGTTTCGCCTTTTCCTTAGCTCACAATGTTTTCAGCGTATCTCAGCTGCTAGATGGAATTATTGAGGGTCGTTAAAATGTTACGCACTTATCTACGACAGGACAATTGTAACTTCTAGTTTGATTTTTGATGATGTGTTAGAGTTAATAGCAAATCCGAGGTGACTAATATACGAGGTGACTAATATACTTGGTTTTTCCTTCATATGTTGCTAAATCCATAATACGTGCAAACGTACCAGTAACAGTTTGCTTTGTTCTGCGTTCTTCATTTACTTCGGTCAACGTTAAATCTGTTCTCCGTATTTCTCCCATCTTGTGCTGATATAATATATCAACATCAGCATTTTGAACAATAACAAAATATCAATATCAATATCTGACGACCTGTTCCTTTGTTCCTGTTCTTAAATTATGTAATTAAAAGTTAACCTGGACTATATACTTTTTTAAAATGTATTTTAACTACGTTGAATATCTTAGAAATTATGTTTAAGGTATGTACAATATGTTATTAGATTTTCTATAAATTATGCTCATATGTTTGAAGAAATTATACAATAGTACATTTGTTTTGCCTTTGAAACTTAAGGTAGTAGACCGATTTTTTATGCAAAAAATATTTAAGAGATGTTATCACTTCTGTTTCAGCTACCGAAAATCATCTGAACAATTTACAGTCTATCACAATTAAAGCACATATACATATGTACATATTTTGCTATTCCAAAAAGTATTTTACCCAGATAATACAATTTATATCTGCCACTAAAGAATAAAGAATTAAAAAACGAAAAATCACATTCTGACATTATTCCGCAATAAGGAAGTCGTGCAACCAACGCAAAATTACTTTTGCCATTACAATCTACAAGAGTAATCGCACCTTGACAGTTGTACGTATACGTCGTTTCATCTGAAAGTCCTTTTTCTAGGGGATGACCAAGCTACTTCCACCACAACTTCCACCAACAGTAAAATTGTGTGTAGTCCTTCGCGCTGTAAACTAGAGTCGCATACAGATTAGGGAGAAAAGTTCAAAGAAACGTGCTTCAATAATGTACTTTGCGTCGTCGCCCTGTAAAGTTTTCAAGGGATTGAGACCTAGGACTTTCTTTACGCCCCGTTAATTCACTCATACCTTTCGCACGAGTTCTCGATATCTCAATGACACCGAATAATGGTAAGGACTATGGGGAACCACGACGAGACAGCGATGCTGATGATGACAAAGAGTACAACGAACTTCTCGCCACAAAACGTACAACGATAACATCCTGCACCAAAGATAAAGATATTATTTCCCTGCTCCTTCTACAACAAACTGAAACTCAAAGTTAGCATTATAAATTTTAGTCATGTATCTAATAACTTTGAATTAATCATCTCTTCCTGAGGAAGTAATAATCCTCACATTTGTGGTATTTGCAACAGGAAAACTAGAAAAAAAGTGTTTACCTTCAACGTGGGACACAGTGACGGTTTGAGGAAATAATGTGACTTCAGAATTAAATCGAGAACTTTTCAAAGGAAATTTTTCTTACAAGGCTTAAAAACAAAACAGAATTGAAAGTTTTGAAAAGAAAATCTGATACCATGCTTAAAATAATAATTATGTATGTTGCATTAGAAACTAATTACTTGAAAGGATAAAAGTATTTTTCATTTTCAATTTTAAAGAAAAATCTAAAGCAGCTTTAGGTGGAAAAAAGCCTCAAAATTGTTGTTAATTTTTATTTTCGTAACTACTTTTTGTTCTTTTGTAATGAACACATCAAAATCCACTTTATAAATAGCATACCTGAATACCCAGTATTTGAGGTAACACTTAAGCAGCTGTAAGTAGATTCACTTTGAATAATTTATTAAGCATCTTGAAAAACTGTTTGATTATATCCGACACTATTAATGTATATACTCGTACAATTATAGCTAAACCTACAATGGACGGGAGTGGACAAAGCACGTTTTTATAAAGACAAATGTATTTGATAAGGAAAGTTGGCATTACCATAGAGTGCTGCCATCTTTAAAACAACGCCGTTCAAAATTTCAGACTATTATTATTATCAATTCGATTTTTATTTTTAGATGGAGAAACGTTCTAACAAATAAAAGCGAAGTACACCGTGACCGTGAGATGTGGTCGTACATCTGGTTTTAATTCTTAAAACACAACCAAATGGAGCCCATTAAGTTCTTAAACTCTAATTTGTTGAGCCCCCAAAACGGTCAGTCCCGTGAATGCATGGGTCGGTAAAACGTTTACTTTGTTTTCTCCACACTCGTACTCATTTATCGTCACTAAAAAACTCGACCTTACATTCGTCTGTAAAGAGTACAGGCCTTCAGGTTTCCATAGTCCAATCCGAATGCTCACGGGCATAATTTAAGCGCGCTGCCCTATGTGCCCTTGTCAGTTTCGTTCGAATGGCGCACACTCTGGACTGTTGACCATCTTCGTGGATTCGATTACGTACGGTTTAATCACTTACTTGAGTGCCAGTAGATTGCCGCAGTTGATTTTGTAACGCCCAGGCGGTTACGGTACGTGCAATTATTCTTACGTACCGGTCTTCTTGCGCAGTTGTGACATGGATTCTTCCTGATCCAGTCCTCCTTGCTACACTTCTGGTTTCCTGGAAGCATCCCACACGTTTCGGATAGCTCGCCGCGATACACCGATAGGAATTGCGACAGACCTTTGAGGCTCTCCCTCCTAAAGTAAATTTAACCGCTGTTACTGCGTTTTCGATATCCATATGATGCCGAGAACTGGGAATGGTAATCACAATTAATAACGTTGTCGAAGAAAACAAATACAGAAAGTAACAACGCATAGAATTAGACTGAGAAGGATTATCAAAATCCTTCAGTAAAATATTTTTTAGTAGTTGCTCGTGATTTGAGCTCAATTTTTGTGAATCCCCCTTATTGGGGTAGCGCTGACAATTACGTCTAAATTTCCTCAGGTTTTTAATTAAAAATTTTACATTTTTTGATTGATTCGTAAAGTATGCTGTATTGGGATCGGTATAGAAAAGCATAATGTCGAAATTTTGCATGACAGTTTTGCATAAATGTGACTGGATTTCCTTAATTCAGGCTCAGTTTGCACCTTCAGGCGTGAATGGTCGTGAGCTTGATGTCATAACCTTCAGGCTTCAAAAAACCCCAAAGAAAAAGGTTAAATTGCGTAATATGGGCGACTAATTTTAATCACCAAAACGGAAAATTATAGTATCGGCCAAGGAAAGGACTCATTCAGTAATTGAATTGTTTCTTGGGCAGTATGGCATGTAGTGCCGTCTTGTTAAAACCATATGTCGTACATATATACATTCATATCTTGCAATTTAGTCAAACAAAACTGAATTATCATGTCGCGATACCGAGCACCATTAAATATTATTGCCTGACCAGCTGCATTTTCAAAGAAGAATGGATTCTTTCTGAACAATTATTCGTGGATTTTCTGAACTCCAAATTCAACAATTTTTGCGATTAACAAAACCATCAAGATAAAAATGAGCCTCAATGTTTGAAAAATCAGCATCTACATGTTGTTGTTCGATAATGCAGTCAACGAGTTCTCTTCGCTGTGCGTAGTCAGTAGGCTTCAGTTCTTGAGTCAATTGCATTTTGTATGGATAAAGATGCAATTTTTTAGTGAGAATAGGCTGTATAGAGCTACTTGAAATGTCTAATTCTTGCCTACGGTGTCGAATTGATGTTTCTGATTTTTGTTGAACGACTTATTGATGGACGGCCAGAGTTTTCAATTAATCTCTTCACAGTTGAAGAAGTTAAATCACTGTTACGACCATATTTTGTACGCAAATTGCACACTGTAGCTGTCAAGCCTTCATTATTTTTAAAATATTGCTCAACAATGAAAACGCATTGTTCTTTCGTATAGCGGTCCATTTTTATAACCCTGTCAGCCGTTACGCTATCCTTTTTTTCCGTTGGCAATACTTTACCACCCAAATTTCGCAAAATTCAAATCTTTGAATTATGGGACACCCTTTATATAGAAATGCCTCTACAAAGCGTCTGAACCTGATGAATAGGTAACTCCACTGCCTAAAGCCAGCTTCTGCAGATATTTACCTACGACCGATGTTGGTTTGGATACCACTATAAGGAGTGATAAGTTAATTTGAACCTGCTCTCCACAAAATCAAATAATCTCTATCTTCTGGGTGTTTTTAAATCGATATATATATAATTCTTTGGCAGCCTAAAACTCATTAAAATCATGAATACATTTTCCTAGATAAACTGAATCTTCCTGGGCCTGCCTATATGATGTTATTTAAATAAAACTTTGTGGACTTCCTTGCTGATGTATCAAAAACTATCCTTAAACGTGTGCTGCTGCTGTCTTCTGCGTCCCTTTTGGTCAATTTATCAAAATGTTCCTCGCAGCGTTGTTGTACTAGCCCCCATAGTTTTTCAATTTCACAAAATATCTCAATGGCCTCAGTGTTTTTGAGTTCATAAAATGAGAAAATTGAATCCTTAAAAGCTGCTTGAAAATTACACAACATATTGACGGTTATGCCTGTCTCGATATCGGTGCACATGTGCATATTTGCAAATATCTCAGCCTCAAGGACACTTAGACATATGAATTGTGCATTCGAGGCCTTGTAACTTAAACCAAATATACCAGCACCAACACAAGACATCAATTTTGACCCATCAATATACCACATCAGATCTTAAGCGTTAGTAGTAGATCTTAGGTTTCCAAGCCTACACAATTAGGGATATTTATATCAAAAATTTTGAACTAAAGTAGTAGGGAATATACAGCATGAGGTTGGAATACGTGTTGGTAATTCCTAGCTCCAGAAAATATAAGCGACATTCTAGGTGACCAGATTGTATACCCTATTCCCCGTTTTTCGTCGCAAAGTTGAACTTACAGGGTATATTCCGTTTTAAAATTCGAACTAGAGATATTTAGGTGGCCTAATATTATAACAAAATGGTGTTCTTTTACTGAAGGATATTCCAATAGGCATAACTATCAATTTGTGTTGTAAGTTTTGACAGGTCTTTGATATTTATTTGACATTTGTTCCATAAATCATAATGAATAGATTAACACCAGAATAATTCTCGTGGATCATTCACACTTATTTTGAAATTCGTCTTCAATTCGCTATCAGGGTAGAGCGTGTTATTATTGGTTCTCATAATGGAATAACTGAGCTCGCTATTTATCGAGAGTGGGCCGTGGCGTAGTGGTACTAGCAATCGCTTCTCACTCGGATGGTCCAGGTTCGAATCCTGCCCATGGCAAGTCAGTTTTTCATTTGTATAATTGGAACTCAGACAGAAAAATTCTGCGTGTGAAGGCATAAACTGACACGTAGATTTGGCTGTTGTAGAGTTTCAAGCACAGAAAAAAATACTCGAATCAAATCACTCTGAGTGAAGAAAAAACTCTCCGTCCTATTCAGACTCCCACCCCTGGAGAGCGAATATCGAAACCAAACACACCTGAGTTCCAAACCACTACAAAACAATTTTCCTTTCTCTTCCTTCTACCTTTCCTCCCGCGCCCATGCAACAGTAAAAGGGTATCTAACCCCTTAGGCGCGCGTAAATTATAAAAAAAAAATCGTATTGTGGATAAACTCTGTATCACATTTGCTCCACATGACGCAAAAGTAACAACACGCGAACGTATTATTCCTGGAAAAGAAACTATAGCTGCTGTGAGTAAAAGTGTGGCCAATGATCCGTAACTGTCAACCAGGCGTTGATCGCGACATTTCTTCTATCCACCATGTAAGCAATTTTGCGAAAAAATCTTGTCCTACATCCGTATATGACCGAGCTAGTGCGAAAAATAAAGTGGCTTACGAAGGGAGTTTACTCTTGAGCAGCTGAAAATTCACCCTTTTTTTATCGAAAAACCGTGTTTGGTCATGAGACTGACTTTTGGCTCAATATGTTTGTGAACAACAAAATTGACATATTTCGAATGAGGTAAATCCAGAAGAAGCAGTTGGTGTGGTCTGCACCCTGGTGGCATTACTGGTCCTTATAATGTCTTAATGCCCATAAAATTATAAAATATTTATTTTTTCTAAAAAAATTAAATTGAACAATAATTTTTAATGTTATTATTATTTACTATGTACTCGTAAGTTCCTTCCGTTATATATAGCTTTTCGAAAAACATTCTTTATAAGAGAAATCAAACGACTGTATGTATTACATAAGTCTTACCGTCTATGCTCTTTTAATTTATTTGCTTGACTGAACACAGAATTATGTGTCTATTAATTTTTTGAGTATTAGTAAGTTATATTAGAATAATAATGCATATTTTTGGGAATGCTATACATAAACTCTCATATCATCGTAAGAAAATAAATATAATTGTTTTTTTTTTTTCAATTCAGTTCTTAAAGAAAACAAAACAAAATAGAAAATGCAGACTAGAACTAATAACTACCCATTCATTCGTTTGATTATGGTAGCTGAATGCAGCAGCTGCAAATTATTACAATGCACCTTTATTGCATAAAAATGGGTACGAGTATTTGTATCAAAAACTCCACACCTTACATAATTTAAGAGACAACGTTTATTTAAGTCCCTCTGCTCCTTCTCAAAAGTGTTGAGTTTATAAAAGTTTCTCCACGATTTTTCTGACTGAAAAGAAAACGTATTTTGGTTAATTTTTTAAAAACTTTTTTCATGGATTTGCAGAAGATTATAAGTTGAAATATTGTATACTTCTACTTAATACTTCTTTTGATCACCAACATTGCAGCATTCAACAACAGAAAAATAAAAAATAATTATGTTTTTCAACTTAATTAGACATTTTAAGTCTTCAGAAATGTGTTCTTTTCATTAAAATAACTACAATACTTAAAATTGTTCATTAGTTTCCAAGGCTTAGAAGTCAAATAGATGGATCTTAAAATTTTAAAATGTTTGTTGCTTCATTCGTTTTTTTCTTTATCTGATGTTGCATTGTACAGTTCCGTATCATTATTGTTAATGGAAAACGTATTTTGAAGGCTAACCAAGTAACTTTCAAAAGTAAGGTATGTATCCTTCCGCCAAATTTCTTCTTTCATGTCGGGCTGTATACTCATATTTTGATTCCTCGATATATATATTCATCGGTCTAAATGTAAACCGATGAAAATCATTTCCGCTCTCGAAGACGGAATAATCGAAACGCATTACTAGTGCGTTTTCATATATTCGCCCACTATTCTACTGGAAAATGCCTAGAATATTTGCTTGCGTAAAAACAACATCGGCGACGTGTACCTGCAGCCTGATGAAAGCAAAGACCGGACACTTATAGATTACACACAACAGGCATCACAGAATATTGTGTCACTTATGCTTAGCATACTAAGGTGCCCAGCACAAGCACAGTGTCCTAGCAAGCAGTTTCAGCCGTTGCTTCTGGGGGATAACGGGAAGGTCGCTGAACTCTTAGAGACATCGGGAAGAATACATTTTGCCTGTTTCCTAGAGAGTTATTCAATTTACTGTTATGCTCGTAAGAAATCCACTGTCAATGCACTAACCAACGCAGAAAGGCATAGTGCAGATCCGGCAGGTAAATTATTTTAATATCTTTAAGCACAATGAGTCGTTTGTAATATTTGAATACATTATGGAACCGTAGAGTGATGATGAGGATGAGCGTATCCAGGGCGCGATATGTGGTTGACATCTACAAAAATCACTACTATAACTGAAGAAAAATTGATAAATAACAATATCATACCGATAAGAATATAAATTTTAACAATCATATCAAAGAACGATTGAAAATAAATTCAATGACCACCAAAATTGAACAAATATTGGCAGAATTATGGCGAAGACGAACCATAAATTCCAATGCAATTGCAAGTGATCTTGGCAATGCGAATCTGAGTAGTATACACCTTTACTGTACTTGTACTTGTACTGAAATCCCGAAATAGTAAAAGCCAAAAAGCACATTGGACAATGCTTTTGTATTAATAGAGAAAAAAAAAGGAAAATCCCAGCATAAGCTTTGCGATTTGCTTCTCTATGGCAAAATGAGGTTGTCGAAATTGGTATTTTTATTTTGTTTGGATTTCACCACTTGCCAAATCTTAATTCATATTGTTCACTCCAAGCATATCTTGGGATTTCGTTGATACAAATTAAGCTATGAGTCGGAGCAAATTCAAATCGATCAACCGACTCTATGTAACAATGATGAGATTGATGCAATCGGTTGATTCGTGAAATTACGTCATTTTATAAGCGTCTTGAATAGTTTAGAATGTTCAGAACTCATCTTTCCATCGATGAGCAAATCATGTCGTACTTTGGCAGATAAAAATGTTGACTCAATAATACTAACCAAATGAAAAACATTCTCAACACATTTGTTGCAAATGTTTGGAAGTTGAGCTGCTGTTGATTTAGCAATAAATAAAATATAGAATCCTCCATCGCAAAGGAATTTTTATCGCAGTCAGCTCATTTGACACACACTTTTCATCGCATACGGAAAAAGGAATGAATTAATGAGTTCATTGAAGGCGAGCGAAATAATCTATTTGAGTTGCCACGAATTGCGATTTGGAGTCACTTGGTCATTAGATCTTCTTTTTCTTTTATTAACCGATGAAATGTGTTCCCTGTATATCTAACGTCACATATTTCTTTCATTTGCATTGCTAATGCACCGCTTATGGAGTTTGCTAAGTTTACGGATTTTAAAACCACTCTATAGGCCACTATATTTTGGATCACTTTGTTAGGTAGGCCAAGAGTTTTATGATGTTTTCGCATTTGTATGATTCAATTATTTTTTTTCGGGGTGTTCTTTGAACCTCGACTGGAACTTGAGCCACTATTCCATATTGGGTCGTATTTTTGGTTTCGTAATATAGCGACTTTTGCGAATGTGTGTACTACGTGCACGTTGACCAAATTAAAAATATCGCCTTAAGACTCAAAGCTGTAAGCACGCCAGCAATTTTTGCTAATGATGCAGCATTGTGAAGTAATGTAAGCGAAGCCCAAAACAACTGATTCAAAATCTACTCGAAAGAAATAAGTGTTTTGCTAACACTTTTTTATACCAATTATACCAGCAAAAAATGATACTGCCCGAAAAAGATGTTAAAGTTTAGTTATATTTTCGTTACTTGACAATATTTTCGTCAAGTAATTCGACAGTCCGATGCCATCTTATCAAAAATTAATATAGAAAAATGAAAGCAGCTTGTGTGGTAATAAAATTCTTACACCTCATTGAACTAAACAGTTACAACACAAAAAAAAATTGTGAGGTCGAGTTTTACTATAGAAGTGTACTGTGCAAAATAATAAACAGTCGTTCCCAGATCTCCGCAGAGTGTAAACGTGTTCGGCTTTTCCTAGAGTGAAAAAAAATAAAAATAAAAAATAGTGATACAGTTGTCCTAATAAAGCTATTTGGTTGCAGTTTTATTATCCGACTCGATAGGCAAGCGGTTAGCGGCGTCGATAAGCAAATCCTGGGATACGGGTTCTCGATCCCGGAACTTGAAACTTTGTTTTTTTTTTTCTTTACTTTTTGTTCTTAAATTGGATAAACAAATCACAAATAAGGAAATCGCGTGATGGATGGTGGAGAGCGCTTCGCTCTTCCCATAACGGGAGTTGCCAAAGGCAACAATAGTGTTGCCGGTGCAGCGACGAAAGCCGTTAAAAGGCGGAGGATGTTAAAAGCCACTCCTACGAGTAATTTAACTAATATGAAAATGGTGCTGCTTTTGCAGCTGACGCAGTAAAAACAAGACAACAAATTAAAAAACAATCGTCGATGTACATCTCTGATGAGGTGTATTATAAGGGAGGCAACAACAACTTTGCCTCTCTAGCAGCATCCGAGTCTGAAGATGAGGATGAAGAATTAAAAGACCTTACGAGCAGCATACAAAAGCTGAATGAAAAAGGGCTTGCTATTAAGCAAAGACAAACTGCACGTAGGCAGAGGGAGCAACTGGAAGTAGAAAGCTCGCAGAAACAGAAACAACAAAACCAGCAGCAGCAGAAACAACAACTGCAGCAGCTGAAACAACAGCAGCAGCAGAAACAGCAACAGCTGCAAAAACAACAACAGCTGAAACCACTGCAGCTGAAAAAACAGCAGCAACAGCAGCAACAGCAGCAAAAACAACAGCAGAAGAAGCAACAACAGCAGCAGCAGAAGAAGAAGGAGAAGGTGCCTACTATCAACACCTATAAATTAAAGGTAAATGCAACCAAGGACCTTTGTAAGTTGGCCATTGGTAATAATTTTAAAATTACGAGATTGGGGAACGATCGCCATGCCATCCACTGTAATACAGTGGAGGGCTACGCGAAAGTGAAAGAGCTCCTAAAGGAGACGACGACGGAACACTACTCATTTACACCAAAGTGTGAAAAGCGGCAATCGATGCTGCTGAAGGGGTTGGAACCGTCTTCTAATCCTGAGGTGATCCTGGCACTGCTCAAAGAGGAGGAGTGCGAAGGACTCAAGTTTGTGGGGGTAAAGAAATTTACCACAGCTAGAGCCAGGCGGGAGAAACGGAGTCTGCCGTTCTTCCTGGTGCAGCTCATTCCCGAAAGCCGTCTGGATAGTCTAAGGAGTATCAATGTCCTAGACTACCAGGTGGTTCACTGGGAAAAATTAAAAAGGAGCGCAGGCGTTATACAATGCGTTCGCTGCCAGAGGTTCGGGCACGCCGTGTCGAACTGCCAAATGCAGCCTAGATGCATGAAGTGCGCTAAGAACCACAGTTCCGAGGAGTGTACTCTGGGTGTTGACGGAGCATCTGATAGGTCGCAGCTCTCGTGCGTGTTATGTAGAAACGTGGGACACACCGCAAACTATCGGGGTTGTCCTAAGTTCGCTGACCTTAAGAAAGCAAAACTGGCTCGGCAGTAGAAGGTGGAGGTCAAACGTTCACCTATTAAGTTCCAAACACCAGCCGTCACGTCCCAAATTTCCTACGCCCAAATACCGTCAGGTAGATCTACGCGCTGCTGCCGGGCCTAACGCAACACATGTCGTAATTGGTACGCACATGGTGGAGCAAACTTTTAAGGTCCTTGTGGTGAATGTTAATTCACTGATTAGGATCGAACGAAGAGCCGCGATGTTTAAATTGCTACACGACCAAACTCCTGATGTGCTTTTCGCTAGCGAAACCAAGCTAACCGATAAGCACAAACTGGAGTACAATAATTATATTGTTAGAAGAAGAAACCGCCAAAGTTCCAAACGTGGAGGCGGTGTCGCGATCTTCATTAAAGAAGGTATAAAATTTCACAGAGTGTACAAGGGCCTGTTGCGCAGGTTCCGGATGTTGGAGGCAGTCGTCGTTTACATCCCGCTCCGCAGTGGAAAGCGGCTGTACTTGGCCTCTGTTTATGCACCTGATACTTCACAATCCACCCTATTCATTACAGAGCTCGAAACGCTTTTTCGACGTCTGAGGCTGGAATCGGGGGAGAATTATTTTATAATCGGCGGGGATTTCAACGCTAGACACAGAGATTGGGGAAATAATTTGCCAAATACTAGAGGGAACCTACTACTCGATTTGTGGGGTCTGCACGGTGTCATGTACAGACTCGGTCTTAAAGCGACGGATAACCCTTCGTTTTCCAGAGGCGGGTCTTATTTGGATCTACTACTGTACGACGAACGTATGCGACTGACAGGTACGAATTTAAAAACATTAAACTGTCTGCGAACATTCGTGTATGACAGCGACCATTGCGGTTTTAGCACCGTAATTACAGTTCCCAACGAAATTGCGGAATTGGAGGAGTATGTCCAAAGATATTCTTACAACTACAGTAAGGCTCGATGGACACGCTTCTCCACAACCTTGACAAGAGCGCTCTCCTCGAACACGCTCCACCCACCGTCCAATAGGAATTTGTCAAACGAGGAGATCGACAATTACCTAAAACAAATGGACGAGACAATTAAACAAACTATGGACACTACAATACCGCGGTATCGACGTGCAACTAACGAAGACCTGTTCCGCAATCCTACTATTGACGCACTGCACCGACAGAAAAGTAGACTTCTGACAAGACTTAAAAACTTGTACAGACAGTTAACTGACCAACAAGACCCGGAGATTAGGACACTGAAGTCGTCGATTAAAAATATTCAAACGCTAATAAAAGAGAATTACAGAATTTCTGTAAGTTTGTATTGGAACAACAAGGTTCGGGCTGTAAACACCAGCAACCCGAATATGTTTCCGCAAATAAATAAACTATTTCGGAGAAAAAATCAAAACGACCTTCAGTGTCTTAAAATAGCCCGGACAACAGACAACGAACGGTTACTGACAATAGCAGGTATTGATCCAAATGAGGCCGCTGATGATGACGACTTTTTTGTGATCGAGGATCCACAGGAGAAGGTTGAGGCCATAGGGGCGACTGTCCAGGAAGTATACAAGGCCACTGATACCATTGGCCCTAATTACGACCTGGACAATCGCGTCTTGGTGCAGGACTTCTGCATTCGAAATGAAATTGGGAACTGGCGATCCGAAGGCTCTGGTTTCACCCGGTTCAGCGACGAAAATATGGCCAATAATGTCATTGCCAGAGAGGGTGACCTACCCCCATTCATTTCGAAGGAAGAACTCCATGAGATCTTCGACACAATCAAGGCTAAGAAATCAGTGGGGACCGATGGTATTCCGAACATCGTGCTTCGACATCTTCCTCTAGAAGCGGTGGACATTTACACCACCCTGTTTAATAATGCAATGAATAATGCACATTATGCAGCGCATTTCTAAAACGCACACGGCAGTGTGGATGATCTCAGGTTCAGTAGGGCGGTGGGGTATCGCGATAAGAGGGATGTCGTTCGGCAGCAGCAGTATTTCTGGTGGTTGAATGATGGAGAAGATGTTTCGTCGTCGTTTCCGTCAATTACGGACCGGCCTCACTAATAAGGCAGAGCAGACCAATCTGTTTTCTCTGTAAATAACGATGGCCAGTTTACATAGGTTTAGGTTAGCATTTAAGAAATATATACATATATTAGTATATATAAAGGTATGTACTAATATATGTATATAATTGTGTATAATGTCTATGTGTGTGTATGCGTGTGTGTGTATGTAGGTTAAATAGGCTAAGGTTTATTTTAAGTTAGATATTAAGTTTTTATAAAAAATAAAATAAAAGTCAAGATGCTAAGTTTTTTGTACACAAATTGTTTTTTCTTAGCTTTAAGTATACAAAATAAATATTTATAAATAAAATGTAAATAAAGTCGAAAGACATAGTTATAAGAATTTAGAGTATCTTAGAGTGCCTGTGTGGGGCCAGGAAGTCAGTATAAGATTGTTAAGTAATTTTAAGCTAGTATTTAAGCATTTTTTGTTAGTATTTAAGAGTTAATGATTAAGAAAATAAAATGCTTTAAAACTGAAACTGAACTGCAAAATAATAAACACGGGCATGTCAGGAAAATTAATTCCGATTATTATGTTATAACCAAAACGACGAGTAAATAATTGAATAGTAATTTGTTTGTGTTTTTAATTAATCTAATCTTAAAACTTAAAACATATTACAGTTTTTAAAAAAAACAAAAAAGGATTCTATTCACTTCAACGATCTTTGCTGTGTAAAAAATAAGTCAATTTAAAGGAAAACCAAAATATTTACATAAACAATAAAAATATAAAATTAAATAAATTATTATTAACCATTATGAAAGTTTTTATTAATATTTGGTAGTGCTCTCTTTATTTTGTATAATGAGCACTGATTCCACTCGTTTTTTCTTTTGTTAGAATTGGTCCAACACCATAATAGAAAAAACATCCCCAAACCATAATGTTACTGCCACCATGTTTTGTCGTTGTCATAACAACAACTGTCCTCGGATCAAAATACTTTGCAGGCTGCCTTCTAACATACTTTTTTTTGTATCCGATCCAAACAAATTAATTTTGGTCTCGTTAGATCAAAATATATATTTTTTTTAATAGTAGAGGTCACTTTTTTGTGTTCTATCAACCTTCTCCTTATGACGGTGTTTAGAAATCATCAAATCATCATCATCATAAAATATTCAACAATATCCCCTTCACTCAAGTCCATCTCTATTTCACTCGAACTTAAATTTTACTCAATTTTTACTCAATCATTCATTTGTCATTTACTCATATTGTTATCATTTTTGCTCTAATCACTTTGTTATAAAAACATTCATTCGCTGTTAAACTGCCAACGAGATCGGTTGGCCAAACAAACAAACTTCTTGCTTGATCCATGTGGTCTATTTGCTAGTACATACTATTATACCAGTAGATTAAATAAAGTAATTTTATAACGTCGATAAATTTCCGAATTGTTTGCATTTAATCATATACACTGCACATTATCACCAGCTACATATCAGAGACTTACCATCATTATATCACAGCACCTGAAGACTTTGGATAAGTATAAAATCATTCATTTCAACATCCATACACATTTAACAAACATACATACATATTTCAACTATAAAACATACATATTATACTTTCGTTCACAAACAGACGGGTTTATTTGATTTGATTCTATGAACAGATCTCATTTAGCACATCGAACTATACGAAAGTCAGTTCTAAGACTCATTTTGAGCTTTCGACCCCAGAGTTTCTTGCGAATTATGGTATTCTAAAGCATTTCTTATCATTCCTAAGGAGCACGAAACATTTTTGGCAATAACTCTTAACGATTTTCCTTTGTTTCTCAGCTTGCAGTTTTTCTGACCTATTTTTCTAAAAAAAACAATAGACAAATAAAAACTAGTTGGAAGTTTTTTATATTTACTTACAATGGAAAAATGTTAACATTTTTAGTATTATAGCGGAAAAATTATAACCTAAACTGTTTCCTATGCCTACTATATTGCACGCTAGAAAAAGCGACTTCCTAATACAAACTCATCCGGAATACTACACTGAACAATATCGGGCCAATTTTTATCTCATATCTTATGCGCTATTTCAATTCAACAAAATTAATGCCAAATTGGTTTAAGTCACTATCACTTAAAATGTAAAAGAAAAGGAAATGTTTACAGCAGCATGTGTGCTTATTATTTTGCCCAGCAGTGTATAATGTAGGTATAAACGAAAGTGACTGCAAGTGCGTAGTAACATGTCCTAAAATCCGGAAATAATTTGACAAAACGGTTTTTTAAGTAAAAAAGAGTAGTTTTGTAAAGAATTTGTTGAACCCTCAAATAAGTGTTCCCTCACTAAATTTAATCGAAATGATATAACAATTAAAATTGTTCCTTTTGACTTTCTTAAAAATGATTATTCAGTAATTTGGATTAGTCATTGTTTTCAACATAAACGATTATTGAATTATTTGGAAATGATCTACATGTATAGAATTTTATGGATCTTAAAGAACACTTTTGTATTTAGGAAATTGGCATGTCCAACTTACAACTTGTCAAAGTAAAATGTTATAGAGAGCTTATGCGTATTAATAGATTATGTTTTAAGTCCCTTAAATACAGATAAAAGTAGTTTATTGGTGTTAAACAATTATTTCCAATTTTAATCTGTGTAAATATGTACTAATATTAATATGTGCTAATATCACATTAACAATTTAAATTTGAATGCACCTTATGAAATAAAAAATACTCTATTACCACCCAATTACGAGTAGGTAATCCATTATCAGATCAATGGAAGTTACTTTTCATTTTTTGACAACTTCCCAAGTAACTCTGAGTACGACTACTTAAAACAAGTAAAAGAAGAAAAATGCACCTGGACCAAGGTACCCCAATGTCAGTTACGTGATTTTTTGCCCAAGTCCCTTCAGCTATACTCTCTGAAGCCAATATCACAAAACTTTGCGATGAACAAAAGTTTTTCTCCGTGTTCGCTTCCGGAATTTTTAACACTAAGAGTTGGCCAAGTTCTTTTTCCGTATTTTTTTTTTCTTTTTTTATTGTTTTTATGGAATAGAGGCGAAAGGGCAGAACAAAATGTGAAAGTTCTTCCGTGCAGTGTTTTTAAGTGGATAAGGCAATTTATGACTTACAAAGTTTTGTATATCCAGTTAAGAGGATTCACTACGGTTTATCGGCAACGAGGCGAACATTTGAATCGAAAATATTTTTATTTTGTTAAGTAAAGGTAATTGCGAAATTACCCCTGTCCTGAAAGTTCACATTTTTATAAGTTTTTTTTTTTTTTGTCATTTTAGAAAACAGCAAATCTGCATTAGGTGCTAGTCTAAATTTTCATATAAGGTACTGAGAATAAACAGCAATTCTTTTCTGAATCAGAAACTAAAGCAGAAACCAACCTCATTTGACATTGGAAATTTAAGTTAATGTGGATAGCATATTCATATTCGAGGGATTTTTAGTTTTTTCTATGTTTCGATAGGTAGTTCTAACCACCTTATAAATATTTTATTTGAGTGTTGCGGTATTAGTCGTATCTTGGCATCTATGGATTAAACTAAATTTGGAAATTTGCGACTTCGAAATTAAAAAAGATCAGTAAGCATGGCGCGTATTAACTAATGATAGGCCTAGTTATATATCAGTAAGTGCCAAAACCAGCGTTTATTTTTTTTTTCATAGATAGCTCAGTTTCATGTTGCGATACATAGCTTAGTTTGGCTTAGGTTTAAGTAATTCAAATCTACAATTTCTTCCAGAGATGCACCTGTGCTCGAACGAATAGTATTTATGTATATAATTTAGTAGAGGTTTTTATATTAAGTTATCCAAGAATTTTAAAGAAAGTTTCGGCTTTTCCCTTCCACCTGGGTTTCCTATTTAAGTGATTAGATGTTTAATAGCATTGTGGCTACTAACTACTTCTGTACAATCTTACTTGTAACCACCTCTCAAATATTTTCTCCTAAAAATCGATGTGAATACGAGTCCGGGGTTTCGGAGGATCAATTCTTGCTCACAATACTAAACAATCTATTCTAATTAAGACCAACTATGACTTCTAGCCAAAGATTTAATCTTTGATACACCCATACATGTTTTGTGTAAGTTAGCTAATCCTGGCTGTAATAACACAAAAAGTAGTATACTCGTATGTTAACCTGACTCTATGCTTAATTCATGTCCCACCAAGAAATATGGTCTTAGTCAACCATCAACTATTGTTCTGTGATGGGCATCCTACTGGTTTTTTTACCATAACTTATGTACTGCTGGCGTTTTCATAGATTTAACTTCTGACCGAGAATCGTTAGTACTTCCCTATCTAACTGAAAATATTTCCTTTTTGTCCCATACAGCTTTCGATACGCAAACTCTATTGACCTTTTTATATTGTTTGATACATTTCACATTTGACGGTCAGCATTAGATACAAATATGTACGTCAGTGCTCTTTTAGATAAGAAAATCCGGTTGATAGCAACTGTGCATTCGAATTACTCTATCGCTTTCAAAATTCTAGTCAATAAAATGGTGCGCAAAGTCTTGCTATTTTTGGTAAAAAATTCCTACAAAAATTAGTTACCTGATGAGCAAATTGAAATTGAAGTTGGATCTTGCATTTATTTAAATAATTTTTATCACTTTGGATTATTATTGATGTCTGGATTGAGACATCAATCATATGACGTAAATAATTAATTTACTCAATTTCTTCGCCCATCTACAGAACATCCAGTATTTCTTGGAACACCGCTGATGGAAATGCTAAATCATGCGTTGTTGCGCTATTGTCAAATCTAATTTTGTGAATTTTTCACTTTCATGCAGTTGCGCGAATAAGTCATCGGTTTGTGGAAGGGGGTATTTGTTAATCAATGAGTAAGAGTTGACAGTAATTTTATAATCACCATAAGTACGTACGTTACTCAATAGCTTCACATTTTCTAATACTCGCAGTACAAGCGGCTTGTCGATTGTATGTTCAACCTTTTCTTACCATGCAAAGGGAATTTGACGTAGCTTGGAGAACTTTAGTGTTCAGTCAGTCCTTATTGACATAAAATAATATAATATCTCACCTTGGTTTCCCATTAACTGTTATATAAGTAATTGCATGCACCTCCAGTAAAATGTTTTCTTCTTTATAATCTAAATTATTTTATGAAACAACCGATTAGTTGCAAGCTTTTGCTTGATATGTTCATTTATTTCAACGATGAAACAAATATCATAAACTTATCGCGAAGAAATTCAAGTCATCGGAATAAATTTGCCAAAACCATAGTTACGGCTGCCATTGATTTACGGTTTTGTGATGACATTTAACGGCAGAATAAAATGTACTTGCTGCGAACCCAGAAATTGTAGTCTTAAGGTGATTGAATGCTTTGCAAATTGCTGCTTTCGTTGCCCTTTCCATTTAAAATAAAATTTTTAACCAATTTTTTTTTTATTCGTGATAGCGAATTTCATAATTTTTTTCCTGAAGATAGTTTCCTAAGAAGGGGTAAGCGAGAAAAAATGTCGCACAAGGCCACAGATTAAGTAAGGGTCGACTTGTCAATCACTTTCTTTTAATTGTAACTCTTGGCAATCGTGAAAATAAGTAAAAAATCATTTTGAAAAAAAGTTTGCATAGAGACTTCGGAAAATATTGCTGACAACTACCATACAGATAAAAATATCCACTGTCTATAAGTACGAGTACGAGTATACAACCAATAAGAGTACTAGTATACAAACATGTACTTTTTCGAAACAGTTTTTTTTAATTGTAATCGAGAGAAGAATAGTTCGCCATTAAATATCAGCCAAATGACTTCGACAACCTCTGTTCCACTTCCAGACTCATTTGAAAAAATTGTTCATTACGTTTTCGCATATTTCCGACCCTATTTCATCGAATTAACTGGGGAGGTTTGGCATAAGTCTTCTCTTTTACATGGTTTCAAAGAAATAAGTCAAACGGTTTTCTCGACAGCTAAACCGCGACAAACAGTAATACGTTGTGAATAGAGAAGCTTCTTAACAGTCATTCTTTGATTTTATTATCCCCAAATGAGGAAATGTTATGAATTTTCGATTAAGTTATTGGAACTGATCCACAGTAGACAAATGTGGGTTTTCGGCCACACTTCGAGCTACAGAAACAATATTCTCTCTTGCTCTTGCACGTCGCAACGGCCACGATTTTGGTTATCCACATCAATAACTTGTCCCAGAAGCTCAAATTTCTGAACCAGTAGACCGAGAAAATGTTTACCTTTTCAACAATTAGAATATATTGTTGAAGAATGTATCGTTGAATTTTTATTAATAGAGTAATTGACAGATGATAAAATTGCGGACTATCCAAAATGAAAGAATTTATTAAAAACTCATGAACGTTGTAAATAATGCAAATGAGAGTAAGATGGCTCTCAAAACTATACATTAATAAAACTGACTGGTAATAATTTATACAAGGCGCCAATGTGGCTATTGATCGGAAAACTGCTGAGTGTCCTATCACTTGGATTGGTCCAGCTGCAGTAGTACAACAATCAAATTCGTGGGGAAGTGCTTGCCTTATCTCCCAGTGGTGGTTCCAAGTAACTGCATGAATAAACCCTTACTGGCAAGGGTGTGCCGGCCGGTAGTATTATACTGGCCTACGCCGTCATAGGGCTCACAATCCTATACGGAAGAGATTAAGATATGTGAAGTACGCACTAATGGCGGATTCGGATTTTCCATATGCGGCAAGAAGTCTTGAGCTTCCGACACGTGAGCGACAACGACGACGCCACCAATGAAGGTTTTTACTAGCTCCTCGACAAGACATATGAGTAATGTCCGAAGTATGATGTTAAAATCCCGTAGTACGAGCCAAAAACAGAAACTGGTGGGACAGTTGGTGACCATAGCCTATACGACACAAGTCTGGCAATGGACTTTGCGACGGGACGAAATGCTACTTTTCTCATCTCTGTATACACAAGGGACATGGCAATCTCTGGATCATCAAATGCTAAATTAAACTGATAATTTTTCGATAGACGTAAGTCATGACTCCAGTGCTCTGGACGTCTGAACATTTCGGGCAGCCAACAAAGAAGAACTACTGTAAGAACATATAATGTAGAAAAGTTGGAGTCGCAGGAAACTGCCAGAATCTTCAACATACACGTATCCAAAATTTGTCAACAACTCCTATGCAGCCAGTATCAACTAACACAGAGCAGTAGCAGCGCTGCCAATGTTCCATCAGAGGCGCCGCAACGAATACCACCAAGAAATCACAGGTTTGATGACGAATGCCGTCAAGCACGTGCAGCTAAATAGGAAGCCTACAAAGTGGTTCTGCAACGAAGACGATAGCTGCTCGCGAGTTCTACAAGAAGAAGAGACGAAAAGAACATCGGCTTCTCCAGAAGAAGAAAATATAGCACAACATGCGCGAAAATATTGAGAGGCTGTACTCCAGTAATAACATGCGGAAGTTTTGCAAACAGGTAAAAAGAACGTGTCAAGGCAAGAAGACCTATACAGAAGTCTGTAGAAAAAGAATTAAACCTGGTAGTGGAATTACATTCAGTGCTGAGAATATTGAAAAACATGTTCTGCAAACTGTACAACATCGAAGAAGCAAAAAAGGCCGCTGTCAGGAACAGACCGTTCAATTTATACGATCAAAGCTAAAATGTCCGTCCTCCTGACCAGATCGAGGTAATGATAGCAATATCTAAGCTAAAATCCAACAAATCAGCTGGACCTGATGGCTTACCGGCTGAGGTATTCCAATCTGGTGGAAATGAAATGGTAGAGAGCATGCACCAACTCATTTCTCAGATCTGGTCAGAAGAGTGTATGCCTGATCAATGAAATCACAGGACTATATGTCGGATCCACAAAAAAAGAGACTCCTCAACTGCGCCAACTATAGATACAACGTAGATATTGTGTGAACGTCTGAAACCCAACAACCTGATTGGTCCCTAGCAGTGTGGTTTTAGACCACAGTCGACCAAATTATCACACTCCGGCAGATCCTACAGAAGATTCAACGACGAACTAGCCAGAGAACTGCGCATCAGTCGCTTGAGCTGATTAGAACATGTAGAGCAAATGGACACCAATGCTCCGGCCCTCAGTGTCTTTGAATCTTAGCAGGAGTGACAACGTAGTAGTGGAAGACCTCACCTTAGGTGGTCCTCAACCGACTTGTAGTGCGCAACTGGAGGCAATCAGCTAAAACCCAGGCTAACTGGAGAGGCTAGTTAGTTGAGGCCCAGGTTCATCCCGGACTCTAGTACTGTCTAAGTAAGTACGTAAAATAATTTATACAATATCACTATTCGCGGATATCACCTTGTTTATACTATACTTTATTCACTCTTATGGTTTAATATAACACAATTTGGATAAAATTAAAATTAAAGTAAAAGTTATATAAATTTATTGTATTATATTAGTTTAGTTCTTGTATTATTATATTATTTAATTTAAGGATCTCTGCTTGTTTCAATTGTATCCCATCCTACATTTGTTTTCAGGAGATTATTTTAACACGTTAAAAATTATTCTTGTTCCACCTGTACGATTGTTACTAGTACCAGCTTTGATTGCCATGTTGTTTAATTATGCAATCCATTTTTCATATATCCTACACATTATTTGTTAATATATTAGTCAATTATAGCCTCCATCACTAAGGCTGTGGTTATATAGTAAGGGAGTAATACAAGCGCGAGTTATATCAGAGCATTGTGTTTATGTAACAAAATTTTACAAGCATGAGCTCCCACATTTAAATTTTCTGCAGTAGGTTGAATTGGAAATATTGATACCAACCGAAGAAGGATAGTGGAAAATTTATAAACGAAGTTCGGAAACGTCTTTGTCTGTGGGACATGTAAACAAACGTATAAAGCAACAGACATCTAACGAAAACCTATGGGATAAAGTGGCGAATGAAATGGAAGTATCCAGTAGTGACTTATTATGGTTTTGTTATTTAAATTGAATAAACTGCGTATACTCAATGCTATAAAACTAGTTATCTCTAGTCATGTTCATGTTCTTTTGTTTGCTTCATAAGATTGTTGTATTTGTAGCTTTGTCTAAACCATATTGTGTAAAAAGCATGCACATTTTGTAATCGTTTTCGACGTTTTCACATTTGTTTCTATTGTAATACGAGCACACATTCAATTGAATTTCTAGTCAGTTGAAATACAACGTTTTCTACCTTCAAATTGTTTTTAGAAAAGGTCTCAATAAATACGTTTTTATGGACAAGCTTCAACTCCAATAAAAACGAGCGGAGCTTCAATATTAGTACCATGGTACCATGGAGATGGTACATTAAAATTTTAATTTTCAAGCAAGGAGTGAGGCTTTGATGCCTCAAGTACTCCTCCATCACTCTGCTTGCCAAATGCTCCAACTTCAATGCAAACAAATCTACAGTTTGAGTTGGCAACTCCTTGCAGAATAAGTGAAAAATACTGCTTGTAATTATAGTATTATATATGCTGCCAGATCTTGGGGGACATTTAATTCATATGTTCTGCTGCTAAATTGTATTAAATTCTAGAGTCAGACATTCCAAAATTGAATACTAGGCCTAGTGTAAAGAAAATATTACAATTAATATTCATTCATGTTTGGTTTTATATTTTTATTCTAGAAATTGCGGTTAGAAAGAAATGAAATAGATTACGCGATAACTATAGGATCGTACTAACAATTGGGTGCATATGGAACACTTATATTGGAAGATATTTTATCACCAGGACCTATGATTGGAAGGTTTTTTTCTTCATAATGATGTTAAAGGTGATCGTAGCAACAAAAAAAATTCCATTCTTCGCAGGAAGACAACAATGGACCACCCATTGAAAATGTTTTGATTGGGAAGGGAATACGAAAACAGTAGTGAATAATAACTCCATTGTTTCATTCACAGTTGCCCCTACTACTTGAGATCGAGACAAAGAAAGACAATGGTACAGAATGACTTTCTCGTCAGTGAAAAAAAAAATTGCAATTTTAAAGAGCAATATTGTTATGAGGTCGGAGCGAGATAATAATCTTCTCATTAGTTTTTTTCCTGTAATGAAGAATATGATTAAAATTCAGAAACTAGAAATTCATGTCAAAATGAGCCAACTTTTTACGACATTAATACAAAAATTTCATCAATTATCTAGGTCAGCATTATACTGGTAGATGAAGAAACGGTTTCTTATCCAGTAAACCCTTCACTAGCAAACCTGACAAACATTTCGCAACCAAAGTCTACTTTCGGACATTTTCTACCATTGATTTTTTAAAGAGTAAAAAATAAAAATAATTTTTTATAGGATTAGATGTATGTTTATTTTCCTTTCCTTTATAAAAAACAGATAAATTAAATAGGTATTCATTAATAAACCGAGCCCATTTGTTTTAATTATCTACCTTAATGTAACAGCAAGTCTCTTCTTGGCTGTAATTGTTTCCACAAAATTGGTTCTTCCTTTTTGTATAGTTAAATGTATTCTATTTAGTACGAGTATGTATTCGAATGTTGAAGGAGTCATTCGGTAATATTGGAAAAACCGGTCTCTATCGTCCTTAAGCATTTGGTGCGGGTGGTGATATTCACCTAATTGAGACGTAATCTGTTTATGTGATGGAAACCGAGCTCGTGGTTGTATTACTCGCTTCTAACCACAGCCAGAAGCCTATGGATCTGAGTTGTTTACATCATTATACCAACTAACTTTTAATTTTCTTGTCTGCCCATCAAGAAATAGATTTTTCTAATTTTTGTTTATCTATTGTCCTGCATCTTTGATGTTATAAAGTCCAGCTCCGTTTTAAGGTTCTAACTCTTAGTACCACGACAGTTATTTGCGTTTGCCCCCTAATATCTATTAGATAAGAATCCTGTGAATTTGTTTTATTTTCAGGTATTATGTTAGCCTTTCTAAATGATTTGTGTTTAACGGCGAAGTCCGTAGATCTAGCACGTGGGGTGGCCATGGTGTAGTGGTACTAGCAATCGCTTCAGTCGTTCATAGACCTCGATCGGGGACAGACGTGTTTTCGGCTTTTTCTCTCAAGTGAAATAGTGAAAATAGTGAAAAAAAAATAAAAAAAGAATTAAGAACATTTTGGCCTTGCGCGTTATGTAGGAATACGGGATACACCGCAAATTATCGGGGTTGTCCCAAATTCCAATATATCAAAAGACTAAATCTGGCTCGGCAGCAGAAAGTGGAAATTAAACGTCCACTCGTGCAGACACAAATACCAGCCATTACTCCCCACGTTACCTACTCCCAAATGTCGGCAGGTAGGGGAAACACGGTACAACAACCAAAGGTAGCTTCTCAGGCCCCAGCGCCTAGAGCACCGGAACCTGTACCTGACATGCTGGCTATCTTGCTCTCTATTCAGGGGCAGATGGCTCAGCTTCAGCGTCAAATTCAGGAACAGGCTAAGCGGGTAGATCAAATATACGCGCTGCTGTGGGGCCTAACGCACCTCCAGTGGTAATGGGTACGTAGATGGCGGAGCAAATTCTGAAGGTCCTTGCAGTGAATGTTAATTCACTGATTAGGTTCGAACGACGAACCGCACTATTTAAGTTGCTTAAAGACCAAGCTCCTGATGTGCTTTTGGTTAGCGAAACTAAGCTTACCAAGAGACACAAAATGAGGCACAGAAGATACAAAATAGTACTGAGAAACCGACCCAACTCCATTCAGGGAGGTGGCGTTGCGATCTTTGTAAGAAAAGGACTGCGTTTCAAAAGAATGTACAGTCGTCTAGTACGTAGATTCCAGGCGCTGGAAGCATGCATCGTGTATATCCCTCTCCGTAGTGGAAAGGGGTTATATATGGTTTCTGTTTATGCACCTAAGCTACTCAATCCACTTTATTCATCTCAGAGCTCAAGACACTTTTTCAATTCCTAAGACTGGAATTGGAGGAGAACTACTTTATTATCGGCGGAGATTTCAACGCCAAACATAGTGATTGAGGAAATAATACTCCAAATACTAGAGGGAACCTACTAGTCAATTGGTGGGGTCAGCACAGTATAATGTATCGACTTGGCCTTAAGGCGACGGATAGTCCGTCGTTTCCTAGACACGGGTCCTATCTGGATCTCCTGCTGTTCGACACACGAATACACCTGACATGCACAAACCGACAAACAATAAACTGTCTACGCACTTTTGTGTATGACAGTGACCATTGCGGACTTAGTACCGAAATAACCGTTCCGAACGAAGCTGCTGAAATAGACGAGTTTGTTAAAAGGCATGCCTACAACCATAGTAGAGTGCGTTGGACACACTTCTCCAGAACACTGACGAGAGCATTCTCCTCGAATTCGCTCTACCCACCGTCCAATAGAAATCTCTCAAACGAGGAGATTGACAGGTTTCTAAAACTAATGGACGAGACAATTAAACGAACAATGGACAAAACGATACCTCGGTATCAATACACTGACAACGAAGACTTATTCCGCAACGCAACCATTGACGCACTGCACCGACATAAAAGTCAATGCTGTCAAGGCTAAAAACCTTGTACAGACAGTTTACTGACTGACATAACCCGGAGATTATGACGCTAAAGTCGTCGATCAAAAATCTCCAAGTATTAATAAAAGAAAATTACAGAGCATCTGTACGAGTTTGTTTGTATTGGAACAACAAAATTCGGGCTGTAAACACCAGCAACCCGAATAGATTCCCGCAAATAAATAAAATATTTCGGAGGAAAGATCACAACGACCTTTCGTGTCTTAAAATCGCCCGAACGACGGACAACGAGAACATACTTATAGCAGCAGGCATCGATCCAAATGAGGCTGTTGATGATGACAACTTCTTTGTGATCGAGGATCTGGAGGAGCAGGTAGAGACTATAGGAGCGACTTTCCAGGAAGTATATAAGGCGAATGACATCATTGGCCCGAACCACGACCAGGAAAATCGAGCCCTTGTGCACAATTTCTATCTTCGAAATGAAATAGTGAATTGGCGATTCGAGAACTCTGGTTTGACCCAGTTCAGTGACGAGAATATGGCAAATAATGTCATCACCAATGAAATGGTACGTACTACCACCGTTCATTTCGAAGGCAGAGCTCCAAACGATCTTCGTTTGGAGAGCAAGTTTCTTGGAAAAGATTCGAGTGTTTGAGAGTTCTTGTCTCAGGACTTGTCTTCGCTTATACAGAACACCAGAGTCTGAGTACATAAAATTCTATCTTATACAATAGGGCGAACCTAATAAGAGTGGACAATTTCGTCATTAAGTTGACTCGAAGGCACATTGCTAGAGCAATGACCTCATCGAACAACCTGATCTCCGGGGCTTTCTACCCCAATTACATGTATCATGAGAGAGTTCGCTTTGACGGCTTTGTTCCCCCAGAAGCGTTCCTCTACCTAGATATGAAAGGTCTGATCCAGGACAGATTGGCGGTGCCGCTAACCTTCCACATTGCTCGAACAGCTGCGGACAGCTACGGCAGAGACGTCGCACATAGCAGTGCGGAGCGCCTCCGGTTCAGTAGGGCGGTAGGTAGTGGCGACATAAGGGATGTTCCTCGGCAGCACCAACAATTTTGGTGGCTAGATGAAGAAGGGGAAGTTTCGTCGTCGAATCCCTCCAGTACTACGTAGCTCCATAGGGAGCAAAGTCGGTCTTCTGCATATTTTTTTAGCCGTGGCCGGCTTACATAGATTTAGGTAGAATTAAGAAAACATAAAAAATAAAAAATAAATAATAAAAAATAAAAATCACAAAAAAATAAAAAAAATATATTAGAACAGAGGTGGGTAACACCCTCTAAAATACGGTATAGGATTAGATAGTTTAAGTAGGATTAAGTAGGTTAAGATTTAGTTGTAAATAGTTTATACGTTTAGTTTTAAGTTTTATATTATAACAAAAAGTCCATATACTAAGTTTTTCTACTTAAAGTTTATTTTCTTAGTTTTAGTTTTAATAAATGTAAAACAAAAATAAAAATAGTCTGTAAGAAACGTCGAAAGACATAGATTAAGTATTATATTTAACTTAGAGTGCCCGCATGGGGCCAGTAAGATAGAATAAGAGTATTTGTAAGTTACTTAAGTTAATTTTTAAGCATTTTTTTGTCTAGCTTGTAAGTGTAAATGAAGTTTAAAAATAAAAATTCATATAAAATAAAATGAACTAGCAATCGCTTCTCACTCGGAATGTCCAGGTTCGAATCCTGACCATGGCAAGTCAGTTTTTCATTTATGTAATTGGAACTCAGACAGAAAAAAAATACTGTGAATTATACCTCGAATCACTCTGAGTGAAGAAAAAACTCTCCGTCCTATTCGGACTCCCACCCCTGGAGTAAAAGGGTATCTAACCCCTTAGGCGCGCGTAAATTATAAAAAAAAGTATTTTGGTGCCGTCATATTAAGATTTAAGTGTAGAATTTTACTTCTTATATTTCTTGATCCAGAAACGATTTAATTTGTTCTTAATATTTACATGCATATACACATGTATGTACTCGTACATATTTGTCTACGTATTAATTTTTTTCACTGTCCGAAAAACAAAAATCCATCTTTGAATGGTTTTTCGTTGCTTAAGCTTTGAGTTGTTATATTTACACCGAGTCTTCTTTAAATGTGAGTATGACCTCGTTAATCATATTTCGGATGTCACCTTGATGTGAAAACATAAATATATTATGGCATCAATAGCTTGTTTAAATGTTGACTCATATTTTTAATTTGTATTTTTTCTTCAAATATTTATGTGCTCCAAGGCAGTGGAAAACAGTGGTGGTGACATTGAGTCTGCTTGTCGTATACTCGTATATCTCTAGGATACCAATCTATTAAACTGCCTTCTCCGATGGACGTCATTAATTATTGCGGTATGCACAGTTTTTGTATATTTTATTCGACTTGTCATAAGTTCGGAATTTTCCTGATTCTAATTCAAATATTCTATTATCAAGATCTTTCTATGGCTCTTTCGATAATTTAAAGATTTTTAAAGTTTCTTATATTTAAACTCAAAGTTTGTGGACCGTAAGTTAGAACTGATAATATGGTTCTGTCGAAGATATATTTTCTTATTTTGTATCGAATATTGTTCATACTTGTTCGTAATTATTTGATGCTATTTATTTTTAAATTTTGTTTCCGAATGATATTGTTTGTTCCAGAAAATGTATGCCTTTTACATACTCGAGCTTCGAGCTTCGAATGTCGATCTTATCGTGATCACTCTTCTTCTCAATTGACTTATTTCCAATCCTTTTACTTTACACTATCTGCAAATTGATAGCTTTTTACCATTTATTTTAATACCTTAGTTTTGTGGATCTATACTTTTAAATATTAGTTTTAATATTGCGGAAAATAATGCTAGTGAAAGTGGTGTGTTACTATTGTAATAGTATATCTCTACTATTACAAAATTATAATGAAGCCGTGTCTATAGACACGGATATTTAAAACGAAAATACTCGGGTTATGTGTCTATAACTAAATAAATTTTTTTTTAGAATTTGTATCCGTTTATCTGTTTGTCCGAGCATCACAATAAAACTACTGAACCAATTCGGACGGGGTTTTCACTATTCGATAGCCCATTTCTCATCTTAGAAACTGCGATATTATTACGATTGGTTAAATAGAGCCTGCTGTATACATATATATGTATGTATATGTATATATAAGTCCTATACACCTAGTTCAGAACCAGAGAGATACAGTCACCGGGCTAACGAAGCCATAACCAAAGGTGTATCATCGGTTTAACTGATATTCGCTAGTTTATATTTATTGTAGATATTGTAAGCTAAATAAATCTGCTAATATTAATCGTTTGATGTAACGTATAGAAGTAAGTTATACCTCAAGTTGTTAGGTCTAGCACTTTACAACGTATTCAAATTTAATTAAAAGGGATACACCGTTTTTTAGTAATAATTGTGCAAATGTAAAGAAAACTTGTGAAATTATTTAATATGTAGTTTGAATTCACTTCACTCCCAGCAACTCTGTTTACTGAACAATGTGCCCTGGCTGTGATTGACGAAAAACTTGGAGCCAACGCGTTAAAAATACTAATGTAAATTCAATAAAAGTAGTTAAAGTTAAACACTTACTTCAGATTTACCTTTGTAAAACATGAAATTATTAATTTTTTCCATTTTTTTTTTTAAGAACTTACAATAACTCTCAAGAGAACTCTTTAAATGAAAAATAAACACTTCACACGAATTAAGTTGTATGCAAAAATGTTTGTGTTCGGCCCCGAGCCAGACCTTGCGATTGAGGAGCCAATACACTATCACTTGCACTACGTCTAGCTACTAAAAGTCTTATTCGTTAAAAGCCTATCAAATATTCCAAAGCATTTGTTATATTCTGTGTTACCTTTTATCAATTATTCACAATTGCGGCTATAAGCTAGTTAATATTAAAAGTTAAAAATGTGATTTCCGTGTGGTTTTCAATATGCCGTTTTTGTAACGAATTCTTAGCATTTTGATAGTTTTATGGTAAAGCTTGAGATATTTCGAAATGTTCTACAGAATTGAATGGTACATAAAAATCGCCAAATGCAATATAATTTCTTATTTTACAATGACATACTTTCTTGATTGCAGGCAATCCATCTTGAAGTATCCTGATTGAAAACCAGCTTGCTCTCTTGTTTGGTTACTATCAAATATTGTTTAGTATCTTCGTGGTATTTCGTGCGTGTATTTTATAGATTATGGGTGTAACGCTTATTTGTCGATAGCTGTTTCTAAATTATTGACCCTAACGTGTCGATAGATTCTATAAACTTTAGAAATTACTCTTCATTATAATTAATGGCGGCCATTCTCATAATTTTCCATGATATTAGTTTTTTTTATAACTCGCTGAAGAAAACAATAGCAAGCGCATTCATCTCTTTTTATTCCCTTTACTGCAAAGTGATAATTCATTCTTTGTCTAGTAGAGAATGTGTTTTCGTTTTCTTTACCAAATTTGTTTTCTTCTGATTATTGTTTTAACCTTTTTCTTATTCAAAATGTATGCACATTTAAATCCATATCAAATGCAAAACATCCTGGTAGTTGTTCGAGCTCACTTAATTCAATAATCACAATCCCAACTAAATGTTATACGACTCATGCCCAAATTATTGTTATACCCTTGTGAAAAAGTACAGCTCATCCACCGAATTCAGAAACATAAATTTAATAACGATAATCATGTCGCAATTTTATGTTACAACAATCATCTACAGCTACAGCAGTATAAATTATTTTCAAATCATTAATCCTAATTTGATGGTGTTACGAAATGACTTCACCACCTTCCGCGTTCTGCCCATGCTGTGAAATTGACAACTTGTAAACGTTTGACGAGTACAACTTTATTAAATTCTCTTCACTAAGTCAGAGACACACGTACCAGAACGGCAAGACATCCACCACCCATTTTTAACAGCTATGTACGAAAGTCATTTTACAACTACAACGTTTGTGAGTCAATATCTTTTTTTAAATTGTCGCCAATAAAGTATCGCAGGACACTCTCCTGTGGGTACACGAATACATGTAAACTCACCAAGCCATAGAAAGAAGGCATAGCATAGCGTCACGCGAATCGAATTCGATAAATAATGTTCTTCTTCATCAATTCCATTTGTTAAAAGAATCGAAATGAGATAAGAATGTGAATGTGATGGGAGGACGCAAAGCGTGTACGACCCGGGATGCTATGTTGATGGCTTCTGGTGAACAGAAAAATTTGTTCGAAAATTTTACATACCGCTGCTTCCTTCAAATCGAGAGAACGAAAAAAATAGATAAGAACCCTAACTTAACGACCAGGAATCCTGCTGACAGCTGAGAAAATGGGTGGGTGTGCATTGGATGGGACTACACTCTTCTCATAAGTATCCGTGTATACAACCACTACAACTGTAAGAAAGGGCAAAGAATAAAAAATTGTTAGAAAAATTATAATTTAAAATTCTCATCATGTTCGCTGACAATCAATAACTATTAAGGATATTAGCACTGCAGGAACAGCATCATAAGTAGCAAACATGTTGGTAAAACACCACGTGCCCATCGCACCTTTCCCTGTCAATAACGACACAAAAAAAAAAGAAAACATTGCAAAGTAGGTAATAAATGCCCAACAAAAAAAACAAATTATGCAGAAAGCCGTTTTTTCACTTCTGAATTTAAAACAATGTTCCTGTAAATCCACATAACATATGTACGAATATGTATGCGCATATGTTAAGTTCTATTTATATAAACATACTCGTATGTACTTGCATTTATTTATACTTTAAATAAACTATCATATATCATACATATATCCGTATGAGTTTTAGTGATTGAATCTCTGCGAAAAATATACGTTAAGACCGTTTGGCATTTTTCCCAAATTGTGCAAATATCCTCTAACTGAGAGAAAGAATTAGCAAAAAGTTTCTAATCATTGTTCTATGCTAACTAATAGCTATTTTTCATAATTAGATACAATATATACGTATAGAGACATACCACTATTACGTCCACATTGATTTCTAGTATGTTGCTTCTTATTCTCCAAACAAAGTGCTCTACATTTATGTATAATGGGGAATAGGTTAGAAAGCTCCACTCGAAAGTTATGCTTCAGACTTGAAAATTCTATGCTCCGAGATTTATTCGATATGGTAAAGCCAATGTAGCCGTTGTTAATGGCCAATTTTTTATTTCCATTTGTTTCTCCGTAGGACCAAATATTTGAAGAATTTTTCGTAGGAAAAATTACAAAAATACTTTCAGCGTCATATACTCTTTTCAACCGCAGTTTATCAACGCTGAAATTTGTTTGAAGAAATTGTGCCTACGTACTTTTTGACAAAATATCCGAGTACTTGGTTTTGACCAAAATCTCTTCAAAACTACCTCATTACACTGCGACAATAGGTTAGGTTAAGTAAAGTAGCTGTTGGAAAGACCAACCCACTTAGGCCTATTGGCCCATTCTGATGCCACGTGAATCTATGATCCTCCTACTCTTGGAACCAATTTGAGCTTATGATGAAGCGTAGGAGAGATCTTTAGATCACTTAAGTCGTTGTATAAGAAAGCTCCTAAGTGAAGATTTCTTCTTTGGGAGAGAGCTGGGCATATGCAAAGTAGGTGGAGGATCGTCTCTTCCTCCTCCTCGTTCATGCAGCTTCTGCAGAATTGACACTGCGACAATAGAAATACGAGAAATGATAAAAAAAAAAAAAAAAAAAAAAAAACAATAATCGGTGATCATGGCGCGATAACGCGACCATTCACAGTAATGTGACGATCGTTATCGTCGACGAAAAAATATGGCCCAATAACGCCGCCGGCATGCAAACCGCACCAAACAGTTATTTTTTGTGGATGAAGTGGTGATTCATGAAGCACATGTGGATCTTCACCTGACCAATAACGCATATTTTGCTTATTGACGAACCCATCGAGCCAAAAATGAGCTTCGTCACTGAAGATGATTTTGCGATGAAATTCATCATCTTGGCGCATCTTCTCTAGAACCCAATCGGAGAACGTACGTCGCTTCAAATGGTCTATCGGCTTCAATTCTTGAGTGAGCTTGATCTTGTATGGGTGTAAACCAAGATCCTTACGGAAAATACGCCATAATGTGGTGCGATGCTTAATTCTTGAGAACGCCGTGAAATTGACTGATTTGGATCGTTTGCTACGAACACCTGAACGGCAACGATATTTTCGATACTTCGACCAACCCGTTGTCTCACTGACACGGCAACATCACACAACGAATATTCAGTTTTTTTCAGTTTTAAATGCATTTTATTTTCTTAACACTAACTCTTACATTCTAACAAAAATTTCGAATGAACTACTTACAAATTTAGGAATGGCATCATCTAACAAATTGACAAGTGATCTTTGTAATCATAATCAAACGTAATTAAAAGTAATATCAAAATTCTTAGAAGAACAAAACGCTATTTACGATACAATTATGTATGCAGTTGATGCTCGACAGGGTGGTTTCTTTTTTTTTTTTTGGATGCATCAGGTGGAGCTAGGAAAACATTTTTAATATCATTTATTTTGGCAAAGATGCGTTGCTAAGATAATATTGCGTTAGAAATTGCATTATCAGCATTTGCTGCAACTTTATTGGATTGCTGTAGAATAGCTTCTGCACTAAAATTTCCATTAAACATATAAAAATATGCAAATGCGCATGTAACATCAACCAAAATTTTGGTATGAGTAAATTGCTTAAAAAAACCAATATTATCATATGTGATGAGTGTTCAATGACCCTAAATGTTCATTGGAAGTATTGGCGAGAACTCTAAAAGATTTGAGGGGAAATTAGAGACTTTTTGGTAATTTACTCATTTTATTGTCGGGAGACTTCACATTCGACATATGCAGATGAAATAAATGCATGTTTGAAATTACCTATAGTGTGGCGAAACATTACTAAATTGAAAGTAACAAAAAATATGTGTGTAACACTTCAAAATGATTCATTAACTGACACACTTTCAAGACAATTAATGGCTATTAACCCAAAAATTCGAGAAAATTTCCTAAATCATCAATGGCTAAGTGAACGTGCGATATTGGCTAGGAAAAATATTGATGTTGATGACATAAATATAAAAATACAAGATATGTTATGCACGAGATGCACAAATAAAAAATATTGTTCACGAATTGGCGTTAAGATAAAATCATTATAGCATTAAACAATTTATAAAAATGTTAAATGAATTTTTGCATGTACCATTAGTTATGAACAGCTTTCTCAAATGTAATATTCACAATGCCTTAAAAAATTTATATAAAATATAAAGGAACAAATGCATTAAAAATCAATTACATTACAATTACCTAAATGACAAATAGATTAAAATACAAATTTTTAAGGGCAGGGCAACAGCTAAGTATGTAAATATATGTATATAGCTTTTACAAACTAACAGATCTACAGGCGTATTATGATATACACGACCTTCTTTTATTTCAGCCTTAAAATGGTATATTTGTGATTGCACATCAGGTTAATATAGATCACACCCTGTCAAAGTTATAAGTTCTAAAGAACACCACGTAAAACCAGATGTCGAAATCATATTGAGTTGAAGCTAAAGAAGTTCAGCGTGCATAGTTGCTGACAGTGCACACTTAAGGTGGCACTCGGAATATTGCCAATCTACGCATGGTTTCTTCAATTACGGCCAAAGCAAATGGTCTGGAAATATAAAGTGTCACACTTTGCTAAACTCCAATTTCCCAAATTTTAAGGTTTGACCATGACTTGGAAGTTTGGTACAATCCAACGATCAGCGAACTAATGGAGTGGCCTTCAACACACTCGCAAAATGGACAACACAAAATGGTTTCGGGATGAATCCAGCAAAAACCGAACTATGTATTGTGGTTCACAAGAAAATGAAAACTAGAAAAGTTTAATCTTTGCAGAATCTACGGTGTTAGGTACAGCTTTCATCCAGTTAAATATCTATGAATCATCATAGACAGTAAGCTCAGTTGGAAGCATAACATCGAAGAAAGAACCAAAAACATGAAGACAAATTGTTATAGCATCTACGGCAACTAAACTTCTAGGGGTAGAATGCTATCTTATACGAGTAGTTTTAATAAAAGAAAAGGTTATTGACAACTGCCGAAAGAGTAATCAGCACCAGGGACACCAAAACAAATAAACAGAATCGAACATCTTTCTAAGAAAAAAGATGAAAGAAATTATCTCACAAATTTTGTCACAATAAAAATCAAAAATGTAGTCTGAGTATTCACATTTTTGGTAGATAAAGGTACAGATATTTGCGTGTCTAAAACTAATTTGATGAATAATAACGCTGTTTGCCAGATAAACGGCATAACTGATAAAACAATGTTTTCGAAAGGTATGTCTGAGTTAGAACTTATGGTAACGGATAAGGTAATAAGACTTATGGATAACTCAATAAATCTCCCAACCTATGTAATACTGGGGCTTGACTTTTTGATGGCATACAACTGTAAAAAGGCTATAAAGATCAACAAATAATTATTACTGAAGAACATGAACATAAAAAGTCTAAACAAAATTACGATACCAACGAGAACAGAAATCATTCAAAAGATAGATCTTCAATTGAATCAGGATAGTATCATCCTTGGTAATGAAATAAAAAAGGGTATATTTGTAGCTAACTCCATTGCCCTAGGGAAAGGCATCAAATACATCAAACACATTAAAATCGTAAATACACGAAATACTGAAGAAATCATAGAGAATGCCACGATTGTCATAGAACCTTTAAGCAACTACAAGATCCTATCTTGTCACAACAAGCGTGAAAATGTGAATAGATTCATGCAGAACGAAATAAAAATCGGAAATTTAAATGAAAAAAGCTTCAAAATCAGCTCCAAGCATTTGTGAAGAATTCCAAGATGTATTTCATATTGAAGGAGAACCTCTGACGATTAACAACTTCTACGAACAACATTCCACAATGACGGATCACAATCCCGTCTATGTAAAAAAACAATAGATTGCCAAACGCGCATTTGCAGGAAATAAAAGATCAGGTTTCAGAATTTTTAAAAGTTATGTATTAAAACCATCTATCTATTAGTCCATATACGAGTATCTCTCCACGTCTCATGGTTCCTGAAAAAAGTATAAACGCACAGAACGAATGGAGGTTGGTAGTTGATTTCAGGTCATTAAACAAAAAGGTGGTAGATGATAAGTTTCCACTGACTAGATTATATAATGTCCTAGACAGGTTAGGAAACGCAAAGTATTTCTTCACTTTGGATATCATGAGTCCATTTCACCCAATACCATTGCATCGGAAATCAAGGCCTTTGGCAGCTTTTTCTACTAACAACGGTCGTTATAATTTCAAAATACTACCGTTTGGATGAAAAATCTCAACAAACCTCTTCAAAAATTTAGTCGATAGTGCTAAGTGGCTTGCAGGCTTCAGCATTCCTATATGAAGATGACATAATAGTATTTGGGCATAATTTGAGAGAACATAACAATAATTTAATTAAAGTTGTGATCAGACTACTACAATTCGTCAAAACAAGATGTGATTAAATCTTATCCCTACCAAAGATACTGATGGGGTATGAAGATTTGTAGCGTTTTATGAGGTAGAGCATTCAGCACACTAAAACGAAAATTGATAACACCATCAGTATTAGCATATCCAGATTTGTCGAAATTCTTTATATTACTACTACTCCTACTGACGCTTCAAACTTGACTTTAGGAGCAGTATGTCACAGGGAAAAATTGTAACAGACAGGCCTATAGCTTACGCAAGCAAATCACTAAACAAAAATGAATTATAAACCGATAATAGAAAAAGAGTTGCTAGCAATCCGTTGGGGTATAAACTACTTTAGACCTCATTTGTTCAGTAAGAAATGTACAGTTTATTCTAACCACAGACCTTTAGTAAGCCTGTACACCCACATTAACCCTTCTTCATAATTAACCAGAATATGTGTAGACTTAATGGACTACGATTTTAACATTATATTTAAACAAGGAAAAATGAACACGAACGCAGATAGATTATATTCAGATACAAATAGATTCAGATAAATTGAAGGAAATGCTAATGTTGTTACCAGAGCAATGAAGAAAACTGATGAAATACCGAACATAAATAAACACTGTGCAAAAGCCTTAGGCTTAAATGTCGGGACTGATCACTTGCACATATGGGACTTGACGTCATTATCTGATGAAAGGTGGATGGAGAAAATTGAATTTAAAGAAATAAAAAGTTAAAAAAAAGGAGCCTAAAGAAATAGAGTCTTATTAGCGACAAACTTATTCTGCAATTCAGCGATCTTTTTCTATCAGAGTTAAAATTGATTTTGAAGAAGCTAATATCCATAATGAACAAGTGTGAATAAACTAGCTTTGGCGAGAAATAGTTTAATTTAGAAAAGTGCACGAATTCAAAAATATATTTAATAAGCTGCAAGAAAAGAAAGACATTGGTGAATGTCTAAATATTTTTTTATATGAACCTTCGAAGCAGGTTACAAATGAAGAAGAAAAGCACAAATTAATTGAAGAACATCTTAACTCTGGACTAGGAGGACATTGTGGTATCAGAAAATGCATCAGCAAACTAAAACCGAATTATGTCTGGAAAAACATGAACAGAATGGTAAAAACATTCATTAATAACTGCGTAATTTGTAATAAAGTCAAAATAACAAGATACACCGGCGAAAATTTTGTAATAACAGATACGCCAAGCACATAGTTTGAGACCATTTCAATAGACACTGTGGGACCACTAAGACCTTAAAACGGATTTCGATATAAATTAACTATATAATGTGAATTAACAAAATTTGTGGCAGTATTTCCAGTAGAAACCAAAGATGCAGTCAGTAATGCCAAAGCAATAGTATCTAGAAAAATGTATATCAAAATATGTAGGCTTTAGGAGACTAAATACAGAAAAAGGAACAGAATTCACAAATGAATTACTAAAAAATAATTGGAATTTATTAAAAATAGAAAAAGTAGTGTCGAAACCTTAGGATCTTTAGAAAGAAATCATAGGGTTTTGAACGAATATTTAATGTGCATAGGAGATGAAGATAGTTGGACTGAATAGTTATCGTACTACACTTATTGTTACAATTTCATGCCACGTAGTAGCATTCGATCCATTTGAACTAGTTTTTGGAAAATTAAGCTCATTACCATGTGAAATTTTAACTAATCAAGAAAAAATATAAGATTTAGATAATTACCTGAATGAACTGATATGTAAATTAAGATATGCGCATCAAAAAGCAAAAGAAAATTTAAAATAGAAAAGCATAGTAGGAGCAATACAAAAGAAAAGATAAACAAGTCAAAATTGAAGATAGGCGATTACGTGTACTTAAAGGTTCAAAATAAGAAAAAAATTGACAAACCATTTAAAGAGCCATATAAAATAATATCACAAAACGGTTCAAATAGTTGTATGTTAGTAGATAAGAAGGAATATGAAATACACAACAATAATTGGACTAAGTCTAGATATAACCGATAAGAAACCTATGGGCAAGTTAACATTTATTTACATTTTAAGAAATATAAACAATTTTTTTTTATAGGGGAAGGGTGTAGTATAAAAATTCTAGCACGAGACAATTATGCTGAAACTCATCATAATGAATTGCTCCAGTTTCTATTTGCAAGTGTCATATAGCATGCACTCGGCGCCGGGTGTAACAGAATTCCACTTGCGTCATTGTTCTACACACTAAAATTAGCATAGTAATCAAATAGAACTATGCATTTGGAGTTGCCGATTGAAGTACTCGTATAAGTACTGCGGTTATTAAAAATAAAATTTAATCTTAGCTTAATTCTGGTCTTTGATTCAACTACTTGCAGCAACCTTACCACAGTGTTTTAGGGTGCTGCGCTTTGTACAGCAACAGTGGGGATATATGTATGTAGAAATAGACATTACATGGATGGCCCACAGAATATCAGCCTCTTCTCAAGATTATTGTAAAAGCTGTAGTGGATCTTCTGTGAGTAGTGGCTACGAAATGGTTTTGCGTGGAATGATCAACATTCTAACTAAGCAAAAGGTAAATTTGCAATTGAATGCACAAACTTATCCTGCAAAATTGATGAGTTCAGAGACTTTTTTGTGTTTCGGAAATATCGGATGTAGCAATGAAACGTACCACCAACCTGTCAAGCACGGTAGAATGTCATGTAGGTGGTGGGTGACATGTAGGTGGCCGTGACTCAAGTGGTAATATATTTGCTTCTAAATCGGATGGTTCGGGTTTCAATACCAGCCGCGGCCGAAAAAACTTCTTTTTTTCAGGCAACTAAATTAACGTAAGATGAGTGGTTGCCTAGAAGACAATAACAAGTCCAATTACACTAATAATTTAGTCTCCCCATTGCAGTATTAGCTTACTGACAACATTTTTCCCCGCAATTATTTTTGCCGCCTGAATAATGGCTATGATTTTAGCTTGGAAAATGCTACAATCATTACTATTTCTAAAAGAACAATTGACTCATTGTACTTCGCAGTGGACAGCATCCTGCATGCGAACCTTCATGTTATACTAGAGAACCGTATTGTTCTTTCTTATAGATGACCATTTTCTACTCAGCATAATCTGACAGCTTGTTTTAATGGATTTTAGTCAACCTCACTATATTTCAACCTTGGTTCCGCATTGGTTTTTCTAAGGAGAATATAAGCGTCCACTGAGAATCTTATTCTTTTCTAGACTGCCCTCTGTTAATCAATCATCCAACGTAATTCTTTTGGTGGCATTATTTGAAGCATAAAGGTTTAACCCAGCAGCTTTTGCTTTCGATTTCACTTTCTTTATTGGCTTCCTGTTTTCCCGTTGCAATGTAGTGCAAATGTAGTTGGAGAACCGGAATAATCTTTCTCTTATTAAAAAAAAAAACTTTTAACTCAAAAGTCGGATCCGCAAGTAACTACTCATCCAACTTAGAAAAATCTCCACGTCAGAGGTGCTTACTGGAAGTGCTGACTGGATGGTTTGATGGTTTGTTGTTAGTATTTAATTTTATGTTTCACTTGTGCCTATATTTTCTGCTATCACGAATAAGGCCACAATATGATCCACCCCAACAATTGCAATGCTGCCATATCGGGGTAAGACATTTACTCACCAGTCTTCGCCTGCATGAAGTCGTTTTATAATTGATTTATCCCAACCTTACACCTCTCGATACTGTTCTAAAATTAAAATTGTGCACACCAGCGCTGGAATTGGGAGACCATAAGTGGAGTGAACTACTTCATCCATCGAATTAGTTCTTAAAATCATCACCCCATTTCATCCACAGCACATGTCAATGCAACGACACAAATGAACTAACAGCTGGCATCTCCTGGTCAAGTTGTATTAACCAGGTGACAAGACACGTTACCGAATGTATTCTCGAAAGAGGTACCAGAACTTTCTTTAGTGTATCGGATCTACGACTATATACTTATTCTCATAACGTTAAAATGTAAGTTTTAAAGCTGATTAAAGCGTTCGAAAGCCCCGGTTTTGTCAGTGTTAATTCAATCGAGTTGATCGCAAATGTAGTATATGCTTATTTTTATACTTACGAACTGCATATAAATCACTTCATTAAAAGTATTGAAGACACCTACAGATTTCTTCCGAGGCACCTTAACAAACTAAACAAAGTTAACTTATATTCAGATAATGTAAGTATTTCACTCCCTATTCTGATTAATCGTTTGACGGTATAGTAGGTCTGCCTAGACATTCGCTATCGCTTTGATAAAAAATTCCTTATTTTGTTGCAAGTCTTATTTTCACACAACGCCCACACACGCCCTTGAGATATTTAGTGCTCTTTAACGACTCTGATCGCATAGTTGGAAAAAATTATAATACTATTAAAACTCTATCCTGAATACAGTTTGTCAATTATTCGGACGCAAGTGTTATGAAACTGTATTTTCTGAATTAAACGAAGACACGATGAAACGCTTACATTACCTTCAGGGCGAATATATTTTGTGTTGTATGCGCCAGTTTTCAGAAATTTAAAAGTTTTCAATCTTCATTCTTAATTTCCATAATCATTTGGGCCTTATTCGTACATTGAAAGCCTTCAATAAGCAAATTTGCACGACCTGAGACCAAATTGTAACTTGTCTTTCCACTTATTCCACCAACCTGCGTCAGTATGACAGGAAACCAATCATCGAGCTGTTACGACGTTAGATGCATCGCTTTTCACGACCGTGAGATACGAACTGACAAATGGAAATCAAACTAAAACGACAGCTAAACAAAATCACCCTGGAACATAAAACGCATCCTGTATAAATGTTTCAAGGGTTTTAATAACTCTTATTATTTATATATATAGCTTACTTACTTACAAATTTCTATTCATTATTTCGTTATATAAATAATTTCGACCAATAACATTTATTTTTCAACTTTCAACTTATGGATGTATTATCATGCAATCGTACATACTTGTACAAGGCAAACTACTCGTAAAATGTTCAACTAACGTCTGTAACTTCAGCTCAGCAATAATGTACAAAACTGCTTAAACCTGTAAGCAAAGGATAAAAAACTTAAACAATCTTAAACCCTGCAGGCAGCAGTCCGCAATTGTCTCTGGAACAACCAGTAAAAGTGAAAAAGTCGACACGTCAAGTACAAAGTTGTTGCAGGTTCATGAAAATTAATTCAATTTATCACAGGCGGGACAGCAGAAGAACTCTTTTTTGTCAGTTTCTCCGCCCTCGTATTAGGCGGCCCTACAATTTTCGCTTCCTTTCCAAAAGGTTAAGTGCAGAAAATTCCAAAGTATTGTCACGAATTTTCACCCACCGGATATACAGGAAAATAATAGTACAACTCCCCTTACCGTCTGATACAAAGTTGTAGGATTCAGTAAAGAGAAAGAAAGCTATCGGTAATGTATTGGGGAATGAGCACAGATGAAGAATTTTTACTGAAATTGATGATAAAGATGATAGCAATTTATATTTTATTTTATATCACCTTGGTTTAATATATATTGTTTATAACTTATGTAACACATTTTTATTCTAGCAATAAAGTATTATATGATAATATATATGTATATGTACTTATATGATTAAGTGCATATTTGCTATAAAATGTGCTAGGGCTTTTGGTATATCATGTACAGTTATGTGAATTAACTTCATCCGATTTGCAACCATTATGAAAATAGTACTGCTTTTACTTTAGATAACATGACATGTTAGTTCAAGGAGTACTTGCCTTTTAGCAAGGTTCTGTTTACAGTGTTTTTTACTTCAAAATGATTTCAAAGGCCTTCGGGCTTGGACGGTAGAGCCTATCGTTGTATATTCCTGTCTATATTTCATTTTTGGAAACTGAGCCGAACATCTCTCGAAAAATTATTATCATGAAAAAACGGCATATAGGCCATGCTTCCCACTCCCACCACATAACAGAACTAAGTCGATGGACGTATTATGTGGCTTTTATGCTACATGTTGAAGATGCTCATTTTGCAATGGCCCTCTTGATTCAGAGAAGCCCACATAGTGCAACATTGTAGCAAAGCTACAGCTGCCAGTATTCAGGTGCCCTTGTTTTGTTCATTGCAGGGTTTCCTTTTTCGTTTCTGCCTCAAGACTCCCAATCAACGAGTGTATAGCTTGCTTATCTTCAAATATCTATAGTCTGCATAGAATCACTTGAACAGGTCTTACCCGCTTTTGAGAGACTGTGCCTCTTATACATATATCTTAACATCAAAACTTTCAATGACTTCAAATTTCTGATTCAAGTTGACAATAAAACGTTTGCAGTAAGCGAACAGAACAAATAATTACGTTCTTTTTTTCTGTCTTTTTATTGTGGAATATAACATACAGTTTTACGGAAGATATGTTTATGTTGACTGGTTTAAGTTAGTTTCAGATGCAATATTCCAGTGTAAAATGGTATAGACTAGGTCCTCATGTATATGAATGAAAATATGTATATGAATAAAAATATGCTTTTTTTGTTAGAAAGTCTATTAAATTTGGGAGAAACTTTTAAGGCTCTACTCAAAATTTTATTTTTAAACGAATTATCTCTTTTTGTAGGTTTAAACTACAATTATGTGAATAATTTTGATTAAGCACGGATCTCAAACACCAAACAATGTTTGTAGAGAACTTGACATAAGGGCTTCCGAAAAAATTAGAGCACACTACTTGATAAAAATCAAGAGACAAATTCATTTCAAATAAGAAACATAATGTCAAGGTCCTTCTGAATACTTGATAGATCATTTACTGATTTATGACTTTGGTTAAAAGATCAAGGAAAGAAAACACATTGCACTAGAGGTGGGTCATGTTCGTTTTCACGAAACGAGCGAAAAAGCATTTTCAAATCATTTAGTGCAAACAAACAAAAAACGGTAAAAAACCCAGAAAATGTTAAAAACGATAACGAATGGGTGAAGTAGTTAGTGTATGTAAGTTAACGCTGCACACCTTGAAACACTCCAAATTCTGCATTATCATCATTTTCCCACGTTAACAAGTGCATTCAATCATATGTCGTCACCCAATACCTTACACATGCAGGTAGTAGATCCATGGGAAAAATTCGAATACGAAACTGCTGACAATGCGTCTGCACCTGAGCAATGACTTGAATAAAATATTATAAATAGATGTAGAGAACTAGAATTGTTTTAAGTTTGGATTTGACAATAAAGAATTGCGGTCAGTCTTCCACTGATCGTAATAAAATAATTTTTTTAAATATTTTAATTTAAAAATATTTAATTGGCGCCCGAGCAGAAATTGGCTATAACAGTTCGAGTTCGGTCGTTCTAGGAAAAATAAGTCGCGAATATTGCGTGTGGAAATAAATCATTAAAAGGTCCTTAAGAAGTACCAAACCCTGAACCGCGTGTGATTAGTGAACTACGCTCAACAAAGGCCCTTGTTAACAAGTACCCCTGAATCGCGAGTGACTAGTAGACTGATCTAAGCAAAGGGTCCTCAAGTAGTACAGCTGCGAACTAAATAAAAAAGTCCCTCAAGAAGTGCCGCATACCGCTGTCCAAACCGCAAAGAGGAAACAAGGCCCCTTAGAAGCCGAAAACGGGAAAAAGGAGCTAAGAGAATTAGCAGCCACTCTTCGCGTGATGTCATCCAGACTTCAACTAGGTTTACATCTTTTTCTTGTATTGTAAGTAAAATTAATTCTGTTGTGACCAAGCGATAAACCCAGAATTCAGAGCAAAAATCTCAGATATGGATAAAATTCCAGACGTGGTGAGATGCTTGCGGGATTTTTCAGGAAATCCGGGAGAATTCAGCTCTTGAAGAAGAGCGTCGACCGGATTCTTCAAATATATGAACAGCTTAAAGGATCGCCTACGGCATCGTTAATGTAATGAGAAATAAAATTGTGGAAACGCCGATACTGCGTTAGAATCTTACAACACCCCGTTAGACTGGTAGGCAATTTCAAGGTGCCTTACGCTGCATTACGCAGACAAAAGGGACTTTGGTACCTCAGAGTACCAGATGACCTCTCTCATTCAAGGCAATGCCTCAATACAACAGTTCTATCAATCAGTTTATACCCACCTATCGCTTATTTTTAACAAAATCTCAAGCATGGAAATTAGTTCTGAATCATTGTCTTTACTCACAAAAACATACAGGGATAAGGCTTTAGACACCTTTATCCGAGGTCTCAGAGGGGACTTGCCAAGGCTCCTCGGCATTCGGGAACAAGCCGATTTACCTCAGGCCCTCAATCTGTGTCTCAAATTAGAGAACTAGAACTTCCGCTCCCACTATGTCAACAATAATCAGAATTTCATGAAAAAGATAAATCACCTCATGCCTCCTCAGCAACCATCTCGCAGGACTAACCCAAATCATCAGCCAATAACACACAGGGAACCCTTCCATCCACAAATAGCATATTTACCTCCAGCGCCACATGGTCAGAATGTGCGAACCACGCAAAACAACCTCTACTACCAACAACCTTCATAAGGCAATACTCACTATCAACCAGTATACACTCAAACAAATCAGGGACCACCGAGGCCCTCCACGCCAAAGTCAGAGTCAAGGCAGGAGCCTATGGAAACTTCGACAATTAGGACATCAGCTGTTAATTATCAAAATAAACCTCCACCGTTCAAGTATGAAGGAAAGAGACAACCAGGTCTTTCAGTACAAGCACCCATCCCGAATAAATCACAAAGGCATTACCATATAGAGACCGCCAATATTAGTGCGTCTGAGGAAAACCTCGAAAACTGCAATCAACAAGCATTAGCAGAAGACTCAGTCCACGCTCAGACTTTAGAAGAATACGCTCAAAGCCAATCCTGGGACGGATACGCTCAAAACCAAGAAGGAACAGTAAGTGGCCAGGAACAATGTCTAGAACATACCGAAATACATTTTTTAGGTTAACCGACTCTTCTCTGCTCTACGGCCAGGTCAGAATGAGGAGTGAAGAGATTCTTAATTTTTTAATAGATACTGACTCTGGTAAAAATTATATACAACCCCAATTAGTGGAAAAACCACTCCCAAATAATCAACCCTTTTTTGCTAAGTCTGTGGCAGGCGATGTTAAGATTACTCAATATACTTTATTAACCTTATTCGGTCCGGACGTGAAACTGAAATTCTTCCTCCTCGCAACGCTTAAGTCGTTCCATGGGATCCTTGGGAATGACAGCCTAAAATAATTGTCGGCAGTCATTCATAATAAGGACAGTTTCATGAGTATTCTTAATGGCGTAAAAATAAAAGTTAAACTTAAAGTCTCCCTCAGTAAACTCACTAGGCGTGATATTAGAACATATAGCAGACACACAAAAATTGCAATAGATTCGATTATCCAAAAAATCCCTTCTTTGTTTGCCGGTCCTGATGAAAAATTGACATATACAACGAAAGTTGCTGGTCAAATATGCACCAGGGCGGATTCCCCGTTTTACACAAGATACTACCCCTATCCTTTGTCTCCTAAGGACGAAATGACAAAACAAATTAATAAACTTCTCGAGGATGGTATAATCAGGCCATCCAGATCACCATATAACTCCCGGCATGGGTTGTTAGCAAAAAACCCGATTCCGCCGGTAATAAATAATATCGGATGGTAATAGACTTTAGAAAACTCAATACAGTTACAATCGCGAATCGTTACCCGATACCGGAGATCAATGAAGTACTCCCCCAATTAGGGGAAAAGAGGTACTTTACGGTGCTCTACCTGAAAAGCGGCTTCCACCAGATCCCTTTAAAGGAATCTGATATAGAGAAGACAGCATTCTCAATTAACAACGGGAAGTACGAGTTCACCAGGCTACCTTTCGGCCTGAAGAACGCACCGTCTATTTTCCAACGCGCACTTGCCGATATACTTATAGAAATGATTGCCATAATCTGTTGGGTTTATATTGATGACATTATTGTCTTTAGTAAAACTGAGGCCTATCATGTCAAGCATGTAGAAGAAGTATTTCAAACGCTTAATGAAGGAAACATGAAAGTGCAATTAGACAAGTGCCATTTTTTTAAAGAGCAAGTCGAGTTTCTTGGGTTTATTGTATCATCCGAGGGAATAAAAACCAACCTTCCGAAAGTCGAAGCGATCTTCAATCATTTCTTGGTTTCTCAGGGTATTATCGTCACTTTGTGAAAGATTATGCAAAGCTCGCTAGGCCCCTGACATCCCTTTTGAGAGGAGAGGAAGGACGACTGTCTGAGACTGAGTGAAGAAATAAACTAATTTCTCTGCCATCCGACGCAACTGAATTTGATAAAATTAAGAAAATTATTAACCTCTAAAGACCTAATTCTCGCCTTTCTAAATTTTAAAAGGGATTTTGAACTTACAACTGACGCGTCTAATTTTGCCCTTGGTGCTGTATTATCACAGGACGAAAAACCCATAATGTTCATCTCCAGGAGAACTACGTAACAAATGAGAAAGAAATGCTTGCGATTATATGGGCAGGAATTATATATCTCAGGAATTATCTATATGGAACTGCACACGTAAAAATGTACACTGCCCACCAGCCATTGACGTACGCTCTCAGTAATAAAAACACTAATTCCAAGATGAAACGCTGGAAAGCGATTCTCGAGGAATATAATTATGAGCTCATGTACAAGCCTGGGAAAAGCAACGTTGTGACTGATGCACTCTCTCGATCGCCTCAAGTATCCGAAATCAACTCAATGGCTCCGACCAAACACAGCGAGGAAAGTTCGGCACAAGAACTAATCCCAACTGTTGAGTCCCCCATAAACGTTTTCAAAAACCAGATAATGCTACTGACAGGAAACGACAACAACTATGATTTTTAAAATTCCTTTCCCCACATTCCACAGTCACATATTTACTCAAAAACAGTACACTAATAATACTAATAAACGGTCTTTACACCTCAGAAGCAATCATGGGACGGATTCAGGAAATATTCATCCAACATTTTAAAACATACAAAGTAAGGTTCACCCAGTCCCAAGTTACAGATCTGGTTAATGAAAATGAGCAGGAGGAAGAGATCCTCAAAGAACACAAAAGAGCTCACCGTAATAGCAAAGAGAACGGGATACAATTGCTCCAACGATTTTACTTTTCACGCATGAAGGCCTCCGATATCTCCGAGATATCGGAAAGAAATAGTAAAAGAAGATAAATCTACAACTATCCTAACACAATCAGGTAAAATTAAATCAAAATAATCAAAATAAATTTGATTAAAGATCTTTTTGGAAAAATAATGTTCCATACTTAAATGTAGAAGAAACAATAGAATTTGTTGATATACAAATTGCGTTAAGTTATACCACACTACTTTATGTTATAAGTATACCAAACACATAGTTTGAATCCTGTAAAACAATAGTAATGAAATCCGTAAAAAGAGGAAAATTTGTAACCAAAATATTATTTGAAAACCTTTTACAATGTCAAAATAGAGTGTATGGAATAAGAGAAAAATGTACTTCTAGTAGTAAGTTAACGATATGTAACAAAAACCATCCCTCAAACTGCACAGAACTCTCCAATCAACATATCCCGACTTCAGAAGAAATTTTTTCCGGAACCTTGCTGCTGAACCAGTTAAATGGTAACATTAGTGACATGATGAACCTATCGGACACTTTCATCAAACAATACCATAACGCAACGATAACAGTCAAAAAGCAAACCTACATTTCTAATGAATTGCACAGCTCAAAACCACTTTCTCTAATCGTACAGCCAGATTCAGCTTTTAAAACCTATGAAGAAGTATTAACACTTCAAGCCATGTCGAACGAGCTATATTACGAACCTTGGCCGTACAACCATAGTAATTGTTCTACTTATAGAAATGATGACTGTAAAAGCATTTGCAACCTACCAACCAAAACCTGTGAACACTACGATGGTAGTTGACGGGGGTATTCAGCCTAAGTCCCTCGTGGTTAACCAAGAAAAACCATCAGCAACAGAATCTCTTGCAGGAAGTTTAGAGCAGGCATCATCAATCGTAAAATTGGCATAAGCCAATCACCACCATTTTACAAAATAGCGAGTGAGGACCCTCGAATCTAAGGAGGGAAGAGTTAACGCTGCAAACCTTGAAACACTCCTAATTCTGCATTATCATCATTTTCCCACGTTAACAATTGCATTCAATCATACGTCGTCACCCAACACCTTACACATGCCGGTAGCAGATCCATGGGAAACATTAGAATACGAAACCGTTGAAAATGCGTCTGCATTAAAAAAACAACAATGGCTGTCCGACTCGGAGTCAAATTAGTTCTGTCTTATCAATGCATAAGTGACTAATTTAAAAAAAAAACAAACGTCAGATGGGAACAAAAGGAGAGGACGTTTTTCGTGACTTATTGACACTAATAAAATCAACTGTTAATTATTTATGTGTAAAAGAATACTGCAATTAAATTAACTCGTTTAATTTTACCAAAAACAAATAAAAAAACATATATTTTTAAAAATATTTATTATGCTCAAACTAGTTAGGCATTTCTCTACAGTTATATTGATAAGAAATGAAACATTTCTTTTATAAAGTGATATAACTTGTATGATATACTAAATCTCCAATTTTGCAGATAACATAAAATGCTTTCAAAATTTAAAAAGCTCAAAGGCACATTGCTCGTTGGACTCAAGATGTTACCAAGTCAATTTAAAATCTTTTCACCTTTTCATTATTAACGAAATGTTGATGCCTTTCTTCTAGAGGAAAAAAATTTTTCAAGTGAATTTTAAAATTTCGACGCTACATTGAAAATTTCATTTTGTTTACCATTCTACCAGCCCATAATGATTCCTTCTTCCTCTGTGAAGGGATTTTCCAATGTACATTTTCGATGAGAAAACTTTGAACAAGTACAAGACCCTAACGTTTGACGACTTAAGAACTGAAATAAAGAAAAAAAAAAGAACGATACCTTCAATTACTTTCACCGAGTGTTACCTATCCTTAACTGTACCGCAACCTATTAATTTTTCCTTTCTGGATCATCATTTGGTCTAAATCCAGTGTTCTATGGTGAATTTAAATTAGATAATTTTTGGTTTGACTTTTCCCTGATGCCAAAAAATATCGAAAGTTTTTGCTTTGATTTGGTTTTAATATTACCTTTTTGTCATTATTTCACTCTGAGGGTGAAGCCATAACTTCTTCATTCTCATTCTCATTTACTCGTATTTGCTTCTCTTTGGAATTTGTCACTTTTGATTAATTATTACATAGGGGAAGATTGCAAATGGAATTGAGGTTGCGGATTTACTTGTAAATGAGGGTTGTGAAAGTTTTGGCAATTTGATTCTTAAAATTATATCGAAGAGTTATATTTCTTATAATTAATATTTATTCCTTTCAGATACGCCTTTGACATTTGTGGATTTAAGGTAATTCAAAATAAGGTGATGAAAGATCACATACCAGGTAAGTTAAGTTCTTTTTGTTGTAAATATGTAATAATGTGTTACTAATTTATATAAAACCCTAAACAACCCACTTAATGAGTTTGTTTTTGAAAAGTGTTGGATAATACAGAATTGTGAATTTTTGCCACAGAATTTTTATTTTAAATCTTTATGACACACAGGTAGCCTTGAGAAGCAAGACCATCAAGGACAAAAGTAATCCATGGTTTACTAGACAAATACGTTCCTTAATGCAGCAGCGCGATAGATCTTACAACAGTTGGAAGCGATATCGACTTCCAGAACTTCGGCAAATGTACTGTTCACTTCGCAACAAAGTTGTTACGGAGATCCGTTCCGCCAAATCTTGTGTGTATGCGGGCAAGCTGAACACCCGCTTAAGTGGTCGAAAGCTGTGGAAAAATGTACGCGGCATACTATAAGTGTTGGCAAGGCAAAGTGTAATTTGGAAGATAGTAATAACAGCATTGATTGCAATTCTCTAATTGTCTCGTCCCTTCTCGTCCGCGTTAAGTGTGACTGAGCTGTTGTCGAGCCTGGCTGTTAATCATCAAAGTATAAATATATAGTTTCGGTTTTAGGTCGGCCGATAGTGCTGATGTAGTAGAAAGTATACTCTCGATAAAGTCAAATGCCATTGGGTTAGACAAAATGCACTCTATATTTCCAAAGCCACTCTTACCAATCATACTGCCTTTTATCACCTTCATTTTTAACACTATTTTGACAAAAGTAGAGTACCCTACTCAGTGGAAGTTGGCGAAAATTATACCAATTCCCAAAAGTGCTAAACCTGATGAGTCTAGACCAATTTCAATTCTGCCCTTTCTGCCCAAGGCTTTTGAGCTTACGAGTATTTTGCAAAAACAGATGAGCAAAATCTTAAAAAACAATAACATGCTCACACCAAAGCAATCTGGTTTTCGCGCGAAACACAGTTGTACGAGTATTACTGCCCTTTTGAGTGTTACTGGCGATATACGACAAGCATTAGATGAAGAAAAATTAACTTTCTTGGTGCTCCTAGACATTTCCAAGGCATTTGACATGGTTGGTCACAATATATTATGTAAAAAGCTCATTCGACAATATAACTTTTCATCAGGTGCAGTAAAGCTGCTTATATCCTACTTAAACAACAGAATGCAATCAGTTCAGCTCAATGACAATGTATCCGATTTTCTTCCAACTGTTAGTGGTGTCACTCAAGGTTCAATACTTGGCCCCCTATTATTCTCATTATATGTAAATGAGCTTCCATCCATTATAAACAATTGTTCGTCACATATGTATGCTGATGATGTTCAAATGTATACGAGCTGTCCACTTGGTTTAATTGAGAACGGAGTTTGCTCTGTCATTGAAGATCTTGTGGAAATTTCTGATCTGAACTTAACGGATTTTCTTTAAACGCTAAGAAATCGAAGTGCCTAGTCATATCAAAGAAACCACTGGATCTTTCGTATTTTCCACCTATTTTATTGAAAAGCTTCGAAATAGATTATGTAGATACTGCAAAGAATCTTGGGGTCACTTTTAATCGCAAGTTAACTTGGGAAAATCATTTCAGTGCTGCCGTTGGAAAGGTATATGGGGTGTTACGTAATTTATGGGTGACACAGTGTTTTACTCCAACTAAAACGCGCTTGATGTTAGCTAAATCGTTGGCTATTCCTATTTTACTCTATGGATGTGAAATCTTTTGTAGCTGTGACTCGATCAGTAGAAGAAAGCTTAATGTTGCTTTTAATAGCACAATACGACGTTATGTTTTTGGGCTACGTAAATATAACAAAGTAAGTAGTTATTCTTCTTGTTTGTTTAACATGCCTTTTGAGAGCTATCTCAAGTTTCGCACTCTAGCCCTGCTATCGGATATGCTTGTAACACGCCAACCAATATACTTATACGAAAAGAGTCGATTTGCCTCTTCGCACAGGTCTCGTCAATTAATTCACCCTCAATACACTTCTCTTACATCAGAACGTCAATTTTTCGTAAATTCAGTTCTATTGTGGAATTCACTACCGAGAAATTTAAGAACTAATTTAGGTACAAGCACAACAAGGCTTAAAAAGGAACTACGCTTCTATTTATCTACAAATCTCTAAATAAATTTTTCAAAGTAAATAATATATAATTATTGTGAATTTTAATCTGTACCTGTATAATTTTTTTTTGTTAAGTTTTAAGTTGGTACAACTACTCTACTAGCTTTCATTGCTCTTAGTTAGCTTTTCACTATCTTATAAGATATTTTATCTTAAAGTGTATAAGTATTACAAATAAGTAAATAAATAAAATAAAAATTACAGCGAGTTGTTGCACAAACTTGTATAGGCTACGAAATTATATTATTTGACAGGTCTTTTTTATTTATTTTTATAATATATTTAAAACGTAATTTTCACTTAGAAATTTCAAATTTGATTCGAATACCAGCATTACTCTTATTCAAACCCCTGAAACACAATTTATATATTAGCTTAAATAAGTATTAACAACATCGGCACAGACACGGATCCAGCCTTTGGACAAAGGAAAGTTAAACTTTTTGCGAATGGATAGCTCTGGGTTCTTTTTTGAAATAATTAGACATTTACACTTTCTTAAATTAAATGTAAATCCATTAAATTCATCCATAATAAAGCAGGCTATTTTCCAACGACCAGTTCGAAATCCTTTGAAAATCTTCATTCAAATCAGTCTTTCAAGCAGTCTTGGAGAAGACCAACGGCACAACTCGTATAGATATGTATATCGTTGGCGTAAAAGTGTTTTACTGAATTGAAAATTATGTCCTCGTATCATTGGCATACAGTGAGAATAAGAGACGGCAGCAATGTCAGCATTGTTGTCGTTGATAGAGCAGTTGGTTAATCCACAGTATATGGCAAATATCGGGAAATAAGAAAGTGTGTCAAAATTAATTCAAAATTAATCAAATACGCACTATCGCAAAATTACCAATCTTTGAGCGAGATATTGGGTTATTGGACTGATAATGCGGAAGAAGGGAAGTAAGAGTTAAATATTATGCAGAAAAGTAAGAATAAGACTGAATATTGTGACGGTTTCGATTAAACTGAAGGCTTATTGTCGCCTAGATCAGATTACGAAAAGAACATTTATCAGTCGAGACGTCGTATTTTTGAAAAACGGTTAAGAGTATTAGCAACAAAGCACTGTGAGTTAGTACAGTGAACGATTACTACGAGAAAACAACATCCTCAAAGGGTTTCGATGAACGTAATGTTCATCTAGAAGCGGATTCCAGATTATCTCAGTCGTTTGAAGAAACACGAGGAAATAAGTTGTTGTTCCGAATTATGGAAATCATTCCAGAGGTCAAAGTCATTTGAGAGGCCTCGAACAATGTCCTGAGCGGTTTCAAATTTATAACATTCAGCCATAAAAGATAAGAATGATGTCTCAGCCCATAATTTTATTAATTTAAATTGCAAACAGCAAATACGATTTAAATTAATTAAGGTAAAATGAATTCCATTGGATACTTTCCACATTATAGGTTTTGGAAGAATGCAAAACATAGAGAAGCAACAGTAGTATTTCATTTGATCAACAACAAGACACAAGAAATTACCTCCACGTATTTGGGTAAATGTTGACTTACACTGACAGAATCGAATACGTTCTCAACACATGATGAGGAAATAGCAAACATTACAAACAATCTCTGCAGTTGGTAGCATTGTGTTCGTTGATCATGCTCCTACACGAAACACGGTAATTTTTTAATTAGCAGTGTTCGCAATTATGATCATATTAAACCACATAGTATTAGATTTAGACGAATACTTCGATATTTAGAGCTTATTGATGGCTATTCAGGGCTCTTCGACTATTGCGATTTTCAATTTAATGGAAGCGCCATATCTTGAAGTTCTAAAAGCCAACCGAACATTGCATTATTGACTGTAAAAGTGAAATCAGAAATGATCAAATAAAACCAGGCGTTTTGACAAAGGCGGAACAAAGGCAGAAAATAGGTTTTCGTATACAGGCTATGAGATTATGTGTTCTCGTCTAGTCTATTTTGAAGCTCTAGGGTCAGCATATTCACAAAAGTAATAACTAAGCCTAAATATAATACAGTACAAATTTCAAAAAATTAAATGTTGCGAACTATAATAGTTCAGAATAGTGCATGGGTGGCCGTGGCTCAAGTGGTAGTGGACTGGCTTCTAAATCGGAGGGTTCGGTGTTCGAATCTCAACTGCGTCCGAAAGACATTCATTTTTTTTAGTTAACAAAAATCAAATAAGATGAGAAGTTGACTAGAAATCAACAACAGGCCAAGTTCCACTAAGATTTTAGTCTCCCCATTAAATGTGTGATGCCCCCCATGGAGCGAAATAACTACTGAACCCACACATCTTTCTTTCTCTCTCTATCCCATTTTCAAAAAAAAATTAACATATGCCGAGGCACTATAAGTGTAGAAAAGGCGTGAAAAAAGAACAAGGCGTGAGAAAAATAGATCTGATAGCCGTAGATCTGTTTCGAACATTGCAAAGTGGAAGGAAGTGGACTTCTGCCACTATTTGTTTTGATGGCAGTTCCAGCGAACGATGCCCGGAATAAACTGGCACTCCAAACCGCAAAGTTCATAGTTTTGGTGGACGGAAATCTGCTGAAGATATTTCAGTCACCCGCAAAATCAATTAAGGTGACAGCTTTCCACGTGCTAAAATTCTACGTAAATCTGAAGCTAAAAACAGCAATGACTACAGTTCGTGTGATTTCATATTCTTAAGACGATTTACACAAACCGTAAAAACGGACAAAATCAGTTAACCTCCAATGGAGTTGCTGTTTCTTCTTAATCGCATACAATTAGATTAACTATCAGTGACAACAGTTTGCATGACGCAGATTGAAAATATTACTAATGGGACCTGATCAATTAATGACCTTTGGATAAGTATTCTGCTTACGGTTACTATGTTGGGATTAAAGGGTCCTGCAAGAATACAAGAATGGTTTGTCATGTCTACAGACAGACTTCCATAATGCGTTGACAAACTTACATATGTATAATGTACAATCGATGCAATGAAATTGGCGCAATAGAAATGAGCTGCAAGCCAATTATTTTTAAATTGAAGTTGTTTTCTTCAAGAAAATGTGGAAGCCTTCTGGTCTGACTCAGCACTAGCTGAGTCGTAATTATCAATTTTGAACAAAGCTGTATTTGGGTGTTATCCGGATATCTACATGGCTACTAAAAGACCATATGTCGGTTATTATATGAAATAAATCTTACCCTGTGCCGCCGGGGTAACTGCCCGGCCATTTAAAAAAAAATTAAGTTACAAAGCATCAACAAGCCTCGGATATGGACGGATCTACTGTTGACAACCCACGCAAACGATTAAAGGACAATGAGCTTCGGATATGCACGTGGAATGTTAGGTCCCTTAATAGACCACGTGCAGCCGAACAACTAGCGGAGGCCCTAGACTGCTGCAAAGCAGACATAACCGCCATCCAAGAAATGCGATGGGATGGGCCGGACAAAAAGCAGTGCCTATTTGGATGCGGATTTGTTGTCGGAAGAAGACTAAGGCAGACTAGGGGTGGCCGTGGTGTAGTGGTACTAGCAACGCTTCTCACTCTGAGGGTCAAGGTTCGAATCCTACTCATGACAAGTTTTTCATTTGTGTAATTGGAACTCAGTCAGTAAAATCTGCATGTGAAGGCATATCACTGACATGTAGATTTGGCGATCGATGCAAGACATTCCTCCAGTATTATGGACGTTCCGTACGTTTCGAGGAGCCAACATCGACTCGGACCATTACGCTGTTGTAGCCAAGGTACGGTTGCGGATATCCCAAACTACGCCAAGACAAACTAATGCTGTGAGGAAATTCGACGTCAGACGGCTACAATCACAAGAGATCTCCAAGTCCTTTTCCGATCGAGTGTCTCTTAATCTCTTAAGAGGTCCAATAGCGCCAGCATCAAGCATCGAAGACCATTGGAAACACTGCCAAAATGCAACCAGAGGTGCCACTTCTGATGTGTTGGGTTTCACTCGTCCACCACAACGAAACCACTGGTTCGATGATGAATGCCGATAAGCAAATGCAGCTAAGCAAGATGTATATAAAGCGGCGCTGCCTAGAAGGACCAGAGCTGCTCATGAGCTCTATGAGCGGAAGAGCAGAGACGAACACCAGCTTCTCAGGAGGAAGAAGACGAGGAAATTGAGAGATGCTACTCCAGGAATGAGCTTCGGAAGTTTTACCAAAAGGTACAAATAACATGCCACGGAAACAAACCCTGAACCGAAGCCTGTAGAGATGAACAAGGGAACTTCGTGGTAGAATCGCAGTCGATGCTGAGGATTTCGAAAGACCATTTCTGCAGACTGTATAACGGCGATGGCGAACCAAACCTGAACGATGATGACCAACAATTCCGTCCACCAGACCTGGATGAAGGGAAGATAGCTATATCTAAGCTTAAGTCCAACAAAGCTGCTGGAGCGGACTGCCTAAATGCCGAGCTATTCAAAGGCGATGACTTGGTAAGGAGCATAAACCAACTCATCTGTAAAATATGGTCGGATGAAAGTATGCCCGATGAATAGAACCTCCGCATTGCTTGTCCGATTCTCAAGAAAGAAGACCCTCTGAACTGCGCCAATTACAGAGGTATCAGTCTCCTTAACATCCAAGATCTTATCTGCTGTATTGTGTGAACGCCTAAAGCTGTTCGTCAACAACCTGATAGGTCCATATCAGTGTAGCTTCATGCCAGGAAAGTCCACCATCGACCAATTATTCACACTACGGCAGATCTTGGAGAAGACCCATGAGCTTCAGATCGATACACACCACCTATCCATCGACTTAGAGACGAGCTATACAGAGCAATGTCAAGTTTCGGCATCCCTCCCAAACTCACCCGTCTGTGCAGGATGACGATGTAGAATGCACGCTGCTCCACAGAAAAATTCTTCGGGCAATCTTCGGTCCCGTCTGCATTGACGGTCAATGGAGGAGGAGATACAACAATGAACTCTACGGACTGTACAGCGACATCGACCTAACCAGAAGAGTGAAGATCCAAAGAATAAGATGGCTGGCTCATGTAGAGCGTACGGACACAAATGTTCTGGTCCGAAAAGTCTTCAAATCCGCTCCCGAGGGACAGCGCAGTAGAGGAAGGCCAAGAGTCAGGTGGCGCACGCAAGTGGAAGGAGACCTCAGCCAACTTAGCGTGCGAAACTGGAGGCAGCTAGCTAGGGATCGAGCTGGCTGGAGACGCTTGTTGACTGAGGCCCAGGTCCACCCCGGACTATAGCGACACTTAAAGTAAGTAAGTAAATCTTCCCCTCAATATGTCATTACTGCTTACACCAGATTGATACGGATATCTTAATTTTAAAAATGGGACAGAGAACTGATTGTATTCTATAAATTTAAAAAAAGTTTTCTATATTTGAATTATGCAATAGTAAAAGATTAGACATCAAAAATTCACAAAAAAAACCTTGAAGAATAAATAGTGGAAGAGTTTTTCAAACATTCTCATCCTAATACTAGGTTTTTAGTTTACCATTGAAAAGAGAATTTACTCATTTCTCTTATTATAAAACGTTGCTATAGAAGTAAAGTAAACAAACTTCCACTTTACTCAACGACACCGCGATTGGTTTGAGTTAGATTAAATCACTCACTCAATTTTCGTGGTGAATATCTTTTAAGAGATAAAACCAAAAACCTTTATATTTAACTAAGAGAAAATATTGTTTACGTACAAGTTATAAGAAGTGCAATTGTATATAGCACTGAAAATACTGGGAATGATTTCGATATGAAACTGGAAGTAACGCTTCACAGAAAACGTTTTTGGCGGGCAATATATTGAGGAAAAAGTTATTTTCAAGATATAACAGTTGAATGGAGATTTTAAAAATTGGAAAGATATTGCAAAAAATCGATTGCCAATAGCAATGCCATTGAAGAATAAAAAAATGTTTCTTTTACATAAAAAATATTCTGTCTGGTGCTATCCATGAAGATTTGACTACATTTCTTTCTTAGCTCTGACTCACCGCCATTAATATGGAAATTCGGCTTTGGACTTGTATGCTTTCAAGTGGAAGGTTATCTAAACTCTATTGCAGGTTGCATTAAAGGTTGCAGGTTGTTGTTGGAAGTAAGTAATTCACATTCAAGACGAGATATACCCTAATATTAGTTGCTTATAAATGCTGGGCATTAAAAATGATGGATCTAATTCCGTAACCACACTATGATTCACAGTGACCGTTTGTGAACGCTATCAAACATATTGTTAAGGATGAATTGAAGCAGAAAAAAGAAGAAGCCCAAATTACGGGCTCTGAAAAGGCGATCAGCCTGCAATGCCGACCTACTTAAGACACCTGATTGGCTGTTATATGAGAAGTTTGAGACAGAAAGTATCTACTTTTAATCATGTTGCGATGGAACAGTTTATAACGTACCACTAGTTGAATCTATTTTACGCTACGCTATAGGAGAGCGTTCTATTCAAAACTATAAAAAGCAATGGGCATATTATCTATTGCGTTGGTAATATTTCGCTGCACTGTTTGGTAAGGACTTTGGCTATGATTTGATTTTCTGACCACCGTATTGTGATTATACAACAGTAAGTCACCGTAAAGTCTTCGATGAGGACTGTGCCATCATTACAAAGTATTTTAATCAGTTTGTTTGGATATGTCTATTTTATATAAATTGTATGCTTTCAAAAATTCATCGTATCTTGGCTTCCAATGGTCCATTTGTATTCGTATAAAATAAACTATAGCATGACTTTCCATGGCCTTTAGATTTTTTTCATAATGCCGGTAATTTTATTGTCAGAGCCCTTATGACAAGTTGTACGCAATACTGTCACCAGATTTTTACATTAGTCTGTAAGCATAGTCTGCATAGGCTTCGCATATAGTCATCTCAATCTTTACAGTCCTCTCAATATTTCTAAGTATCTGCGCTTCTCAAGAGATCTCCTTCGCCTTTTAACAATAACAATTGCAAAAAATCGATTGCCAATAGCAATGTCATTGAAGGATGAAAAAAAAATTAGTTTTACATAAAAAAAATATTAAGAATAAAAATTCTTAGTTCTTCAGATCCAGATTAGTCTGGTCCGCCACAGTTAAATTTTTAAATATTTTTAAAAGAAATTATTGTATATATGAGATATTTCATTCCTCTCAAATGTCGCGGCGCATTTTTGAAAAGGAATTAACATGCCTAAACCTATTCTAAAAAATTTTTTTACAATACGCAAATTTTGAACTCCAATTAATAAAATATTTGATTAGGCAAAAATTATGTGCAACCTACTCATAACCCGACCTATCACAAGAATTGTAAATCTCATTCAAGTTGGTCGTCATGCCGGTGCTTTTCAAAAGGAATTAATTTTGATATAAAAATGTGCCGCGCCAATCCAATAGATTTTATAAAATGTTGCCCAATGGATAAACTATTTATATACGATTCTCAAATAAATACTGAAGAGAATATTGTGGCAATTTTGCGACATACAACGATGCAGATATAATAAAAACCACCCATTTTAATTTGTACAATCTTAACAAGCACCCGTGTTTTTGATTTGATAGCCATGGTAACAGTAAATTAAATCTACGCTACATTCGTTTGTGATATTGATGACAACTAACTAACAACGCTCTCCAGCTAGTCCGGTCTTTAGCTAACTGCCTTCAGTTGCGGACTCTCAATCGATTGAGGTCGTCTTCTAATTGTGCGCTCCACCCAATGGATAGGTTTCCCTCTACTACTATGTCCCTCCGGATTAGATTCTAAGGCTCTGAGGGCCGGAGCATTTGTATCCATTCGCTCTACATTATAGACGACTGATGGCCAGTTTTCTGACTAAGTCGATGTCGCTGTACAGCTCGTATAGTTCGTGGTGAAATCTTCTCCCCCAAAGCCCGTCAACGCAAACATCGAATATTTTTCGAAGCATTTTTCTCTCGAAACGACAGAGAATATCTTCATATGTTTTCGATAGAGTCCATGCTTTTGGGATAGGGCCTTACTACTCAATTGCCATCTTAGCCTAAAGAAACAGCGAATGGTAAATGTGATTCTTCGTTTTGTTTCTGCTGGGGTATTGTTGACAACATTTATAGCAAAGTCAAGGTAGACAAATCCATTTACTGCCTTGAAATTATAGCTATCGTCTGAGACATTCTGTTCAATTCGTTGATGTTGTGTGTCCCTTTTTGCTGACAGCATATAGCATAGGTATTTAATTTTGCCCTCATTTACCGCTAAGCCCATTTTGGCAGTTTCCGTATCAATATCGATTATGTCGATATCATCGGCGTACGCCAGCAGACTTTTGAAAGATTGTGCCTTTATTATTCACTTATGAGTTCTGCAAAATTCTTTTCAGTATGATATTAAAGAAGTCAAGTGACAGCGCGTCACCTTGTCTAAAACAATTTTTGATATCAAAAGTTTCGGCTAAATCGTCACGGACGTTGACGACGCAGCGAGCGTTCTCAGTCGTCATTCTGCACAGACGGACGAGCTTGACAGAGGTGGTAAAGCTAGACATGGCTTTATAGTCTAACGGGTGGTCCAAATACAAGTTTCTTTTTGAACCTTGTAATCATGTAATATTAAAATTAAAAATTGTTTCCGTCAACATATCTTTGAAAATATGCACGACATTTCGAGATGATGAACGTAATTAGTTTCATTAAAAATAAGATTCTTTGAGATAAATTGACAGTAGCTCACAAGTATGCGTATATAGTATTCAGTAATAAATATTTTGAAATTATTGGAAAACAATACTTCTATATTTGCTAATATTCAACTGTGAAATAGCGATGGTATTAAAAAACGGGAAAATTTTCTTATAGATTGAAGAATGTTTGGCGTACATTTTAAATTAGATTCAGTATGATATGGTTTATTTTTTGGTAACGCTGATAGAAAATAAGCCTGCATGAATATTCGTCGCCCTTTTCACATGTTCGTTGAAAGTAATCTATTACGATTCTACCGTAAAGGTAGCATATTAGTGAGCACATGGTTAGACAGCATATCTCTTACCTAATAAAAATTGGCGAACGAATGCTGAAATTAAATATTTTCTAATTGTTATTTACGGTAATCCAGACCAGTACAAGGTAAACAAAGCTCTAGGAAAGAAACAAAGACAAACCTCTGTTATGTCTGATTTTAATATTTGCTAGATTTGCAAGCGCACGGTATTTCAATTTACAAGTGGGATGTTTAGTAACTCCAAAGAGCTTAGGGACATCCTTGCTATCAAACAAATATTCTTCATAGATTTCTAGAAAGTCTGGGATAGACAGGGTAGAAGAAACATGAAAATCTTCGACATCTACTGCTGCGAATAATTAAAATAGCAGAATCAGTGGCCTTTTGAATACGAGACTTAAGTTCATGATAATAATAGGAAGTTCTAACTCTAAAAAGCTCTTTAGCTAATTATAGGGGAATTTGAAGTACCCTTGTGTATGCCATAACTCCACAGAAAAGAAATATGATATAAGCAATGAGTATATACATAGGAAAAGTACTTGAAGTATTGTAATATGCCTAAATTATATTTGGTTACTGTAAACTCGAAGAAAGGACGTGAATTTTAAGAGTCTGCAGACAGGATATAGAAATAAAGACTTAGTAAAATAGATTTTTGAGAAACTAAGAAAGCAACGTCTACGACCTTAGAGCGGAAAAATTTCTGTAACGTACTGCAAAACAAATTAGGAAAGCTACACTCGCAAATAACAGTCAACAAATTTCCATTTCTATCAGTTTATAATTAACCCCAAAAATAATAAACCAATAACCCCAATAGAGCACTCAGACAAAGACCTATGATATACTAGTTCATTGTACGCCTTTGTATGTGTCTTGTGTTCCTATTCTGGAATTTCTAAGTCTTCCATAGAAAGATGAGTAAACGCTTTAATGATAGAATACCTACAGTAACAGAACTCACCACAACTGATTGCAATACAGATGCAAGTTTACCTAATAAAGAGTAAAGTCTAAGGTCCATAAGATCGGTTCTGGTGCTATCCGTGAAGATTTGACTATATTTCTTTCCTAGCTCTGACTCTACCGCCAATAATAAGGAAATTCGGCTTTGGACTCGTATGCTTTCGAGTGCAAGGTTGTCTAAACTCTATTGCAGGTTGCACTAAAGGTTGCAGGTTGTCCTTTAAGAAGGAAAATTGCAGTAAGAGTGCACATTCAAGACGAGATATACCCTAATAATAGTTGCTTATAAATGCTGGGCATTAAAAATGATGGATCTAATTCCGTAACTACACTAAAATTTACAGTGACCGTTTGTGCACGCTATCAAACATATTGTTAACAATGGATTGAAGCAGAAAAAAGAAGAAGCCCAAATTACGAGCTCTGAAAAGCGATTAGCCTGCAATGCCGACCTACTTAAGACACCTGATTGGTTGTTATGTGAGAAGTTTGAGACAGAAAGTCTCTACTGTTAATCATGCTGCGATAGAACTAAGGTGATTTCCAAAAGCTGCAGTTTATAACGTACCAATAGTTGAATCTATTTTACTCAACTCTATAGGAGAACGTTCTATTCAACACTATAAAAAGCAATGGGCATATTATGGTAATATGGTATGGTAATGGTAATATTTCGCTGCACTGTTTGGTAAGGACTTTGGATATGATTTGATTTCCCGACCACCGTAATGTGATCATACAATAGTAGAGGGATATTTTTTCAAATTACTCGTAAGTCACCGTAAAGTCTTCGATCAGGACTGTACCATCATTACAAAGTATTTTAATCAGTTCGTTTGGATATGTCTATTTTATATAAATTATATTTTGGAAATTTGTGTAACATATCTAGGTATGTTTTTGAGTATGTTGGAAAAAGAAGTTGTGCTGATGATTTTGGCTTAAAGCTTGTCTTAGGATCTCATCTAGTTAAACTGCTATTGATATATCAGCTCAACTGCTAATCTGGAAAGGAAAGTTGTATAAGTAGAGTGAAAATAAACTGGATTACTCCCTCAATTTACAAATTCTAGATTCACTTGTTTATCTTTAATTAAAACTTTGAGTTGGTGGCTTCATTATTCCTACATTTATAGAACGGCTATTGTCAAGAATTAACAAGTGAAAAATAATAAATTTTCAAAAAACTTGGTTGAAACACAAGGATTTAACTACGATTTATTCGTTTGTGGTTTCAGTACTTCTTCCCAAATATAATGCGTATAATCTTGATCAGATGGATATAATTGCAAGTACTACTGTTTATTGTGATGCAAGTGCTTTTTACCTTCCACAGAAGCTTTCAAACCCCATTTCTATAGTTTTCGACTTTCAGCGCCTGTGGTTTCATAGAAGCCAAGGGTTCAGCACTTTTGGTCTTGCTTGTCGGGTGAAATCGAGGAAAATGTAAACTACCAAAATACTGACACTATGTATCGTTCAGATTCCAGTGTGATTAAATTGATTAATAGTTTGATGTTCAGGGGACATTTTTTTTGTGCAATTGAGGAGTGGCAATCACATTCTAGCTGCGATGACATTTTACTCAGCAACAAAGTCAATTGGCGGAGCCCGTTTTCGTTGAATTTATTGGCATGCCAAAAATCACGCTCTTTCGTCGTAAATTCACAAAAAACCTCCACAGGTAAATGAAAAAAAAAAGAATTTGGTTTCATGAGGATATAATTGAATCGAGCAGAGAAGTGAAGTATAGAATAGGTCTATTTTTTGATGTTATTAAAATCGTTATACAGCTTTTTTGGTTTATCCAAACGTGCAAAGTTAATAGCAACCTTTTTGTTAATAACATTTTAATATGTTTAGACACCTATCAACAAAGATAAAAGATTCAGCATATTTACTGCCATAGTCCGACTATACAAATAGGACTAATTAGTAAATTATAAAGTCAAGTAAGGTCCTAGGTTAGGGGACACATTTCCACACTTAAGTAGTTCGAAGAGAACTTTCATTTCGGGGTTGGATATTTTTTCGTGCTGCTCTCTATAACAAACACTTAACCAACGATATGCTTAAGAGAAATCGAAAACCGAGACAATTCTCTCTTTCCGGAACCTACACACCAAAACGAGAGCTCCCTACCGCACGCACACAATCAAACAATGCTCGATTACTCACCGTGAGCGAGAAAATCTTTCGAAATTCACTACGAAAGTAAGCAAGTACACATTTCTCCGGTGAAAAGGAAAAACCCCAACAAAGTGAGTGCATCTAGTGCTCCAATACAATCAAACCATTACCATCGTCAACAAAGAACTCCACTTGTAATTGTTCCTAGTGCTCAGCTATGTGCATGAAAATGCTTTTTTCTTGTTTTTGTTTTCCATATGATAGAAACGCGAAACCCACATACGGTTGTTGTTGGCGTCGTCGTCATGTCCCCCATCGTTGTGGAGGATAGTAAAACCTGATGGTATTGTGTCATACTAGAAAAGTTTCAAGCCAGAGACACACTGCACTGCACTACCACCCAGAAGATACTCTAGTTCGGCATATTGTTAACAACTTAGTCTACGAGCGACTACGTGTACGAAAGGTCGCGCTATTTCGCATCCCCGCAAAACAAATAATTTTTGCCGCTTTTATCGCTTTTCTCAAATAATAGAAAACATTAATATCTCTATATATGTAAATTTAATAATTGCGTAAAAGCAAATTAAAGTCCAATTAAGCAAAAACATCATTAAATCCTAAACTAGAATCGCAGAAACAAAATTCTTCTTCCGGGATTTTACTCAGACGAACCGCTTTTTACGTGTGAGTTTCAATTTCGCTTCGAATCCAGGCTTCTTGGAAATTAAAATACAACTTTAAATTGATTCTCATTGGTATTTAGCATTTGTTTCCACTTTTTTTGTCAATTTTCCTTTCAATGAAATCACCGAAAACTAACTTGTCCGGATGACAGATGTTTGTTTCCATATGTTTGGATCCCAATTTTAAGTTTGTTTACGAATTCATACTTTTTTGGTTTTTTAACTTAACAGATTTTTTCTTTGTTTTGAGTTAACTTTTTCAGATTCCTTTTGTTTTATTTGTTCGGCCCATTCCATTCAATGTATGCCATAGAGCTGGACCTACCCCACATTTTTTTTCCTTGGACAAACATCATATTTTAAGTTTCTTCCTTTTCTTAATGTTAACTATTAATTTTAGTTTAAGTTTTAATTTAGTCAGAATAATTTAATTTCATTAAATTTCGAAGTGTAAAGTGTAAAAATTAGTTAAAATTTGAAAAGAAATAAATTGTTGTATGAAGTGCGAAAAAAATTAAACATATATGTAAAAGCAGAGATGAATTGTGCTAAGTTAGAATCCTATTTGTAATACAAAATTTAAAAAATAAAAGTAAATACAAAATAAATTAATTAACTCTTTCTTTTGTTTTCGTTCAAACTCGTAGCCAAATCCAAAATTCATAAAAAAGTGCAAAAAATTAAAATCAAATAAAACCAACTATAAAAATAATACACTAAGTTTTGAAAAATAAAAATAAAAGCAAAAACAAAAATTTGGAATTTAACAGCTAAGCAAGCAGCATCCGCCTAAGCAGAAGTTGCCGCAGCCAAAAACTTTGAACATTTTACGGAGGTTCTTAAATGTAAGTCAAGGGAAACTATTAAGGATAAGTATTGGATAATCTTGTAACGACCAGTTGACAGGAACATGTTAAATCCTTAATCCTCACATTAAGTCTGAAAATAGCAGGTGGCCTTAAATTGAGATAAATCTCTTTTTTTTTGACAGATAACATTACATTCTAAACTGATATTAATCATATCTATTTCGTTTAGAGTTTATTTATACAAAAATGGATATTTTCTCGTGAATCTGAAACCTGTAAAGCTGTAAAATTAGCTTGTATTTATTTCCATGATAAAGCTTGAACTAATTAATTTAAAAAGATGTTTAACTTCATTATTGTAAACTGAATTCTTTCTTCGTCTTCTCTAAGACACTATTTTCTTTTAGATCTTTAAAAAAATACTTATGCCGAAAGTATGATATGTAAAAATCCTTAGTAGAAATGAAAATTAGGAAGAAATCCTAATTGCATGAACGCAATTTTGTCGCTCAAGATATATAGCAGATGTACCAAGTTGACCATTAAAAGGTTGTTTATTTCAATTATGCTATAGTATCCTTTTCTAGCTAAAAAAAAATTATGAGCAGAGTTAAAAAAAACATTAACAGCCATTGCGTATATTGGTACATACTTACGATCATAGTAAAAACTTATTAGTTATGCATTTTACTTTGTCCATGAAGAATTACGTAACCGCTTTCATAATAACAAGTGGAATAAATCTGTTATATAAGTAAACCTACAATGAACCGCAAGCTATCATCAAGTCATACTAAGATACTTTTCTACAACAATCTTACTGTGTGTAACCGTTAAATATTAAACTGTTTTGTTGACTTTTAGAGCGTGTTTAATCGTTTTATAATGCTTTCTCAAAACAAACATAACACTACAATTTAAGAATATTTTCAAAACAAAAAATACTCGTAACTTTACACTATTATTAACAATAGTATCGGAACACATAATTCATATTTTTAACGTAAATGTGGCATTAGTAGGTGAGTGCACATAAACACACATCTTTGGGGCAACTCAATCAACTTTTCTTAATCTGTAGACAAAAAAATGTGTATAATAGCCGGGGTAATTCATTAGCTACAGGTTTCATAATTTATAATTGTCTTTTATTATATTTTCCTCATTCATTTCAATCGGTAGCCATTCCTGTGAAAATAATCAGAATAGCATTCAAAAAGTTCATTATTAATTTTATATCTTATAGAAATCCTAAAGGTTTTTTTTTGCATACAATTAATGTTTTAAAAAATGCCAAAATGCCTAGGAAAATATCATAAAGCTGTTGTATTTATTTCGCCTTGAATTCACAAGGTGCATTTCGAATTACACAAAATTAGATACCAGTTTATCTAAGTAAATGTATTGAAATACATATTTATACTTGCAATCAGAGACTGATTTTATGGTGCTAAATTCATATACGGTTCCCCATTTTTAAGCAAAATTATGATTATTATTCATAGGCCATATTAGAAGAAGTAATAAATTTTGAAATTTTCCAATTCTTTTATATCAGGGAATTATACAGCCCGGCCTCTCGTAGTATTTTCGCTCATTTAATTCTGTTAATGTATAGTGTGCAAATATGTCACCAGAATTGGTAGTAATTCTAGTATTTCACTTTTTGTATTATAGTACCCAAGGAATAATGGATGATTTAAATTTTTACGAAAACAACATTACAATCTAACATGTCAATAACTTATTTACCTTATTTATGTTATTTCCATTGCAAAACGCTTTCATCATTATTTTTCTAAAAAAATAAAATTGTTTTGCTGAAATAATAAGTTATCAAATTGAGTTGTTTTTGATTCCCAATCATAAGTCATTAGCATTCGTAGTATAGAATGGATAGAACGTATATATCATGTAAGCAAATACCACGAAAAATAATTTCAGGAAAATCATTGAGAAAGGACAATATTCTATGATAATTGTTTATGCTCGTCTTTTACAATTGCATTGTTCTCACCTGAAACATACAAGAAAAACAAAACTGTTTGTCGGTATTCTTTTTCTTATTTCCGCTGATTTTACTAATAAAATAATCTTGTTACATTTTTGTTAATACACATCTTTTACTAACAACCAAGTGAAATAATACTTATAATCTACAACCCAAACAAAATATCCTTTTTATACAAACAACCATTTCGATCAGTTTCACAGCAATATTGATTTTCCGGGTAAACGAGTATTAGTTGAGAATATTATATGGTTATTCATATATACACTAGAACATTATATCACTTTCCTGTAAACATTGAACAAGTTAGTAAAACATTAGAGAAAATCAAAACTTTTCCATGTGTTTGAGTCTATTGGAGTATCTTATTGAACTTTATTTTATGCACTCATATGAAGAATAAAATATTTTCTGATATAACTTTCTTGTGTGGTAGTAATAGAAACCCATCATTAGTAATTCATTTTATATTTAGAATAAAATAAACTGTTGTTTGAAATTTCTTTTATTTTATTTTCTGTAACAAAAAAACCAGATATTACATTAAACATGGCCTATCCATCAAGTTTTTTTTTATAAGTATATTTTTTCCAAATTGCTTTAAATAAAACACAAAATGAGTTTGATGTACTGCACTTTGATGCCGAAGACATCAAAATAATATCTGGCAAAACTTTTGCAAGAAAATATTTTGCGGTCCCACTTGTTCTATGTTATTTAAAGAAATACATTTGTACATTTTTTGCAAGTCCAACATTAACTGAGCAACTGTAATATGTTAAAGTGTGGTTTTGTTAATTTCTTTTTTCGTTACTATATGATCTATGCAAAATGTCTTGTTTTTTGTATCCATTTGCAAAATGAACGTAAATGTTCCTAAATATATTCGTATAATATTTTTTTTATGAAACTCATATTTTATTGTCACCTAGTCAATAAGATTTTAGCTAGGATCATTCTGATTATTATAGATTTCAATACAAACTTTTTTAAATGTTTCCATCATCATAATAATATTTGTGTCAGAGCCGAGAGATTTTTGTATCCTAATATAGTGTTGAAAATTAAGAAATTAAATGCATTTATTTTAAAATTTGTACGATATTACTATTACAACTTTTTTTATATATCCATTTGTTAGAAACATAATAGTTTCTATACATGTTACTCGTAATTTATAAAATTACTTTTTTAAATTTTATATTCGTTAATTGGTATTTATTTACCGCCTTATTTGATAATATTATTAATTTATCTCTTCTTTAAATACCTGTGAATTGTGATAGGAAAACATTTATTAACTCTAGCAATAATACTATTATTATTCCACTACAAGTTCTATAATTTATTTTTTTAACTTACACGATGTATTTTTCCTTTGTCCTCCTCAATACTTCACTATTTGTTCGTGTAGGAATTGATATAAACAATATTGTTTTGTTTTGTTTTTGTTTAAAGAACTTAACACTCAAGTGGATATGAGTGCCCTTATAATGCCTCAGCATGTGTTCAATTTTTTGGAAAAATGAAATAGGGATAAAAAGGAAGATGTTTGCGCTTAGTGGTTGTTTCGTTATCCAACATTTAATCTGTAGGTATATATGTACATATATGTATATATACAATATATTGTGCAGTAAAATATAAAATATAAATATCTTTCTGCCTTTTAAATTCTGAAAGAAAAGTTGCATCTGATATATTTAATGAGTTCCATATCACGACGATTTTGAAAATATGAATCCTGCCGGAACAGTTAGGAATCCTGCGGAAACAATGCTTTTAAGAATTTCTCATTTCCGATATCAGTGCTCTTGAAAACCGCTTGCATATTTTTATATTTTTACTATAATTGTTACGAATTATTTTTCTTTATTTTATTATTACTTATTTATTTTTATTTTCATTAAAATTAGTGCATATTTTTTAAACTATTTCGCTTCCTTCTCTTAAGAATATCTATAAAAATATGTGGCTTGTCTATCATTTGTTAGCCGCAATCCTGCTCGTAAATATAAAAACGAGTATATGATTCCATATTCAAAAATCTTGATTACTTTTTTCTTTTCTCCTTTCGTTTCAATAAGCAATTGAATGTTTTATGTAACCATTCGAACTGTGAAAGCAGCGTTCTAGAAAGTATAATATTAAATGGAATTAATTCGGTAGTAACATTATACCTTACAGCCAGCTAAAATATTAGCCTACTGCCATAAGTGGTTTAAAATCACAAAAAATTCTTAAATATTATTTATTTAAATCGTCGAAAACGCGGCCCATAGTGACATTAATATATTTTCTTATAACCTACTGCAGTCAGTAGAACCACCTTTTACAAACGATTTTGTTTTCGTTTAATCGTAGAAAATAGAGGTCTTTAAAATTCATTAAAAGTGAAAGATTTAAAAAATTCATAATAAAATATGTAACAATGCATGATGATTGTTTGCTAAATATAACTCAATTATTATATTTTTTGATGATTTACATTTATTAATATATAATTAACAATTGTATTCTGCAAATACAAATTTAAGCATGTTTCTGAGTTTTAGATTAACTTTAAATTTATTTTCACTCTCTTAATCTCTTTATTTTTCCATTCTCAAATTTTTCTTTAAATCTTACTTTAACGTATACGTATACTACGTATAAAGGAACAATTAAATAGTGAAAAATAAAAATAAATCAGTGTTGTTATTTGTTGGTATAGTACCTTACTTAGCGCCTAAATTGTGTTTATTAAATAAGACATATTAGTGAACGTCTTTAAAGTTTATATAACCTTAAATAAATATAATAAAAACCAAGTTTAATTTTCTCGTCGCATTTACTCAAATCGCGCTTGAAATTAAGATATAATACAATAACTTATAGCCAAATCATTGGACATTTTCTGTATTTTTTTTTACTAAATATAAATTCTTCTATTATATGATACATTTTTATAATTCCAATAATCATAGCTAGGTTTACTTAAAAGTGTTTATTGATTGCAGTGTGTTAATATAGGAACTACGGTTTTATGAACGCTTATTTATGATTATCATACATTTAGTTCTTTTTTAAAATTACCAGTCTGTAACTAGAAACATATTTCGATTATTGATTGAAATACAATATTAATGCATACAAGTATATTCTATTTACAAAATAAAAGTATATTCTATTTACAGTTCATTTACTTTTAGCGCTCGTGATTTACCAATTACCATATAAGCAATATATATTCTTCAACAATCATAAATGCTTAAAGCACATATCAGTAAACCATTGGCTTATTATGAAAATGTAACGTACTTTCACATTAAATTCGTTGAATCTAATTTTCATTTCCTGTTCAAATGTATTGAAATATAATACAAATATAAATAATTTTCAAAATCAAGTCAAAACAAAACAACCCTTCGAAATGCTTATTTTTAATTTATTGTATTTGATTGTTTGATTTTGAGAAATCAAGAGGGGGACATATTTAAAAGAACGAAGGTTTAAGATAACAAATTTCTATATTTTTACAGAAAACCTTAAACTTTTTAGTAACAGCTGGAGCACTGTATTTTGAAACTGTAAAACTACTTGCAAAACCGTTTGAATGGCTAATTAAATATTTGATTTTTTTTATTCAATACTTTATAATGGATGATTTCTTAAGCATTTGGTTTTTAATTATCAAGAAAAGAAAACACAGAAAAATTGCAAAAGTGTATACAATTTTTATTTGAGTTGATAAATCAATGCTCACCATTGATTATTTCATGTAAATATTGATCAAGTCTACGTTTTAAGCGCTCCATACGGAGAGTCCAATTTTTATTACTTTTTCGAACATATTGCCTGGTATTTCTCTAATAACACGTGTATTGTTGTTTTCCAAGGCTGCAATGGCTCTGGTTTATCGGCATACCCGAGTGATTTGACGTATCCCTATAAAAAATAGACTAAAGGCGTCAAATCGCACGATATAGCTGGCCAATTCACCGGCCCAAAACGAGAGATAAATTGCTTACCGAACTCATTCCTCAATTGGACCATCGATTCACGTGATATGTGGCATCTTGCTAGAACCACATATTCGACCATGTTCAGTTCATGCATTTTGGGCGTAAAGAAGTTCGGAATCATTGAACGATAGCGGGCGCTTTTGATTGTAACACTGTTCTCAAGGTCAGCTTTTAAAAATTACCAGCCAATATACTCGAAGAATTAATTCAAAGCTGGACTCTCCGTATGGACCACTTAAAACGAGGTCATGGTCAACATTTACACGAAATAATCTTTGAATAGTAAATGACAAGCATTGATCTATCAACTCAAATAAAAATTTTATGTACTTTTGCAATTTTCCTGAGCTTTTTTTGACAATTAAGAACCGAATGTTTAAAAAATCACCCATTATTACAATATTTCTAATTTCCTAAAAAATCCGGAGAGTTATCGATCCTGTCGTATTTAATTATTAGGCCTTCCCATCAAATTTAGCCTTTCATATTTATTCTCCTTCGCATTAAGATTTTGGCATTTGAGCGATCAAAGTGGAACTCTTCAGAAGCCTGCAGAAGTTGTGTCTAACAATAGTGATAAAGTAAATATAATAAATTCTTATTTAGGATTTCATTTCAAATATAGGAATAAGTCACTGCGATTGACAAGTGTAACTCTTCGCTTGATTTTTGATGAATTGTCACTATCAAAGTTAATAGCGAATCCGATATGGACAAGATTTCGAACTACTCGTATATGTACCTCAATGTTATAGCTACTGTGACTTTCTCTCCGACGCTTTTGCCCTTAGTCATATTTCAATCCGTTATCTATTATACTTCCAAACGCGTTTAAAAGCGTTTGTTAAAGAAGTCCATCTCATTCGCCTTTGACATCAAAAAGCTCATTTAAAATGTGACCAAAAGCTGGAACAATTCTTGATTCATTTATTCGCAAAAAATATTCTTTTCTGTGAGTGAGCAAATGCACGTGCCTTTTGGTGCTATTTTGGACTTTATAGTGATGTTTTATTATAAGAAATTGTTTTTCCGTTGGCATTTGATTACATTTACTTTTGATTGATTTTGATTTACTGAAACCAGCATTATCTTCAATATCAATAGCTAAATGAACTTGTCTTTGATCTTAAGAGAAAAGGATTTTGTAGGTTTTAAATTCCAGTCCGTTACCTTAAAAATTTTGTATGAAATATCATTTTCATTTCATTTCATTTATTGATTGATTGATTTACATCTTTTACATATAGACTCAAAGACTTTCAGTTTGTAAAAGTTTACATATTTTACATATTTTGGTTCAAGCATAATTCATATTAGAATAGACATTTAAACTAAAATTTTATTTGATGAAACACATTTTAGGAAATGAAAGAAAAGCTTTCTTATTTAAAGGGAACCTACTTAAATATTATTATCAGCCAAAAATCTAAATACCACCCTCTCGAATTGCCTGGTTCCTCTCAGTTTTCTAATGAAGAGGGGTAGGGAGTTCCATTGCCTGATGACGTAAACAAAAAATTGGCGCTCAGAGTTGTTACAATTAAATCTCGGTTGAATAAATATATAAGAGCGATTGGAGATACAAAATTCTATTTTTTCATAGAGGTACAGTGGGTCATTATTAATCAGAAAATTATTTAATGTCTTAAGGGAACAGTATTTCATGTATGCATATAGGTTGCATTCCAGGATGTTTTTTTGAGTAGGCCGATATGTGGTCAAACCGTTTAAGATTGTACACATACCGGACTATGTTGTTAAAGGTTTCGTCTAGTTTGAGTATTATGACAACAGAAAATCTGACACCCGTATGTGATGATGGGCATAAAAAGGGTTTTCGCTAAGCTGAGCCTAATATGTTTGGGGTGTAAAGTTTTTTGATAGCGATAGAGTTCGTAAGCAACCATATATCTTGACAATTACTGACCGAATGTGAAGGTCCCAGCTAAGGGTAGTGTTAAACCAGATGCCCAAGTTCTTAACTTTCTCCACATATTGTAGAACAGAATTGCCGAGATACAAGACAGGAAAATAATTCATTTCAAGTTTGGTTTTATAAATAATCATGCATTGAGATTTTTTTTTAGTTTAAAAAGAGCTTATTCTTTTCGGACCGGTGAGCAATGGCTTTAAGATCATTGTTGAGTTGTTGAGTATCAATACATATGATTTTGTTTTGGTATCTACCTAAAGCTTTTGAAAAATATGAATAAAAATCAATAAGTTTGGCGTACTCGGCAAATTTCGCATGAAATTATTGAGTTTCTATATTTGTTTATGTTATATGTTTATCTAATTCAAGTTGGAACTGATTTTTATCTTGTTACTGTAGCAGACCTAGCTTCGATAGTTAGTTCCCAATTTTATTAATTTTCCAAATCCAAAATAAGTCTAAAATGAATTAAATTGCGTTCATTTGCCCGAAATCATGAAACATTTCCTTGAAAATAGTTTTAAGAATTAATCTTAAGGCCGAACAATCTTTAGATCATTATTCTTCAATGGTTTTCAAAACAATTCTGCCGTTAGAAAAACTACGTCGCTGCTATTAGTGTATAAATTCTGGACAGTGACAGGGTTCTAGTCTACTTACAATATTTGAAGCCCAAAATTACACTCGATACATCGGGACCAGTAAAACTAAGGCTGTCTTGACAAAACATTCGTGTTTAGGATTTTTACTCGTACATTGAATTAAAACGCCCGGTTAAAAAAAGTATAATTCTCTTTCTATATTTTATCAATCACTTTCAAAATCTAAAGTTTCTTCTTATATAAATTATTAACTTTATTTGCACAAGGCTTTTAATAAGATGTTCTAATTTGTTATCAAATTATAATAGAAGAAAGGTATTTAACGTATCAAAGAAATTAAAATAGAGATTAAAATATAACTGACACCATTAGCTACTAGTATGAAATGTGACATCATTCAAATACAAGTATCCTGTATGGAACCACTCGCATGTGCGGATACCGATATTCCAGCAATTTCATGTCATGTCATGTTCACCTTCAGGTCACCTTCTGGCTTGTTGACATAGTCCTGAGAATTAATTTAGCCCCAAAGAAAAGGGTTTTAATGTGTTAACTCGCAGAAGCGGGGCAGCCAATTGACGAACCCATTTCCGACGATAAGTTAGATCATCGAACTTAGACTTCAATAAGTCGATTCTAGCACGCGCTGTGCGGTAAGTGGTCCCGTACTTTTGAACCACTTGTCCTAAAAGGCTTCCAATTCAAATTTATTCAACTTAGCTTATTAACAGAGCCATTTAACAAAACATGTTATTAATGGGGATGACTTTTCGGTGAAAATCCGGATGTCTTCCATAAATCTCTGGGTCAATGCGATCTTGTACGGAAGTAAAGCAAAGTTTTCTCTTAATGTTCACCACAAGGACGTTTCAGAGATACCCCTTGAGAACGGGGCGGAATCGATTTATTGTCTTGCCTTATCAACTAGCCTACAACCGCATTATTTTCCCCGATCCTGGCATTTTGTCTCACTGACACGGTGACATTGTGGAGTGAAGAAGTCAATTCAAATGTTGCAACTAATCGCTTACCTTACCAGGGTGATAATCTGTCAATAGATGGTATGAGTGTTTGCGGAGAGAGAATATTTATTTATAAAATAGGTTAATATATTATATAAGCTTGATTAAAATTCGAAATAATGGTCTAAAAATAATGATCCAACATTTTTCACTCTTATTCTTACAAACCTATTCGTGTAGAATTTAAAGCTATTCTAAGGAAAAACCATGAGAAAATAATAATCGATCAAAAAATAGTTTACTCAACAATTTTGGAGAAAAGGGAACTGTAAAGGAGGGCTCCAAAATTGAAACACAGTTCACTACTGGAAATATTACCTGTTTTTTTTACGCATGTTAGCGATTCGCATAAAAAAACCACCCAACTATGCTTTCATCATAAAAACTTGGTAGTTAATTGATTTTGAATAAATGTTTTTATCGGATTATGTCAGCTATTGGCAAAATAGGTCAAATGTTTGACATTTCTGAAAATCGATTGCAAAGTTTCATCACAAACGAAGAAAATATATCCGCTAAGTAGATAGCATATTAACAAGATAACAGATTGGGGAACTATAAACAGAAAGTAATTTAATACTTCCAAAATTCAGTAATGTATTTTGTTTTTAAAGCGAATCTTAAAAATGCAGCAACTATCCACAAATGGCTCTTGCATTATTGTAATCGAAGAATTTGTCTCAACGCCCATGATCCTAATGTACATATGAATGAACATCTGCATCTGCTTAAAAACTCATTGGTTGCACAAACATTAGCCAGATTTTCTGAGATGATTTAGCTTGGAGGACTCCATCGAGTTAGCAGCGTCTCTTAAATCCTTCAGTGGTAACACTCGTATCGCTTTGAACTCATCGGTTTATCTCAGAGCCTATACTTAAGTATGATATATTTTGGCATACACTGATTTATTCGGAAGTCGAACCTTTTACTAACACAATGCTCTACAAAACCCTGTGCCGCCTAATCAGTATAACCTACAAACGCGCAAAATCAATCTACCTAGATGCCCCTCTACTTAAGTGCAGCGAATCATAAATACAGAATGCGGATAATACTATTTACCAAAAGGAACGTTCAGAGCCAAAAATACAAAACCTGTACAGTTTAAACCACAAGGAAGTACTATTATAAATATATGTTATAAATAGCAGAAGAGAGGCACGAGACATATCAAGGTGTATCATAAATGGAAGTAAAAAACCTTGCGGCCTAAACTACGTAGTTGTCTTTGATAATAGTTCAATAACAAAGTTCAAATAAAAAATAACCAAATGCTTTTGGTGGACTAAGAAGGCAATTAGCAAAACATATCTTTTCTTCTCTTAAATAATTAATCACTGAAAGGTTAAAAAAAAACAAATTTGTTGGCGTTTTTGAAAGAAAGGTTGTCTAGTGTTGAATTTCTTAGGACAGCAATGAGCGTGGAGCGTTTAAACGCAAAATCCCAGCCCGGCAAGTCTTTAGATCCACTCCTCAGGTGTCAGAGGGGAAAAACCAGCAACGGATGAAGCTGGCTGGAGAATCATGGAAAACAAAATGAGCAAAATAAATACAAGCAAACTACGAGTATGATGAGAATATAATAAAATTTCAATAGAGCGGCCGCACAAGATGTTTGGATCATCTTAAACAAAATTTCAGAAATGTCAATGTTTCCGTTTACGACGATTTTGTCAAATGTGTTTTTTTTTTTATCGTTCTATGAACAGTCTTATCTTGGAAAAGCAACAAACGATTTTTGAGGTTCTAGTTATGTAACTTAGCCGTACCGAATCTTTGTAACGGAAGGAGGCTACGAGTTAAAGTCATTAAAACCTTATTTACCATTTTTTCTCATCATAATAATTTTTCTTATTAAACCAACCAGGAGAAAAAACCTTTTAAAAATTATTTCTATTTAATATTTTGAACTCTACCTGCTCTTTATTATTTTAATTGCTCTTGTACTTAAGCAAAACCATCTCCAGATATTATCATCCCGCACATCATCAAGTTCTCGTCTGGCTGACGCAAAAACTTATACAAAAAAAAAATTTACGAGTTGAATACCAACGCCATAAAAATGTTAAATAATTTGAACTTTTTGAAATTGATGTTAAGTACTTCTGGTCTCCAGACTCAAACTTGACAAGCAGAAAACGATGTACTTTTTACTCTGCGGCAGCGATCACATGCATTTTTTATAACATTTGATCAAGGGTGTGACAATTTGACTTAAGTAAATCACTGAACTCATTTTTATAAAGTAAGCATCTTTCGTTAACCAACAAGATGGTATATATGTATATATGTATGTGTAGAACAGAAGGAAATTTGCTTGTTTTCTTAATTAATTCACGTTAATGTTCGGATTAAGTTTTCTACTTGAACTTGTGCCAAACAAATGGATTTTCACAATTTGGGTTGTTAATACGAGTTCATACATAAACCGGCTATCAACAATTTGAAAATGATATTGTTTTTTTATTGTTTCCCTTTAATGGTATTCTGTGAATACATATTCCTTGTACGTATGTATTTTTGTGTTTGGGCTCGCATGAGTAAGAAAAATTTAGAAATTATGAGGATGGGCTTCTTGAGCACTGTGTTCAATTATGAGGCTAGATCAGTAATAAAGATACGAAAAAATGATAAAGACAAAATGGAGCCATGAGGTAAACAATTTTCTATAATATTTTCTGAACCTCAGAAAGTACATTATTGCAATTGCAATTATCTAGATCTCTTTCGGTTTTCTCCTATTGTATTATGTTTATTGAACAAGCAATTATTTTCACGAGTCCTGTGGGTTGATGGTGTATCCGTCGCCTAAATTACATAATTACGTAGCGGCTAATGGTACGTAAGTCTACGGCATTCTAATATCCAGTGGGTGATTGAAAAAGGTTTCTAGGTTGTAACCTCCATATATGTGTATTTCCAATGACTTTTATGCAAATACGGAGTTGTACTGTGATTTTCTTTCAGCCTTAATTTGTACAATATCTACTGTAAACTAATATCAACATTTTGGGGTGGTTTCTTAAGACACCATTCTCTCAGCAACCTTCCGTTTTAATGCATGTCAGTAGTTCATTAAGCATCAAGTTTTAGAGAAGAAGAAAAGAGCGTTACCTTGTAGTATCCCTCTACTGACTGATCTTCTGGAAAATATTCTGTTCACTTTTAAACTGATTGTCCCGCTATCCCGAATATTAACCCACAGAATGAGCTATCTACATTTAGAGCTAATACGATCATAGATATGTTCTATATTCGGAAAAGTTACCATTATATGCATATTTCTTACGTGAATACTCGATACGGTTGTTTCCACCAATTTGCTTTAGCAATAAGCATATTGGACCACAGACAGAAGCTGCGTATCAACCTTTGTGCGTAGAATGATATACGAGTAGATCAATCATTCTAAAGTTTTTACAAGGGATGATGATACACTAATGGGTCTAATTTAGATTTGAAAATTACAAACAGAGAAGACCAGATTCAAATTTATTTCTAACAATAACAAGGTGGTAACTGAAATCGTCTGTAATTTAGCTGGTATTATTCCGTCCGGTCGTGCAGATTTTTATGGTTTCATCTGTAGTAATTAGTCCTGAGAAATTGATTAATTGTTCTGACCTATTTAAGCCAATATAACAAATCACTTCGGAGCTAACCAGGATATGGGTAGTTGCAGATTGATCGATTGTGTCTTAAACGAAAAGTTATAGGTTTTTTCCAAACAATTTTGCATTACTGACTTGGTTGAGAGGCTTTTTTGTAACCTTTCTTGCCATAAGAGAGTTTCCAGGTTGGTCGCTTTTATATATATTCGTATTTTGAATGATTTCTGTCGGTTAGTTCTCTTAGATAAAGATTCCTAGAATAAAAGATTTCTGTAATAATCCCTCAACGGTCCAAGTTCTGAGGTCCAGTAATGCGATGTAGACTAAATATGGATTTATTGAATTCCAATCATAATTGCCTGAACGTTTCACAACTCCTCAGCTAGCTCTGTTTTGTTTCATCTGCTCTTTTTATAATCTAAGATTGCAGAGTGAAGTGAACAATTCTGGTAAAGATGTTGTGAGCATTTTAGTAAACGATACTGACTATGTGGCCCTAAGTTCTTCATGAGAGAGTTTATCAAACTTCGTTTTTGTCTCGGCACAGAGATGAATTTTATAGCAGTCTGGCTGGCGGCAAATATGGTAATGTTGTCCATGTGGGTAATGTGGGATGCTGACCTTATCGTCGATAGTTGGTCATCTTTACTATTTCGGCTTACGAAACACAACTGTGATTTCGAGCTCAAAATAAACATATTTGAATCAAATGATCGGAGTAGATCTCATAAGTTGTTTTCCACTTTTTTCATAAGTAAGATAAAATGAGTCTGACAACAGTTGTATACATCCGTTGATCTATTTTATTGTTAAGTCCCTTCCTTGTTCCGAATATGAAGGTGTTGAAACGTTTTTCAACATTGAACTTTCAATTTAGTTTATATATTCTCTCGTGTGACAATTACGTATATACTCTTTATGGATCAATGCCGGTCGTGCGTCACGACTAAAACTAACAATGTTGTGTCCGAAGTTGCTGGTTTACCAGCATAACCCAGGCCCGTTTTAGCCAAAAGGAAAATCGAGAGTTATCAAATTTCATGATCTTAAAAGGCTTTTTTAGGCTGATAAGCTATTTTATCTTGAATCCATCATATTTTCAATTTATCATTTCATTAATGCGAGTTTTTCGGGAGTTTTATTTGCATGTATATTTGCTCTGTTAAAATTTCCATTTTGTTAAGATCAATATCAGCCAAACATGTTTTCAAAAACATATTAATTCAAGTCATCGTTAATAGCGTTGAATCCTTATTTTGGGAGAAACATCCGAAGAAAACGAAAATTGTACCAAGTGGTACTAAAATTCAGCTTAATAGAGTTTGAAGAGAATAAAACGGGTCTACTTGCAACTATTTTTGTATTCAATTTGCAAAACAATGAATCAAGGGATAATCCTAGAGATCTTAGATCTACATACAAATATCTCGAATTTTCAGCAATTTACTGTGCTGACTTTTTTTGACAGAATGACATTCTTCACCATCATCTTAAATAAGTGTTTTGTTTCTAAGAAGTGGAATCATATAGAAATAATTTGTTTATTTTTTCTCTTGTTAAGCTGTCGATCTTAAGATTCTGCAGTTTTATCAAATGGTTTCCAAGTAACTTTGTACGTTTCAAGCGTTACATTATAAGAATTTTCACTCGATTACGTACATATTTACATTAAATTTATTTTTAAAGTAAAATATTAGTTTATGCCAAATTAAGGTCGTTTGCATTTTATAAAGTATGTCAATACCCACTTAAAAAATATGATTGACGAGAGTATGCGATATTCGTGTGTTTTGCCATTCGAAACTAAGAAAAAATTTTACTGCAGGCATTCACAAAATATTTGCATTTAAAATAAAAACATACCACCTGTATCACAGAATACTTCAAACTACATGCATCCTACCGTATACTCAGATGGTGAAGGAACATACAATTTAAGAAATTCTTGAATTCGAAGACAGTTGTTTCAGTCTTGTAACTGTCAGAAATTTGGCAACAGTTTAAAAATTGTCTGTGCCAACCATGAAGTTGTGGCTTTCGAAATTGTTTCAAAATATGTACAAATATATGTTCTTACGCTTTCGATTACAACAAATGGGACCTAATAATAAACTAAATAGATATAAATTTAATTTGCCTATGCCTTTGCTTGATATACGAGTATATTGTAGAATTGTCTGCAAGTACATAGATATATAAATGCACGTATATGTTTAAAACACTATCTTATTTGTGGAATTATAAATCATAAAACTGCCTTGCTGTCCAAATAGTCTTTATTTTTAAATTATATTGATGCTGAAAAATAAACTAATATTTTCGGGGATATTGAAAACTTTGAGGCTTCTGCATAACATAACGACTGGTACATATTTTTTCTAATTTCCATGATTATTATGATTCCAATAATTTTAAATTTAACTGTTACTTCTATTTGACTTGGTAGATATCTTGTTTATTGACATTTCTACAGGAACTGTTTTAGTATTTATAATTTGAAATCTGCAGTTGAATATTGTACCCTTTGTAAGACGTTTCTTGGTTTATATACTTGCATCCTTTGTTGTTTAAAGAACAGTATTAGGACTAAGAATTAATTTACTAATTTTTTTCTTTGGGGTGAAACGCAAGCAGAAGGTTTAAATCTAAACCAGTACACAGTTTACTTAAAGATAATTTTGTCTTAAAGAAACAATCCACATAATAAGAAAATTCGTGAATATCTGATAGACACGTTAACTTTGAGATTTAAGGATAATTTATAAATACGAAGCACAAAAACAATCTTTTATCAAAAATCTCTTTTATTGAGTCCTAAATTAAAGCTATTATGTATATAGATGAAAATATACATGGCTTTGATACTGCTTAAATAAAGTGTTAGTATCAGGACACTTAATCACCAAAAAGAAGAGAAAAATTAAAGCAAGATATGAGAAATCGCAGTTAACTGAACTGAAACGAAGATCAAGAGTTGTATATTATTCAAATCTTTAAATTTCTTTAAAACTAATCTGTCCTGTCCTAAGCAATTTTGTAGGATATGCCAGTATGAATGGTCTATAAAAATTATCGGAAAATCATAGTTTAAAAGTCTTTCAAACCTCTTAACAGAACATATCAAACTATGTAATATAAGTTTTATGGTAGTTTTTTTATAAACCCTCGAATTCTGTCTCTTTGCCTTTTGCTTTAGTGTTGAAAATATTTTTTATTAAAAATAGAACAATTAATTTGGATGTACTTTCGCACCCAAACAATGAAATTGTTGTCTTCATTTTCATATTCAAGATCTGTTAGGCTTACAAAAAGGGAAGATTACTGTCACTTATTTGACAATAATTTCGTGTGGTAAGATGACATAAGAAACCATTGGTATCTGCACATCACCTCTAATACGCTTTAACCAATTTTTTCCCATAATCACAACGAAATACGAAGTTTTTGCAATGTGTAAATCGTAATTATTAAGTTCTCCCTTCCTTTACGAAAGCGGATTTTAGGAATTACAATGCTTTATTCTCCCGTAAGTCCTTGCATCAGACTACTATAATGTTGTCAACATTATACATATATAGCTTTAAATTGTATCAAAATTTATTAAAACCTTATTAATATACGAGTACATATATATACATATATGAAAATCAGACGTCGACCCCAGAGTAGGACTTTCTAAAACTTAAAACAAGAAAATCGACCTTATATATGACAGATCAAGTCACTTGCTTTACGTGAGAACCTGCCATATATGCTTAAGCCCATGTGATTAAATAGTGCGTTAATCATTTCCCTGATCTAAATTGGTAAATATTTGCCATTTTTCAGGATGTAGAGCTTTTTGGGCAAAGCTCACTCAGAACAGTGCCAAACTTGAAGTCAGTTATAGGTATGAGCTTCTCTTTGATGAAGGGTGAGATCTATGTAAAATCTCTGCAAATCAAATAATCTAGTGTTATTTGATACAATTGCAGGTAATTCGACGGAAAGGTTGCGATTTAGGTTTAAACCACAGCCACCATAATACTCGGGCAAGAAAGCCTACGTTTAAAAAGTCAAACTGGAACCAAAGTTCCAGGTTCCAAAGTTCCCACAACTGGCATAAGTCCGCTAATGCTAATGCATTTAATATCAGACTACATAATTGAAGAAAAGTATTCTGTACAATTAAGTAAAGCCTGTATATTTGCTCGTATTTCCATGTGTGAATGCTACAGATAGGACCTAACAAAGAGTCAGAGAATTTGTTTATTCATGCAAAACTATGTCACACGGATGGAAAGAAATTAGTATGATGGTACAGCACTATGTAATTGAATGTTTATGAACTTACTATACAACCCAGATTTCAATGCCAAAGTAAAGGTTCCACAAAAAAAAGTCACTTCTTGCAAATAGCTCCCATTTTTTTCCAATAAAATGGTAAGAAAAGAAATTCATTATGGTAAAAGTTTTATGCAACCCAACAGCACTTAAAAACAGCTTAAGGCATACAATAATCTAGTTTTTACACTGCCAATTTTAACGCTCGTGAACTCAATTTTTGGCTCTATTAAGATGAGATCAACGTCCCGAGGTTTCAGTTGAATACGATCAGGGTAATTTCGAAGATGATATCATACGTATAAGGTCAAAGTAACCATATTTACAAAATTCAACTATGATGTATAATTGACTCAATTCTAAAGAGCTAGCTAAACATTGAGGCTAGCTGTACTATGCCTGAAACATTGTTTTATATACAACACACGTGTTTACTGCACCCCTTAGGTTGCTGCAATAGATCGCAAATTCTAATCTTACTGCAAACCCGATGTAATAGAATTGCAAATTAGTATAACTTAGTACGAGTACATTTTAAGTCATTTGGCGTATTTAGAAAATGGCAGTTTTTTTATACATGAATTTCATGTTCATTTTGTCAAACAATATATTGTTGAAAATGGACAAACAACAACAAAATTCAATGCGATAATATATCAGATTTTTCTGCACATGTATCTCATGTGCGTTACTGCACGCAGTAATGCAAGCTGTACCACTGCACATCTGTTTCAGGCATAAATATGTACTCGCACGTTCTTTAAAAAAAAATGGAAAAAATTCTTTCCATATTGAAAAAGATCAACCGATTTCACTACGTAAAACATGTTACGCAAATAACTTGGTACAAAAATTAAAACCACAAGAGCAATCATTTGCGTCGCTCTAAGCTCGGTAATTTTTTCCTGCGATAATTCTTTAACACAAAATTATATACTCGTAATATGTTGTAACCGGCTCTACCGAATGTCTTGAGTGAATCATTAGTAATTTGTGCGTGCCGGTATTTTGTTTTCTTGTTTTACTTATGTTTTGCCGTTCTCTGTGGGACGAAAAGAATTTTTTTTTCTTTTCTTCTTTTGACTGATTTTGGGCGTTATAAGCCCACGTCCACTATGACATTGATGGCACCTGTGATTAAACGTGTTTGAAAATACCATATTTAACACTCGATTATTACCTCATTTAGTAGTTAAACTCGAACTCCGCTTTGCGAATTCGTCCGTATTGCTCTACAAAATTAATTAATGCATATAAGTATATATTTTAATTGTTCGGTCGCGAGACCGCAAATAGTACGCCAGTCGGCTTGGACAATTTACGCGGATGATCGCAAGCAGGTGCCTACTACTAATAATTGATTATTTGGTAAATGTATTCGTATTTATTTACAGAGAGAATAAATAAATAAATAAATAAATGCATACATGTGCATGTATTTTTTTTTTATTTCCATTTTCCATTTTATACAATTGCAATTTCTTACACTCTATATTTTAATTAAAGAAAAAAAATGAAATAAAATGGTGTTCGTTCTGTAACAGAAGTTAATGTCGAACGACTCCTCAATTTATAAAAATGCAATTGATGTGGGGTGACAATAGTTAAATCTGAATCCATTAGAACGAACAAGTTAAAGAAAAAAAGTATATAAATAAAATAAAAGTATATATACATATACAAAGCAAGTAAAAATGCAAAGAGAAGGGGAAAAAAAAAAAATCAAAAATCTTAGCATATTCAGGTTTTAAAAAGTATGTTAAGTATAAAATATATGAATGACTTGCGCTGATAATTATGAGGTTGTTCTAAACGAGGATTCTATATTATTAAAATCAACGGTTATTAACCAGTTTTTAACCTTTTTTGAAAATAATATAAAAGTAGTTGTTAAACGAACCGAAAATGGTAGAATATTAAACAGCAGCGGTATAGAAATTTATAGGCAGCTGGAGCGTACGCTAAATGCAAATTGTTCACTCTTAACTTAAAAAAATGAGAATATCTGATTGGAATATTTCCGCTTTGCCTATAAAATTCTCTTAGTACTTTAAATACGTAAAGGTACCTTAGTGGTAGAATTTGTAAGTCTTTAAATAAAGCATGCTTGAAGAATAACGGTCTTTATTGCAAATAATTCGTATGAGATGTTTTTGGGCTACCAACAACTGTCTAAAATACGAACCACCCCAACTTACAATACCGTACTGTAGCCTAGACTGCGCTAAACCATAATAAATTTTTTCCAAAACTTCTTTCGAACAAAATTGTTTCAGGTGATGCATTCTTGTTACGAGCAATACCATATATGTTTTTATGTTTTGAATGTGATCTTTCCAATTCAAATTGAAATCACCTATATATTTAAACTTTTTCACTGCTTCAATTTTAAAGAAATTCAATGAACATGGATGGCTGTCATTGAAGTTACATTTTCCGCATCTATGTATTGGTAAGCTGAACCTTTTTAAATCATGTGAATGAAAAGAAAGATTGTAATCATGCAAGACATTACCAGATAATTTAAAGGACATAAGCTTAGTTTTATCAGTAATGATAAGTTTGTGCTCCGTAAACCAGAGTCTTAGGGTTTCCAAATCTTCTGAGATTTTTACAACGGTTTCTAGTTCTGTATCAAATTGATAAGTAAAAGCAATATCGTCTGCAATGGCAGTAGGAGTCCCATTTAATTTCAAGTTGAATATAGAATTTATGTAAATTAAAAATAACGAAACCCTGGGGAACACCGTTTTTAAGGAAACAAGATTCACTAAGAATGTGATTTAATTTAACTTTTTGTTCCCTTCCTTTTAAAAAAGAACAGAACCATTTATGTATTATTCCTCTTAAACCAAAGGCATTCAGTATGTATGGGAGCAAATCATGATCGACCATGTCAAACGCTTTAGTCATATCAACAAAGAGAACCATTGTTTAGTTAGTTTTAAATACATTTTATTTCCTTAATCATTAACTCTTACACACTAACAAAAAATGCTTAAATTCTACCTTAAAATTACTTAACATTCTTATACTAACTTATTGGCCCCACACAGGCACTCTAAGCTATTCTAAATTCGCATGTCTATGTCTTTCGACTTTCTTTACATTTTATTTAGGAATACTTATTTTCTATACTTAAGGCTAAGAAAAAAATTTGTTTACAAAAACTTAGCATATGGACATTTTTTTATTTTTTATAAAAACTTAATATCTAACTTAAAATAAACCTTAGTCTACCTAACCTACATACACAATACACGCATACACACACACATAGACATTATACACTCTTATATATATTTATTAGTATATACCATTATATATATCAATATATGTATATATTTCTTAAATGCTAACCTAAACCTATGTAAGCTGGCCATCGCTATTTACAGAGAAAACAGATTGGTCAGCTCTGCCTCATTAGCGAGACTGGTCCGTAATTGACGGAAACGACGACAAAACATCTTATCCATCATTCAACCACCAGAAATGCTGGTGCTGCCGAACGACATCCCTCTTATCGCGATTCCCCACCGCCCTTCTGAACCTGTGGCGATCCATACTGCCGTGTGCGACGTCCCTATTGTAGTTGAGTCGCCTGTCTCCAGCTGTCCGAGCGACATGGAAGATTATTGAAGGGAACCATTGTAGATGTGCTACAGTTAACGACCTCATGAAGCTGAGTACCAAGTCTTAAAATAACATCCTCAGTTGACTTTCCGTTCCTAAATCCGAATTGATTCATGCTAAGGTATTTGTTTCGATTTAAAAATAATAAGACTCGTGACTTAATCAACTTTTCAAAAATTTTAGAAAACGTAGACAAAAGGGATATAGGTTTATAATTCGAAATATTATCTTTTGAAACTTTTTTGAAGAGAGGTATTACTTCAGCGCATTTAAGCTGGCTAGAAAAGTAGCCTTTTAGAACACTAAGATTGAATAATTATTTATGTATGTCAACAAAATTTAAGGCAATTTTTTTAATTAGAAGACTAGATATTTCATCGCTTGTGCAGGAATTTGTATTTTTCAAGGATAAGATAGATATAAAAATAAATAACACTTAACGCACATACTCCTATGTCTGGCAAAATAAAATATAATAACGCACTACTTGTTTTGCCGTTTTAATTAAATGACTCACTAAAGTACCTGAATACTGACTAGTCTGAAAAACAATTAATGAAAAACATTCAATTTGCAAATTTGAACTCCTTCGTGGCTGAAGTATACGATTGGAAGTATATTGATAGATTCCAAATAAATTAATTTTGGTGAAAAAATTTATTGGAACAATTTTGTCGTGCCACGACTGGTCTGCAGGAAAATAAACTCTCACGAAAGAAAAGCAGTCCTAGTATCTGATAACACTGGTCAACCAAAAAAATAATTTCAAAAAACTCAGAAATGAAATTATTAATTCGTAATCTGTAGAGTGTCTAGAAATCTTACTAAAACTTCAGGGTCACATCAGGATTTCTTGGGGAAGGCTTTTATTTTAATTATAAAAATACACCTAAATATTACGATAAAGTATTAAGATTTAGAAAATATTGATGATTTTCTGGAACCACTTGCATTTCTTTTATAGAAAGATCTAGGAGTCTCTCTTATAAGTGACCAACAGTAGTCTGCCAGCATCGATTATTCTCATTTTCTCTGGTACCGCCTTTCTATTACAGCAATATCTAGATGGAACCGTTCACCGTGTTCATCGCTAACTTCACCCATATTTTCTGGGACAAAATTTAGATGAGAATGCAGAAAGTGGATTTTTAATGACATGTTACATCCCATTTTTTTATATTAGTCCAACATTTGTTTCACGTCAAGAGCATGATAATCAGAAGTCCTATGGTTTCCAAGAAATTTTTCAGTGCCTTTCACAAAAGATCTCCAGGCCTCTTTTTCTACCGAATCTAGAGTAGAAATGAATGATGGATCCCATCATCCATCCATCCCTGGACCAACGAAAATACCTTGTTTTATTTTTGCCCCACTTAATGATGGGAACTTTTCTTTCAAAGAATTAAAGCCTGGTCCGTCTTTTTTCATCGCCTTGACAAAATTGTTTATCAATCCTAATTTAATATGACTAATGGCTCGATTAATGACGGTTGTTTAACATTTATTTGTCCGAGTAAGTACGTTGTCCTCCTAGGTCAATCTGTTCTTACGAAATGCTCCGCCCGAGCTCTACTATCCCACTCACACAAAAAGACAAAAAATTTAATGTAACCTAACTGTAGGCCAAGTAAAAGTGCAACCACTTTTAAATGGGCACATACGCTCCAGTTGTAAATGTTGTAACTGATTTTATCTAAAATAAATTTCATAACGTCATATTAAGTTAGCACCATGTGCCAGAGGTATTGACGGGAACTTATTTCCATTATCAAGTAACACAGCTTTTAAACTAGCTTTTGACGTGTTGATGAAAAGTCGTCATTCTTCTGCTTTATGTTCAAAGCATAGTGGCGAAATCAAACGTTTTATGTCGTTACAATAAACCAAGCTGTCTTCTTTTTAAAAATAAATAAAGAATGAGTTCCATTTCTCTCGTATTGAGCATATTCCATGGCTTCAACTTTGAGCTCAATAGCTCAACAACGTAAGGTCTCTGATTAAGTGATTTAACTCAATTTGACTTAGAAAATGTAACGCTTCAAGAAGGGAAAAATTCAATTTCTGAGTATTCCATGATTTCGTCTGACAAACAAATTGAACTTACTGTTTTTGACACAGATGGCCTTGGAACTGAAAGAATTTCGCTGTGTGGTTCTGGTTTTGTCACCGAGGATACACTGGGATATGCAATGGAATTCTTAGATTTTCGAGAATATCCCCTTCTGCTCCAACAAATGTAACAACACTCGTGACACTGGGGCTACCTCCACACCATAGGCTTTTCAAAAGGCATTACTGGAAGTGATTCGCTAAACCACGCAGTTAGAAGCCTATTAGACCTGAAGCAGCATTTATGTGGTGTCCAAGATTTATCCTGATTTTTTATTTTTAAATTAAAGTAAGATAATAGCACTTTTCCATCAAAGATGTTATATTGCGTTTCCGCGAATTAGGTGTAAATTCATCACAGTCGTAACACAATAAATCTAGAGAACTTCTGCAAACTCGCGACATATTACTTTTATTAAATACAAATAAAAAAGACGTGTATTTCAGTATAGAATGAAACAATTGTTTTCAATTTAGCCCCACACAATCTGATCCAAACTGACACACGTCACTATTAGAAATGCCTACAGTTGCTATAAAGGTAAACGCTTATCCCGTTGTTTTGGGATGTGATCTGATCGACAGACTATTTTTTCCGTTATATTTTTCATCGCTATGTCTGAGTTTTTTTCTCTGTTGACCAGTGTAATTTACGTTTTGCCGTTAACGCCTCAAAGTTTAGTACTGAGAGTAAATTTTCATTTATTTAAAACGTTCATACTATAATTTTCGCAAGTGAGGAAGGGCGTCCGTTGAGAGTACATGTATGTACTTTTATATTTCCAATACAACAAACCAGAGTTCCATTGCAACGATAGTCTAAGCTATATTTACCTGGACATATCTATAAATATAATGTGATATTTGTATCCAGATCTGGACATATTCGTGTTTTTTCATTAATGGTAATAATGATGTGACAGAATTTTTGCATGTAATTAAGCTCCACTATCAGACAATCAGTTGTAATTGAAATTGGTTTTCCACGCAATATATGCGAGATGATATTCCAAAAAAAAATTGTGTAAAAACCGTATGTATTCGTATTTTGCACGCGTGGTTCTACTCGTATATGCTGTATGCATACTGCTACGTACAGGGGTGGAGATGAGTTCATGGGCTGACCTTTAAGTTTGACAGCGCCGGAAAAGGGCACTAATTACATTTCCATTATCAGCGTAACTGCATGAAATACGCATTACACACTAAAAATAAAAGAAATTAAAAAAAAAACTGGGGTTGTGATATGTCTGATTAATTTAATTGCTCTTAATTGGTTGTGTATGTGCACTAATGGTATAAAGGGCTGCAATGAAGATGGCTTATTGATGTAATTTTGGATTAATAATTATGAATAATAATTTCATACTTATTAAGGTACAACATAGTAGAAAGTCTTTAAACTATGACATCATAATTGCATTTTTTGTGTTGTTAAACATGTTGTGTATACATAAATGTTCCGAATTTCCAATAAAATCAACATCACCCAACAGCAAGTAATTATCAGATTAAAACGATCGTAGTGTGGCAATCAGCATCAAATATGGATACGCGTAGTACATGTAGTTACTTACATATTTAATATGAAAAATAAAAATACTAGTTTTGAAGAATATGCATATGAATGTCATGTCATGTCATGCAGCTTAACTGATATTTGCCCCTATTGAATTAAGTTATCCTAGTTGTCTGAGAGGATAATCTGCCCTTAGGTAGAAAAATAGATACTGAATTAAAGCGGCAAGTTAGCTACTAACGCCTGATACTCCAGTCCGCATAGGGTCTTGAAAAATTGTTTAAATCTTATTTAGAAAATTCATCTAAGAGCTTATTTCGCAGCATTTCGGAGTACAGAGAGATCTCATCTTGTTCAGGCACTAGTTTGGAAGTGGTCATTGTTATGTAATAATTTATGTGCAACAAGTGCCTATGCTGCTTCTACTGCGCCACTCACAATTTTATTGATAATATGTGATGGCATCTGTCTCCATTTTGAATAGAGATGCTCAACATTTTCAGATAATCTTTCCAGTAATACTATTCACCTGGCGGCATGACGCAATGGGTTAATTCATCAACCAATACCCAAGAGTGTCTGGGTTCAAAACTCGAATCGCTATAAAAAGCAGTAGTCAATTTTTCTCATACAACCACCCTCTTGACGACTGTGGGTAACTTCTGAAATTGCAATGTTCTTCATTTAAAAAGTCTCTCACCCTTCCGTAAAAATCGGAGACCGCCTATTATGCACGAAATGACATGGTGAATACAAGAGTAGTGAGTGGAAGATACTAGGCCTTGGTCCACTCTGAACAGTTGCACCAACAGTTACTTTATTTTTTTGTCATACTAATCGCATTGCTCTAAGTAGTCGGGCATAGTCAGTGTGCTAGTCAAGGTCTATATCGCTCAATTATATTGATCGTTCCGCTGGATATTGAGCAGATATACAAATAATGTAAGGTTTCATTCATGGTAATAACTTACAGCGGTACTTCAAAGACTGAAAGCAACACCCAAATGCCGAGTTTAAGTCATCCTAAATTCGCCGGAAATTAAGAAACCGCGCTAATTCAGTAGGTACCTTACTTCTTGCTATTATCATCGAAGAACTTTATTGGTATCTTCAAATTCTTTTCACATTTAATACTGAAAGCACAGCGGAAGAACAGTCGTCCACAGACCACGTTTGTGTATAGACCTGTTTCGGCTTTCCCTCGGTGAACCAATATATTATAATAGTAAATCAACGTACAAGTTTTCATAGCCTCAGTTGGCGTAGTGCGGTAGTGCGCGGGTACGAAATTGCATAATTTCTAAGAAGTGAGGATTCAATCCCAGCCCGTATAAAAACCATTTCCCGTTTTTAGTTTTTAAATTTTTTTAATTGAAAATAAAGAAGAAAACTAGATAATTGGACACAAAAAGACACGCGATGAGTGACAAAGACCGTCCCGTTATCCCCATTGTGGGATTAGTGGACGGCACTGTAACAAGTGATATCGAATCGGCCCACCCAACAGAAAGATCTACTAAACGGAAGAAAAAATTAAGTGCAACGTCTAACTTAGCAAAACGCTCCTCTCTTTGCACCTCTAACGAAATGCTGCTAAGTAAGGAATTGCGGGGGGCGTCAACGTCTGCGGCAGCAATAGCAGCGCAAAAAGAAAGACACCATGAGTCGGGTGATAAATCCACATATGTCTCTGATATAACGAGACATTATAAAGGCGGTAAGAACAACTTTGCCTCGTTGGCTACCTCTGAGTCCGAAGATGAAAAAGAGGAACTGAATTAAATTAGTAGCAGCATCTTGCAATTACAAAAAAAAGGTGATTGCTATTAAAGCTAAGCAAACCGCCCGGTGACAAAGGGTGCAAGAAGCTAAAGCGAGCTCCCTACAGCAACAGCAACAACAACTGCACGAAAATAATGTGCAGAAAAAAGACCCAGTGCAAAAGCAGCAGAAAAATAAAAAAATGCAACACCAAAAGCAACAACCTCAGCAGCAACAACAGCAACAACAGCAACAGCAGCTGAAAAAGAAAAAAGAAAAAGTGCCTCCAATCAACACCTACAACATGGAGGTCCAGGACACCAAGGACTTGTGTAAGTCGGCCATAGGTAAGAACTTTATCATTAAAAGATTAGGCTCAGACAGGCATGTCATCCACTGTAATTCAGTGGAGGGCTATAAAAAATGCAAAACCTGTTGAAGGAAACGACGACGGAGTACTTCACGTATACACCAAAAGGTGAAAAATTTAAAACGGTCCTATTGAAAGGACTGGAACCGTCCACTGATCCCGAGGAGCTCTTAAAACTGCTTCAAGAGAAAGAGTGCGAAGATCTCACATTTGTGGGGGTTAAGACCACCTCAAGAGCAAAAGGGAAAAGCGGAAATTACCGTTCTTCCTAGTACAGCTCACTCCCAACAGCAAACTGGATAGTCTAAGAAGTATCAAAGCTCTGGACTACCAGGTTGTTCACTGGGAGAAATTAAAAAGGAGCGAAGGCGTTATACAATGCGTTCATTGCCAGAGGTTCGGGCACACCGCGTCGAACTGCCAAATGCAGCCTCGATGCGTTAAGTGTGGAAAGAACCACAATTCTCAGGAATGTGCTCTGGGTCAGGAGAAAGAGTCAGACAAAAGCCAATTCTCATGCGCTTTATGCAAGAACTCGGGACACACCGCTAACTATCGGGGTTGTCCCAAGTTCCAAAATATAAAGAACGCAAATATGGCTCGTCAGCAGAAAGCGGAAGTTATGCGTCCATCCACTCATCTTCAAACTTCAGCCGTCACGCCCCGAATTACCTTCGCCCAAATGGCGGCAGGTAGGGGTAGAATGGTACAAAAAGCCACGGTTGCTTCCTCGGCCCCAGCGCCAAGAGCACCGGAAGCTGCACCTGACATGTTAGCTATCTTGCTCTTTATTCAAGGACAGATGGCTCAGCTTCAACGTCAAGTACAGGAACAGGCTAAGCGGGTGGATCAATTCTACGCGCTGCTACCGGGTCTAACGCAATTCATGTCATAATGGGTACGCATATGGTGGAGCAAACCCTGAAGGTCCTTGCAGTGAATGTCAATTCACTGATAAGGATCGAGCGAAGAGCCGCGCTGTTTAAGTTGCTGGAAGACCAAGCTCCTGATGTGCTTTTTGCTAGCGAAACTAAGCTTACCGATAAGCACAATGTGGAACACAGTAAATACAATAGTAGAAGAAGAAACCGACTCAACTCAACAACTCAACATAAGGAGGTGGTGTCGCGATCTTTATTAGAAAAAAATTTAAATTTAGAAGAATGTACAAGGGTGTTTTGCAGGGGTTTCGGGTGCTGGAGGCATGTGTCGTGCGCCTGATGCTTCCGAATCCACAATATTCATCTCAGAGCTCGATAGACTCTTTAGATTACTTACGCTGGAATCGGAGGAGAATTATTACATATTCGGCGGAGATTTTAATGCCAAACATAGAGATTGGGGAAATCGTGTACCAAATACTAGAGGGAACCTGCTACTCAATTGGTGGGCACATCACAGTGTCATGTATAGACTTGGTTTGAGGGCGACGGACAGTCCGTCGTTGGACCTATTGCTGTACGACGTACGGATACAACTGACTGGGAGTAATCTCCAAACGTTAAACTGTCTGCATACATTCGTGTACGACAGTGACCATTGCAGTTTTAGTACCGAAATAACAATTCCTAACGAAATTGCGGAGTTGGAAGAGTTTGTTCCTAAGTTTTCCAACAATTACAGTAAGACTCGCTGGACACGCTTCTCCAGAACCTTGACAAGAGCACTAGCCTCGAATTCGCTCTACCCACCATCCAATAGGAATCTGTGTAACGAGGAGCTTGACAGATACCTAAAACAAATGGACCAAACAATTAAACAAACGATGGACATCACAATACCTCGGTATGAACACACACCCAACGAAAACCTATTCCGCAATGCTACCATCGACGCACTGCACCGACACAAAAGTAGACTGCTATCTAGACTCAAAACCTTGTACAGGTTTTACTGACAGACAGAACGTGGAGGTTAGGACACTGAAGTCGTCAATTAAAAACCTCCAAATATTGTTAAGAGAGAATTACAGAGCATCTGTAAGTTTGTACTGGAACAACAGAATTCGGGCTGTAAATTCAAGCAACCCGAGTGTGTTCCCGCAAATAAACAAAATATTTAGGAGAAAAACCAAAACGACCTACAGTGTCTTAAAATTCCTAGAACTACGGACAACGAACGAATACTGACTACTGCAGGCATAGATCCAAATGAAGCCGCAGATGATGATAATTTCTTTGTGATAGAGGATCCTCAGGAGAAGGTTGAGGCTATAGGAGCGACTTTTCAGGAAGTGTATAGAACCAATGACGTCATTGGTTCTAATCACGATCTGGAGAATCGAGTCCTTCTGCACAATTTCTACCTGCGAAATGACATACAGAACTGGCGATTCGAGAGCTCGGGTTTCACCCAGTTCAGTGACGAGAATATGGCAAATAATGTCATCGCCAATGAAGGGGACCTACCCCCGTTCATTTCAAAGAAAGAAGTCCACGAGATCTTCGACACAATAAGAAGTAAAAAATCAGTGGGAATCGATGGAATACCGAACATTGTGCTTCGACATCTCCCTCTAGAAGCGGTAGACATTTACACCACCCTGTTTAACAATGCATTGAATAATGTACATTATCCAGAGCACTGGAAAAGTGCGGTGGTTTATCCCATCCCTAAGAGAGGTTAAAATACATCCAATCCGGCGAATCTCCGGTCGATAAGTCTCCTTCCGAATATCAGTCCTGACTAAGTGGGTTGAGGACAATCAATTCGGTTTCAAGGCGGGGCATGATATCATACATGCCGCGTCTAAGCTGGTGTCAGATACCCAATGGAATAAAAGCAAAAACCAGTGTACTGGGGCCTGTCTGGTTGACTTGGAAAAGGCCTTCGACACCGTATGGTTAGAGAGGCTTTTCTACAGGCTGGCCAGACTGGGCATCAGTAAACCTCTTTTGTATATTCTTCATAATATGCTCAGCAGCAGACAGTTCATCGTGAAAAATGGCGCTGCGACTTCTGTTGGGACATTTCACATTAAAAACGGTCTGCAACAAGGTGCGGTTAATTCGCCGATCTTATTCAACATTTACACAAGCAATTTGATAGGTTCACTTCCCCATAGCATAGCGTATTCAGACTTGATAGCGTACAGAACAGGTCCAAAGGTTGAGGTCATTAACATGCTTTTGCAACGTGACTTCGAGCAAATTAGCCGATTTTGCGATGACTGAAGTCTGAAGAAGTCTGAAACCATTCTATTTAGAACGCCGTTGTCTGGTGCCTCTTGGGACAACCATTGGACAACACGGCCAGCCACTTGCTTGTCGAAATGTAGTCAGCTATCTTGGGATCTGGCTAGACTAATATCCATATTTTAACAAGAATGTAGATGCTGCTCTGGCCAGGGCCAAAGGTGCTTTTGCCCTTACAAGGAGGCTGTTTTAAAGCAGCCAACTCGATGCGAGGGTGAAAGTTATCTGCTACATGGCCCTCATCCGGCCCATGCTGGTATACAGCTCCAAATATATTTAATAAATTGCCCTTACACATAAGAGCAACGTACCAAGAAAATTAAAGACTGGTTATTCACATTAAATTATGATTTTGTCGAATCCCTTCTATAGTTTGATTTAGATGTAAATCCAAAACTATTATGTATATAATTAAGGAATTGTTAAGCTTTTATATTTATATTTTATATTTATATTTTATATTTTATTCTTTTCTTTTCTCTATGCGCTTGTGAACCTAGTTTCTTTTATTATTTTTGCAATCTATAATTTAAACATTGTCACCGCACATACGATTATGAATTGTAATTTTAAATTTGAAGTGTCATTCACCACTAACCTCAGGTTGCAGAATGACCACTTACATTATATTTACTGCCTTGTTAATAATATTAAGTCAAATGTATGAAATGTATTAATAAAATGAATGAAAAAAAAATATTTAGACTAAGTAGTTTAAGATTTAGTATAAGTTAGCAAAAATAGTTAGTTTAAGTAGTTTAAGTATTTATACCTTTAGTATAAATTTTATGTAAATAGAAAAAAATGCTCAGTTACTAAGTTTTTTCTTAAACAATTAATTTTTTCTTAGTTTAACTATAATAGATGTTAATCAACAGTAATTAAGATTGAAAATTGTAAATTAGACGTCGGAAGATATGACGGTTTTTGGGCCAGTAAGTTAGAATAAGTTAATCAAGTTATAATAAGCTAGCATTTCAGCATTTTTTCTGTTAGCATGTAAGTTCAGTAAATTTAAGATGAATAAAATAAAATGCATTAAAAACGAAAACGAAACGAAACGCACAGCGGAAGAAGCGAAACAGTTAAATTGCGGTAGCAAGACCATATGCGAACGCAGCAGTGGCTATGTATCGGGAATTAGAAGAGGTACGTTCAAAACCTATAAGCAGGCGACAAGTAGAAGAAGTACCGATAAACGACATAACACTTTTAAGTTTGCTGCGCAACGAACGAACAACTAGCAAAGATTCAATACACTCGTATTGAAAATGAACCTACTATCGAAAACAACGATGTGTACCTTCGACAGAGTTCCAAGATATCTTTTTGGACAACGCTTGGATACTACAATGTTCCCGAGACATATACGAGTATGTATAGGAATGATACCATATATCAGAGTGTTAAAACGAAAGTTACACGTAAATGGAATAGCGAATGATGCTAAAAGCGACAAATCACACCACACAATACATGCACTTACGAGTATGTACAAAAGAGCCCTTTGCTCGTTACGATTAAGACAATTTTGCTTATTGGCATATCCGTTGAGTCAAAAGTGAGCCTCATTGTTGATCACAATTTTGGAATCGCCACTCTGCGAGGATAAAGAAGTCCAAAATTAACTAAACACGCTTGTATTATGTAAGTTATTCCATTTATTGCTTTTAAATTAGAATAAATTTATTCTGAATTAAAATATTTTCTAGTATTAGTTTTTAAGTTAATATAAAAAAGAATATATAGTAAGTAATTTTGAATGAATTTTCTAAGTATCCGTTGTAATTCAGAAGAACATAAAATAAAATATTCTTTGAAATATTATATATCATATATTGAACTGAATTGTTTTTTTTTTTTATAATTTTATATAATACAATATTTCTTACATAATTCATTTTACCCGCAAAGCGCCGTGCTTATCGGTAGGTGGCTATATTCAATAATACATAATTTAACAGTGAAATTTCAATTAGAAAAAGTTTATTAAAAAAAAATGAAAAATGGAAATTAATAGGTATAACATTTAAAGAAAGAGAGAAAAATAGGAAATAAAAGTGTATCAACAAACTTGGTATAAATCAAGCAATAATTTTTTTATAAGTTTTTTCTTTTTTTATAATTTTGAAATTCTTTTATATTTTGCGGTATTGTATTAACCATTTTAGGCACTACATATCGAAGTTCTCTTTTGTACCATATACATTGTAAGTCTCTGGTATCTCTAACATTCCTTAGGCTCGTCTTCGTGTGTTTTGATTGTGCTGGATAGGTTTCTCAAATCGTTGGTCGTTCATATATATTACAAGCGCAGTCATCTGAAAAATCACACGAACATCCAGTGCTTTTAAAGATGAATTAAATCCTCTGAGATTTTTTATTAAACGTTGCTGTATGGCTGAAATTTTATCTGTATGGGTTTTTGCCGCAGTCCCCCAAGCCAGGATGCCGTATGTAATGCGCGGCTCTGCGAGCAAGTAATACACCTGCCTCATCACATTATAATTACAAAGTCTTTTCAAATATACCATCGCAAAAATAGCACTATTAAGTTGAAGACGCAGTGTATTAATGTGTTCACTCCAAAGGAAGTGTTCGTCAATTTTTATTCCTAGATATTTCGCCCGCTGCACAAGTTTAATCTCCTGGTTCCCTGCCGACAAAAGACAATTTTCGTTTCGGTGAACATTTTTAATTTCTCAGCTCCGCTTAGATGGTGTTGCGAATGTGCATCACTTTCGTTTTTTGCGTGTTAATTATGAGTCCATTATCATGACACCACTTCGAAATGGCATCAAACTCACTCTGAAGATTTTTAACGGCCGTGTTAAGATCTCTATATTTGACAACGATGGCTATATCGTCCGCAAATGCATACGCAGTACTATTTTTGAAGACTCGTAACAGTTCGTTTGTAAAAATAATAAAGATAGGACCCAGTTTGGATCCTTGGGAACACCGTACGAACTTGATTTTTCTTGGCTTATTTCCGTTGCTACCTTTACTCTGGTTGTTCTATCAGTGAGAGCTTGAGCCAATTTGATATTACTCCCCTCACACCGATTCTTCCGAGACTCTCTATAATTTTCTCATGAGATAATGTGTCAAAAGCCTTGCTGAAGTCAATATAAAGTACCAGTATGTTGAGGTTTCTGTTTAGTCCTGCATTGATTGTGTTCGCAAACTCTCCTAATAGTCTGTCCGTGCTTTTGTTTCTTTGGAAGCCATACTGGTTTGGATGAATAATATGATGTTTTTCTAAGAAACCATTGAACCTATTTACCATAACATCCTACAAACACTTTTCAACAGCAGATAGAATAGAAATAGGCCGATAGTTTTCTACATTATTTTTAGCACCAGCCTAGTAGATTGGCCGCACGATAGCTGTTTTCATTAACCGTGATACGTGGCCTTGTAAAATACTTCGATTAATTATTGCTTGTATAAGAGGGGAAATTTTTAAAAATGTTGCCATTAAACTCTAAACCTATCAGTGATTAATTGTTAGGCTTCACTGAAAACAAAAAAACATTGCTTTCGTTATCCCTATCCAAATGGCGCCTCTTAAATAAACAGTATTTACGTGCACACCCTAGCATAATGTGTGAACAAATAAATAGATGAAATATAAGAAGCAAAAACACTCTCACACAAACTAAAAGTCCTGGCTTTTCTGTAAGAAGAAAAAACCATTGCCTCTTCTCAAACAAAGTATTTTCATTTTGCTAGTTCCTCGCCCAGACTCCATTTGATTGGACATTTCAACAATTTATGTAATTAAAAAAATGAACCGTTTTGTCACTCCTTACATTCTATTCCCATATGGGGGCGACAAATGAAAAAGAAAAAAATACGAGGTAAAGAGGGAATTTAATTTTCTCCGTCATCAACTGTTGCTGTAATACCAGAATTGTTATTATTATTACAGCTATGTAATTCAGCGAAATTTGTCTTTTTACTTTTCATTTTAAGCTAAACTAGGTAATAACCAGAAGAATTTCCTAAAATAAAAAAAATAAGTTGATGGAAATCATCATTTTTAAGAGGGCAATTAATTCAATTCCAATGAAAACATGAACACTGGAGAACTTTCCAGTCAGATATTACTCGAAGGTAGCGTGACCCTAATATTGTCTAATTTCACGCGTCATGTACTGATGGTTGTCATTAATTGCTGAAAGAGTATCTTTTCTTTTTTCTCTAGCAAAAGTTAAGCAAGTAAAAATGATTCAGCACAACAAGTGAATGGGAAATTTGTTCAACTTGATTTACAAAAAAAAAAAAAGAAACCAAAATAAATAAATAAATATCCATGAGCAATCAAATTTAATTAAACCGAGGGTCAAATTGATAATTAAGATTTATTAGATGGGACATTGGGTTTTGGTGTTTCTACAAACCACATTCGATGTATTGAACATTATTGACTTAAAGTTTCATCAATTTAATTCAATTGGTCTTAAAACCCATTCTTCGTACAACTTTTATGTTCGAAAAAGCAATAAAAGTAATTTTAGCCATTGCAATATCCCCTAACAAAGCTTAGAACTAAAATAGCAGAGCATTTGATAAAGAGGGCACCACAGCCCCAATCCACACCAGCTCTTAGCGGCATATTTGATGTAATGAAAAATTATATCGTGTTTTATCACAAGCACTTCTTTGCTTTACCATTAGTGACTAATCTGATTTTAATAAACTCGGTTGGGGTAAGTAGACTAACACGCGGGGGGTGACTTATGTCAGTCAATAATTAGCTTTAGCGTCAACATGAGTAAAGAAAAAGTATAGACATTGTACTCGTATAATCTATGAGTTACAAAACGGTAATTACGCCGTGCAGTCAAAAACTTGTGTGGAGTGTTCAGAAAAGCTGCAGTAATAGCTCGAACATGCTAAACATTGTCTTCGCGATATTTTTCTTTAAAAAATGAATCCCGATCAAGAGGACCGTCAGATATGACGTTATCTTCCGTATATACAGGAGTATGGTAAGAAAAACCGTTAATAATTGTGGAGTTGGTTGGTTACCCCAGCTAAAATACTTTTCTGACATTTCAGCGTCAGATTACCACCTATTCCGATTTATTTAAGATTCATAGTAGCAATATTGATACATATCACCGGTTTGCGTTCGATTATTGCATTACACAAATTTTATTTTGTCTGATATACAAAATTAAATAGAACAAGAATCACGAAAATATGGCTTGCGATAAGAGTTCGCGTATTGGCTCTTGAACAGCTTGAAATATACCCTTATAACGAAAAATTCTGTCAAAAAATGGACACACAGGATGCATTCCTGAAGTTGCTTTTTGAACTCAATGTTACAAACCGATACAAACCAAAAAGAACAAAATTGACGCAGCCTGAATGCAAACTTGAGGTACGTACATATATGTATATAAATATAAAGGGGGGCCCCTAATTCGTCAAGGATAATTTGAGAAATATTTCTTGAAAAATATCGTTCTAAAGTAAGGGCCTATCTCCAATACTGACGCGTTTTCTGGAAAAAAGTGACCTCAAAGTCAAAAATTGGCGTAGGGGAAACAAATGGAACAGGCTTAGAAATTGAATTTCTGACGACTCAAACAAGTGGATGGTCGTGGCTCAAGTGGTAGTGTATTAACTTCCCATTCGGACGGTTCGGGGTACAAAAGCAGCCGTGACCGAAAGATGTTTTTTCAGGCAAGTGATATCTCGTGAGGTGAATGGTTGCCTAAATATAAATTCTTAAAAAAAAAAAGTTACAAAGGCTTGTAATTCGTCTAAAGATAAAGTCCTAATCAAAAGTTATACCATTAGCACTAGCTGAGCAATTTCCATAAACATGGGTCTGGGTACACCAAACATTGGAGATAGACCCTTGCTGTAGAACAATTTTTTTTTGGAATATATCCAAGAAGCATTTCCCAAATTATCCTTGACGAATTAGGGAACACCCTGTATATATAAATGTATATATATATATATACTTATATTATTTTTTTAAATTTAATTATTTGTAATAAAGTGTTTTTTTGGTAAATTTTTAGGTAAATATATGAGTAGTGTTGATTCTGCACTGATACTCGTACCTTATCCTGCACCATTATCGACTTAAAGTCTATCGCTGACTACATCTTCGCAGTCCCTCTGATGACGTCACCATTCGCTCTCATAAAATTGGCAAGAAAATTAGTAAGTTGAATCCAGGTGGGCGACAACTATCCGCTTGCTACGAATTGGAGAAAATATAAGCAAACTGATGCACAGTCATCATGCCTGCCGCATTCCTACAACATCTATCCAAAGGTTAGCCGAAGCGTAGGCAAGTTTGCTTGCACAGGTCATTGTGTTCAACTTCATTTAAGTAAACTGACTCATCATGCTAATTCTTAATTGGCCTTTAGATATCTATTCAATAGACGTCTCATTGATGTAACCGAATTTTTTTTGAGTACGAGGGCGGGTCAATAAGTCCGTGACTTTTGGAATAAAACACAAATTTTTTGATAAAAAAATAATTTTATTTTTCAACGTAGTCTCCCTTGAGCTCTATACACTTTGTCCAACGCTTCTCCAATTTTTTTATCCCTTCCAAAAAAAACGATTTGTCTTCAGGTTTGGGAACAAGAAGTAGTCGCTCGGAGCCAAATCTGGAGAATAGGGTGGATGAGGGAGCAATTCATAGCCAAATTCATGGATTTTTGCCATGGCAACTGCACATGTGTGCACCCTTGCATTGTCTTGGTGGAAAAGAACTTTTTTCTTGGCCAAATAAGGTCGGTTTTTTTTCAAATCGTCATTGAATCGGTCCAATAAGTTGGCATAATATTCCCCATTGATTGTTCTTCCCTTTTGAAGGTAGTCAATGTGGATTATCCCGCGTGCATCCCAAAAAACAGTCGCCATAACTTTATTGGCTGACAAATCCACCTTGGCCTTCTTTGGCGCCGATTCACCCTTAGAAACCCACTGTTTTGACTGTTGTTTGTTCTCTGGTGTGTTGTGATGGATCCATGTTTCGTCCACGGTTACAAAACGGCGCAAAAACTCCTCCATATTGCGATTAAACAACGCCAAACCAACCAACGCCAATAAGCACACGAAATTCACTTTTTTCCATTTTCTCCTCAAATTAGTGAGTAGTCTGATAAAAATAGCTGTCAAACACAAACTAACTGACGCAGCAAGTTTAAATTTTGACAGGAGTCAACTGACAGATGCCTGTTGACAGGAGCAGTGTTGCTGTTTCAGTAAAGAGGGCAGAAATTCAAAAAGTCACGGACTTATTGACTCGCCCTCGTATATTTTGTTAGGTTGGATACTAATACGAGTATATGCAGAAAGTTTAGAAGAAGTTATATAGAAACATAAATTTTGTAAGCCGATTCGAATCGCAATTAAATGCTCTTGTGCGTTCATTGTAGTGGCTCTAGTGATGATGTCACGCAAAGTTGAAAAGAAAAGAAAAGTTGGATAACCATTTACCAGCGTTAATTTATTCACATACATGTATATACATGCGGCAACATGAGGTCATTTAATTCGATGTTGCGTGTATAAGCAAAGCCGGCAAAAATTAATATGGTAAAGGTATTGTCTTATGAGGTAACAAAATTAGCAAATAAGGAAAAATCAATTAAATAAATGACTGAATGCATTAAGCGCATTTACATTAATCTTCTTAAGTTATCATATTCAACTATCGCAAAAGAAATATTCTTTCACTCTGTCATTTAATAATACTCGTACATAATGTATATCTTTCCGCTGTGATTATAGAAGGGAAAATGTTTTCTTAAATTAAGTATTCTCCTCTCAGTGTTGGACTGTGTTTTTTTCCCCCTTTTTGTTAAACTAACGAGGTTTTTCAAAAAATCGATTATCGGTTTCTTTATAAATAAATAAACAACATAGATGTATCTGAAAAAATATCCATGTAAATATAGTTACTGATAACAACAAAATAAGATCGTTTCACAATGAAATTGGTTGTCTACGGACACACGAACTTGAAAAATCTGTGGACGTTAAATCCCAAACGTAAATAATCCGGAGAGCTTTAAATGAAAGTTACAATTTATAACTATTACAATCAAGCATTTACCCATTTAAATTCTATGCTGGCCACCTAATGGCCATCCAAATGACAAATTTAGTTCAATCACTTTATTCTGTTGCATGCAACATAAAGCGATGTCAACTGATACATACAATCAATCTCATCGAAGTTCGAAATTTCGAAAGACTCAATTTTGCATTGTAGGTCACCGCTCAACTTTTGAATGCAAATCATGTCACAAATTCCTTTAAAGACAAAAATAAACTTCAACAAAAACATAAGAAAGTCCTGGTGACAATGCATCAATTTGCGACAAACTCCAACTGTCAAATGCAAAAGAGAAAAGAATAAAAAGAAAAATTTGTCACTTTTTCAATGACAGGTAATGCATTTCAATCTCACACCAAAGTTGTTCTAGGCGCACATTCTTGTCAAACAGACGTGTGCCAAATGTTGATGACACCGCATAGCAAGTGCATAATATCTCTTTCGTGTGCTTTACCGTACATACGAGTATGTACATAAGTGATGTTCCGCTGTCGTGCTTTACATTAGCTCATTCTGCCGACAAAAAACATAGAAAAAGAGGGAAAACCCATCAATATGAAGGCACTCCTACGCAAGCACCTTGCGATATTCACATATGAATAAAACCAAACATTCAAGCTTTGCTAAGGCGTTTGGCATTGTCAGAGAAATATTCAAATGTTCCATGCGAGTAATCATGTTTATTGTCAAATTAGTGAAACGCGATGGTGGCGAACGAGATTAGCGCAAACTGGGCATACAGATACACAATTGAGATTATTGATTGTCTAAACACCTACGAGGGCAGAGTAAAGATGACACAAGCGCCGATGACCGATTAGAACCATGAAGCCAGCTAACTGCTATTCAACTTTGGTTTAAAGAGTGGGCTACAAGAACGATTCAGTTGTAAGTGTAGGTATTTGTTTTTCAGATCGTCTGTAAGTGAATTTCAAGTAAAAAGTTACAGTGACAGCCACGAGTTTGAAACCGCATCAGGAATGGCATTAGCTTTGAACATAGAATCTAGATTGTTAAAAGAATGAATTTTGTCTTGCATCCAAACTCAAGAAACTACTTTTTGTGCATTCTAAATGATTGCACAGAGTGCGGATGAAGGAAAGTTAGGGAGGAAAGAAAGAGAAATACATATGTATGTATATTGGTCTTAAATGTTTGCAAGTTATAATTACTTTTATTCAGGCAACTAATTGGTCTTAAATGTTTGCAAGTTATAATTACTAGGGAATAGAGAGCTCAGCGGGGCATCCTATAAGCGGATTGTACGGATTAGAAAGAATCACGATATTTGAGAGTACGTTTAAAAGTGGGCTTGAGGGTATACTGATGATATTGAAGGGGCGGAATGCTACTGGAGCACTGGTGGCGAAAACAGCATTGGAACAAATTGAGGCAAGAGACATTACATTGGAGTTCACGTGCTTCAATTGACTGTACAACATTTTCGTCACCTGTGAGTTTTAATGCACTTTTTCGAATCCTACTAGATAGATAGGTGCAGAGAGGCCTTTTAGGCGTTGGCATTGTACTCCAATTTTGGCGGATAAATGCCTTATATATTGAAGCCATGATTAGATGGAGTGAAGTATTTATTACATCGCTTGAGGAAATCTAGACATTTCGCAGCATTTTTGACGATGACGAATAGGTGGTCGTCAAACTTAGGTTGTCATTGACACCAAGAATAGAAAATTTTTTGGTTTCGACGACACAAGTGCTTTTCATGGATAATGGCTTTGTGTTTAAATTTCGGAATTTATTGAGCTCAATATACACTGCCGTTCCCGTTCTATAGCCGAAAAGCAGGGACGTAAGTCCTGGAACGAATACGCAAAGGAATATATTGGATTAGAAGTAGAAGACAAGGGATCGTTGATGAAAAGACATAAAAGAGCCCCGCAGTACACCAGTATTTATTTTGTGGATATAAAACTTGAAACCGCCAAGGGAACTTGAATTAACGTTCATTTTTAACGACGGGCTTGAAAAATGCTATCCATATGCTCGGAAAGAATACTAAAGATGAAAAAGCATACGCAGTGGTTTTGCCAGTGGGAAGAACACCTCTTCAGAAGAAGGGAAGATATACCGTCTGGACCAGCGGATTTGTGAATCTTAGGATCTTTAAGCACACTTGCCATTACATGAATCTGAAAGTGAATTCGTCCCATTGAAGATGCGATTAACTCAAGTGTAGGCGGGATATAAAGCACAATCTGGAAGTGTTGACCTGACCTCAAGGTGTGCTGCAAGCAGATTAGCCTTGCCCAAAGAAGTGACAGCTGGAATATCATTGAATAAGGCAGAATTTCTTATGCTTTTGACTAACAACAAACAATTTGAGGACAGTGTTGTGTTTTTTCCATCAGTTCTTGGTCATATTGAAATTTCACACGCTTTAGAAAGGCATTGCAGTCGATCCTGACTTGTTTTAACTTTTTTCGGTTTTCCTCTGTCAAGTTGGTTTTATAGGACCAACAAAGACTTTCTCTGACCCTGACAGTCTTTTTCCAGCTCGAGTCGTACCACACCTGGGTGGGTGGCCGTGGCTCGAGTGGTAGTGTATTAGCTTCCCAATCGGATGGTTTGGGGTTCAATACCAGCCGTGCCCAAAAGACTTTTATTCAGGCAACTAAAATTTAGTTAGATGAATGGTTGCCAAATACAACAACAAGTCAATTTACACTAATAATTTAGTCTGCCCATTAAATGTTGGATGCCAGCGAAATAATCACTGAGCCCAAACATTTTTCTCCCTCTCTCTATCCAATTTTTCAAAGACTTAACACGTGCTCCGGCATTTTAAAAGTAGTAATACCCTCTTGAGTGTTAAGTTCTAAAAAAAACAAAACAAAAATCTTTTCTTTTGGTTTGATGTTCTTAATTCGAAGAGATGAAGGATCCATTCCAAAGAGAGTAGTGCCTATGATCATATCAGCAGCAGTATCCACGTTGCTATCGAGGAAATATAATGACCAATATAATTCCTAAAGGAGGTGCTATGTTCGCTCCAATTGCCATATAGTTTTTTTTAGGATCTTTTGTATATCTGTGTTGTCAGTGATTTACTTTTCAGGCTGGGAAGTTAAAAACAAGTCCAAGGTGCTGGAGTTTGTTAAGCTATTGTATATCTCTACGTACGTAAATATCGAGGAAGCAGTGTGAAAATTGTGATGGAAACAATGCACCAACAAAATTGATTACCACAACCCGCCATCCATCGGTTGTAACATGTATTCTGTCACTCAGTGAAAGCAACAGTAATTTGACCAGGGGCAGGGGATTTGAGACACCCGCACTGTGATTAAACACTACTTTGACCAGGGTCAGAGGAGTTGAGATGTCCACACTGTTATTAAATAACACTATGCTAGTCCTGTCTTCATACTAAATCGCGGCCGTTAGATTTTCACCGGAATCGGCCAATGACTTTTTAAGTTATTTTAAAACATATGCAAAATACAATTAATTTCATCTTAAAAATGGAGCACTGTTTTAAAACTTTTGCAATACTAATCGAAATCTATTAACATAGCACACTCAGAATCATCTGTGTTACTCAAGGAATAGCAACGTCAATGTAGTACTAACTACGATATCATTAAAACATATTAAAAGGTTCTCAAAATTAGTCGTTCTTTGAAAAGAAAACTATATGTCCTTTTTTCTATTTTTTTTCAAAAATTACATGTCGCGAATAAAATTTCATTAATACAAAGTATAGCAGACCTTAAATCAAAAAATTCCATCGTCTTGTGCAGAGTGAATGTGTGCAATTCTTATCAAATTTACTTAGCTTACAAACAAAAATAAACTAGCCGAAATGGGTGCGACCGATGAGTCACTCCAAGAACTTCCTGATAAACAGAACTTGTAGTATTCTCCAATGCTATTACTTCTATCCTTTAGTTACGCTTGCTCGAAAAAAACCTAATAGAAATACTGAACTACTCGTAAAATCCTTGTGCTTCTTTGAAGCGGACTATTCTGTTCTACACTAGAACTAAGAAAGTGAGTAATTTCTCATTACTCAGAGGTGAAGAGATAAAAAAATCATAGGGTTAAAAAGTTATATATACAATATACATATATACGAACCCTTTAACCAACATTGGGTCAGAATTCAAGGTAGTTTAATTCGGCCTAATCACGGCTGAAGGTAGCCATAACCAAGAAAAGGCAGACACTTACTTAAAACCACCTTACCCGGATGAGATTATAATTAAGAAAACCGGAGATACGAGTATATTCCATGCCGACATGATTGGGTAATTAAAGCCGGATCCTACACTTCAAGAAGTAAGGACGAATGTGAACCGATTCCGAAAAACTGCGGGCGGAGATGTTCTACTCTCGCTAAATAAATCGGCGAACAACACAACAGCGGCATATAAACAGAAAATTAAAGAAACTCTAGGAGAAAACGGCAACGTTTCGTTGATAACGCAAGAGGTCTTGGTAAAATGCAAAGATATTCCCAAAGTGACGTCTAAGAAAGAGATCTGCTTCTGTACAAATAACCGATAGCAGCACATGTTCAGAATATAAAAGCTCCTAGGAAACTATATGCAAACAAATGTAAATATACTACCGCTAAGTTTCAATCATTGCGAAGCATCTATGGAACTTTCTGGAGTAAACAGTTCGTGAATTAAAATTGACATAGCGATTCTATGTGAACAATGCAGAAACCTGAGATTGGATAGTGGCCCACTCCCGACTATTCTTAGTAATATAGCAGTACACATACTCAGGGACTTAAGACGATTAAAAGACAGTTAAAATAATCGAATTTATGCCTCACGGCGAACTTATGTTCAAGTGGAAGTAGCTTTAGCAGGTAAGAATATGGCACTGCCAATGCATGTCAGCAAGAACTAGGTGAATTTTACGACATTGTTCGAAATATTGTGTATTTTCAGCAATTAGACTTAGACTTAGACTTACTTAGACAATTAAGTAATACTTAAACAGAATTAGTAATTAGTTTTGGTATAATTTACGAGTATTTGTGAGTTGATTCTTTTATTTATTTCAATGGGAAATTATGATTTATTACTTTGGCGATTGTATAACAAATTCGAAACAATTCACAGAATTCAAAAATTAAAACATCGCTTATAATACTACAGTTAACTACACAATACTTGGACAATTAGATAAATAAATAATTAAATAATAGTAACAGTGTGCTGGGTCATCACTTGCTAGAACTACACAGCAACATCCTTCGAACATAACGAACTGGAAAATTACAGATACACCATCCAACACAATCATCATCCTCGTCATCAACTCAACAGGAGTGGTGCTCATTAAACGTTTTGCTCATTGACTCTCTCGACGTCAACTCCTCGTCCTTCTTTTATAATCTACGCCCGTCAGCTCCCATCCTACAGCCATTACTACTGAACTTAACTAACACACCACTCCGCCGCCAGTGCCACTTCATCATCATCATTAACACTGCGAATGTTTCAGAATGCAAACATTTTATTTATACAATTTATATTCATCCCTACGAATGTAATTTCGCTGAGTGCTACTTCTCATTCCGTGTATGTATCTATGTATGTGTGCTATGGTCAGAAATTAACGCGGAGTGTTATTTCCAGTTCTATATTGTTACACTACCTATTACTCGTTTTTTGAAAGCATAAACGCAGGGGAGAACTTCAGATTGTACCCATAACTTATGAACGATTACGAAGTTAATACGAGTACTTTCATCAATGAATATCCATATTATTTAAAAATAAATTTGAAACCGTAACATCAAAGATAATAATCAAATGATTTTGCATAGCAATTTTTAAAGTAACGGAATTTTTTCTTACAAAATTTGGAAACAGAAAAACACACCAGATTGATACGTTTTTGAAAAATCATTCTTTACTTTTTTAAGAAAATATTGATTATATCGGACATTTTAAGAAGTTTGACTGTCATGCGAAGGCACTTTGAAATTATATGTACTCGTATATCACTAAGAAATCAAATAAACTTTTTTTTTAGAAAAACAGTATACTTAAAAGATTTTACGAACATACTTTCTACAAAATTGTCAAAATAGTGAGTGAAAAGAGTGCACATGGTGCGAAATAAATAAAAAGTACAAGTGTATGTTGCAGAAAATGAAGGATTTCTTGAAAATTGGAAGAACAATTATCATTCTTCAAACAAATGAAAAACTTCACATTGTTTTTCTATTGTATTAAGAAGGAGTCAAAATTAATATTTAATAGACCTATTCCCTAAGTCAAATTGCATTTCTATACTTTTTTTGTCGAAGAAGACTAAATAATCAGGCTTAATCGAACATTTTTCAAGATCATTATTTTGGTACTTTGATAATCGTTTCAGTAGCCTTAGTCTTGTAGTCAAGACTTATTTTTCCTCATCACTACTCTTCAGTTACAATTACAATTTATATAAACAATATTTTATTGAGACATATGAAAATTCTGAATAATTAAGTTTTTTATTCACAATAGTAATTTGTATTCTTAATAGTATTTAAGAAAATATATCGTTAACATATACATTAAAAATCGAAATATGCAATACTACTCGTACATACATACATATATGTATTTTCAATATTTTTTCAGTATATGCTTGCTCCCAATTTTTGGAATAGAACTATCTGAAAGTATTTAGTTTGGTTTGAATATTGATTAGTTGCTGACCGTTGTGAAAGAGTATTTCCAAAGAATTTCCTTCCCGTAATTCTATCGATTTCTTTAAAAGATTGTGAGGATGGATGGACGTATTTCGTTAAGCCTTGACTTATAAATGTTATTCAGATCAATTCTAACTCTTTCCTTGATCATCTTACTAAGCCATTGAATTTTTGAACGAAGTTCTCGGTATTCATAATTAATTCTATTAAGATGTGGATGGAAAATTCTCTTCAGTTGTCTGAGTTAAACATTTCTTAGCTTGGTTAGTTTTTCCGTGAAGTCCGAGATATTATTTTATCTTAGCTTTTGAATCTTATGGATTTCGGAGTTTACCTCTATACAGGATGTTATTTGCTCATTAATTTGATTAAGTATCGTATCTATTTCGAAGCTGGAGACATTTCTGGAATATCCACCTGGGACACTAAGTCTAAAATCTTCCCAATTGGTGTTTTTGAAACTAATGTGTGAAGGGTGTGGCAACATGAGTAGGAAAAAATTAGAAAGTTTATTCTCCAATTCTATTCCAAGATGGACGGAAAGAGTAGGGAACTTTGTACAGATCAATTGACTTGCATGTCTTGCTGAATTCAGAGAAGAGGATATAAGAAAAAAGTCCAGAACTGAATAGGATCTTGAAAATGTAGGGGTATTGGGGGATAATAAGTCTAAATTCATGAATGGTGCGCTATAAAACTAGTTGTAAAAGAGGTTTCCACTTCTAATTAGGGTGCTATCCTCCCATGACGAATGACTTGAGTTGAAGTCTCCTCCTATTATGACAGCATTATATGTACTCATTAGATTATAAAGCCTTTCGAGATCTCTTTGTAGAAGCTGACAAACATTAGAAGGGTGTCGTGAAATAACGCCGAATTTCTATGTTCGGTCTTATTTCACTTTGCTAAAGTGTAATAAAGCCGATTCGGCCTTATTTCATTTTACTTAAATTTACTTCATTTTATTTATATTTAATTATTATTTCCTTATTTATTTAAATTTATTTATTTCTATCGTCATCATTAATCTATTGTACTATTCAAGCAACGAAATCAAGATCCTTTGTTTGTAGTTGTTGGTATGCTACACTACCAACAACTACAAACTACCTTATTTTTACCAATAAGACTTTGAATGAGATATTGATCAGATTTTTCGATTCATTAAGAAAATAGCTGAAGTCACGCGTTGCATTATTCTCTGAGTTGTTTGTACTCGTAACAGCAACTGTTCCCGATAACGGACGTACTCATATTCGAACCTATTTGCTGGTTGCTGTAGTGCCTTCTGACTGCAGCTTTTACTTTCGGATTTACAAGGCTATAAATTTGACCTTCTACTTACACTTGGTTTTTGTGAATAAGAGTAACTGTATTGTATTATGTGTTAAGGTACGAAGGACAACCACTGTAACTAGCTGCGTGGCCAGTTGAATTACAATTTACACATTTTGGTGGTGGTATAGATTGATTCGCTTCCTTAAGGGACTTAACAGAAGTAATATACACGTTAGAATTATACGATTTGGCACAGAGGACGCACCGACTATTGTAAGAACAACACTCGCTAAATCGATGACAGCGATAGCATCTTACAACCGTTGTTTTTTCCCCAAATTATTAGCTGAAAGAGTTAATGCCTTATATTAATAAGATCTTTAATAGATTCTCCTATCTTTAATTGAAAATATTTAATTTGATATTAAGTTCCTTAGTTTTAGAAGTAGAAAATGAAACTATTTTACTTACCTTGACATTAGGAGCGGCTTTTTTGATTGCTTCACAGGATGTGTTACCATCAAGCGCTTTCAACAAAATTCAGACTTTCTTTGCTCGTACCGTACCGCTCAATCTATCAATCATCATTTTATGCACATTAACGTTGCTAACATAGACTCTGGTTTTTCGATAACCCATGCTAATAAACTTACGTGCTAAGTTAGATACTTTACACTCTTTCGAAGCAAGATCTATACCCTCATTTATAATTTCATAGTTCGCAGGACAACAGTTATTTTCGTTAACACTTGTTGGCATATGATTATTATTTTGATTCGATGCAATTTGATTACAGGCGCTACTTGAAACACTCTTGCGTTCTCGCGCTGCTGCAAAACCGGTTTCCAAAGACTCGCTCTCTGCTAGAAGTATAGAAGTAAAAATGGGTTATCGGTAAGGTTCATTTATTTAGCAGAGCGAATAGATGCATCATCCGCATGGTTTCTCTTCCTTTATTCTGGGCTGAAAAAGTCCCATTTACAATACTGCGAGATGCGATACGTTGTTCGAAAACGAGAGCTCATGAACTGTCAAAAATATTTCCGTAACATGTAATTCAATGTGTTCGTTTACAATAATGCGAGTCTCGCAGCGATCATCGCATTCAATTTCGAAAATCTGGAAAACTCTCACATCTCGCAATGCGTGACAGATAAATTGTTGTTATTTTGATTTTGAGCTTGTTATTTGTGAGTGGTGTTTTAATGCCATTGTAAACAGACCTCCGATGTCTGAATGCGAGAGACCTCGCATTCGAATTCGAATGCGACTCTCGTATCACATCTCGCAGTATTGTAAATGGGGCTTAAGGTTGTCAATTTCTGTGGTCCAATTATTTGGATTGTCATCGCTATCAGTAATAAAGGGTGACCAAATAAGAATGATAGGAAAAAAATTTAAATAAAGCAATAACGGTGTGAGATATAAAATTAATTCTGGCTTTATTTTGAAGCTAGTTCATGCATTTATGTGTAGAATAGCACAGCATTCAAATTACCGCCTCGGCTTCGCTGGCAGTGCTTCAAGCGGTCGGTACAATTTTTGATGACTCGGTCCAATATGTTCGGCGTTATTCCCGTAATAGCGTATCGAATCTTGGTCATGAGCTCATCCAAAGTAGTTGGCTTTTTAGCGTAGACTAAGGACATGACATAGCCCCAGAGAAAAAAATGACAAGTCAGTTTTTCAATTGTGTAATTGGAACTCAGACAGAAAAATTCTGCGTGTGAAGGCATAGCACTGCCACGTAGAATTGGCTGTTGTAGAGTTTCAGCCACAAAAAACTAGTGCGAATTATAACTTCGAATCACTCTGAGTGAAGAAAAAACTCTCCGTCCTATTCACACTCCCACAGAAAGTAACCGTGTATCTTTTTTCATTTCGAAAGAAATAAGGTTCGATGATGCCGCCATGCTATAAACAGCACTAAACAGTTAATCTTTGTGGATGCATTGATGCTTGGCCGAACACTTATTTATTGTGTTCGCTCTAATAATGGCAATTTTGCTTGTTGACTGCAAACCAAAAATGGGCATCGTCCGAGAACATGATTTCTTGGCCAAAGTCCGGATCTCCGGCCAACAGCATTGTGTATGGTCGTCCGTCTTCAATTCTTGCGTTAGCAGAACCTTATGTGGATGCAGGCCCAAATCTAACCGCAAAATAAGCGGGTTGACTGTCTTACGATGCCCAATTCAGCTAATCCGCGCCGTATCGACATCTCTGGGTCTTTTCCGATACTGGCCGCTATGGCGGCTAGGTTAAGTTAGGTAAAATTGACTGTTGGAAAGACCAAACCCACTTAGGCCTATTGGCCCATTGTGATGCCTTATCGATGCCTCCTACTCATGGAACCAATTTGAGCGTATGATGAAGCGTAGCAGACTGTTAAAGTCTATATTATTTAGATCGCTAAGTCGTTTTAGCAGAAAGGGTTGAGAAAGGTTGAGAGTCTATGATTGGAATTTTATATTTCATATTGAAAAAGAGAACAAGATCAGTTTTATGGGGTTTTACTCCCGGTACACAGCGATCTGCCCGACGGGTTAATGGGTTAAGATTTAGCTGAAGGAGTCCTTTAATGGTACTAAAGTGCTTACCTGAAATAGCTATAGCAACGACATCCGCATAGGCAATCACACTGCTACCACCCGCTTCCAGGTATATCAGCAGTTCATTAACCACTAAGTTCCAGAGAAGGGGAGAAAAGACACCGCCTTGTGGCGTATCTCTGCTGACACACCTTTTAGCAGAAGCTCCACTCAGTTTGGAGTTGATTATCCTGCTATTTAGCGTAAGACTGATCAACTCCCCAAGTGAGTCGTCTACATGCAGAGATGACAGTTACAATTGCGGATAGGAAAGCGGAAAGGAAAGCAACCATTTTGTACTCTCTACATTGTAGGCATCGTTCGATGTGACTAGTCAGTGAATGCAGAGCCGTTTCCATCGACTTTCCTTTACAGTAGGAATGTTGAGCTGTTTACAAAAGTCTTGGATCAATTTTGCCTCGTATATGAATATCAATCAGTCATTCTAGAGTTCTCAGAACGAAAGATGATAGAATTATACATAGGTCTGACGTCCTTTGGAACAATATGGGAGCATTTTTCGGCTTTGGAAATAAGAACTACATTGACTTCTCTCCATTAAAGTGGAATGCGGATTGGTTCTACACAGCTCCTCATGATATTATCCAGCGTAGGCAGGATAATTTCTGAAGATCTGTGTAGCTCGGCAGTTATTATACCGTCCGGACCAGCAGACTTGTATGGTTTGAAGCTATGCTATGAAGCAGGACGGAACCATAGCCTGATTGAGAGCCAGGGTGAATTCCTTGACTTGAGGGTTCAGAGGATAATGTTTGTGACATTATTCCTCTGTATTTTTTTCCTATAATTCCGGAATGCTGGTTGGCTCGGAGGAGTATCACTCAGACTGAATTGGATATATCTATGGTCTGAAAATGTGTGATCAGACGTTATCATCCATTTCGTTATCATTTGGGTGATGTTGTCGGAGACAATAGTGATATCTAGCACTTCCTGTCTCTTTCTTGTTATAAAAGTGTTAGTACTTACAATATAATCAAAAAGTGACTCACCTCTATCGTTGATGTCGGTACTGATGAGAGTTACAGTCGCACCCGATGATGAGACCAGTTTTTAGTCTTCCGGCTTCTAGTACCACCCTTTTTAGGTTATCACCAAGGAAAGAGCCAACATGATCGTGGCCAAGATATGCCGATGCCAGCCAGTAGGAGCCTTTGACAGTCTCTAGTCTGGCAACGCCTAAGTCGGGGTCGTTGAGGTTAGGAAGTGAAAATGCATTAAGGCTAATTTACAAGTTCTAATCTTACCTTTGTCGCTTGTATATAGCGGAACGTATACAGGCGTCTGGATTAGGATGATGTGTTCTCCGTTTTTAGAAAGACGTTTTAGATCCGCACTTCTCTCAACCTCCCGAATGGATCCAAAGGTTTTGATAATGCGTAAAGCATTTCGGCGTCTTAAGTAGAGCGCGTTATATGGAGCGTGGCGATGCAGCTGAGCTCCAGAGTCCTCCATAGTGGGAGGAGTTTTAATAGCAGCGACAAGTCCGTGGCCTGCCACAAACTTGCTGCTGCTAGGGATGGAGGAAGTGATGGGACCATGGCTTGCCACTGTCTTAACACTCTTTGAAGATCTGTTTTTAGGCTCTTTGCACCTGCCTTTAGAGGATGGTGGACCACGGTCTGCCACAATTTTACCTCCGCTCAATGCAGGAGCCGTTCTACCGCCCGGTATTAAAAGATTACCGTCCTCGGGGTTTTTTTTAGAGATTTTGTCCATAATATTGTCCCACGAGTAGCGGAGAAAGGGACTCATCTGCAGAACTTCTTGAGATTCTTTGGCCTTACTCAGCCTCTACAAATCGACAAGTTCGATGCTCAGGGTGGAGGAATGACAGCTATGTTTTCTTCATTTCGCACCAATCTTTATCTAGTTGGTGGCTTAAGATCCCAAATAATGTACTCACGCTCAAACTTTTCCAAGTTCCGACGAATTGCCTGCGCACTGAAGCCATGATAACGAAATTCATTTTGAGTATTTATAACTTAGCCGGAATTTCGATAATATTTTTTTAATAATTTCCGCACATGCGGCAATCGTAAAACGATGCATGTTAAAATGTCCAACCTTACGAGTACTTCTTTTTTTTTAAGGACTTAACACTTAAGAGGGTATGACTACTCTTAAAATGCCGGAGCACGTGTTAAGTTTTTCAGAAAATTGGCTCCATGGGTGGCATCCAACATTTAATGGGGGGGACTAAATTATTAGTGTAAATTGACTTGGTTTTGTATTTAAGCAACAATTCATCTCACGAGATTTCAGTTACCTGAAAAAATGTCGTTCTGTCACGGCTGGTATTGAACACTGAACCGTCCGAATGGGAAGTCAATACACTACCACTTGAGCCAAGGCCACCCACCCACTGAATATTTTGACAGCTGGATGTCATTGGTAACTTTGACAGCTCTGCTAAAACATGACAATTGGAAAAACTATCATCGTTATCTGGTCACACTATATCGTCTAACTGTAGATGAAAATTTTGGCAATCCATACCAGATGATTCGTTGCGAATGCAGTTCGTCGATATGCTTCCAAAATTATTGTTACTCGATGTCATTGCCTCGCTGGTCCTTTTGGTAGACAATGCATTATTATAACTGTTACAAAGATCGATTTTTAAGTCACGCGTAATAGATTGGACTACAGTCGAACTCTTCCTAATGATAGGTATGAGCACAAAAGCTCACGTAAAAATTACTACTCAATAGAAGCACGGAATTAATGTTAGCTCGACTGTACGCCAATACAACTCACACTCGACTGCATCACTATTTTCAGAAAAAAGATTTGTTCAGAAATAATGTAAAGTGTTACCAGAAGTTATAAAAATCGAGTATATTTTAGATTTTGCAGTTGACGAAAGGACTAAACACCTTTGCCCTCGTGATCAAAATGATCAAAAAATTGCAGGTAGCGATATCCAGCCTAGAGTTTAACACGGACTCATTTCTTATTCAAATGTAAGAATGAACTTATATGTTGAATAGAAAAGAGTTCTTGAACTGCCGGCGATTCAAAGATGCACTGTAACTGGAAGCATTTTTAGAAGCAGAAATACCCAAAGTGAGAAGGAGTGAAAAAAAGCCAAATACATGCCACAGTCTACAGTTTGAACTTTGGTGTAACAATGAATGTTCTTCATGGTAGATTACGGGAACGACATTTTCAAAATTAATTAAAATATCAATGGGCGAAATGATATCAAACACCAAAGATAATACAAGTAAGTGTATACAATTTGAATAGATATCAACGGTCCGATTCAAAACCCAAATCCATCGGATGAACTCAAAGGATTAATAGGAAGAAAATCATTTTAGAGAATCCATTATACAAATACGTATTATAAATATATGTATGAGTATTTGAAGAAGTACAAGATCGAATACTTATGCCTCCAACTCTGGAATTAAAAAGAATCCAACAAATTCTCATGGAACAATTTCAAAAAAGATTTCCCTAATGGAAAACGACATTTCCTGTTTCGTATTATTAAACATCGTTCAAGTTGAGAAGCTGTTTCTGTTGTGGTTTTCGAATGTAGAAATGTACTTTCTCCACAACTTCTATTCTATATATAGATATTTTCTCCCCTTATCACAGCATTCGTATATTAATATATATTTCGTATGTACATATGTACAATATATAATAAACTTAACACTGAAAACTCTTGCTCAACAAAATGTTATGTCTTTCCATTGTTCCTGTTCAATAATTCCCAGTTGGCCAAACGCTTGTTCAATACTTTCATTGGTGTTGTGAAACAAATATACCAATATGTAGATAAAATTGTACTATTGTAGTTAGGAAGTCTTATTCTCTCTTTCGGACCTTGGACCTTTGCTATGCAATAATTAATGTCTGTTTCGAATAATCTAGACACACTAGCGCTCATCCTGAATATAAAACATTAAAGCCATAAAATGGAAACATCGTCCAATTACTAAACTTAATATGATATTATTTTATATAATTTACTTAGCACTAGAGATAATAATAATAAAGTATATGTTTAGTTGGAAAGGTATGTAGATTCACGAATATGAAAAAAACGGTATTCTGAAATGTTTCTAATACGATTATAACACACGCTCATAAAATCAAGGTGGATACTATAAGAGACTGGTTTCAGCTGATTTTAGAATACAAAGCTTCAGATTAAATTACATCTATACCACCAACAAAGTTATAAATAGTATGTTAGCAAAAGCATGTAGCTTACGGGAAAATCACAGCTTGATTTTTTTCTTAAGGTTTTTAACATTTCCTAAATGCTCAAAATCCTTAATATATCTCCAGTATACTCTATTCCAAATTATCGCCTCACACCATTGTCGAAAACTTGCACCCAATTTGCCTGCACAGTGCTGTGTTAATATTTCAGGCGGTTGTCCTTTTGTAGAAGTCGATTCCGGTTTCCACGTCCCAACAGCATATCAGTGGATGCCAATATTCGTTTGCGTAGTTGGTTTATTCCCACCGCTCGTAAAGAGCTGTAAACATGCGCTTTTGTCAAATGTTTCCCTGTTTGCTGTACGACAGTTTTAGCATGCGCAGTCCACTTAAGTCTTAAGGGACCGTTCAAATACAGCTATATCACTGTAATCTGGGTTCACCCCATATCTTTATAACCGTTCCAACTTAAATACTTTTTTAATGGATTTCGGTTATTAGCGCCTTCGCCGCAACGACTTTTTAATAACAAAGCTTTGCGAATACCGAGAATCACTTCATGAAAACAAAATATTTTCTATGTTTTTCTTCATAGTTGAAAAAAAAAGACCAACATTTTTAAAATATGCTCTTTTTCCTTAAGATACAATCTAAGTTGAAACGAAAAAAACCACAATGTCACGGAAATATCTGGTAATTAACTTGTGTATTGTCTCATCTTCCATTCCAGAACTTATTGCATACATACCTCTTTTTTTAAGGTGAGGTGAAATTTCAAAAATTGTCAACTTGCGAAATACATTCAGACACTTTTCAAATAACCAACAGCTTTATCACTGACTTGACGGCATATCGTACCCGTGTAGTATAGTGTCCGCCAAATTTTTTTTTTTCTGAAAATGCTATAAAAAAAAACTACTAAATATTTTCCCAAATTTCTTTTTTTATTTGAAAGTACAGTCCTTCCGGTTAATAATGGAAAATAATTTCATTCAAATGGCTGCAGTAGCCTACACGATCGGTCCAATTTTTAAGCACATTATCGATTGTGTGCAGCTGTATTTCACCAACGGCTTCACGAATATTGTCCTTTAAAGCGTCAATTGTCTCTGGCTTGTCGGCGTAACACTTATCTTTTACGGCACCCCACAAATAATAGTCCAACGGTGTCAAATCGCAGCTCCGAGGTGGCCAAACGACATCAGCTCTGCGGCTGATAATGCGATTTTCAAAAACAGGGCGCAAAACATCGAGTGTACCTTCGGCTGTGTGGCACGTAGCGCCGTCCTGTTGAAACTAAATATTGCCAATATCCTCCTCTTCAATTTTTGTGAACAAAAATTAGTTCAACATGGCCCGACAACGATCGCCATTGACTGTAACGGCCAAAAAAAAAAATGGCCCAATTATGCCTCTGGAACAAAAGCCGCACCAAACAGTGACTCGTTTTGGGTGTATCGGCTTTTCAATGTATGCGTGCGGGTTTTCTGTGCCCCAAATGCGACAATTTTGCTTGTTTACATACCAGCCAAGATCAAAATGAGCTTCATCTGAAAAGATGATTTTCTTGGCAAAATCGGCATCTTCTCCAAGTCGATCGCAGGCCCACGTTCCCAGCGTTGTTCAAGAGTATACACAACCATATTCGTTTAGCGGAAGGATAAAGCTAATTATATGTCAAATCAAACATGAGCTAAGTGTTACCATTCACGAAATAAGCACTAGTTGAAAAAAAAAAAACGTTAGATGGCGGACCCTATATTTTTAACCCATTAAAAGTCCTGCATTAGACTGTTTTGCCAAAAAGGCATTCCATACGTATTACGCTTTTTCAAAATGTTGCGGATGATTTCGAACCCAGAATTTACAGCAATTTTAAACACATATTTTCTGACGACATTCCTCTGTATTTCATCTCCTTCTGTTATTATTAACCGTTGAAACAAGCAAACGCGTTTGATTTGATCTAATGCTAGATTTTTCATCCAGGTATCTGCATTGCTACTGCGACGCTTGTTATTTTTTGTAAATTTGAAGACCTTAGTACCTACATCTTTTTTTTTAGCCTGATTTTGACAACCTTCGTAACAAAGGAACTGATTTAGCTTTTTCAACTACTGACTTTTTTGATGTGGAAACTTCGCAGTTCTCATTACATTACGCTTTGGTACAACCGCCTACATCCCTACATTGTCATATCCATCGTTGTCATTTTTCCTTTATACGATACTTCTCAATCATTGTTCAAAACTTCGACGCGTATGTTAAACTGTCACGTATACCTTTCTTTATTAATTAGCGCTTGCTCAAAGGGTTTTGTGCATCCTGAAAATGTTTGCGCGAGTGGAAGCAAATTATGTATATTAGGTATGACTAGCACTAAGAAGTAAAGAACTCGTCTTGGCATTCCAGAAGGGGGTCGTACTACTAAGGAATGAATTTTGATAATTCGTGGTACGTCCTAAAATGGGTTTGAAGCTAGACTGATGAGCACTCACAACAAAACGAATTCAACTGTCGAAGGTTTGAAGGGACTGAATGCTATTGTAGTTTCAATTTCTTTGGTGAAGGAAGCATTGTCAGCGTCGTTCATAACAAACCAATAACCTTAAGCGGCATTTTTCTATCACAGAATATTGTGGAGTTTACCGCCGATTAAGCCACCCAACGCTAACTATATATGCGGCTTCGTCATCACAATATCCTTGGTGGATGACATACCTCTGCCTTTCAATATCGAATGATGTGAAATTCGCAATAAATGTCGTTATATCTAACATGGTCAAAAAGTAGCGAAATTAGGCGGTTACCTGGCTCATATCTTCTTATCTTATCTTATAAGAATAAGAGTAAATATCACATTTTTAAATAGACAAAATAATTCAATTTGAAGCATACAGGTAATGATATAAACTAAAGCAATCAAACCATATTTAATGGTTTCAAGTGTTAAAAATAGCGCTGATACGACCCTTCTTAAATAGCTACTATTTCAAGCATCTTCACATGTTTCCAATTTATGTATTTTATTTTCTGCTATAATTCGTCATCAAACGCTACATTTTGAATCTAAAAATATTATTTTTTGAATTGATCGAAATTTCTGTTCTATTTTAATTGCCAACATTAGTTTTCTTATTCTAATTTTAAATTATTTAATTATAATAAAATCTCATGTCACTGCATTAAAATAGAAATTCATTTGAAGGATAAAGGATCAGTTAAGATTTTGTAAATGGATGCATATTACTACATATCTAAATATATGTACGTTTATAAAAAACTACGAGTATCAAAGTGATTATTATAATGCAAGTATAAGTTATTATCCTTGCAAATCTTGAAAATTAAAGGATTTTTCACATTGCAGTTGTTTATATAAATAGTAAATTTTTAATATGCAAAACGGTGAATCTTGTAGATCGTCACAGTTTTACCCATTATGGCTAAGAAAAAGGAACATCAGCAGTAAAACACGCAACAACTGTTCCGCTGCTATAATCACAACCAAGCATAACACAAACCCAGTTAACCCACTTTCACACTTTTTGTTAACAACGCCAAGTGTGTGCTGATATAAAAGTTTCGAAAACATTACTATATTCACTCCTATCAAGATACGTGTACATACATAGTACTCGTAGCATACATACATATATCCGACTATTTATTTGGTATAAAACGACGACCGACATGGAAAATGGGATCAGAAAAACGATACAAATTATGGCGCCAGCCAGACCCACGCGTTCTCAATAAAATCAACTAGATACTTGTATGTGTTTTGTACACAACAACGTTTGGGTAGGTGTATTTTATTTGCTCATTTCACTTTGTTTAGTAAAGTCAAACAGTTTGACTGCTCCTGCGGATTCCGACAAGGATTGCATGATTCATCGAATTAACTTTGGCTTAGGAAGCGGGAGAAAGGTAGCCTCCAAGGCTATATAAAGTATCATACATACACGGCAAAACAGCAAAAAAACAATAATAAATTAGTAGGGGAATGGAATTTTAATTAACTTCCTGACGCCGCCATTTTATACTCGCAGTCGGAACTATGGTTTTCAGTGACAGTGATTTTTATTCCGCATTACGAGCCGATTTTAATGAGATTTTTTGCGATGATGATGTCATACCTAATATAGCAAAAGTCCTTGTACCCGTATACATTGACATTCCATTTGAATACTTATATTTAGTGGATTCTTTGGCAACGAAAATAGATGAACATGGAAAATAAACATGAGTTCGGCATATTGACTATGCGCAGGAATAAATTTAAGGACAGTGTTTTATAGAAGGTTATTTGATGAATATTATTTTGTGGGTTATTGAGCTGTTTTATGAGACTTACACGTGCTGTTAATATAGTTGTGAAGATGAGTTCAATTGAAATAAAATGAATAAATATGCTAATAAAGAACATTAGAATTCGAGACGATGTGCAACTCAGTAAGGTGAAAAAGGTGTAAACTTTCCATCTACAATGCACATTTTGATATCAAGGTGTCAAGTGACTTATTTATTTCATCTACCATAATTCATCACATAATTTTTAATCTATGAATTTATTGTTGTCTACAGTATACACATATTCATGTGCAAAATATATTTAGCTTTGGTACGTTGATACTCCACCGGTTACAATTTTGTGGGTATCTCAAGATCTACTTTTCTCCGCAGCCCTTACAAAAGTTTGTATTACTATACTTTGCTATCCAGAATGCTTCTAAGAATACCGTTTAGTAATATGTAGGTACAGGATGGCAGGCGAATGCAGCCCAACAAAATTTTCATTTTCCACAATCGTGCGATAGCTACTCGTACCAATTGCACGTACCATGGGACGAGTTGAAAGCTAATTTACTTAGGATAAAATATTTAATTTACGACAAGTATATGACACATATGTATGTATATACAGACAAATATATATCTCAACTTGATTTGAATATTTTGATTTCATAACGCAAATACTGTGAATTGCCATTTCATTTATTTCGGAAGACTCTCAAAAATAAGATACAATTAAAAGTGACCAAATACACCGGTCATTGACTTTGATGGCTTAAACGTATGCAGATACTTTAGATACTTATTTCCTAAAGAGTTGTTGCTCTGACATTAACAATTGTGCCTTTAAAAAAACGCTCATTCGAACTGTTATTATATTAACTTTTTACAAGACGTTACAATTTAATATTGTATATACTAATCGTTATGTACACTGACTCTCTCTTCTAATAATTACTTAATACTCTTAAGATTGAGATCAAACGACAAACCTTTCTTCCCAGTTCAATCTACTCGTATTTCTATTGTAGCTGTGTACGAGTCGTTTTTGATCAAGTTTTCTTCTCATGAAATTCTAATTATTTTACTTAATACATTACACCATTGTGTAATTATTTTGAAATCAAATCATAGAAAATGGATCAATGGAAAGCCGGTCTTGCTATGGGGAAAATGGATCATTCTGACAATATATCTATCAAAACAAACCATTCTTGGCAAATCCACATTTTAAAGAGTCAAAGAGAGAAGGATTTGTTTCTCAACTACCTACCTAGCATAAAAAAAACAGCGATTAGATGAACAAATAACAGAAATCATAGCCTCCCCAACACATGAAGGTTAATCTGATTAAATTGTTGCTCTATCTGAGACTACTACGTTGAATATCATGGATTCCTCCAAGCTTGTTACTGACATCCTAGGTGTTCACTCAATACACCAGGAAGAATATTGTGGGAGATGTTGAGGGAACTTATGCGTCTACAGTTGACGAAGTGAATATGCGCAATGGCGTCTAGATTGAATGGTTGATTCTACAGCACAACGTTGATCAACGTCGCGTAGTACAGTTCTTCCACATCCTCATTACCAACTGCGGTGCCGCTATTATTTTTGGGGCAGTCTTTGTAGCATTGTCATATTCTTTTTACCCCTTCAGTAAATTTTTCAACATCATTCCAATACAATCTCTACATTTCTTCTACCCCATGGATTACATATCCCATAGAATACCGACGAAATTCAATTTTCTCTCTTTAGAAGAGATGTAACAATATCTTTTTGTTTTGTTCACCTGTTTTCCAACTCGCGCCGGTAAATGTGCTGACACTGTTAATTTTCATTGAAGCAGAGATTTATTATCTGTGCTTGTAGTTTGAACTTTGTAGGAAAATAAGTTCAAATCTTTGTGGATAATTCTGCTTATTCCCATTTTTTTATAGATAAGTTCCGGGTCGAAACGCTTGGATTTTTTTTTTGTATAGCAGCAGCCACAGGAACAATCGTATCCTATGTCCAAACTGAAGGATCTTAATGGTGAGGCCTTTTTGCGACTCTCACGTTCAGCAAAAGAGCTTACTAGAATCATAAAGTTCTATCAGTTCAGGGGAGTGCCACCAAACGTCCGCCTAGCCCCTCTTTGGATGAAAATTACGGACTGCACATGTCATCAGCCATCCTGTATTTAACTTAGAGTGCCCGCATTGAAACACTAAGTAAGACTAAGATGTACTTAGTTAGTTAGGCTAGTTAGGGTTTTTCGTTAATGAATTGGAATAATAAAATTGCATTGCAAATAAAATTAATCGTTTATAATACATCAGTATTAAAGGTAATTTGCGGTGATTGTCCCTAAAGCAAAGGTATTAGAGTATTCCTATTGTATCTGTACTAGGCACATATCTCTTCCAATATAGATACTATCTGTGATTGCTACTTTTGCCGACGACATTATATTGTGCTACTCACGAAGCCGAGCAATTAGCAGAGGCCCTTGACTGTTATCACAGAGATATCGCCGCCATCCAGGAAGTGCTGTAGGATGTCGGACATAAGGAGGATGTACTGTGATATATACTATGATGAATGCTATAGGAAAAAGACACAACGCTTATTCGAATGCTAATTTGCCATATGCGGCAGACTTAGGAAAGAAATCTTAAATTTCTGACATGTGAGCGAGTATCTTATGCCAATCCGCATCGAGGGTAAATTCACAAACATAAGCCTAATATGCTCCCATGTCATGTAGTCACAGTCAATGCTGAGATTATGGAAAAAACTATGAAAAAGCCCAATATCCCTCCGTCAGGATAGAATAGATCAATCAACTTAGACGATGATAGCCAAAACTTTCGTCCACCTGACCAAAATTAATAAAGGATAGTAATATCAAAACTGAAATCCAAGAGAGCAGCTGGACCTGATGGCTTACTGTATGAAATATTTAAAGCGGTCGAAATTTTTTTGCAGATCTGTTCAGAAGAGTGTATGCCTGATAAATAGAATTTCAGTACTCGTTTCATTTGCCTGATCCACAAAAAAGGAACCCACCCAACTACGCCAACTATATAGATCATATTTAGAATCTAACCCATTGATTGCATTTGATGTTTTTCTAAAAGTTTTACAAAATCACATTCATAATTGGACCAATATGTCCATGCACAATTCCAATAGTATTTTTTTTTTAACCATGGATGACTAATAGACTCGTAAAGCTCATTAAGAAAAAAAATTGATTTGCTAAAATTTGCAAAAGTACATGCACATAACGTAAAATTTAATAAAATTGATCGCGATATGTGCAAAACCATTCATAAAAACTTTGATGAAGAGCGTAATAAGTTTTATTCCGGTTCTTTCAATAGAGGTATTGTGAAATAAGAGTTTAGGGTTAATTATGGCATTCTGAGAAAAAATAAACAGCTTATGGAAATATATATTGGAACTTATATACACATAGATAGTAAAAACTTTACTGATTAAACTACAATTTTAAATAAATTTAATGTCTATTTTAGTGAAATTTCTGAGAAACTAAAGCCATCTGTGGAATGTTCTACATTCTGCATTTGCTCTATGTCTACTGTAGGTTTTATTCAGCCGAATGGTTTTGTTCGTCAGGAATTCACCTCTTGGGAAATATGCATCACCATGCCGTCCTTAAGAAATACATATTTTTTGTACAAGTGATGGTATATTAAGCTCATTACTTCAAAAAATTTGCTTACGTGTGGTTGACATTCTTTGTACGAGTATATATCTCGAACCATAGGCCCACATCCTTATCTACATTTTCTAAAATTACGTTAGTGAAAATCAATTTGGATTTAGGGAAGTAATATCAACCGAGGATGTTATTCTTAGAGTGTGCACTCAGTTATATAATGGCATTAACGATAGCAAATGTACAATGGTTTGACATGGTTGTCCATGGTTGTAGAGGAATTTCACACAATCGGTTAATTTCTTATTTATAATGTAGAACAAAAGTATAATATACGTAGATGGAATTTTTAGTGACCCTTATTTCTTGAAAAATGGTGTGCTTCGGTGGTGTGTGAATTGTTTCAAAATTGAAATTGTAAAAAACTATAAGTCTCTATGTATGTATATTAATTGAATATGAATTCAAAACATCATATTCAAAACATTAAATTGGATATGCTACTTGTCTTAATGAAAGTGTATATACTTAGAGAATGTTGTTCAACTGAAGACTTAAAAATATATATTATAGTCCTGCTCACTCTAGGTTGCAACATGATATTACCAATTAGGGTGGTTCGTATACTAGCTCCTATAGACCTCTTTCTATAGCCCAAAAACATATAATAAGGACTATTTGTATCAAAAATCGACTACGAGTAGCTCCAAACTGGCCTCTATTTAAGGATTTTCATATCTTACCAATGAGACATCTTTACGATTTGAAAGTGTTAAGGGAATTCAATTCTATAGTCAACATATTAATAACATACATTTAACATAGTACGTACCAACAGCCTAAAAAAGGCGTTTTTTACATTCTGTCACAGTTACAGCCTGAAAACTTAATAAATAAAATAACTGCCATAAACTATCATATTTTGTCCGTTCAACATGTGAGTGTGTTCCTTTTTCTAGAAAGGTTAGAGACAGATTTACAATTGATTTTATTGGTATCGAATCTTTCTTCAGAAATGTATCATAATATCATAATCATCAGCACAAGTCATTATTATAGTCGAAAGATAAATTTAAATACTACTCCCAAGACCTTAATTTATTTATTTGTTTTTGCTTTTCATTTTCTCTCTCTTTTATTCATTGCCTAATCTTATATAATTGGATTTCCTTTTGAATAGTAAATTAAATTAAATTGATATTAATATTAATGTTAAACCACTTGTTATCCCACATTAAATTAAATTAAATATTTTGACTGTTCATACAGTTTATGTGGCAACCATCACTAACATTTAGTTACAAAGTGATCACTATTATCTACTTCCGCTATTTGCTAATGAGTTCTAGAATTAGCCTTATATGGTGTGAATGTCTGAAAACCTTCGTCAACAAGCTGATTGGTCTAAGTTTCAGACCAGGAAAGTCCACAATCGACAAAATCTTCACATTCCGGCAGATTCTGAAAAAAACCAAGAAGTTCTAACCGATACTCATCATCTTTTCATCGATTTTAAGGCCGCATAGGATAGCGTTTATAGAGACGTGCTATATACAGCCATGTCTAGTTTTGGCATCCCTGCCAAGCTCGCCCGTCTGTGCAGAATAACGACGGAGAACGCTCGCTGGTCACAGTCGGATTTTCTAAAGTTTCAAGGCCTTCAGTTGCTATTGTATTTATTTTTCAAGGATCTGTATGACGATAAGTACTCTTGTACATCTTAATTTCAAATTGCATAAATCTCTGATATTTCTGCATCTGATCAAGTGTCAAACATGGCCTAAATTAAAAATGGATCAATGGACAATTACGCTTTTTGACCTCATATATACATAGTCGTATGTACATATATTCCATAACGCGAGTAATATATTAAATTGGCCTACTTTTTAATCTGTTTGTATTTTGAAGACGTTTTTAAGAAAAATCAAATAAGTTTTATAGCTATAACAAAATTGTTCCAAAAATAAAGGATCTAGAAGAAGGGCATAGTTTTGACAGTAAGAATAATATTATACACATATCTTTATTACTGGCCCGGGTCTACCCGGACAACTTTATTAAGCTTATTAACAAGCAAAACTTACAGCTAGACGTAAAAACAAACAAAGATATACTTAACCTAATGTGGCGAGGAGAAATGGTGGACGAGATGTTAAGGGAGTGGCATATTGAGCAGCGCCTATTTTATTCCTTGTTTGCTGCTATTTAGGTCAAAGACTTCGGCGAAGTTGTTCGTTATACGCAACATTCTAGATATGGGTTCAAAGTGACCGTAGTGGGTGCGGTGAGTTCGGATCAGGAAGAGTGGGACAGATCTTAGATTACGGGGATTGGGAGTGAATGCAATATTTTGCGTTATTCTCGAGAAGTCGATATTTCCAGTCAGTAACTGGTGGATAAAAAGTACATCAGCGACTTCACGACGTTTTTTTATATGCATGCTAATTTTGACCAGCGTTTGATAAAGCCAAGTGCAGAGTTAGCTTTATTTATAATGCTGTCAATATTTGAGTCGAAATTCAATTCTCTATCACAAATTATACCTAGATCCCGTACTTGGGTAGTGGAAGGAATAGGCTCATCGCAGATGAAGTAGTTTCTTGGAAGGGGAGGTAGACGTTTGCGGGAATAGGTTATCGCTTGGCATTTGTTGACATTAAGCTCCAAAAAATTTTGCTTGCACCATACCGAAAACTTATTCAAATCATCTTGCAGGCAATGGGAGTCAGAAGGCAATGAGATGACTTTGGAAACTCTCATGTCATCAGCGAAAATAGAAAGATTAGAGTTCGTTAAAATGAGATTTATATCATTAATTGTGAGGATAAAGATGATTGGACAAAGGTGACTACCCTGAGGGACACCCGATGTTGCTTTAATGGGTTCGGATATTGAAGATCTGGAGATGACCCTGTATTCTCGGTCTTCTAAATAGGATTTGGTCCATGCCACAAAATGAGGGAAAAAACCAAGTTTTTTTTTAGTTTAAAGATGATATCTTCATATGAGCCAAGAGTACATTCATAATTAGAGGTACAATTGCCTGTTGAGTTAAGTCTGTGTTAAATTTAAAGTTATTTTTAATTTAAATCGCCCATAGAAATTGCTTTAATAAAATTAAATATAAAGCACAATTGTTGTATTGCCATGGAGCATATGTATGTTGCAGTTGCAAAAAAAAGTCAAGGATACTCATTTTACTGGCGACCAAGTTCTTACGACTATCATAAGGGTGAAAAGCGCAAGCACGAGTCATACACTCTTATAAAAAGTAAGTAACTGGCGCATATGCGGGCTAACCCATTTCATTAACATCAATTACAAAATGTGCAGAAGTTAATTGTCCTATCCTTAGTATATAGATTCTGTCCTCTCTTTCCTAAAACTCATATAATTAATTTATTTTGACTAATTACCTACTTTTACTTTGTGTTTCTTTACAGGTATGTATCATCATTCTCAATTACATAATAAAAGCGAGTATTCAAATTTTGGTAAGAGCTTTATTCATATTCCCTACTGACTGTTATGTATATTATGTACCTATAGAACGGATAGTAGTGGCCATTATAAATGGCTCTTTAATGATGAATGACTTGATACATATAACTTAATTTCACAGGAACACTTCGATAAATGTCTATAAGTTGCTAGTGTAGTTAGTCAAGAAATAATCACAAGGCAATAAATTTATAAAATAACAATTTTTGTTTACCATTTTGATTGATGACAATAAGATGTTTATGATTATGAGCGCATGTTTATTTTGTGTTGGTTTGAGAAAGCCACAGAAGAACCATTAGTTGAATCCCTAATGGTAAACTACAATATTTCGTCTAAGTTAATTTCTGAGCGATCGAGCAAATTAACATTTATTTCAGAAGTTTATTACTTCCCCAGTCCTCTCTATTGAAGAGAAAAGGAAGTTGAAAGAAACGATTTATCAAAGTTTAAGTTAGGCAAACAAACTTGATCTTTGACAATCAACGGGAGAGTATTCCGATTTAATGCATAGACAAAGTATCATCCATACGATACAATAGATGGAGAAAGCATAATCCTAATAATAGATTTCCTTCTGTTTGATATAATATATATTTTATGTTTCCGATTCTTTCTTCTGCTCAGATCTTGACTAGCGTGCATTTCTACTAAGAGCATATTTTTTCTAATGTAGTCTTCTTTTAATGAGACACGTCTAAGGACTAGAAATAGGTTATGCGAATCCTCGAATATACACGGTGTCCCATTAAATATTTTACATTAAAAAAACGTAGTAGTGCTACGCTGCCCTGTTTTGAATCCTAATCTTTCAAATTTATGCCTGCATGATAACAAGTGGGGCGTGGTTGAAGTCGTAAATATGTAAGTAAATGTTACCCTAAAATTAATGTGTCAAAAGTTCTTTCAGATTAAAATTGATGTTTTATTTAAAAACTTAAAATTTAGATTTTGTCATAATTTTTTTCAGAAAAATATGCAATTAACCCCCACTTTTCGCAACTTTAAAAGGTGAACCAAGTACATAGTAACAAACTAAAGCATGTCAGGCCATTTCATCTCAATTCAGTAGTTTCCAAGATACGACCCAATTTGTTCCAACTTTTGTGTACACTTTCACAATGGCCCTATAAAATTAACTAGTCGTAGTTAGCAGCTGATTTGGAACATTAATAAGTTTATTATTGCGCAATATACTCGTATGTACATACATATATCCGATACAATTTACATTTTATGACGCTAAGCGGAATAAGAAAAAATTACAGGTACTTTTCTGAAAAAAGTGTTAAGCTTATTTCTTATGAAATAATATAAACTCGGTACACCGCGTGCTGTTGACAAATGCCACATGGGCATAGTACCCCGGCGTAAAATCCCGGACTTTACAAATTCATTTGTATCGAACCTTTGAAAATAAAATATAAAAAAAATTTCAAAATTATTTGCATAACCAGTTTGTAGTTGTTAACCGGTATATTGTCGTTTACATAATTCATAATATCCTCAGTGATGGACTTTTCAACACAAAAATACACATTCATGATTTGCCTCTATGGTTCCTGTAACGGGAATTTCAACATTTTCCAAGTTAAGGGAACTATGAACAATACGGGAATTGTCGAGACACTCACATCCTGCTTTACCAGGAGGCGTTCGTAGCTTCGAAGACGTTTTACATTACATCAGAAACCATCCAAATACTAGTCTTAGGCAACTAACAGACATTTTAATCTAATCAGGACCTACATCTGTGGTTTCCAATGTCTTCCAACTTAACCCTAATAAAAATAAAAATGTGCAATCAATATTTGTATTTTTTTTTTCGTAAACGTTTTAACAATCTTTAATGTAATGTTTTACCGATTTCAATAAATCGGTCGTATCTTGAAAACTTGAGGTGAAGTTACCTTTTTTTATACTTAGTGTTCGCTCAAGGGGTTTTTAGTATGCTTTAAATATTTGCACACAGCGAGAGTGAAGAAAAGTTAGGGATAAAAAAAAAGAGAAGTACAATTGTACATTAGGATGGTACTTATTTTGACAAGTTTTTAATTTATATGCACCCAGCAGCTCATTGGGTTCGAAATAAACAAAAAAATATTCTCCAAGTTACTCAGTCTCTATCTTAATATATATTAACCCGTGCCGCCTTGGCATGTAAGTTTCTAATCTGAATAAAATGGAGTTTTCGGCAATGAATAATCAATTTTTTTATTCCAACGAAAGTATATGTTCAAAAAATTTTAAACTTATCAGAGTTCAACCTTATAATAGCAGCTATTCCTTTCAATTTTTATAGATTTTTAGTCCTTACAATTACGAGTATATAGTTTCAGGTATATAAAAAAATGTTTTTATTTTTTTTTTAAATTTGTTAAGCACATCTTCTCCTACTTTGTTGAAATACATATATACCCCGTACAATTATATGTAATGCTATATATTTCTCCCAACTACTGCATTATTCGCTTCGCCTGTGTAGTTGGCTAAAGATAGGGTTCTTACAAGCATTTTTCCGGCCGCTTTATTTTAGATCGCCTCGTTACTAAGACGAAGTGTTTGCTAATATTTTCACGGATACCTCGGCTGGAACTTGAGACTCTATTGCTTTTTAAAATAGATTCGACGACCTTAGCTTAGCCTGAAATTTGTCTTCTATCGGTTTCATAATGTGGAGAATTCCGCGAAAGCGCGTTCTTCTTATTAGATCACGTTTTTTACACCCGCTGCCATTTATAAAATTTTTATTACCGTCGATCGCTATCATCTTTCCTTTATACTTCTCGTGCATAATTCAATACGGTGATGCGTATGTTACAATTTTACAAATGGCTGTCGCATAGAACAAATCTGTAGAACAAACAAATAAGTTTTAGTGGCATTTCAGTAACCCTACTCTAAATCTATCTGCGACGTCGTCATCACAATTTCCTTGGTGGTTAGCCACAGAGCCTAAGTTGAACTTGTTCATTCTTCGGTATGATGACTGTTTTTAAGTGATATCAGGACTTGGGTTTCAGAGTTCGTAGAAACGGTAATACTGTAATTCGGTCTTAGTACGACCGATTTGAAACACATTATCTGCTTGCGCCGTTATCTGATTATCAAGATTTTCCTGAAGGAGGAGAAGAAATTAAATTGATGTCAATAAATGTTTTTTACATTATTACATTTACCATCAAATAAAAAGTAGTACCGATTTCTTAGTAGTATTCACTTAATTTTGATATACAATGGACTGAACTATATTTTATTTCTCTTCTTTGTTTTAACAGAAATCTTTTTACACTTTATTTTAAACTAAAAATTGTGTGCCCAGCAGCTTCATATACGAACCATTAACTTAACGAAAAAAAAGTAGCATTCCTTATGCTCTAAACTGTTTTCACCTAACACCTTTAAGAATTTGTCTTTACTTTAGGTCTTTTCTGAAAATATGACAAAACGCAATTAAACGCATAGAAGCAGAATAATGAAATTAGGTACAAGACAAAAGGGCATTACTTCAACCAGTTGAATCGTATACCTAATTTCAAAAAGATGACAGAGCATCGTTGAACGAGAAAAATAATAGAAAAAATCGGCCACAACAAACCAACTTTATTTTTCACTCTTCTAGATACATACATCTATGTAGGATCTTAGTGTTTGTTGTTTGCTGTAATTTTATAAGCACATCTCGAAGGACTTGTGTTCCCACTGGAATTTATCTGCTGCAAAAATTATTTTCATGATAAGAACGAAACGAAGGGAGGCAGTCTCTAGTTTCCCCGTGCTTTTTTCTTGCTTTTTTCCAGAGAGAACAATTCTTGTTTTTCTTTGTGACGATGATTTACTCCGTAGTGAAATTTATGTTTGCTTTTAATGCTTCTGCCCGACGTATAATTTTCATGAATTTAAAAAGTCCTTACGAAAAATGCTAAGGGATTTATTAAAAGAAATTGAAATGAGTTGAAACATGGGCTTTGAGGTATAATCGATGATCCTTTTAGACGCATGATTAATGATATAACTTTGAAATGTTCAAATATTAAATATTCGAGTAAATACATATTATATCTTAATAGAGGGATTTTAGTTATTCAAATACATAAAATTGGGCTCTTGTTAAACTTTTGCGCTTATAATTTATAACCATTAGCTGTACAAATTGGTACAAATGCGAAATGGTTACTTTATGTGGCTCAAGTGGTAGTGTATTGGCGTGCCAATCAGACGATTCGGGGTTCAATATTAGTTGTGACCGAAAGGAAATCCTTTCTGCCTTATTACTTCGGCACATCTATTCTTCATGGTTTTGACAAATACTGCGCTTTGGACGGAAGTTATATTGCTCCAATCCAATGTTGAATAATTTACCACAAATAAGCTCACATCTGTACTTTTTATTCAGCCCATAAATTGTATGTGTACTCGTATATATAGGCCGTACTTTTTGACTACGCGGCTGTGGACAGACTCCAACCAATTTTTAACAACTTTGCAGAATAGGATTGTTATTGGATTGTTATCTTTTTGATACCATGCATGTGGTAAATTGTCTATGAAATCTCCCTTTAGCTGGTTGTTCAGGATGTCTCTGTACATTTCACTTGTAATTTTTGCATTTACATATTTGCAAAAACGGACCGATGCCAGATGAGGTTAAGCATCCCAAAACCATAACTGATGACAAACCATGCTTGATGGTTTTCTTGGTGTATTTTGGTCCAATTATTTTAATGAGGGATGCCTAACATATGGTCTTAGTTAGACATTGAGTTTTGATTTATCGCCCCAAAAATTTATTTCTAAAAATGCTGGTCTTTAGAAAGATGCTCCTAATTATAGTACTTTTCTTTGACACGTTGGTCTTACGTTGGAAAATCATGCTTACCTACTTACTTTAAGCCATTTTCAAACAGTATGTGCCGATATTTGTACTTCATATTTTGTCTTCATTTAGGCTCTTATATTTTGCGTCGTCAGGAAAAGATGGTTAATCCATATAAGTGTAATATGCTAAAATCGTGAAAAAAATGGATTTGAAATAACAGATTCATTTGTGAAATTAATTTCATTACTGACTTTAGTATAACGTTTATCCAATCAATACTTAGGCCTCTGTCAAATAGTAAGATTTGTCGAGGACTTTAAAAAAGGCATTAGATTTAGCGACTTTGGAGCCAAATATCTTTTCGTCGAGGCATTTTCTAAGGTATGGAGACGGGCAAGAGTCACTGGGGGCTAAATCCGAAGAATATGGTGGATGACAGAGCAATTCGTATCCCAATTTCTAAAATGTTTCCATTGCGACTACGCACCTGTCCAACCGTGCATTCTTTTGTTGGGAGAAGACCTTTTCCATGGTTAAATGCTGTCACTTTTCCTTCAAATCCCGTTTTCTCTTGTGAATGAAATCAGTACCGATTTGTCCTTAGAAATACACTATAGTATTTCGTACGATGCCTGGTCTCTGGTATATTGTGGTGGATCCATGTTTTGCCCACAGCGATGAAACGGCGCAAAACCCGTCCGCCCTTGAACAATGCCAAACACTTGTATCTGATGAACATACGGAAATCATATACAGATTGGGATAGAAGCAAATAATTCAAGTAAATAAATTCTTGTAGATGGGTCGAGTTACTATGACACCAAACTTCACCACACATGAAGATCGGTTTATTAATTGATATTAATATCCAGTAAACATTGTTGTCTTCACTACATATGAACATAGATTCAGACGTCAATAAAATGATGAGATCGATAAGCTTTCTACCTCACGATTGCGTTTGGACTCAATGTGATTGTCAGACGTGATCGTAACTATTGCTATACACACTACTTCCTCCTAGTATTAAGGATTTTTCTCTTATCAGTGAATATCATCAGGTTATCGTGTTCTATTCTTTCTCTGGATTTTTGATGTGGTCCAATATCCAACTCTATGTGGTGATTAAATTGATTTTTTTTTGCCTTGTTGTTGTATTCTGGTCAACTCTTGCTGTGGTTTGAGCGTCGGATCGTGCAAATACGACTTGAGATACGACCATTTGTATGTTACTAACAGTTACAAAATATAAGAGTAGCTCTTCCAGGAAATGGCAGTACATGCTTCATGAGTGCCACTATTTCCTTCGTATTACTATTGCGGTAGGTACGGATTCACATTGTAAGATATTCTTTATATTAAAAAGTAAATATTCTTTATTAGTTTTCTATACACCGAACATCCTATGGAACAGAATTGAGAGGGCAACTGGCCGTATTCTGAAATTATTTAGCAAATTTTGGCTTTAGCCTCGCAAATAATAAAGACGTTCACTCCCCAGCAGGCTGATGGAGTACTTAAATTCTCAATTAAATCTAACTCTTAATAAACGCCATGCATTTCCTAAAGAAATACAAGAAATGCAAGAAATACAAATAAAGAAAGTTAGTAGTTTTAAATACTATTGTATGCCTCAAAAGCCCCCGTTGTTAGTTTTCGCAATTCTTTACATTTTTGAGAGTCTACAAATTAGAATTCTTAGGAAGAAATTGATGGTAGGATATGCTTTAATCTGGAGATATCAAAGTCAACCAGTAAGTTAGGATGGTGTTTGTCCAGCTGCTTTCAGTTGCGCACACCAAGTTGCGACAGTTCGCTATCACTTGTCCGGGGCGAAAAAGGAAGAGGTCTGTTCCTACTGTGTTGCGTGTTGTAATTTGCCCGGGATTATCTCGTCTGCTCCCGCCGATTTGTAGGGGTGGACTGTTTAACCGGTAAGGCCACAAAGGAACGAAGAAGAGATTCAATCTGTTCATCTCCTGCTATGTAACTGTCCCGTTCTTTGTGGGCCCCCGTCCAATTATCAAGGCTTCGCCCTTTAATGACATTGTCTAATAATGAACGGGGGCAGAGCAAAGTACTGGTCTTATCGTAAACATCTTCAGATGACGCTACCGAAGGTTGCTACGATTCGATCAGTCACAAGTTGTTGGCGGCTGGACCACCGGTAGTCCCTACCAGGACTTAAATCACGGTACCATGGGAGTCAGGAGCCCCCCGGATCTCGGTCCGGGCCTGACTTGTTAGAGGTAGACCCCCTTGTGGGAGCGTGGTGGCTGTGGTTTAAACCCAAAATCGCGGGAAGGGTTTCGGCCCAATGTAGAGTTGCAATAACTACTGGGTGCTGCGACCCTAAGAGCAGTTAAAGGTTTTAGGTCGGCCTCGACTCTTACCAAGGGTTTAACCTGCGCCGGCAACACAGTTCCGAATTGGTATCAGTGGATTGACAGTGAGCGATGGCAAGGCGTATCCTTGCTCCCATGGATGTATGGGCATCCCGTAGGTTTAAGCCCACATGGCAGGTACTTATGTTAAACACAAGAGACGTTCTGCCCCTCCCTTCGATAGGGGATGGAAGTATATTGAGGCCGGGGCTTAGGTATCCAACCCCTTAATGTTCTGCTTACGACTGATGAGAGCTTTTTCGACTACATCGATTTTCTTGCAAAGCTCGTTGTGTTTCTTACTTAATATTCTTCCTTAAAAGCCGTCAAAACAAGTGGTCACCTGAAAATTTGGTGTTCAAAATTCTTTTTCTTGGGCTTCCTCACACAAATGGAATGGTTCGTTCTCCCTGCATGTAATATAGCATAACATTAATATTCGCAGCACTGACTGTAACTCAATTACTGAGTTTCAGGTATCTACATTTTTTCGTAAAACTTACGAATATTATTTATCAAGTACCACATCGGTTGTACATTTCTGATTCTTTTCCTTTTTTCCCTGTAAAATACCGATATTCCAATCTTCTCTTTAGCACGATATACAGAATTACGATTCTAACAAGTGTTTTTTTTTTTAAATAAACATTGAATTTAAAAAAAAGACCATTCGCACTTGAAAACCATTAATTACCATATAAAATATTTTAATAGGTCGCAGATGGTAGGTAGATATATTGTGTTTCAGATTATAAGCATACTATAGCCACAGTATATAGGTAATTTCCCTTAATTTAAACACAAACATGAGATTCTTAAAAGCTCAACTTTTTTCCCCTTCAGTTAGACCACATGTACTCCTCGTATCAGTATCTAGCAAAAAAAAATTCTTGTGAATGAAATTTTCATTACGCAGTTATGAAAACATTACGGATGACAAATCGTTTACGATTTGTTTCCTTGATCCTGCTTGATGCTCAACTCAAAAAAGAACAAAATTCACTCAAAAATTCATTTAATAATTTTCTCCGGACGTTCCTTTCGTCGGAAATCCACAAAGTAAATGAATTGTATATTTTAAGTATGCCCACTTTATATCTTTAGATGGATTGTTCACCATATCCTTCCGACTACATACTTAAACTCAAATGGATTCCATTTTATTTTTTTCTACACATGGGACTTTGTACGCACGTAATCGATTTATCGGATCAGTCTGGGAATCAGGGACATAAATACACTCACTCAACATGAACTCAACCCGCGTTTGAAAAAAAAAAACAAAAAAAAAAATCAAAACAAGGAATTCTAAAGTGAATTCCGCATATACCACATATTCTTACATAAGTAAAAGCATATATACATCGAATATATGCAACAACGTGCATCATATATGTGTGTATATGGATATTTCGACTCTGATAAAATAACCTTTTTTGTGTTGAGAATAAAAGGCCAAAAGGGAAGAATGCCAAAAGAGTTACTCTTTTTGTCAGATTTGTACTTAGCATCTACAGAAATCAGTTGCTCAGAGTGGGTGTCAATATCTAAATACATATGTATGTACCTAAATATATTGACATTCTCATAGGACAACATTAAGATGTATAACCTAAAGCAAGCACTTTTGTTCTGTACTTTATCCTCGTCGAATGCAAAATAAACTGACTGATAATGTCGACTTTTTGAGTACCCTTGAACAGTTTTGGGTAACATTCTTTCTTTTCGTGTCGGTCTTCTCCTTCTGCATTTAAATTTTTTTTTTTAATAAACGCACCAATCAATAGTTTTCATACCCTTCAACAACATTCTGTGTGGCCAGTTATACTTCCCAAAGATAATGCCCCACCTTTCTGCAACCTTATCATTTTTTCTGACCAGGTCGATGTCACTGTTCAGCTCGTAGGATTAAATGTGTGACTATATAGTTCGTTCATATGTATTCTGTTTAACGCGACTGTGGAATATTTGATTAAATGTGACCTTATCACGCCTAAAATCTCACTGATTTTTTCTTTTTTAAAGAACTTAACACTCAAGTGGGTATTATTACACTTAAAATGCCTGAGCACGTGTTAAACTTTTAGGAAAATGAGACAGAGAGAGAAAGAAAGATTTTTGGGCTCAGTAGTTATTTCTCTCCATGGGTGGCATCCAACATTTAATGGGGAGACTAAATTATTAGTGTAATTGGACTTGTTGTTGTATTATAGGCAACCATTCGTCTTACATGAATTAAGTTGCTTGATAAAAAGAATGTCTTTCGGGCGAGGCTGGGATTCGAACACCTTATGATTTGGAAGATCAGATCACTCACAAATAGTTTCAGGCGTTAATACAAATGTGCACCTACGAGTATAAACTGAATAAGTACATATATTTAATTTGTTTCATCACTCGAATGATAAATATTTTTCCAAATTAATTTACTATATCGAGGAATTTTTAATTTGGCGCCAGCTGCTTTCTGCAGGTTGTGCTCTAACAATCTGCGTACTTTTTGATATGATGACTGGCCATAAAATGCGGGAACTCTTTCACAAATATCTACTCGTATTGTATATACCATATGAAAACTTCAAAAGTCCGCGTACTTAGGATTTATCATATCTTCAATAGGATTGAACTGAAATTTAATAGCTCCTTCGTAAAGGCCATTTCATTTTGCGCCTTTTATAAGTATTCTAACTATACTGGAAGAAAGTGTAACTGCTCGTATGTCTTACTACGAATATAACGATTGATGTAATCGCTAGACGATATTCACCATTAGCTTGCAATAAATGCACTCCTGGCGCCCTGCGAGTATATGTCGAATGGCATCACATTGTGCGCATAGAAAAAATATAGCCATTGTAAGCGAAAATGTGGCCGGGGACCCGAGTCCATAAATTTATTTTTCGACAACTCGAAATCCATACCGGACCATAGCCAACGAAAATGTTTCTCAAAATATAGGTATGGGTGAATTTAATCTGTGTAACATGTGGTTTCAAAAAGTTTTTGCTATAAACCATCCAGCAGCTCAAAGCCTTGATTTATTGAAATCACAATTTGGCCTTCGATACCTAGCGATTTGCTACTTTTCAACTATTTGTACCTAAACTATTCAAGAACTTGTTCTCACCTAATCAGCACAGTTTAGTGTATAATACTCGTACCTACTCGGCCTTAAGGCGACGGATAGTCAGTCCATCGTTTCCTAGACATGGGTCCTATTTGGATCTCGTGCTGTTCGACACACGAATATACCTGACAAGCAATAACTAACATACTCGTACTTTTGTGTATGACAGTGACCATTGTGGTCTCAGTACGGAAATAACCGTTCCGAAGGAAACTGCGGAATTGGATGAGTTTGTTCAAAGGAAGTTTTCTATTGCGGGGTTCGACTTTAAGATAAATTTAGTTTAAGATATTTGTGGGATTTCACACCACTATATGATGAACGAACTGAAACACTGAGGGTTCGTCTTATAGTACCGAATACATTATCATAACTTTTGTGTGTGTTTCGAAAAATACGATTTAACATAGTAGATGGCATAAGGGGTTAGGCCACTCTGGGATTCTCAAAAAATGTATTTTTTTATTGCTTTCAATGGTCCCTTAGGACCTCAAAAATGATATCCGAAAAGATTATGGACGGGAAATATCTCGAAGTACTTGTTTTTCTAAGTATAGTAGAAGGCCGCCAGGTAGGCACCGAGCCTCTTTCAAATTTTAATCGCGTTTATCTCAAGACTACATTTTTCAAGTTGGCCGCACCCATAACTTGAACAATTTTCAACCAATTCACTTCAAATTTTAACTAGGTCTTTAAAAATATATTTTCTAAATAAGAACGTAGGATTTTTTTATATGGCGTAGTTCATTTGTTATTAACTATCTGGCGATTTTCTGTGAATTTTGCAAGTTTGACTTTGGAAGTGCGCCATTCGGACAAAAATCAATATATCAAAAAAACCTACGTACTTCTTTAGCTCTTGTTATGTACAATAAAATCAACTTAGTGACTCATCATAATTCAAAATGTACAGGAGCTTTTGGTACGGCCCTTCCAAAATAGAGAGGTCATCTGAGAAACGCTGTACAGCTGCATTTTATATTTTACAATCATATGTACAATAAACTTATACCTTTGCAAACTCGATTTATTTTATATTTTTCTTGAACAAAAATCACAAAAAAGTATATTTTTACGGCCTCTAGAGTGGCGTAACCCCATAGGTACATCGTCCTCTTTTGTGATTAGCCACTACTCCCACTACCAGGCGCAGAACCGAACACGAAGTAGATTTTATACTATCGTCTTACTTGATTATCAACAATATATGAGGGGGTCAGAGCAGAAGGGGTTTAAGTACACAAATCTTATCGACTTTATCCTATCCAAAATACTATATAAGGTTTACACATGATACCAAAAGTACATCGAATAGGAAAACTCTGCGAAAAAACTCAACTGGACTCGACCTAACAAGAAACTCGGCAATCCCGTCAAAATCTCGGATAAGCTAAGAAAATAACAGAAGGTAGAGGAAGCTATTTTAGAACCTGAACGGTCAGGTTAAATCTCCTCCAGACTGTCCATTGTATGGTGGAATGCAAATCTGCAGCGACTACGTAAGGAAATCAGAAAATTAGTCAAATAATTCCTATAAGAAAACTGAAATATTTACGAATCAAGTTTTTAAATGGGGCAACTCAACTAGACTTTGCCATGGGCAGGATTCGAACCTGGACCCTCCGAGTGAGAAGCGTTTGCTACTACCACTACACCACGGCCACCAGTGGCTGTTATAAGAGTTTCAAGCAATGAAAAAAATACTGGGAATTATATCTCGAATCACTCTGAGTGAAGAAAAACTCTCCGTCCTAATCGGACTCCCACCCCTGGAGAGCAAACATAGAAACCAAACACACCTGAGTTTCAAACCACTACAAAAACAATTTTCCTTTCTCCTCCTTCTATCTTTCCGCCCGCGCCATGGCAACAGTCAACAGCAAATCTAATGAATCGGGAACAAAGACTCCCAGTTTCATGTTAGTAACTGATTTCCCAAGCGATCAGGTGCGTTCCAATCACAGAAAGCTCCTATCACAAGATCTACAACTGATACCATATCTGCAACTGGCATCGATTGTGGTGACAGATGGGATCATTAAATACACGGCTGTGTTCTTTAATGGTGACGTTGCCTGATACCGATGGAAAATATACAGTTATGCTATAAAAAGATATTGATCAAGTGTATCCAATTTTGAAGAAAATCGTCACTTCTAGCCTGACACAGGTCTACATAACAAATCGCTGGCGAACGGCAAAGTATTTTATGTCCAAAATTTGCAATGATGAATACTCTTTTCGCCAAAAATTCCAGACCAGTCATTCTAATTGAAGAGCATGGAAGGAATGATTTTGATTGATGCTTAATAAAACCTATCTGAACTGCAACATCCATACGAACAAGGTAGGCATTGTGAGACAACGCTTCATAATCTAATAAGCAGAATTCAATATCCACTGGCAAGAAAGAGTACATCGACATTTTCAGGAACATATGAAACGACCACATACCACAGCCTAGATCAATCAATAGTTTTATAACATAGATTAAAGAAATGCTATGTACACTAGCAAGTTGGTCGACTCACAGGTTAACGCTCCCAACCATTCTAACGTCAGGCGTATGCAGGCTCGTCTAGCACTGTATGTTACTTGAACAAAGCCAAATATCTTGGTGTCATTTCGAATGTGAATGATGCATTAAAAACCGGACGCTGTTCGCTTTCTAGTATTGAAATGAAGGCTGGTTCTCCGTCTGCCATCTGATTTCGGTCTTATTGATACAAAGTTTCCATGTATTTGGCACTGGATCCAGCAAAAATCTGAACAAAACAGATTATCGGATCTTCACCAATAGCTCCAGATGCAACATAATGTATGATATCATCTTTTCTGAAGCTGCCTTTTGACTTCACTACTCGTTAGGCAAATTTGTGTCTGAATTTCCATCTGAAACAAAGGCACTTTTGGTGGCAATGAAATACGAGTATATTGAAGGACGTGAAAACCCTATACCAGTGACCAAATTTTGCATAAGACCTAGTTCAAGAATGCAAGGCTTCTTTGAACACAGAGGGAAAGATGAACTTACTAAGCCTATTTTTTGTCCCAGATCGCAAAGGGATGGCAGTCAAGCTTGCTACGTAAGTTTAAAAGGTGTACTTAGAAGCTGATGCCCACGTTGGGACTGCCTAATTTCCCTGATCCGGTTCCTATTGGCTGTCTCTCTAAAGATTAGAAGTGAGGATATTACACAGTATAATAGTTACACTACAGCTGCAACTCAAACAGAAGTTGAATACCAATCTGTCTGAGTGCCTGAAACCAATAGTCCCGAATAGAAGGTCCATGAGGTCCACAAAGATTTATTTAAGCCATAATGAGTGCATTAATTAAAAACAACAGCTGTAAATATAATATACAGCTGAAAGATATTATAACACAATGCTACATTCGATCACATGGCACGTGAAAAGCACACAGTGACACAACTCGTATTATTTGTGGTCATCATTACAAAGCAAAAGGGCTAAAATTTATGGACCAGCACCAGCCCTCTAAAATGTGTTGACGATTTTTGTCTGCTACAACCATTTATGATTTAACGTAACGATGTAACGTAGAACTATAAGTAAACAAAGTCAAAAAACTAACACACGCGCTGTGGTTTTCACTTACCCATCTTAATAAAAAAAAAAATATTTTATATTGTGCATCAAAAAAAGCGATCAATAATTGATTGATTTTACTTAAAGACCACTTAATGGGATCGAAACTATTTCTGAAGTTGGAAATAACATATGACTTTGGTCACGCTAGTTGTTTGTTTACCCTGACGCATGCCATAAAGACAGCAAATAAAATAAAGTTCATACATGGGCGTGTCAAGTCCAAGAGGTTTGGAATAAAGTTTAAAGTTCAAAATCATTTTTAGCGGCCCTTAAATACGAGAATATAAAGAATTCGCATATATTTCTCTTTGGCTTTGTGTATGTATTCCCCAAGATAAAAGAATTTGCTGCCTTTTCAAATACTTTTTTCGTAATTTATGCCTTTTTCACTTTTTTACATGGTAGCAAGGAAATTCGAACGTTGCGAGTAAAATAGTCAACTTTAAAATCAACTCTGATGGGCGAAAAAATTCTAGCCTACAAATCGATCATCAGAGTATGGTATGAATTCTTATTGTTCCGCATTTAAATGGGCAAAAAGTGCACTCATCAACAGATATTTGTTGCCACATAACAAAGAACCCACAACAGTTATTCCACCGTGACGCGGGCGGAAGTTGTTGGACAAATTATTTTGGTGGAATTTTTATGAGGATTGTTTTTATTTTTTTGAGCAATCGTACGGGCGATTTTCCAAGATATAAAAATAAATGTGTACCCAAATAAAGTTAAAAAAGCACACTAAGTTTAATTTGAATGTTCGCTGGCGCGGCCATTGTGTTTCCGTTTTTGCATCGAATATTGGATGAGAACAAGTGCATGGTAGATGGTTGCAGTTGAAAAAACACGTGTTTCGGATAATTGCAGATTTTATGGTAAAAAAAACCAAAATTTGTATGTTTTCTATTTTCCGAAGGTAATAGAAAGTAGTGGAACTGTAATGAATTTCGAAAATAGAAGGATTTATGTTTTGTAGTAGGTAATTTTATTTTTCATTTGTGTATTTTCGAAGTAAACATCCCCGAATATGCACACATTCATATGCATAGATGTGTTTATTTATTTGCTTAAATTTTGAGTATGTGTTATAATTTGTAACTTATTTAATTTATTTATTTCCTAAATTTGCACATAACGACTTTTGTTGCAAGCCGATTTTAAATACTAATTGTTCGACAGTAAAACAGAGTGTACCTGGTGGTTCATGATGTTGGGTATATTGTCATTTATTTGCGGAAATTAATTAAAGCCTTTTACGAATGCTTAATTCATTATGTATCCCATATCAATCGTCTTGGGTGTTTAATTTCCGAAACATTACCGACAAACTTTGTAAAGAACAGATATTATTTAAACTGGTTTTAACATAAAACCTAGGATATATAACAATTTACAATTTAATAGTAAACTATATCAAATTCTGTTCACAAATTGGTACTATTAAAACAACATATAAAAGCAAAAAGTTTGCTTTGATCATTCATATACTTATCAAAAATTCATCATTTGATAATTTGACTGATATTAAGCCATCTTTTTTGCAACGACGGTAATCAAAATATATTGAAAGCCCTAGGCTTTTTTAAACAGATCTTATACCCCCTCTTCTCATTTGATAATTTGGCGGAGCTAAAAAATTCTACTTGAAAGCCCTTATGTTTTATCAGAGCTTTATCCAAAATATTACACTGAAGTCCACCGTAAGTTGCTCCAATAAGAACAAGATTAGTTGCGAGCACTGATTATACTGCTCAGTAATATTTGCGAGCCCTCAATGAAGGAGGATCGAGATTAACTCGATCAAATTTTTTTCGCTTAATATTTCTTTAAGGAAAGAGATTTGAAAACATCAATGGAACGAAATGTTTCTTCATATCTGCTGAATTGTTCGAACACCTTATACAATATGGTTAAGTTTACTGCGACCAAGAGTAGCCAGTTCGCATACAGTTTTTTCATATTCATATGACTTCGCAAATATTATTAACTAATAGTTACCTCCTCACTTGTGCTCCTTAATAATATTATATATTTGATTATGAAATGGTGAGTTTGGATTATCCATTCCTTCTGATTTAAAATGTTTAAAGCATTTTTTTTTTCACTTTTTTGCTTTTCATTTATTTTTTTATTCTAAACTAAATTGTTTTCGAAATATTTTTTGTTCATTTTTGAGAAATATGAATTAGAAGCTATTTTCGTGATGTGTACCTTGAATTAAACATAATTTGCTCTTCTTATCATTTCTTAGTACAGATAACTAAGACCACTTAAAAGGAAGAATTTAACTGTAAAGATATGACTGGAAAGCTCGGTTGTCAAGTTCCCCATGTGTGCATGTGTGATGAACGCAGTTTCTAATAATTTGCTGAAAAATAAGTATAAAACCCAAATTTGACACTTTCCCTCATTTGATAATTTTTATTCAATTAAAAGTTCTAAGAAACATATCTTTACAATAATACTAGTCCCCTCCTACTTTTTCTCTTCCCAAAAAAGAAGCAATGATAATAATAATAATAATAATAATAATAATAATATGTATATAAAAACAGTATGGTTATTTCTTAAGTCCTAGCCCAAACAAACTCCAGCAAAATTGTTGTGTTATTCTTAAGTAAACCAAACAAAGCAACAACATCTGCACGATATGGATTTTTCCTTCTTCTTTTTCCTTCTTCTAGAAAAGAGAAAATTAACCCAAGGATCAAACGAAATTATTTTACCAAATATACATCTGCTCCGGCGGCGGCAGCACTACCTCCCAATCGTTCGTCCAGCACTAGAACTACCACAAAATTAACGCAAAATTATGTTACCGCTTTCATCGTGGTGCAATAAAACGGCCCCTTATGCATGCTGGTCTCGAAGTAGGAACACCCCTCTAGGGACTTCCATTCAGCAAGGCACATTCATGATCCATATTAGACCGGAAAACATAAAACGGCCAAAAGGCTAAAATCATAGACTCGAAAGCAGATGAGGGAGAAAATATCCTTTTAAGCAAAGCAAGGATGCTCGACGTAGTTTGTGAACGTGTACGTGAGTTTTTTGATTCTGAATTTGTGGGCTTTTGACCCTGACGTCATCGGTCGTCTCAGGCTTTTTCACAAAAAGGAAAAGATATATGTAGCATGCATACGGTATGTCCGGACTTGTATTAACCGATAAAAGGTGTTGGGGCGAGGTTAAATGAGGAACGTAAGTTAATTAGCTCAGCTTTTCTGATGGCACAAACTTCTATACAGGTAGTTATGAAGCCTACATACACATTTACAAAGATGTGTTATATGTCTATGGATAGCAAAGACATTATATTCTGATTGCTGTATGATGAACAAGTGTAAGTGACCTAAGGGTGGCTGGGTAGTAAAGCATGGAAGGCACTCGTGAATATTATCCACTTGACTTAATTGACGTTATTTATTGGCGTACCAAAACCGTATCCCTCGGTTTGCACGTCTGCCCTTAAGATGTATGTTTGATATCCTAATTATTATACTGTGTTTATCCCGATATTGAATATGCTTGGAGAACGAAGTATCCTTACATACATACACATGTACAAACTTGTCCTCTGTGATGGGACATACTCGTAAAACGTTTATTACGTAGAAAAACTAAGAAAGGACAAATGATTAAGCATTGATATTTAATGAAAGCTTATTAAAAATTTATAACACAGCCATTTGTTCGCGTACAGATGGAGTGCAATGGTATATATCTATAAACGTATGTAACGTGTTTGCCCTTTCATCCTCACCTGTGGGGCTCGTAAAAGACAAAATAGCCATAAAACTTTCGATCCGTCCTCTACAAAAAAAACTGTTGTAACCTATTCGTATGAGTTCGTATACATTTACAACCCTGAATTGAAAAGACCCTTTTATTTTGATTTTCTTTTTTCTTTCATTTGTTTATTTATTAACTTCGGGTCGCATATAAAATCTAATTTGATTATTTTTCGCTCAGGATTCAGGTATCTCGCACCTAGAACCTGTTGTTATATTGTGTATTTATTTTTATTCACATACGTTCGTGGATATATACCATATGGACAGCAGAGTATCCGTTTGTATTTTTCTATTGGTATCCTTGCATATTTTAAGAGCTGGATGGTTTTTGGTTTTGTTTTCCAACATTTAGTACTAACATATTTTTAAGATGCTGGTTGTGCTTATGAGTGCACGTTTCGAGAGAGTTTGATTATTTCTGTAGTATACGAATATAAGAATGTTGTTACTGATGCTTCTGGATTTGAAAAGCATCCAGGAACCTAACCTAGAAAATAGTGTTGGTTTTCGATTTAAAACAATAGACTACTTTGTCGATGGAATTCACTGTAAGAATTGACGGCAACAAATATGGTACAAGGACTTGAGCTAATGACATTTGAATTACATGGAAGCGATAGCCGCATAACTTAAATACTGCACTTATAATGTTGCTTTTATATATGTACATATATCTATTTCGACGATATTTGTGTTCTGTTTTGACTCTTCTTACACTACTTGAACTATAGGAGCTCTTAAATTTGTTCGCTTGGAATGGCGCTCTCTACTCGTAGTTGTATATAAGTATGATAGAATTCGAGCAGTTAGTCTGAAAAGGCAAAAATGTACCTTTACGCAGTTAATTTAACCATTTCGGTCGTACTAAAGAAGCAATATAGTTTCTTAAATGACAACATTTTAAGGCTGCCTACGCTCAACAACCATTAAGGTATTAAACAAATACTCAACCAGAATGCAGCATAGCATTGGAGAAAGGATTCAGCCCTGCTTTTGAATGCCTTTTCAAAACATTTGGTGAGGCTTCTTCTGTTTTAATTTCAGCTTAGGCGGTGTTTTGGCATGTTTACCAAATTCCTCCTTAAAGCGTGCTCAGACAGCTTCATTGAATTCGTCCTCTGCGACAATGTCGAAACTTTGCATCAAATTTAAAATATAATGTTCATATGGTTTGATATGTAAACATGCTATAACATATTATTTTCCAGCTAATAATCTGCTTAGCGTATCTGTTGGACAGGGCAATTGTTTTGTGAGAAATGTTGATTGAAAGTCACTATTGCAGATAACCAACTCAGGCGATTATTACTCTCTCACGTCGCACTCACTGCTGCCTCTAAAAGTATTCTGAGCATGAGCATCAGAACTTATGTTAGTCTCATATACCTGTTTGGTTATAGCCTTTGGCTGTGGCGGTAGTTTAAATCATAAGGGAAGTTATCTGACGCAATTAGGGACTTATGGTTATATAAAACTTATAAATGTTGAGACTAATGTATCAACTGGTTGTTATATAATAGCAACAACTCATCGCACGTCATTTTGGTTGTTGGTCAGTTGGGAAATGAACGCAGAACTACCACTAGAGCCACAACCACCAACCCATAAATCATTCAATCAGTCAAAGGTCGTCAAAATGTCATCAGTCCTTATTCGAGGCATTGTTACTCGTATACTTTTCCATGCAATATTATTTTGAATTGCATATTGCTCGACCACAGATCAAGCGACACTTACTCCATTTTGATCAAAATTCATTCTATTTAAGCCTAATATTTTCAAAATAAACTACCAGGGTATGCGTGTGGAGTAAACTTGCCTTTATCGTATTTAAGCCAAACAGCTTGGAAGTTCTGCTTCCTTTTGAAAGTTAATGGCGTAACTGGTTAGAATTAGAAATATTTTTATATGGGATAGGTTAGTTAATTTGCAATGAAAAAATGATCAGACACCAACATCCCTATCTCTACTAAAATCTATGCGCAATCCTAAAGTGGTACAACTCATAACGCAGACATGATTATTTTTAAATTTATTTAGGAAATAAAGTGCATAACACACAACACTTCTTTACCTAATAAGTATCGAACTTATGTTTCTTTTCTTAATCTAAAATTGTTTCTGTAATTCAATTAACAGTTTTGACGGGGTTCCATACTTATCACTTACTTTTAGTTATAGAGCAGAATTTGTAATAAATTTAAAATCTAAAACGCATACGTATATGGACCTGAAGTGAAAAGAATTGTCCTTATTTAAAAGAACTAGGTTCAAGATCACGACAATTTAAAAACTCGAAACTTGTTTCAATTAAAACAAATTCAAAAACAAATATGATACGTACTGAGTTCCGTATGAGCAAGAACTTATCTTCAACAAAATTCTTAGTTGGACAACAATACTTTTCAATGCTTAAAGTGGAGAATTACCACGCATAGACACACGCTTGTATAAAACTAGCAAAATATTCGGATAACGTTTGTATATTGGAATTATGAAGTGATAATGTATGAATATCCACCACATATATTTTAAATGTTCGCAACACCAATACGTTAGAGAAATCTACATACTATCCTGTTCGCTGTGACTAATAGTGTTGGTAGAAGACTCAAATTTATCGCATCGCCATCAGCCACAACAACTGTTCGTCTGCCTGTCCGCATCGTAGAAATATGTTGTCTAATACCCGCTGGTGCGGAATCCCAAGATATAAGACCACCCACATATGTATATTGGGTAAAATGGTCGGTTATAAAGTAAAACCAATATATAACCGGCCCTATATTTGTGTGAATTTCATGCTTTGTATTATTTTTCAAAAACATTCAATGGTTAACGGAGATCGTTTACGGCAGTGACCATTTTTCTTAAAAATATGTATAGCATTGATCCATTCGTACTATGGAAGATTTATGTAAATTGTAGGTTAAATTGTCATTTTACTTTCCAGGCTTGGTTCACAAAGTATATCTTATAATACACAACAAGAGACTATTTGCAATGTCTGACAAGCGTATGTGTATGTATAGATAAGGAAATACATATAAAATCTTTTATGTATGTACGCTTGCTAATTGAATTCCACAAAAAGGAAATGCTATCCTATATATCCTCTCCATACACTGTGGAAAATTTATATGCAGCCATAGAAATGTTAACTAACTACTAGTATTAAGATATAAAACATACATATGTATATACCTACATATTCAGAGCGCTCTCCCATTTGTAACACCGCACATACCTTGGTTCTATTTAAATTGAAACTCACATATTCAAGTTCTTAAATTTCACCGTAAATAAATTACAAAATAAAATAAAGAGAAGTGGGAGTACTTATATCGATCAATACCATCAACCGATACCGAATTATTTAAAGTGGGGGCAGAACATTGCCATACACCCATCCGAATACAAATATATTTGCGATTGCATGTCAAAACCACCGCCAAAAGGATGACCTGAAAATACTAAATGAATAAGTAAAAACTATTGAAAAACCAACACTGAAAAATTAAAAAGTTATAATTCAAACAAGTTTTGCGTTAGAATCAGCTTTAAAGGCCTCTTATTTTTCAGGTATATAATAAAGAAAAAATAAATGTATGTTTGTAGTTTCTAATACAGATAACATTTTTAAATAGTTTTGTCAGTTCTTTGACATTTATGTTCAGTAGACTTAAACCAAAATAATGCTGTAAATGGTAAATTTTTCTAAAAAATCCCGGCGTTCACCCAATAAAAGATCCAAAGATTCAAAGATCCGCCTAGTGCTGTTTGCGGATAGGCCTTTCAGGCAGCTCGAAGTCGACGTTTGTTTTTTTCTTTCGATAATGCTTAGTGGGGGTTGCATCGGTTTATGGAAAATGCAGAGATTCAATGACTCAATGAGACACAATTGAGAATAATCAGTTTTTATTTTTTCAAAAACGAGATCGCAACGCGAATAACAGCCAATGCTAACGTTATGGGACAATCATAAATGATTATTTCTTCGAAATTTAACGACATTACCGTATATCGCGAAATGGATCAGTGCAAGATTTTGCAGTTTGACACTGGACTAATTTTTCTGTTGCTATGTGAAGCATTTGGTGTATGCCGATAAAACGCAACATATTCAGGCTTTGGAAGATAGTATTCAGCCCATTACTGCTCCTTCTCTCTTACCCTTGCCTAGATTGAAAAGTTTATTAAAATTATTTTCGAGCAGCGATAGTTCTGAAACCCATCAGTATTGTTTTTTTTACCTATTGGTCGAATAAAAAGACTGAAACAAGATAGCGTTCAAGCGAAAGCCAAAAAATTTGTCCCCTATTATGACAGGAAAAACTGACGATTTTTTTCAGGTTTGACAACCAATAGCACTATTTTAGTCGTATACATTGAAAAATTTAAGTAATTCTTTTAATTGCATATGTGCATACGAAATTTTATTGTCCTTATATCTGTTGTAATTTATTGGAAAAAATGGTTGTAAAAAATTACTTCCACATTTCAAAGTTTTTCCAAATCTATTACATGTACTTGTATATCAGCCGTATAAGCAAAATGCTTTAGGAACTTCCCAGTCTTGACCACCATATTAGAGAAATTCCTGATGAACAAGCTTGACGAAATTGTTTCTAGTATATAAGGTATTGTATGAATTGTATACACAAAACGGATTTGCCTTGAGTATCGAAAGCCGAATTTAGGAATTTGACGTTATTGCCCTCGGTGTTAATTCACGGCACCGTAGGTTTTTCTTTTCAAAGGCAAATGATATCGCTTTTTTTTCTTTTCGGTAAAAATGGTCTGCGCAAACTCTGTTCAAGCACTGTACCACTTTATGATTTATTCCTAAACGTTGAGCAATCTGGCTTTTTCAATTTAAGTAAGTATTTTCCAGGAAGCCACTTCTGTATGATTATTCATGTGTCATAATTTTAAAGATTTTTTTTTTATTCGAAAGGGGCTCTTTAGGAAGTTATGTATGTACTCGTATATTGTGTACCGATGGGCTGAAAAAATTATAAATTGAGAGAAAATTGAGTGAAAAAAATAATATAGCAATAACTTATAATCGTAGACTTTCATATATGTATAAAAAAAAACGTTCATATTTACACAATAAAAAATGAAATCACTTTATGATAAACTTTTTTTAACTATGAGAAAATTATAACTAAAGGTACTTTTAAAGTGGTAAACTTGAGAAATTGCCGTTGCCAATATGTATATTGGACATAGTTTGTCTACATATGCAGAAATATGTCATGTTGCTCCCATTGGGATGCCTGAACTTGCTCAAGCTCCACAAATAACATTATGCAACGTGTAAAAGATATATCCAAGGGTTGATGGTAGTACAAAAGCGATGCTTCTACTCGTATTGGCTAACAGACTTTTGGACACGACAACTACTCGTGCATATGGGGTAGATCGTTTGAAAATTTATTTGCATGCTGTAAGGGTAGAATGACAAAGGAGGCAGAGGTTGAAACGCTTGACATTTTGATATGGAGCTCAAAAGGACTTTCGAAGGAGCAAAATGATTGGAAGCAAGATGAGACGGAAAGAAAGAGAGCAATGGTTGTTTGATGATTTATTAGAGGCATGTACATGATTTATCTCAGTCGATTCTCGTCTACGGTGTTCTGGAGATTATGCAGATAAGTTTCTGTGACGAAAGAGGTATAAAAGATTTTGAAACTTAAATTCTGATATAGTATGGTTGACAAATTATTGACTCAATTTATGTAGTCAATGTGAGAATAATTCGATAGAGGCGAATAAGTGTGAATTTTTAGCAACCTTGAGTAGTGACACTATGTAGGTATTGCATGTATGTATATGTTATGTATATACAAATATAATATATTCGCGAATTTGTTATTCAGTTGAAATACGAGTATAGGTCGATAAAAACCAGATACAATAGTTATATACAATCGTTCATTGCATTTGCTATAAAAAAACTCGACTATGTTGTATAAACTTATGGCCATCATAAGAGAACTTGCATCTAATAAATATCGAAAAGGGATGTCAGTATTATACTTCATACTAAAAGTCCACTTGGGGATTATGTGACGCTGGTAGGAATGCAATTCTAACTTGAAGTGATCATGTCAACAAATCACTAAGCAAAGGCTGTGAGCCTTAGATCACTGCAGTTCAATAAGTGTATGAATTCTCAAAAGTGATTCTTTTAGAGGTCCTTTTCCAGTGGGGATTTTATGAGAGAACACGCATGCATTGTATCGCACTGATATGGTATTTTTGTTCAGTATTATTCGAGAAAATATAGCGACGGTATCGGAGAGTGTACCCGATGACCGTGATGAATCCATTCGGCGCCATTCTGATCAGCTTGGCTTGTCGTATGCAACAACTTGGTGTATTTTACGTCAGGATTTTTGTTTAGAAGCATACATAATATTCAACTCATGTAAGAACTGAAATTGGCCGACCTTCTGAGTCGTCACCGTTTCAGTCGCTGGGCTCTTGAACAGCTTCAAATTAATCCACTGTTTTCAAAACTGTGAATGTAACTGTGAGCACCGCCCGTTATTGCGCGATAATAACGTACTATTTTCTGCCGGAAGTTGAAGCACGTGATCTCGACAGCATTAGGTTCTAACAAGACGGCAATATGGTTTTATTGCTGGATCATGTGACATCACACCTCTAGACTTTTTCTTTGAGGCTACATAAAGTTCAAAGTCTACATAGAGAAGCCGGTTACGATTGAAGAATTGAAGGCCAACATTACTTGAGTCACTGGAAATTGGAACGTCAAAATGGACCACGTTAGCCGCAGTTAACACAGAGTCTTGTACTTACTCTATGTCCGGCATCGTCATTGCAATTTCCTTTGTGGTAAATGACAGAACTTTAGTATTTAAATTATTCGTACTCTGGCGCGATGACTCTTTCTAAATAAATGTAAGAAGTTGGGATTGCGGGTTCGGAAAAATGAAACTAAGAATATTCAGGCTAAGTTCGACCGATTTTTAACATCTTATGTTCTAGCGCCCTCATCTAGTATTTAAGAGCCTGGCACATTGTTTATTATGATGCCGCTATACATCACAGAATCGTGCCGGGCTCGTTAAGCTGCAATAAAAAATCTTCGACGACGCTGGGAAACAACGAACATTGTACACAGCAATTAATCATTTAATTCTGCAGTTGTTCCACTTTTTGCAATTACACGGCGCATTTTGGCTTTCAAGTCGCCCATCATCTTCGATTTATCGGAGAAGACTTGCGACTTCACGTATTCCTGTAAAAATTACCCCATGTTGTTAGATCGCCACGCGCTCTATGGCATTGCGTACGGTAGATTTTGCGAACTGAAAAACCAAACCTTTTTTACTTCCTTTCCCGACGCATATATTGCTTTGGCACGTGCTTTAGCTACTGCTATTTCCGCTTCATTTATATCACTTTTGTACTCTAACTAGGGGCACACTCTAAGGGTTTCATTACCTCCACAATACTCAGTCCACGCTTGGAGAGCTCGTCTTTTGTTCCTTTACCCCATTTTCATCTCAACGTCGCACTACTACCTTTCGTTGGAGCCAGCCTTCTGAAACATCGAACAGAGTTGTGTTACACTTTTCTTCGAAGTTGTCCCACACACTCTGCCGCATAGTTCTTACTCTTAGTTTCTGGTATTTTAGAGATATTCTCGCAAATTTAGCGCCTAGAGTTAACGCTTGTTTAATTTCCGTCAGTTTAATTTTTCAACTGATTCCTGTTAGTCTTTTTCCGATTCCTTCACAAAAAATTCTGTCAGCAATTTTACTCGCCGTTTCTCATATTTTCAGTATAGATGGTAATCTAGGTTTGGTGTCGACTGCTGTAGGTGTAATCAAGTGTCGCTCTTAGATAATCAACAGCGTACTTAGTACAGGCAGATAGAGTAATTTTGATGAGTGTAATCGATTGAATTATGTATATTAATATTAAAAAATAATCACATTTGAAAGTACTCGTAAACTCGTACATATACATATATATATGTGTAATACACATATGATATAAAAAAGAATCATTTAGTGTCGAGGCATTTATCCAGATTCAATTTCTCTATCATGTGCTTTATCCTAAACATTCCTAAACAACTAACCCGCATTTATAGCGAGTACAACATGACACATCTGTACTGATCTGTAGTATTAAAATAAAATTCATTTTCGTATTATGTACTTATGACACATTAAGTACTTTTGTGTCAAAAGCACAGCCGCCATTTTTACCCGAAAATACATTCCCCACTTAGCCCCTTCTATCGCTATTACTTAAATTTGACAAATGATAACATTTATCTCTGCCTATTTGTCAGGTGGCAGTTACTCTTCCTCCACTACCTTCTTCGTTCTGCAACGTATGTAAGAAAGCATGCTTGTTTACAATACATACCTTTGCCTAAGACTTACTTGTCCTTCTATCATTCTATTTATCAAGGAATAATACGTCCTATAAAATCTTGCCGAAATCCCCTCTCAAAGAAGTAAAATGAGAAATCCCCATCAAGGATATGTGTGGCATGTGTCCGTTTTATAAAATCCACTTAAAGAATTGTAAAAATAAAAATTGAACAAAAGAATTTTTTCCTCTAAGGAAGTTGAAAAAATATTTTTACATTAGCTACTTTCTATCCTTCAATCCCGGCACTTATGCCAATATACTCGTAATATGACATACAACAACTTTTGATGGCATAAATGTTAGTAATATCATGCAAATGCTATAGGAATTATGTTCTGGTATGTGTGGGTGATGTAACTTTCCGACATGGCAGAGCTTCTTTTATTTTCGTTTCCACTTGTCTTAGGGCTTTGATTGAGTTATCCTTAAAGCAGGTAAAATTAAACCACATAATCTTCGAGTTGTTTCCTTTTTTGTGTGGTTTACCGCTTAGAGCATCTCTGATAACAATGTTGGTAATTTTGAGGGCGTAACATCGATTGTTACCTTATTATGTGGATAGTGGGCGGTTTTGGGGCATTCATGCCCCAAATTATTTCGTGCTTTCAAAAAGCGTATGATTTGCTAAAGTAGGTCTTGTAGAACTCTTTAAATATTTCGAAGTATTTGCTTACATTTTATCACGTTTTCTCGAATTGTTTAGGCATATAAATAAAAATAAATTAAAAAGAGTGATACTAAGAATTCATTCTAATAGAATAGCCATTCAAGAAAACTTTACAATCATTACTCGAGATGTAGGCAATATAAGCCCGTAGCGAGTGTTGACGTAATTCTCACAAACCTTAGACAGGCAGTAAGTCCGCTGTGATGCTATTTTTAGTTCACTATTAAAGATATGAGGTATTTGAAACTCACGTTAATGAAACAATGCAAATGTTTTAGAAACGAAGCTTCACGAAATACGATAAATGACATAAATTCATACTCCTCTTTTTCTTCATGCATCCTTTATATACACAGAAGCCATTGGCGGGAATAAGCTTGTTATGTGGAGTAGAAGTGTTTATTATCGACACAAATGTGTCATTTCTTCAGCAATTAAGATAATTATAATTTAGTATTAATTAGGATTAAATAAATCGTTTATAATAATTTCTAATAAATAAATCGTTTATAAGTAATAATAATTAAAATCTTTGCATTGTAAGCCTCCTTGTTCCCGTTTTCTGTGGTATGTTTCGACGATCCATCAGATCGTGGGTATATATATGGTCGATCGCAGACGTACCCATCACGAAATCATTGCGAAATCATTCTCTGGTTAAACTTCTGTATAACGACTACAAATTAAAACAAATTACAGCTTGCGATATAAAGGACCTAGGTTCAGACTTCCAATAGGAATGAAGCAGCAAGCAATTTTCCCGAGCCACTATTGCGTCACATTCGCGTCTATTGACTTAAGCGGAATTCTGTAAGAAAGTCCATGTTTTATTTTCCAAAACTGATGCGATTTTCTCAAAGGAGTAGCCACATGGACTCCATTATTTAAACTTTTCTTTTAAGGCAAATATTTTTTATCCGTAAACAAAACTGTTGAATTCTTCATTTTTCCCTAAAAGCGTTTATTAGTAAATGCCTGACAAGCCATTGCATGGCACCTTAAACTTGTTAAAAGACGTTTTGCATCGATATTTGTGAAGGATAATACACCTGTGCTTTTGCACAGGATAACCTTACGTACACTTTATTTGCTTTTAACGTCATCAGTTTCCCCAGAAAATTGTATGGAAAAACTCGACTAATTTTTAACTGCTCGAACTATTTTATAATTTGGATCTTTCCTATACAGCGTCTGATAATAGACAAAATGTACATACATCTAAATCAGATAAAAAATTATATAGGAAAATGTAGGATTTCCGGTTTAAAAAAAAAATAGGAAAACTTTTAAAGGTAAAAGTAAGCAGATAAGAACTTTTTATTAACTATGCTAATAAAGTAAACTCAGCGCAGACTTATAATAAATATTATGAGAAAAAAGATATTTTGTAACAAGGCTTTGGCTTTCATATTTTGATTTATATTTGGTTTCGTTCAATATCGTTTTAGGGTGAAAACTAAATCGATATAGCCCTAAAAAAATTTCTCCGGTATATTTTATAATCAAATTCTTAATGTAGTTCTTTATATTAACAGTAATATAAAACAACATATACTTCTTTCACACTTTGCCCAAGAAATGGATAATGATGTAACCATTGTACCAATAAAACAAAACACGTACCTAAAGAAAAAAAGAGAATTTTAACCAAGTGTTGTAAGCAATTATTACTTTAATCACAAGATATAAACGCAAGCAGTTATGATGCATTTAGAAAATTAAAGTCGTTTTGACCACTGAGGTGAAACAAACAAAATAGTCTTTCAAAACTTACTTGCAAATTATTATAGTTGTGAAAAAAAGAGGGTTAAGAAAAGCATGAGCATTACCTTATGTTCATACCAGAAACAAATTCCTTTGTTAAAGAATCATCAAAACTTTGAAAACCCTCTTACAGCAGTATCTATTTTATATACAAATTAGAAATGATTAAACCTTGTGTCGCCAGAAACAACATTATTTTCTGTTTACATCTATGTAGCTGATTCTTTCCCACTCTTTATGCCATTGAAATCTATAATAGTAAAAAATTGAATACAATATACAAATAAAAAAAAGCAACTCGAAATATATATGAAAAGGTCAATAAATAATAAAAAATATAAGAAGAATGAAGTCCGTAAAACCTCTGGCGTCGTGAAACTAAGAAACTTTGAAATCAAAGTGAGATGTAAATGTATTGATGTTCACAGATAATACTATGCTTATCATAACCAAAAAAATTTTCGGCGACAGTATACTCTTATATACGGGTATCTACACATATGTATGTATAATCGATATGTATCTAGGTAAATAGCAAAATGATTTGTTTTCATTTAATTGAAGTATCGTGTATGTTAGCAAATATAAAATGTAAAAACATATGTAAATATGTATTTACATACAATTTGTAAAAATCTATCGACTTATATTATAAGTTGTGATGTAAAACTACACCTGAAACTGAAAGTTAAAATCACCTCAAAATATATTTTCATATTATAAAAAAAACTCTTGGGTGTTCTTTAATTTTACAAAGAAACCTAAATATATAGATTGGAAATCATTTTAATTCCATACATGTATAATATATTGTTACAATATTATCAGCCCTCTTACTACACAAATACTGTACGCAGAGAACCCAAATAGTGAATACTATATACGAGTATATGAAATGAAATCAGTTTTTGATTAAGATAAATTCAAACCATTTACAGAATCATTCAGAAATACTGAAGGAGAAACTTTTCTGTCGCCATCACTTTGTTTGTGGATAATGGTTAACGCAAGTCAAATCGTCTGCCTATGAAAAAGTCTTTCCCTTTACTGCAGTTCGGAGTAGGGAAGAACACGTAAGTCAATATCAAGTCTAGGTCTGCCGGCCTACGGTCATTTACTCCCCGCAACAGAACAACATTGGGCATTATCTATTGGTTGAGTAGTAAAATACAACCAACTTTTGACATCATCTATTGGTTGAGAACTAACAAGTAATATCTTCTTATAAAGTATCTTATCAGTACGTTTTTGCCTTAGTTAAGGCGAAGGTGTGTCATTTTAAAAGAAAATCTTTTGTGAAAATTCTGGGGAAATAAGACCGCAAAAGGTTGCTAAGAAGAAAACATTCCATGCTTCCAACGTTATAAACAATTTATATTACAAAATCAGACGATTACGAGTTCTATTGTTCTACTACGTCATTAGATTATGACGATAATGACCCTAACGAAAAAAAAAAATTTACGAGTACTATATTACCAATCCTAAGTTCTTGACGAAATGAACTCGTACATAGAAATATGGCTTCCTCGAAGAAAACTTATTTCTTACGGATACTTAAAAACTTTAAAAACGGCTGAAATAGTGACAACACACCTGATAGAGAACCTTTCAAATCTTATATCGATACAATTAATTGGATTTGCTGCTACATCCATGTACTCGCATGTACTCGTATGTCATATTGAATACATACATTGAATACATTTGTGTTGTTTTTAAATCTAATTGAAAAGTAGATCATTTTTGTTATCCAAAAATCAATCAAAGCCAGGTCACATACAATATTGTTCGTCATGGTCTTTACCTGCACTCTATTTGCATTTCGCTATGTCATACACATTTCCCCAATTTCATTTCTCTATACTATACCAAAATCAAATTTCAATTGTGTATCAAGTTTCTTTCAGGAGCGATAGAAGTACTAAATCCAAGTGTAAAAGTAGGCTAAACAAATAAAATTCATTGACATACCGTTTCTAGTGAAACTTATAGAAAAAGTAAAAGGAAACCAAGGCGTAACACAAAAAGATATAACACTAGAAGATACATTCCATGAATACATAAGAATGCAAACAAATCGATTTGGCAGAGAATGAGAACTTAAATGTGTTTTCTTTTGAGTCATATCCAAAACCTCAATACCCTTGGCTAGCCAACTTATTGGCGCCAGTTGAGATCCTTTTGTAATATTATTTTAGCCAAGTGCTTTTTACAAATCTCAAATGTGAAATAGCAAAAGAAAATTCTGAAACTCCATAGTTCGTATATCCTATTTTTAACATAGGATACATACAAAACATACAAAGGGATGAGAGTGACAGTTAATATTTAGATCACGTGGTCATTGCGTTGTAGTCAAAACTTTTTTTTTTAAACAAAACTTATTAATTTGATGTCATGTTAGTTTTTGACACTTTTGATATAATCGAGAGCGATTAAGATGAAATGTCATTTAATTCAACACAATATGATAATTGATTTATTATAATGAATTCTTCGTAACGGGCCCATGTGTGAATGGCCAAGTCAGACTAAAGGCCCGGATCCATATAATCCGTCAACATATTGCCGAAAGAAAAGTCGACGCAACGGATGCAACAGATTCTATAGGACGGGCCCCTAACCCTTTCGACCCTGCTGGCACACATATGTCCCACCTTGTGTTCTCATTACCCTGAATGACAAAATATGCATTTAAATTGGGTGCTTTAAGCAATTTTAACGGTATTTTTCTAAGTTTGGTGCCAAGTGTTCAAAAACCTTATCACTCGCGTTCTTAGTGATGAAGTGTGTTGTTCTATTTAGAAAAAAACAGCGTACTGCTTTCCGGGTCGAAAGGGTTAAGTCCCTTTTAGGGCGCTTGTGAGAATATCTCTAAATTTTCTCAGTCCCAGCTTCGAGCAATCGCTGTGCCTTTTTTTCTAAATGCTTCCATATTTTTATTTTTAATTACTGTTAGAACAAACATTAATTAAAGTTAATTTGGTCGGGACTGTGTATACTCACAATGCCCACTTCAAAATAGTATACTCTATTAGTGACAGGAAGGAGGAGATTTATTTGAATTGATTTGATTATAAGAATTATATGGTAAAAAGGTTTTACCAATCGATATATTTCTAGAAAACCTTAGGCCCGGCAGTTTTCGCGAAGTTTCTATGTAGCTAGACCACCGCGGGACAAGTATTTCTACTTATGCGGGTGATTAAGATCAATGATTCCATGGAACCCAATAAGATGCATAGACCTTAGGTTTGACGAACTCTATGATTAGTCCCTCCATTTGAGGTTACTGCCTTTGAACAACTTTTTACGCAAAATAAGATATTAGCAAAAATGGGAAAACAACGGCGACAAACAGAAAAGCGATACAGATTTGCAACTTAGACGTTTCTATCCAACCCGACGTTGGAAAATACTTCAAACATGCATGCATACTTCCCAAACGTTACAGGTGTTAGCATATTGACAAATGTATGTTTTCACGAAAGCACCGCTACTTAAAAAAAAATAAATAAATCGTGGTGGAAAGTCTCAGGCACCAATACGTGGAATACATTGGATCACAATTTTAATATATATATACTCGCAAATCATTTGGATTACTCATTTGGTAACTGGGCTCTAGAGTAGTTGCATTATTCCAAATCGAATGAGTCTCTACTGCTATTATACAATACAAAAAAATTCTTTGAATTGAGATTAAAGATCATGAGATTTAACACGATAATAATACTAAACCTACAATTATCGATTCATACCATGGCATTCTAGTCATAAATAAAAAAAAAATTGACAACCAGAATAACATTCAAGGCTCTCTACGGTTTATATATTCCGAAATTACTTTTGTAGGTTTCAAGCAACAACGTATTGAAGTTATTAAAAAATATTTTACTTAAATACTGGAAATAGGTGGGTGGTTACTACTTACTTCAGTTCGATTTTTTTAGTGTTATTTTCATATTTTAAAGTCGTAGAAAAATATGTGTCAGAGAACTTAATTTTCACTCAAAATAGGGATTTATGCATGTGTATGTTCAACAACATACTTGAATTTATCAAACGCTGGTCTAAATAATTATACTTTAAAGACAATCTTTATAGAGCCTCGTAGAGTATTACATAAAATTTTTTTCTTAATAGGTTCTAACTTTTTTGTTTAAATACAAGATAAATAAATTTACTTGATGGCGATTCGTTAAATTCATTCAAAAGATTATGTCATACCATTTAATATTTGAAAATAGTTTTGGGCATATGTATGTCCACCACGGCTGCCTCGTTCAAAGCGCATTCTGGAAGTCCAATTTTCGACCACTTTTTGAGTAATTGGGGGCGTATTATTCGAACAATGTTCTGCTCCAAAGCGTCAATCGATGCTGTCTTCTTATTGGCATAAACTATTGACTTGATGTAGCCTCATAGAAAATAATCCAGTCTCGTCCAATGGCACGATCTTGGTAGCCAATTGATGGGTCCCTTTCGTGTTTTCAATAAAGGGATTTTTTCGTTGGTAGTATGGGGCAGAGACTTGTCCTGTTGTAACCACAGTTCTTCCACATTGATGTCACGCAAATTTGGGAACAATTAATCGGTGATCATCGCATTGTACCGGTGTTCATTGGCAGCAACTTGTGCTCCGGCCTCATTTTTGAAGAAATATGGAGATATGATGCCAGCGGCGTATAATCCACATCATACGGTACATTTTTTGAATCCAATGGGATCTGGTGAAGTTCTTAACAATTTCGCTCGCTCAAATATGGCAATTCTGCTTGTTAACGTAATCGTTCAACCAGAAAGGCACCTCAACCCTGAACAAAATTTTACGGTAAGGAACTGGGTCAATCGCTAATTGATTTAAAGCCCAATGACTGAACATCAGACGCAATAAACGCTAAACGCATTAATACCAAGGTCTTTACGCAGAATTTTCCAGATAACACAAGTTTCCACAGCCGTGATATTTTCTGTTCTCGTTCTTTTTGGTATGTGAGTATCCAATTGCGTGAATTTGGTGCATGCTCAGATGGCCGATGATGTCTGCCGTAAATTTTACGGAATGCTCTAGGCGTTCCGCGAACAGAGCTTCGATTTTAGAAATTTAATTCCGTATATAGAATCAACAATAACAATATAGATTTCAACAATTTGAAAGCTTTGTGGTGGTGTTCATTTCACAATGAAATATCAAACTGTACTAGAAATAAATGAAGCTTGGTAGGCCAATGTGACAGCCAATTTTACATTTGACATTTAATCCTTATTGAAAAGTCTGACACAGCAAAAAAACAACACTCTTTACATGCATCCCTTTTAAACAAAACATTGAGAAGTCGCTGAGATATACATATTTTATGCTCATTATATTGACTGCCCTGCACTCATGGAAACAATCTCATTCACTTTTAATCCCTTACGTCGTGATCTCATGTGGGTTATTTTACTTCAAAATAAAACTGATCGCTAGAATTGCACTTGTTACGAACTAAATTTTGGACCTCAATAGTAGTAAATGCTCAATCAAAAAAGCCCTTTTTAACGTGGTATATAACCACACATTGCTTCGATTTATCCTTAAAAAGAATTAATTTAAGATAATTATTTAACTGTACATTCGCTTATAAATTGTAATAAGTCGCCCAGACTTTGCTTAAAGTGTATGCTCACTTTAAAAATTTTTCATTATTAATTAAGTGATTAACTTACCGCATGATGTTTAAAAAAATAATGTTTTAATAACTTAATGCTGATTGCCAAAGAACTAACAGATAACAGTCGAATCAAAATGACAGGAAGAACAAAATTCTGCCTGAATCATAAAACACACCTGTATTTTCCACTTAAGGAAGCCTTGAGGTGATCCGAATTGGTTGTTTATAAGCCGTTTTTAGGTCGGACCGTAAGAAGCTCAGTTTTTGAATAATAATTCAATCTGCTTGGAGATCATTTAAAAAAAAATGGAACAGTCTCATTAGTCAGATTTGACTAAGCACTCATAACTCTGATCACTAGACAGAAATATTAAATGCGTGTAAGCAAATGATCCGCACTGTATATAAATACAAAAGTCTATTATGAGCTGTTAGTTTTTCTAACGACATGACTTTAGAATAGATATTGTAGAATATGCTCTTTTTGTTGATCATGTTTTTTTTAGACGTTTGATGGTAATATTGGTCAGAAGTCAATGGTAATATTATCACGCTCAGGCGGGCTTCTGACAAATATCTCAACCCTTATGATGATTGCAATAAAGTCATCCTCACCACGGTCGATATTTAAAAAAGTTTGAGTATAACTTACACACGCTAAGCGGTCTGAAGACGAAATGCCTGATGCATTGTTTGCAATTAGTACAGGAACTTATTCAAGTCTCTCACCGTACTTCTCTGTAAATACTTATGTTTAAGAATTCTCAGCAACATCTACTGTCGGTCTAAGCACCGGCCCGGCTACGTCTGCCCTGTGCCGTTTTGGGTCAGTATTGAGGAGATGAGTAACTGAATGCTACAGTATTCGCTCAATTGGTGTCACATAAACAGGGAATCAACACAATTAACCAATTATTTGTCGACAAATATTCCCAATGATGAAGTTCTTACATTCACCTCGAAAATCGAAACTGGAAATTTTGTGATATCTTTATGTTTTAAGGTGTCACTATAGACATCATCACTCCATTGAGGCATTACTTCCCGGAGCTGGTCAGCTTCTATGCTATCTCCTAGGTGCTTGCTGTTTCAGTTTATTTCACACACTTCTATATACGGAATTAAATGGACCCACTATTTAATTCCGGCCTTCTGTGCCATCTATTTTGCACCTCTTTAATCCATTTAATTTTGTTGGGTACCATTCCAGCTATAACATATGCTGCATCCGATATCGTTCGAAAGCCACATATCGTCCTTAATGCGCATAGTCTGTTATGATTGAAACACTGTAATAATTGAAACACACGTTTAGACTTCAAATATACTCGTAGTGCTTATTTATTAATTCCAATAATATTACTAGTTCATGGCTTGGCGGAGGACAAACAACTGAAACTGGATGAGAACCTCTTTAAAAGAAATCATCTATTCATGCTCAGTCTGTATACATATATACATACGTTCATTAATACTACTGCATCACTACAACTTTCCCCTTTAATTGTTTGTTCTTAACCAAGTACAATTAGTTTAATCTTTTTTTCTTTTTGTTTGTTACCATTATTTTCTGTGATAGTATTTTGATCCGAGTTATGTGCTAATTGTTTACGAGTTTTAGGCAAATTATTTAATGATTTCCGATTTTTTAGTTCATCACTCTTCTCACCCTCTACCGTGACAATCTTTTCTACATTATTTTCGTTACTTTTATTTTTAGTTATATTCACACTACTATCTAAAGTTTCTGTGACATAAGAATCATTCGTTTTTTCCTCATGTTTTATAATTTGATTAAGATGTCTTTTCCAAATTTTATTTGATTCATTAACTTTAACTAAATATGTCTGTATTCCTAAAAGTTTAATAATTTTAGCTTTTAACCAACATATTTTATTTGTCGAAGAATAATTTTTAACCATAACCAATTTATTTACGAGATATCAAAAGATCTTCTCCTAGTACTAGATTTATAATTACGTTTTTGATTCATTTTTTGTTTCACAATATGGGATTTAACATTATTTACGTTAACAATACTATTTCGATTATTATTCAATAAATCTAAACGGGTTCTCAATTTTCGACCAATCATTAATTCTGCCGGAGACACACATGAGCTTAAATGAATTGTATTCCTGTTGTCAATTAAAAATGCATTTAAAGCTATTTCGATATTATTGTTTGAATTATTTTTATTATCTAAGGCCCGTTTCATAGCGTTCTTTATCGTCTTAATAAAACTTTCGGCTTGACCGTTTGTTGCTGGATTACCAACTGGCGTCGTTCTGTGTTTAACTCCATTCATTTTTAAAAAATTCTCGAACTCCTGTGAAACAAAAGCTGTTCCGTTGTCGGATACCAAAACTGTTGGTACACCAAACCGTGCAAAAATGGGTCTTAACTTTTCAATTGTTGCTCGCCTTGTAGTGTTGGTACCCATATCCAAACACTCTGCCACTTACTATGGCAATCAACTACAACCATGAACTACTTCTTACAAATCGGACCTACGAAATCAATGTGAATCCGCGCCCAAAGTTCTTCAGGCCATTCACAATTCAACAACGGTCCCTTCTTGTTGATAGACAGGGTTCACAAGATTTAATCATTTGCTCAAGGTCGGCGTGTAGTTTTGGCCACCAGCAATATTCTCTTGCCATTGTCTTCATTTTAGCAATTCCCATGTGAGTTTTGTGTAACTCCTTTAACATGTATTTTTGCAACGCAGATGGAATCACAATCTCCGGTAGCCCCAAAGCAAACAACCGGCCTCCACACTCAATTCATTTCGTCTTAAATAGAAAGGACGCATTCGCTCATCAATTTTGTCATGTACCCAACCGTTGTGTAAAATTTTTTTAATGCTGACTAATAAACTATCTTTTTCCATCTCCCGCTCGACCTCTTCTATCGTAACGGGCATTCTACCTATTTCTTTAACATAGTTAATGTAAAGATTTTCAGACACCATTTGCTCGTTTTCATCATCTTGATATTGTGCACTTGGAAAACGCGAAAAATAATCAGCCACATTGGCTTCCGATTTTGCACATCCAATATCAAATGTATACCCAAACAAAACTAAAGCTATTCGTTGGAGACGGTTTGCAGCCATTACGGGAATACCTTTTTTAGAACCTACTCGTAGTATGTGCATAAGAGGTCTACTAACGTAAACTGTCTACCGTATAGGTATTGATGAAATTTTTTCACCCCAAAAAGTATTGCAATCGCCTCTCTATCCAATTGAGAGTATTTCGTTTCAGTCAAGGTTAACTTTCCAGTGCAAAACAAAAACAATACCACGATTGTCATTTGTATTACTGAATACGGCCTCTGTGGTATTTCATTTTCGTAAGAAAAAAATTTCGTCGATTTGTACAGTTTTTTCTTTGCCGCCAATGTTAACATCAACGTGAGACGATATAATTTCGGCTATTTCACGACAACAGTTAAAGTAATCTATTATAGTAGATTTGCTTAGTTCATTTTGACTATAAGTCATGATGGCGCCAAGCGATTAAATGCTAATTTTAATAAAATGATATACAACAATATTTAAAAAAAACATAAAGTTGTAACCTAGGATTTAATTAATTTACCTTGAAAACCGTGTTCACAGGCATTTTGATCACAAAAGAGATAATTATCGCAAGAACCTCGCGAATCTCTAGCCGACATTGAGGCCCATGGAAAAATGTGCCGATAGATGGGTTAATTGCATTCCTACAATTTTTGTCACCTTTTTTTTAGAGCTTTTTTTTGAGCATCGTCACATCCAACCGAACTTTATATTTTGGCATTTTTCCACCTTCATCCGTAAATTGCAACACAGTGGGGGATGTTTTAGTGGGAATTATACCAATTTCTTCTAAAAAAGCAATGCTGTTTTTGTTTGTCGACACCAAATCCGCAAAAGAACAAAATATTGAGAAGTTATTTAGTTTAGGATGGATTAGAGGAAGTTTAGCCGCCATTGCTTATTCACAATAAATAATACCCGATTCGCACTAAGGTTGAACAAAGAATGACCTTTGTGAATATCATTATCTACACGCTTTACCACATGTGTATGAAAAACAAAAAAAAAAACAGTACAAAAATCACCCGTTTTTTCGGTTATATTTTCATTATTATGAAGTGCATTATACATTACGCAAGGTACAAACATACATACTACGCAAAGTGAATAATTTGCTACAACATTTGAATATGTGAATTTTCTATAATTTCGGAATGAGTACTGTAGGTAAAGAGTATTGATGACATAGGCGCCTGCCTGACGAAAAGCACATACCCCGAGCGAAGCAACGAAGTTGCGTGAGCGGGACCTGCCGCCTACGGAAAGAGAGTTGAAATCCCTCAATACCGCGAAGCGGGTCACCCGTGTACTCTTAATTAAGAAAACTATTGATATAGGCGCCTGCCAGACGTTTAATTTATTATATTCATTTACTTACCTCAAGGGAAGACCATGTAAATGCAAAAAAAAAACATAAATAGTAATCTTCAATTTTCTCAAAAACTAGACGACATAAATCCATTCGGGTTTGTGTTCGATTCAAAATTGATATAGGCATCGACCACAGGAATCCAATTTAGCACTTCATTTCACAATTTTGGAAAATAGTGGTCCAAACTTCATTTTTCAAATTTTTTTTTATCAAAATTTTGGATTTCCATGCGAATTTCTTAAAAACTGTTGATACAAATAATATAGCTGGAACTTAGGGTTGAAGAATAGGTTTCTAGCTTTTGAAACTGGTACAGTACTTGATTGTAAGTGTTGCCGTCGTTTTCTAATATTTTTTTTTCCATTTTAAGTCATTTGTTAATAAAATTGCCCCTACGTCCTAAACGGAGCGAGATAGACCCCCCCCCTTCCATAGTAAAAAATGCTTGTTTTTGACCCCTCTATAACAAACCGTCATCAATTTTTGGCGCCAAAATTATTGTACTCGTGTCCATTTTTATAATTTGTTTTACTCGGACAAATTTTTTGCAGATGTCCGAGCTCCTTACATACCTTACATCTATAATTTTTATACCGACATGTGTTTTCTGTATGGTTAAATGAACCGCAAACTTTATATTTACTGTTGCTACCACCGCTACTACTACCTTGTTGTTGCTGGTCTCTCTGCTGCTGTACCCTCGCCTTAGTTGTTTGATTACTGTGATTTGTTTGTTTCGCAAGCCCAATTGCATAAATTCACTCAGTACCAGGCTCTTGCTTAACATTGACATCATATTGATGCTTCACACACTCCAGCGTATTCGCCACCACAACTGCTCTATCAAATGTCAAAGTCGACACATTCGCTAAAAACATTTTATCTTTAGCTGCCCCCTGCTCCAGCCCCATCACGAATTTATCTCTGACCGCCCTGTATCAAGTTCCGTTTTAAACTCGCAACACACAGAAAGTGCTCTCACCCGCGCAGCCCACTGACTTATGCTCTCAGAATGTTCTTTTTGCGCTGAGTAGAATTTGAACCTTTTAGCAAATCCCGATACCGTTGGTTGGAAATGCTTGCTCAATGCCGCCACTAACTGTTCATATATTTTTACTGGATGAACCAAGTTAATTAGCAATTTATATGACAATTCAGACAAAGAATTAATCAAAAATGCTTTTTTCTTGGCCTCTAATGCGACATCATTTGCCACAAAAAACTGTTCTAGTTGGATCTTGAACACGTTCCAATCGATTTGGTGAAAATCAAATTTCTCGACCGATCCGATAAAAGACTTCAACATTATAGGTATACTATTTTTTATAGCTTCGCAATGCAATATTAAAAAATACTGAACAATACCGACTTGCACTACAACGTATATCTATATTGTTTTTTACTCGTCGCCACTGTTATGATTGAAACACTGTAATAATTGAAACACACGCTTAGGCTTCAAATATAGTGCTTATTTATTAATTCCGATAATATTACTAGTTCATGGCCTTGCGGAGGGCAAACAACTGAGACTGGATGAGAACCTCTTTAAGAGAAATCATCTATTCATGCTCAGTCTGTATACATACATACATACGTTCATTAATACTACTGGATCACTACACTTAGCATCCCATATCACTAGTACTGTGGCGCAAACCGTAGTGGCGTTAAGCAGAACCAAGCTGATCACTCATGAAAGTAACACTCTTCTAGTGTAACCAGGTCCACTTATATTTTTTAGATTCGTGTTAATTCCGCTTGTAGTAAAAATGCTTTCTCGCTGCCATAGCAGACATGTGGTTCAAACTACAGTGCTTTATCTAACATTACTCCCAGGTATTTCAGTACTTCTTTTGACCGAATTGTTTGTCTTCCAACCCAAAAGGTTACATGTTCCACGGTCGTACGGCTGGTTATTAAAATCGCCTCAGTTTGGTGGTCAGCAAGTTCAAGTCCAGCTGAACATATCCACTCATTTGTTTGCGCAATAGCAGCATTTGTGGCAGGGTCTACTTCGTAAATGTGTTTGGCGACCGTAACAATAGTAATGTCATCAGCGAAACCTATTGTGTAAACTCCTCGTGGCAACGTCAGTCGCAGTACTTCGTGGTAAATAATGTCCTTGTACTGATCCCTGTGGTACTCCTGCAGAGACACTGTAATATTTGATACCATCTTCTGTTTGATATTGAAGCTGCCTATTGTTGAGATAGCTTCTTACTATCTTATGTAAATAGCGTGGTACGAGTATATCCATTTTAGACACTGCTCTTGTTATGGATATCCAGATTACGGAGTTAAAAGCATTCTTAACATAAAGTGTTACCACTGTGCTATATTCCTTTGTGCTCCATCGCCATCTTTTTCCTTCTATCGCTTTAGTTACAATGTCTACTACCGCTTTTATGGCATCTATAGTAGACCGCGATTTTCTAAATCCGAATTGGCGTTTTGATAAAGCTCCTTTTTCTTCAGCTACTGGCAATAGTCTTTCGTAAATGATACGTACGTTCCACAATCTTTCCCAGGGTATATAGAAGACATATTGGCCGATATGAAGATGCTTCATCTAGTGGCTTATTTCCCTTTGGCAGGAGCGCCAAATACTGGTTTTTCCATGGGTCAAGAAAAATTCCTTCCTTTACACATCTCTGTTATGTTGTCTGGAATTTTCTGGACATCTCCTTTTACGGCCTTATTTGGAATTCCGTCAAGTCCAGGTGCCTTATTATGGTCTATTTTTCTGCATTAATTTCATTATTCCACCAGAAAAACGGCGCTTTTTTGTTGCTAGCGATTCTTTTGGACATTGATGCATCGCATTCTGTAGCAACAATACGCGTAAGCTGACTCGCCAAATTCTCTGCTGTTCTGTGTTCGATCAGATTGCAACTGTTAATTATTTCTTCAAACGTATCCTTATCAAAGAGTGCGTCCTCAGTATCGCCTGGTGGTCGCTTTGAGTATATATCGACAATAGAGCCTACCCCTGCCTTACGGTAGGTGTTTAACCTGCCAACGTTTGCGATACCCACTCCCAAGGACAAAAGTGCTTCCAGTAAAGAATATCCTCTGGGGTTGGTAAACCTGCTGCCCCACTCGGTTACCCATGCATTGAAATCCCCTGCTATAACAATTGGATGAATTCAATGTGCGTCCTCATCTAGGTTATGTAACAGTCTTTCAAAGTCACCAATTGTCCAGCTTGTGCTGTCGTGCGATTTTTACGCGGACAAAACCATATCCTTTTCATGGATACGGTAGATGACCCATCTAATTTTCATTCGTCCGGCATCTAGCAGCTTTTTTGCATCTTCTGTGGTGAGACCCATTACCGCCTGGTATGTTCCTTTTTTTTTGCAACCTCATTTTGTTTCAGCCATGGATAGATTTGTGAACAGTGGTTCTTTCTGATTACCCCCTTGGCTTTCTCGTCCCGCAGCTGGATCACCATTAGTTCATAGAGGAATCTTATGCTCTCAACGCCCATGAGGGCTGAATTGAACGCCTTTTTCCATTCTCAAGCATTTCGACGATCAGGGACTGCTCGCCTAGCTTATGGAACGCTGATTTTTGGGGTTCGTTTTCACAAATATGGGCTCTTGTTGCTGCTGTCTCAACATGTCCTTCCGGAGTTCCAGTAGAAGGAGGTCTCGGTATTCTGAAGGATCTCTGGAGAGAGTTTTCCTGATTCCCCGTTATTTCGCTAATTTTTGCGGCTTCGTTGATTTCTCGATTAGAATTTGTTTTGTTTGGCTTCCTATCTTTAGGGTCCCCACTCAAAGCCGTTATCAATGTTCGGATGTGTAGTCACCACGGGATCTCATGGTTATCTTCGCAAGAACAGAGGCCATGAGGTTATATGTTCAGAGCCAGATCGGTGCCAAACAGATATATTACATCTGCACCTATACCACCAACTTAACGGTGACGAACATTGAGCATTCCTTGATGCCTGCCAGGGTTTTATCTGAACGGGGGCGCTTTCAACATTAGCCTGTAAGTCGTTTCAGCAAGATTTCGGTCTGACATACTACATACGGTCTTAATACCCAAAATCGTAGTCATCCTCCAGTAAATGTGATCCTTTGTCGCCACCCTTACAGAAGGGTGGGATAGGTATTGACGGACGGCAGTTATTCGTCTCATCATGCAGAAATTATCCGGGACATGGGGACTTTGTTAGGCCCACCCACTTCCTGTGGCACATGTTTATATTACCCTGCTTTCACCGTGTGGCGGGTACATCTGGATCATATTGTATCCCACGTAACCACCTTAAGGAGGTGGGTAGCACTTATACAAAAAAACGGTGCTCACTCGTCTTGTCACAAAGAGTTCATTGGGTTCTTGAGACATTTCACGTCGCACCCTCCTTTTCTGTGCTCCTCATTTAGTCGCCTCGTACGATAATCAGGGAAACACTGTGGAAGTATTAGATAAAACCTGATGCTGCACGGTGTTAATGACTGTATATGTACGCGTGTGTGTGTGTCTCTCTCTCTCTCTCTCTCTCTCTCTCTCTCTCTGGGTGTATGTGTGTGTGTGTTTGTGTTTTTTTGTATGGAACTATGTGTAAATTTTTTTGGCCCACCATAACTTGCGCACGAATAGTGCTATTGATTTGAATTTATCAGATTATGCGTCATCATGCCGAATTGCGGCCATTAGATGTTGAACAAATCCGCCGATCACCGTTATTAAAACAAAACATACACAAAATACAATTAATTTTTTCTTGAAAATAGAGATTTTTGAACTATTGGTCAAAATTCACTTACGTAACATACATTTGACGAAAATTTAAAAAAAATCTGGTCAGAATTATCTGAGTTATTCAAAGAATAGCAAACACTTTAGATCCGTCAATGCAGTAGCAACAACGAATTTGTTGTCCAATTTTGGAGTCCAATATCTGATTGGCCGAACTTTGACGGGTAATACTCGTAGATTTCCTAAATTCTAATAGGATATAAAATATCAAAAACGATTGGATGATACTACTACCTCTCCTTATCAGGAAGTTATTGGCGTAACCCATCGGTCGCACCCATTTCGGCTAGCTTCAGGTGTATTCTACGTGTGTTTATTTCACAAATATCAAAGTCATAGGGACTTAAGACTTCAATTGGAAAAACGAGAGTATGTTATATTCCTATTTCCCCTTAGTAATAAGCCAAACATAAACGAGTTAAGTTTTAAAAAATGTCATTTTGTCATGTTCTTTTCTAATATAAGAAAAGTACATACCATACATTTGCACATCTACGACGGGCGTTCAATATATTCTCGGTATCGATATGAAGGAAAATGCGAATTCAATTTAAATTGTTTTTATTTTTCAATATAATCTCCCCTAACATCAATGCATTTGTTACATCTTGAGATAAGCTTTTTTAAACCCTCAAAAAAATAAATTTCCTCTTTCTCTGCAAAATACCCATTTATTGCTGACTTGAGTTCTTCATCATCCGAAAATCTTTTTCCACGAAGACATTTTTTCAAATCCGGAAACAGGAAATAATCACTAGGGGCAAGGTCTGGACTTTAGGGTGGGTGTTGGATTTCTTCGAAACCACAATCTCGCGCAGCAGCCTTGGAAACTCGCGCCGTGTGAACAGGAGCGTTGTCATGAAGAAGCAACACACCCGCTGCGAGTTTACCCCGCTTTTCTTTTTATTTTCCTCCCGCAAATTATGCAAAGTGGAAGCGTAGGATGTGGTGGACCCCTGTTTCGTCCCCAGTAACAATTCGATCCATTACACCGTCCGCGTTCTCACTACACATCTCCAAAAGCTCTCTACAGCATGCGATTCTCACTTTTTTCTGAGGCGCTGTGAGCATTCGTGGCACCCACCTTGCACTGACCTTTGAAAGGTTAAGATGGTCATGAAGAATGATGTGAATGGTACCAATTGAAAGCTTGGTGATCTCTGCCATAATTTTCACCTTTATTCGGGCATCCTCAAGAACAAGTTTTTCGACTTCTTTGATGCTTTCTCCCGTAAAAGCAGTAGCCGGGGCACCGGAGCGGGGGTCGTCTTCAATGCTCTCTCTGCCTCTCTTGAACTCACTTGACCACTTTTGCACAGTTGATAATGAAGGTGCGGAACCCTGGTAAACAGCCACCATCTCTTCATGAATAGGTTTTTGACTTTTTCCTTGCTTAGTGAGAAATTTAATTACAGCGCGATGCTCAATTTTCACCATCATCGTCTCAGTTGCCATTATGATTCTGTTTAACTAGAGATAAAACGCGAATTAATAATCACATTTATATGAAATTTTACATGAATGCACTAAAATAATAGTATTGCTTGATAAATAAGTCAATTTATATATACAACCACAGCTTCACCCCGATACCGAGAATATGTTGAACGCCCCTCGTATAATTGAACTCAAAACATGACTAGAATAATTTTATTTTTGAATTTTCAGAATAAAAACTTTTTTCTTTATTTTTCAGGTACGTCTTTAATCTCAATCTCCGGTGAGCTATTTAGATAATAAGAGACAAATATTGGCACATGGTAAAACTATAAATATCAAGGTGGAATAAATCTCATGTTTTCTATATTTAAATGCATGTAAAAATAATAATTCCCATAATATGCTCTATTCAAATTGTAAGAAATGACATTAAATACACACAGTGAAATACCAAATGTAAAAATAGCATCTCGTTGGACGCAATGGCGAATCTTATATTTTTGCTGTCCTATACTTTGTTTTAAAATAAAATATATATGTGTACATAACATATGCACGTCTTTTTCTGTGTCAGAGATGTTTTTCTATGCTTTCATAACGCCAATGTAAGGTGTGGACAAATTTCTGCAAATATTAAAATATTGTTAACTCGAGCTAGATGGCTACCAGTGCTAGATTTTTAATTATTCCCTTGTATGCATTTTGGACCTTAAAATAGTAGTTCAGGCTCCGTCCTCGTGCCCATTTAATAGTCATTGCATAGTGCCCCTTGAACGGAAATTACAGACGTTTGAATTTAGCTGGTAGTTCGATAGCTACGGCGAAATTTGGATGCTAGAGCTAGTTTCTCCTTGGTTGATGGCTATGAGAATATTACAAATTAACTCTCTTTCACCCTCGGTGAAAGACTTTTCATGGCTCTTACATTATTTATTTCGAAATTCCAACAAAATCTTCCAAAGTATTCATACTAATAGTTAAATTCCAAAGTTTTCATACTAATAGTTAAATAGTTAAAAAAAAAAACAGATAATAGTTAAATTTAGATTGTATTTGGAGCTGAAATCGATATGAAATAGTAGCAGATGAACCTTTACAAGAGAGCTAATCAACAAAGTGTGTTACTGATTGTGTAATATATTTATATAAGGGGTCACAAAAAGAGCAGGATCATAAAGGTGGATACCATGAGGGATATCAAGTCTCCAAAATATAGAGATAAATCATTTACTACCCTGTAAGACAAACACAGAAGACGTTGACCAGGCTACGTACAGCCGAACAGCTGGCGGAGTACTTACGTACCGATGGCAAAATTGCGTTATTATTTCAAAATAACATTGACTTAATAAGCTGAACAACTCGTTTGCAAAATCAAATCACCTATCGAATTCATGATTTATATCGTCAAGAATGTTAATTATAGGCGAGGAGCAGGGAACCCCGATTGAAATGGAAAGGAAAGATAAATGACCTACTAGTTGTAAGTAGTAGTTTGTTAAAAACTTAAGATAGATACTGAAACATGCTAATATCCCTTGAATTACTAACAGAAGCTCATTTGCAATGATTATTATAGGCTTAACGATCTTTGAAGAAATGTAGGAGCAATTATCTAATGATTAAACGCCGCCAACCATACCAGCATTGGCACCCTTATTGTCTCGTATAAGCTAGTTTAGTTTTTTGTTTTAAATGCATTTTATTTTCTTAATCACTAACTCTTACATACTAACAAAAAATGCTTTTATGCCTTATGTACAGTATATACTTTTGTATATACCAATATATGTATATATTTCTTAAATACTAACCTAAACCTATGTAAGCTGGCCATCGCTATTTACAGAGAAAACAGATTGGTCAGCTCTGCCTCATTAGTGACGCTGGTCCGTAATTGACGGAAACGACGACGAAACACCTTCTCCATCATTCAACCACCAGAAATGCTGGTGCTGCCGAACGACATCCCTCTTATCGCGATTTCCCACCGCCCTACTGAACCTGAGACGATCCACACTGCCGTGTGCGACGTCTCTGTTGTAGTTGAGTCGCCTGTCCCCAGCTGTCCGAGCGACATGGAAGATTAACGGGACCGCTGATCTATCCTGGATCAACCCTTTCTGATCTAGGTAGAGGAATGCTTCCGGTGGAACGAAGCCGTCAGAGCGCACACTCTCGTGGTAAAGGCAATTGGGGTAGAAAGCCCCAGATATCAGGTTATTCGGTGAGGTCATTGCTCTTGCAATGTGCCTTCGAGTCAACTTAATTACGAAGTTCTTCACTCGTATTAGGTTCGCCCTGTTGTAAAGGACCTCATTAGGATAAAATTTCTTGTACTCCGACTCTGGTGTTCTGTACAAGCGAAGACAAGCCCTAAGTCAAGCCCTCTCAAACACCGGAATCTTTTGCATTAAGCTTGCTCGTACATTGAACCACACGGGTCAACCAAATACCAGCATGGGCCAGATAAGGGCCATGTAGCAGATTACCTTTACCCTCGCATCGAGTTGGCTGCTATAAAACAGTCTCTTTGTAAGGGCAAAAGCGCCTTTAGCACTAGCCAGAGCAGCATCTACATTTTTGTTAAAATACAGAAACTGATCTAGCCAGATCCCATGGTATCTGATTACATTTCGATAGGCAAGAGGCTGTCCGCGTTGTCCAATGATCGAGAACTTTCGCCAATTTTTACTGGTATCCCTAGAGGCTCCAGACAATGCCGTCCTAAAGAGAATGGTTTCTGAATTCTAAAAGTAGATTTTCAACTTCCTGTCATCGCAAAATCGTCTTATCTTATCGAAGTCACGCTGCAAGAGAGTATGAATAACCTCGATTTTTGGACCTGTTCTGTACGCTACCAAATCGTCTGCGTACGCAATAGTATGGGGAAGTGAACCTATCAAGTCGCTTGTATAAATGTTAAATAGAATCGGCTAATTGACCGCGCCTAGCTGAAGACCATTTTTAATTTGAAATATTCTAACAGAAGTCACATAACCATTTTTCACGATGAACTGTCTGTTGGTTAGCATATTATAAAGAATATACTAGAGTGGTTTACTGACCCCCAGCCTAGTCAGCTTATAGAAAAGACCCTCTAACCATACGGTGTCGAAGGCCTTCTCCAAGTCAACAAGGCAGGCACCAGTGCACTGCTTCTTGCCTTTGTTCCATTGGATATCGGACACCAGTTTAGACGGGGCATCATTTCCCGCCTTAAAACCGAATTGATTATCCGGAACTATATGTTTGTCCTCAACCCACCTAGACAGAGCTCTATTGATTACTTTTTCAAAAACCTCCTGATATTCGGAAGGAGACTTATCGACCGGAGATTCGCCGGTCCATCTAGACGTATTAGCAACCATCCAAGATGTATTAGGATCAGATCAATCAACTTCTCAGTCATCCGAACTTGTTGTAAAAAGAAAGAAGCGCTGTCACATATGTCCTTCGAAAATATCCAGGACCTCCAAACCGTGCTGTGATAAGTGCAATCGCAACGTAAATAATTTTTATACCAGCCTTTGTTATCTTTTACTTATAAATTGTTGTACTTATAAGGTAGTTGTTTGTGTATAATAAAGAATTTAAGTGATTTTGGCCAAATTCTATTCACAATATCTTTATTTTCGTTTAAATACCTTCTATTTCTCTAATGTGTCCTTTAGACACTACTTGTCGGTTATGTTACTAAAGCATACTGGGTTCTTAAGGGTTAAATGAAATGTTCAATTTTATGTTCTCTAGGGAGAACTTAACTCGTAACTGGCACAGTCAATGGAATATAATTGCAAAGAATTATACATAACCATAACAAAACGAAAAAAAAAACAGTGAAGCGATAAATTAATGTATAATGGAAACGAAGTATTAGATGAAAATGGAAATCAACCTAGTGACAGGTTGAACCAGAACTCAATAATATGGCCAATCCACAGGAAATTTAATTATTAATGCAACCAACACAACAACAGCAAAACGATATTATTGAGTTACAACAAGAACTAAGTCAATTTGTGGTACAATGAAAAGAAAACCAAGTTGAACCACAACAAAACGGGGAACAAATCAACCCCAACGGGAACATATTTCATCAATTTCCAAATCATTTTAGTCTCTTCAAACTATTCAATGGCAGAGATGACTTTCACATTGATACAATTCATCGGATCTGTGAGTAACGCAGTGGACTTGTGAACGGCTGTGAACGGCTAAAACAATACGAGTTCAAAATGGAACTAAACGGCTTCAGTGCGAAGCAAAGCGGTGTGTAATACGACTTGGAGACAATCGGAGATGAAGCTACATTTTAAACCTCGTAAAGATTACTCAGAACTCATCAACGAACGCCGGAATTTTAAGGTGGAAAATGTAAGAGAATTATTTGACAAAGTTAGATCTGTCAATTTTCAGTTAAGCAAAATGTATAATTTCGAAGATGAAGGTGATCAACCTACAATATACTCACTAGAAAATAATGGCAAATACCATGTAGGAACTGCTTTCGAAAAATTAGATAGTTTATTGACAGTGAAATGTAAAAAAACAAAATATCTGAAGTATACAATAAACCTGCAGAGCTCAAACTACGAGATGGTGAAAGGGCTATTTGTATTGCTAGTCGAAAGCAAATTTAAAAACAAAAATAATAGCGGAAATTAATCATGTATAGACAGAAAAATAAAACAGGAAATTTTGTCTCATTCGCATTAATGCAATTAGTAATCAGTCTCAAGAAAGCAACCAGTTTAGAGGTACTAACCAAACAAACAATTTAGGTCGATCTCGCAATTATCAAAGAAACTAGATTAAGGCGAAATAGAAATACTGACGAAAGTTCTAATGCCTATAACCGTATTGGTATGGTAAACATTAGAAAGCGTGAAAATTTTCCAACATGCACAATACTAACTACAATTAGTTACTTGCTTGATACTGGCTCAAGCATTATAAACCCAACTTCTTACAAAATTACCCCGGAATAAAACTTCTATGCACTGTATAGTATTTTACTCTACAATCAATGACATGAATTTGGTAGATTATCAAGCATTTTTGTATAAAGGAACAGTGCCATGGAAAGTGCTTACACTGAATGGTAGAAAATATAATGCAATTTTTGGTCAAAAACTGTTATTATCTTTAAAAACAAAGGTAGATCTAGAATAGAAACAATTAGAAATAAACGGCAGCAACATCTTTTTTTGCAGATGGTTACCCTTATAAAGTTAATCAAATTACTGAGGTTTAAATTAACGAGGGACGTAGTACAATTATCCAAACTTAAATCATTAAATTTGTATGCAAAATTATCATGAATTATTTTTTAAGGAAGGCGACGAATTAGCGTGTTCACATGAAGTGCAACACGAAATTGTCACCACCACAAAAATTTATCATTAACCCCAAACCCATAAGGAAGAAATAGAAAGACAAATTCTCCTCTTTGGATCGTTCCCAAGAAGTCAGATAATTCCAACAATTTCCAGTATCGGAAATACGAGTATAATGGGCAAATGTGGAAAAGCCCAAAATTTCACCACTCTGGATTTGGGGAAGGAAAGATTCCACCAAATCCTTGTCGATCCATAGTATTAGAAGAAAACTGCTTTCTCTTCTCCAAACGGACATTATGAACATATCAGGATGCCGTACGGGCTTAAAAATGCCCCGGCAACCTTTCAAAAATTAATAAACCCAATCCTCGTTGACCTCGATGACATTTTAATTTTCAGTACATCTCTAGTAGAATATATTTCTAATATTGGAAAAATAAATGATAAATGAAAAATGCAAATAGACAAGTCTAATTTTCTTCTCAGAGAAACGGAATATTTAGGTCATACCTTGACACCTGAAGGTGTATGAAGTTATCCGAAATTTAGTGCTACCAAAAACGCTTAACCAAATTAAATCATTTTCCTTGCCGGTTACTACTACATTAAGAACTATGCTAAGATTTCACATCTCTTAGCTAAATATATGATAAAAAATCTCGAATAAACACAAATGACCATGGAACAAAACTTTTGAAAAACTAAAAGATCTGATCCAATTCTTGCAAGAAAAATGTAAACTCGTAACAGATGCTAGCAATGTTGCGATCGGCGCAATTTTGACTCTAGATGGTCAGCCCATTTCACATGCCTTAACAACCATGAGCTAAATTATTCCACTGTTGATAATGAATTTCTTGCTGTAGTGAGAGTGTCAGATACCTTAGACCCTATCTCTATCTGTTCTAAGTATATTGGAAAATATGTAAACCCTAGACTCCTGAGATGGCTTAGGAGAATACGAGAAACAGATCGATTATATCATATTAAGAGTAAAGAAAATGATATTGTACGCTTTTTAAGTCGTATAAATATTGAAAATAAAGAAATAAACCTATCATCCAAACTGATCATGAAATAAATCAAAACTAAATTGATTTAAACTTTTAAACTAACTCAATGTTCTATAGTTAACCGATTTAATAGGCAAATATTATTCTTGAATTTGGAAAAAAAATTTAAGTAACTTCAATTTATATCGACAAAAACAACATATTTAAAGGAAATGCTAGCGTAGTTTTACGGAAATTTTTAAAGAAAGATACAATATGGGTTTATCCTATCTTAGTGATGGAGAATATAACGAACTCTAACAAAAAGTAATCGAGACATTCCCAGATAAGAACCTATTCAAATTTGTAAAACGTTTTGTTGTTATAAGCTAGGGATATAGATGACAACGAAACCTTTAAAAACAAATAGCATTGTTTCATAAAAATGAGGTAGGGCATTCCGGAATCATTCCAATTTTGTGGGAATAAAAAAGAAAATTTTTCATCCCAATTTCAAAACAGTGATACACCAATGAATTAATAATTGTGAAATTTTTTCCTCAGCGAAATATGATAGAAACCCGATAAGAAATACATTCTTCCTAACGGAAACTCCTAAACATTAACCAAAATTGTATATCTTCATATGCCAATAGCAAAATTTCATTTAGAGTTTTCGAAGTATGCTACAACCTTGTTCTTAGAAGATAGAAATAGTTTGACGTTAGTGGATAAATGAAAACATTTCATAGCAATCCGTGCAAGAAATTCACTTTTGATAATGAATTCAAATCCAAAAATTTTGAAGAACTAGAAGAGTCACATTACGAAACCAAACAATCATTCGGATAATTCGGATGTTGAAATATTAAATAACACTCTCACAGAAAGAATTAGGGAATTCAGTCTTATCCTCTAGACACAAACACAAAAGCTTAACGCAGTCATATTTACTTTATAGTATAACACCTCTTATCATTCCACCATATAAGGTAGTCCCTCCGAAGTACATGAGCGATAAGTTGACTTTAATGTAATTAAACAAACAATGTACGAGTACATATGTACGAGTATAATACAAAAGCTTACACAATAGGAAAGAGAAACAGAAACCGCGAAAATTATATAAAGGGTGATTTTTATGCTGTTTGGTTTTTCAGTGTATTATTTTTGACAGCTCACGCGTGATTCGTCAAATATCCTCAGTTGGCATTGCCATTTCATCATGGAAAGAAGACTTTCACCCGAAAATCTTGGATCTTGGTCTAAAACCTTACAAAATACAGCTCGTGCAAGAATTGAAGCCGAACGACATACCACACCGTCGAATTTTCGGTGAGTGGGACTTAGAAAAGCTGGTTTTTTTATCGAAAAATTGTCTTCAGCGACAAAGTTCATGTCTGGTTGAATGAGAATGTTAGTAAACTAAACTACCATATTAGGTTCGCTGAGCAACCTCTGGCAATACAAGAGCAGTGCACCTGGAAAAATACACTGTTCGGTGCGGTCGCACCATTGGCTCGTATCTTCTCAAAGAAGACTTTGAGAATAACGTTACCATCAATGGCGCCCACTACCGTTCAATGACTTAGAACTTTTTTTTGCCCAAATACACGAGCTGAACCTGGTCGGCATGTGATTTTTGCACGAAACAGCACGCGAATCGATGGACCTATTGACCAATCGTTTTGTACGGGTGAATTGGCGATTAGAAACAAGAATGACCACAGGGTTCATAAAAATTATAAATCCCTTCGATACAAAGAAGAGACTAAATTTAGAAAACTCAGACTTGAAAATATATGCAGACGAAAATAACATAAAACGTATTACATAAATTTGCACATCAAAACCCTTCTCATATGAATATTAATAATAATACGAGTAGTTATCCCCAAGACCCAAAGTGTCCTAACAATTGGAAAACTCACTTCAGAAGTCGGTTATGCAGAGATTTGTATTGATAAAGTGGAAATAGTTAGCAAATTTGACATAATATTACATATTATTAACCCAAACGAAATTATTATTTCAATAGATACTTTAGAAAAATGTTGAAAATCTATCAGCAAAAAGAAAGAATTTTTCTAAAAACAGAATTATATTCAATGAGAAATAAGGTATTAACTCTGTCATCCCATAGATCTAAAAGAGGTTTGATTAATGTTCTAGAAAGGGATTAAGTTGGCCTTTGAAACGTATGACAAAGAGGGCAAGGTCAACTTAGAAACCCAATTAAAAAGTAACGGCAATGCAAATAACGAGCTAATTGAGGTACCTAATAAATCGTCAGGTAAAATTAAATAACAATTTTAATGAGTCGTTCACTTTATTAAAAATTGTTTTACATTGAGACAGAAATAAAATTTTAGAAAAAATAAATACGAACAAAAATTAACATTCAATGAAGAAATAGTTTTGATATAGGTCAATATAATGAGATCACTAGATATCAAATTGACATTAAAAAAAACTCCATGACATGAAAGTAGGAATACCCGTGAAGATCTAATTGTTACCATACGAATTAAAATACCAATAATGAAAACTAATAAAAAATTATTAATACCAACTGTAAACTCCAATAACAAGCAAATTAACGAAGAATTTCAGTCTTCAGGAATTCAAATTAAGTAACAATTTTATTCTTAAGAAAAGCTGTAATTTAGTAAGTGAATTAGAGGCAAAAATGTCTTAGTTTTAAATAATATAAAAAACAGGACTTTTAAGAGCAAATGCGATGAGAGAAAATTTGTTTAAAATTGAAATTATTTTCTTAATTTTGTTAACAGTTCAATAGAAATCGGTGTCTAAATTCATTGAAAAATTTTATATCCCAAGCGACGAAATAATTACAAAAAATAGTGACCCATTAATAATTGAAGAATTAACCCAGAAATTCAAGAAAGAAATTAAAAAGCCAGTATTTATATTAAGAACAATATCAATAATTGTAAACAGAATTCAGAAGAATCCTGAGTTAAGGAAGGTAGGAGTTACTTCCCAAAGTACCGGTGACATGATACCGACAGTAAATTTCAACCCGGAAATAAAATATAACCTAAATCATTCTCAACACAGCATAAGCAAAACATATTGATGCAGTATTTATTTGTTAAGCAAATAAAGCTGACACAGAACTTTATTTATTAACCAAAAAAAAAAAAAAACAGCAATATATTTTTTGCAGTCGATAATGATTGCAGCGAAGAAAATAAAAAGTTAGTTTTGCCTCTAGCATTGAAACGATAATATCTTAGGAACATAAAAGCAATGAAACATTTTGAATTGAAATTGCCTGTTTTATTCTTCTTTAAATAAAAGTGCAGTTTTATGTGTATCTGAAAAGAGCTAAATTTCTAACTCGCGCGATCGAAGATAGTGAAGGAATAACATACGGAAGTGTTAGCAACAGGTGTCAAGGCAAGGAGACCCGTACAGAAATCTGTAGAGATGATGAAAGAAACCTTATAATAGAGTCACAGCCGGTGCTGAGAATGTGAAAAAAACTCTGTCTGCACACTGAGGTAGCCCAACCTGCCGGCGTCAGGCAGAAAGACCATGGCGATGATAGCCAAAATCCCCGTCCACCTGACGAGAACGAGGCAAGGATAGCAATATCTAAGCTGAAATCCAAAAAATTAGCAGGTGCTAACGACTTACCGGCTTACCGGCTTACCGTCCTGCTGGAAATGGCTTTGTGGAGAGCATACACCAACTCATTTCTCAGATCACGTCAGAGGTGTGTACGCCTGAGAAATGGAATTCCAGTGTCGTTTGCCCTATAAACAATAAAGAAGATCCCCTCAACTGCACTATTTATAGGGGTATAAGTCTCCTTAACATTGCATACAAGATTTTCTCTGCCGTATTGTTTCAACGTCTGAAACCATTCGCCCCTATCAGTACTTTTTCAGACCAGGAAAGTCTACAATCGACCAAATCTTCACACTCCTGCAGATCGTCGCTCTCCTGCAGATCTTCGTAAAAACTCAAAAAGGAAAGGTCGATTGTCATCGATTTTAAGGCCGCGTATATCAGCATTTATAGAGACGAGCCATATAGATCCATGTCTAGTTGGCATCCCTACCAAGCTCGTCCGTCTACCCAAAATGACGATGGAGAACACTCGCTGCTCGACCTTTGATGGCAAAAAAGGTTTTATCACCGGTGCGTTCACTAATACTGAAACAGAAGCTGGATTTAGCGATAAAATGGATTTAGCGATAAACGTGTATGCTGTCAACAGACAGGGATACACAACATCAACGAATTGGACAGGTAGTAATAATAGAACTCAAAGTAAAGGACCCTGTTAGAAATTCTACCAAAACTGCGTATCAGTTCCTAGAGATAGCTAGGACATGTAGACCGAATGGACACCAATGCTCTGATCCGCAGAGTCTTCGAATCTAACCCGGGAGTAGAATACAGTAGAGAAGAACTCCACCTTAGGTACGCACAAGTAGAACTAAAGGCAGTTAGCTAAAGACCGTGCTAACTGGAGAGGTTTGTTAGTTGAAGACCAGGTTCATCCCTAACTATTGCACCACCTAACTAACTAAGTAATTAAGGACTCATAGCTACCGTGTAAGGCAACCCTTAAAGTTTAAGCAGCAGTCTTCGCTTCAATTAAACCACCTTAACTCTTTGTGCAGTATCATTGTAGTATCGCAGTTTTCCCCTTAATTTCATAAGATTTAATTTGCATCATTGATATTGTGATATAATACTATTAACAATATATTATTATATGATATGATTATGACATAATATAATAAAAAATACGTACGAGTATATTCTTATTTGACTATAATTCACTTTTTACACCTAAAATTAAACTCAGTACATAGTTAACCTTTAAATGCTGGCGCAAAATCCTTGAACTTTAATTTACCTTCAGCATCTTTAAATATAAATAGTTTTTTTTCTTATTAAGGTCCTCTCTTTTGGTTTTCTATTGCAATTGATTAACCAAGACGGCGCGGCGGCGGCGAAGGCAAAGGGACTCACTCATATTCCAGTTAATTAAACCAGGAAAGAAAAAAGTATAGAGAGAGAAGAAGAACCTCAGACGATCAAATGCAAATGACACATTTAATTTCTGTGGCACAAAGTGAAATAAAATTCTTAAGAGAGTACCCCACTTAAGGACATCTTCAAGAAATTACTATCAAAACGTAGTGTGTCTGTTAGATTCATCTTCTCATTCTTCTATCTATCTGAAATTGATTGTAAAAAAAACGAAAAGATTTTTTTTTTGTTTTTTTTTTTTTCCTGCCGGTCTGCAGAATAATATTCCCCGTTTTCGTCTTCGATTTCTTTTTTTGTCATCCTTGTCAATACGTAAGGCATCAAGATAAACATTGAGGGAAAAACAAGGATTCCATTACAAAGTAGGGATTCTTTGTTCTTCATTGGCGGCAACTTATAGATTCCAAAGGAAAAATGTCGTTCGCAGAGCTAGTCGTGGAAAGTGAATAAGGAAAATAAACAGACAATCAATTAAATATAGACTTAAATCTGCATTTGAAATATTCATATTCTTCTTTGCTTATAATTTTAATAGTTTGAATTGCAGGGTATGCAAAGCTATTTACACAAAAGAATATATACGTAGTTGCTTTCGATTTAGTTTTTATTATTTACAACCTGAATTTTCAAATTATTACTTACATTTCATTTGGTATTATTTTGACGTCAGTTATGTATCTTATATTTGCTGCAATTAAACTGAAAACTAATGTCTAGTAATGGAACACAATATAAAGGTATTTAGCTTCTTTCTTGTTGAGCGCAGCCAGACAATGTTGATCATTGGGTTGAAGAACATCAAGTAAATTAAGCATTATATTTTTATTTCAATCCACCGCCAAAAGTAGGTGTGCACTCAATTGATGTTCGACTTTAATAGCAGATGTTTTACTAAATGTTTCTGAACATTGCCGAAGTTATTTACACACGATAAAACGTTCACTGATACCGTGAATACCTTGCGCTAGGATATGTAGGCCCATTCAGATCAACGTAATGCATACATATTTATGTATGTCCATCATAGATTTATGTTAGTTTATATCTTGGAATAATTAAGTCAAGTGCATGTTGCATCCCGTTTATTGTTTTAATTTATACTTTTTTATGTACAGTTAGTAATTGGATTAATCACAGGTTATTCTGTCGGCTTGTTTCATATTTAGTGGCTACATTTTGTTGAAAAGCTTATTGATTATCTGACTACTTATCACTTGTGGTTTGCCGTAATAAAATTAACTTGAGTCTTTTACGTCAAAATATACCATTTGTTTGTACCTGTTTATGTAAAAGGTATTATTATCTATGAAGGTGTAACCGGAATGGTAGACAAATATTATAAAATAAGAGTCGTTTACCTGTACTGCTATTATGATATAACTGGCAAAGTTCAAAGACTGCGTGTAATGATGAAATGTAAATCAGAATTTCTGAACTTTGAAATGGACAGACTCATACCCTTAAACGCTTACTGTAGCAAACATACCAAATAAACTGCCTCTCTTGTCATCGTATTAAGGCAGCAGCCCTAGGATTTTAAAAGCATTATTCTATTTGAATTTTCAGCTTATTATGTTTACATACCACCAAAATAGTGCTTGGTATTTTTAGATCGCAAAAAGGCTTATTATTAGAATAACTTAGAAAGTCGGGTAAAGTCGACTATATTGTTCTTCAACAGCTGACCGAAATATTTATATGGGGAGCTAATTCCGAATTGGTTAAAATGGTTTATTTTAACTCGTTGGTACATAATAAACAAAATGATAATAATTCATTACTGTATATACATTAGGGTGTCCCAAAAAAATCAAGTTTAAATTTTTGTAACGCATACCCTCTTATTTTATTCGAATACTGTCAAAACAATAGTAAATAAAGTTTCATGTACTTTGAACCAGAGGAACCCGTGCCGACTTGCATCTAAACATGTCAGTACTTGCAAGGCATGGCACGCGAGTAATAACATATCGATAACTTGTTATTGCATGTTTATTTTATTAGTAAACACATTGTTCTCGTTCTGTTAACATGTCGGTGGAGTTACGCAGTTGTACCTAATTGTGTTAAAAAATTAATTACATTGTATCAAGTTTGGAGAAATTTGCAAAAAAATGCAAACAAAACAAAAAACGTGTTTGAGCAGCGTCGACATGAGTTTGTTACAAACTTAAACAATTTGTTTGACATTGCACATGCGGATGCACTTCAATTAATAAAGATAGATGAAGATAGGATCTTTTTGCAGCGCCAAAGAGAACCAGGCCGACCTGGTCATTTAGCTGGAGTTGACCAAAAACAAACACACAAAGAAGAAAGAGCGCACCTTAGAAACGTCGAGGAGCAAAAACGACGTGCTAAATATTTTTCATCCTTAGCTCCTTCAACATCATCTTATGACCCGCTACAAGAAAGTTTGTCGTCTGATTCAGAATTGATGGATTTACAGGAAATTTTGTCAAACCTAACCAAAACAGAATCCAGTATAAATAAAACTGTTATGAGGAAGAATTTTATCACTCCAAAATTAGTGGCAGCATTAGATCGGTGTCAATTGAGTGTGAGAGATGCTGTGTTTATTATTGAAGCAACTATTGAAGCTCTTGGGCATAACACAGACGAATTTCCTATAAGCAAGTCCACTATTCAAAGGGTTCGTACGGAAAAGCGAAAAGAGCGAGCGGAAGCCATAAAGGTTAATTTTCAAAACCAGGTTCCGGATATTGTAACACTCCACTGGGATGGTAAACTTTTGCCGGCTTTAGATTCACGCAAATCTAAGGAAGAACGTCTGCCGATAGTTATAACGTTTGACGATAAAGAACAACTTATCGCTGTACCAAAGTTGGATAACTCTACAGGAAAGGAACAGGCCCAGGTACTTTGGAATGCTATAATTGATTGGAATCTTGAGGATAAAGTGCAGATTTTGTGTTGTGATACGACTGCTTCAAATACTGGTCGAATCAATGGTACTTGTGTACTTCTCGAACAGAAACTAGGCAGGGAAATGATTATTTTTGCTTGCCGCCATCACGTCTACGAATTAGTACTAAAAAGCGTGTTTGAAGCAAAAATCTGCCAAGTTACCACAAGCCCAGACATTCCAATGTTCAAGAAATTTCGAGAGAACTGGAAGAATGTCGATCCCGAGAAAATACAGAGCTGTACAGAAAAGCTATCATGTTTGAATGTTTCTGAGATCAACAGACTTATCGATTTTTACCAAATTGAATTAACTAAAGAAATTACTAGGGATGATTACAGAGAATTAATCGAACTTTCAATAATATTTCTTGGCGGCGATGCAGAAAAAAAATTTAAGATCCGGCCTCCAGGTGCCATGCACCAAGCTCGATGGATGGCGAGAGCGATTTACTCATTAAAAATATCGTTACTTGGTGATCAATTAAGAATTTCTAACAAAGATAAAGAAGCTCTGTTAGACGTCTGCCTGTTCATCGTGACAATATACGTTAGGCCTTGGTTGCAATGCATTTTAGCAGTAAAAGCACCTTACCAGGATTTGTGTTTTCTGAAAGCTATAAAATCTTATGAAACAATAGATGAAAGCATCTCGAAAGCAGCATTACAGAAGTTTTGCTTGCATTTGTGGTATTTGACAGACGAAGTGTCTATCTTGTCTCTATTTGATGATGATGTAAGCCAAGAAACGAAAGTCAAAATGGTTGCTAACTTAGCCAAAGAATATCCATCTGCCTATGGTAAATGCTACATTCCATCGAAAGAAGAACTTTGTGGCAGACTTTATGGTAAGTTTGAAAATTAAGTTTGTTTTTTTAACTTTTTTATTTACATAACTAAAAAATTATATCAATAATCCTCCTTTTTTTGTTTTCAGAAAAAAACATCGATGACTTTGTTTCAGTCAAAAGCAAGTCCTTATTTAGTCGAATGAAAATTGATGGTGCTTTTCTCCACGAGTGCCCCTCTTTGTGGCTTAAAAATGCTTCGTACCAACATGCTAAAAGCAAGCTATTAAAACTGAAAGCAGTTAATGACTCTGCTGAAAGAGCAGTCAAGTTGATGCAAGATTTTCACGGCCTGCTAACTGTTCAAGAGGAGCAAAAGCAATTTTTATTTCGTTGCGTACAAGAACATCGACAAAAGTATCCTGACTGTAAAAAACAAACATTAAAAAGAAAATTAATAAATAATTAACCTACTTTCAACAATTAATATAATAATAAAGTCCAATACCGGATGCCTTATTTCAAAAATAAATGAGTTTTGCTTTTCCCTCCATTGCTCCATACTAATTTTTATGTTTAGATTTTGGCGTTAAGTCGGCACGGGTTATCGTCATCCGATCGCAATAATATTTGATATTTCACTTATCTGGGTCAAATAGAAAAAAAAAAAAAGGTATGCGTATCTCTATCTAAAAAAAAAAATTTAACCCTTATAGCCTGGGACATTAGGGTGTCCATATGTTAAATGTTAATATGTTAAAAAAATATATTTATTTATAATCAATAAATAGAATTACTTTGGAAAAGATGTAATGCACGTATTTAAAATTTTTAAAGAATAGGATAGGTACTCAACAATGACTTTTGCACATGGCTCCCATACTCTTCAACTAACTTACTAGCTGTACTCGAGGCATCGTAGTTGTCCATTCTCATTAGTTTGTGGTCATTACTTTCAAATAATAACACGTTTTATTAGCACTTTTCATATTTAATCGAATCTTTCGTGATTAAATCATTCTATAATTAAATATTTAATTGAGCAACTAGACATTTATTCCAAATTTTTGAGAATTGTGCAAGTTACGAGTAAAATAAGTTATAACGCTTATAAAATATATTTAGTCGTATTTTCTTCTCCCTATATCAAAATTAGATATAGTGATATAAGTATAGGCTTCACTAAACTCAAGAAAATAAACTTGAATAAATAGAATATGTAAACAAAATAATTCGATTTCATTTCAATAATGAGTAAATGAGTAAAATGAAAATGTCATTAGGTAATAAGTTCAGGATATAGTTAAACAAATTTACTGTGGATTTTTTTGCACACCAAAAATACCTAAATTTCATATTATTATTTCATTATTTCTTAAAGAACTTTCTTAAACTCATGTTATCTCATGAGTTAAGACTCAAGATTCCTTAATATTCTATTTCTAATGATGTGTGTATCATTTTCTGTTTTTTTTTTAATTATATTATCTGTATAATTCAAAGTCTTCTTATAACGATTTGACTATAATTCTATAAGTCCCCATTTTGAGCACTGTCCATTGACTATGGCGGATAAAGATATGAAGCCCTATGTGTGCTAAGGGACAAATTCATTTACTTAATTTAAATATAATCACTTATGGATGACAATATAAAGAAATATCAATAGCCTGGGAAAAATTCCATAAGTGGGAGTAGTGTTACGTCATTACGTCAACAAAGAAATAGCGAGTCGTAGTTTCAACTTGAACGGAAGCAATATTTGCGCTCAGAGATCAATGAACAGGGTGAATGTCCACAATTTAGGGGCATGCTGTATTTCGAGCATGTCGGTTAGAGGATATAGAACATCAACAGTTTGGAGAAGTAAGCTCCGTTATCAGAATTTCATCAGTGGTCTTCTCTGAAGAAGAAGCAGATGATTGACTTTCCTCTTTCGCTGAAGTTTACAGATCGGTTTAAATAGCCAACGGCGGCATGCATGTTATTTCAGCCTCAATATCAGGTGACAGCTTTGGGCAAGTCATTATTATTTTAGTCTTAAACAAGTCATCGACTATCTTAGAGGTGACAACATTCCTCGGTTAGTGTTCTCAGTTATTTTCGTTTTTGACTTACCCGCTATCGTTATAGCATTCGCCCTCACTCACACGAAGCATAGTATTTCTTGAGTAAAGTAAATTAACTCTAACGCTTAGAGTGGTAAAAAGAAATATTATAAATGGCACACCACTAGCGCTAGTGGGCATTCTCTCAGAAGAAATGCCGTTGGAGCCCAAAAATAAAATACGAAAAATACCGGATTTCCATAAGCTTTCGTCTTTCATTATAAAACAAAATTCGTCGTAATCTCCCCCTCCTACCCCACAAAACCACTTTTTAGCTACAGTGTTTTCTGTTAATTGTCGTAAAATGAGAAAAAATCTAATGTACATATGTGTTTCCGTCAAACTATATGATCAGCTTAACACATGTTAAGGAACGGCATACGATCCAAACTAAATCAACGTACCAGAAAAAGAAGTACTTACAATTAAAACTATTCGAAAACGTACCATGGCTAAAGCCAGACAAATCTTCAAGGAACAATACCTTACTGCGACATTCAACCTATCATATTCTGAAGTTGCAAAAAATACAGCCCAAACCGAATCTCCCAACCAACTAGGAAAAACCACTATACAAAACCGCTCCACGGCAGCTAACCTAACGTCACTCCCAAATATACGTGCACGTACATCAACAACAACCTCTCTAAGTCCCTTGGTATGTGATAACGATGACTCAAACACTCAAGTAACTTTAACTCACTCAGTCTCACACCAGCAAAAATCAGATTAACGTCAATACTTCCGCTCACAAATCCACCCATAGTACCGCAAAACTCTCACTCCAAACTAATAACATTCTTACTGTTCCCATACCTACATATATCTAATCTAACACAAGACCAAAAAAAAGAAAAACAAGTTTTTTCTCTATGAACCCAAACGAATAGATGAACAAGACACATAAAAACGAAACTGAATCTAACAACAACGACCCCAGGGTCCAGCGGCCGGATCAATCGAGCTCAACATCGAGCACGTTTTAAAAAATTACGGCCAAAAGCGCTTCATCCAATATGACCCTCAATAATAAAGCTCTACTTAGCATTCTACAGTGGAACCTCAAAGGTCACATTAACAACTACGATGAGCTTAACATACTAATAAAAGTACAAGATCCCAGTGTAATACACCGGCAAGAAACCTATTATTGCCCATTCGATTGTACACCAATCTCTTCTAAAATATTCAGACCGTATTTTAAAAATCTGCCTTCCAATACGACTGCAAAGCAAGGTGTCGTTCTGCTGGTTAAACAAAATATTCCACATAGGAAAATTTCTATCAACTCCAATATAGCTTGCTCCGCCATAGAAATATTAGTACCGTCAAAAATCTCTATTATTGCGTTTTATATTCCGACGAATCAAACCTTTTCAGTAAATGAACTCGAGCTAATATTGAGTCATGTTAGCCGCTCAATCATTTTAGCAGGAGATGCGGATTCATGGAACGTCCTTTATGGATCGTCCACCACAAATAAAAGAGATAAGATTATAGAAAATTTCATCATGGATTCTAATCTTTCTACTTTAAATTATGGCTCACCAACCAACTTATCCACCCACAGCTCCCTTGCGTACTTTGATATAACCTGCTCTTCTCCAGAACTTCTTCCCAAAATACAATGGTACATTTCCGAAGTGCGACCACTTCCCAATAGCCACTAACATAAACCATATTCCAATCAAAATCATCCCTTACTAAATTTAAAATCGATACAGCAGATTGGACAATTTTCAAAAGGGAGATAACAACACTACTAATGAACAAAGACCCATATAACAACCCAAACAAAGAGGCTGCACTTATCCAAAAATCAATCAGATGTGCTGCAAACTCAACTATTTTTCAGACTTCCTCAATACCCCACAAACGCGCAGTCACCTGGCGGAACCAGGAACTCCCTGCTCTCCGCAAAGCTAAAATAACTTCTTGGAAAAAATACAAAAAAAAAACGTAAGCCAAGATAATCAAATAGCATTCAAAAAAGCGAATGCCAAATTCCGGAGACAGCTCAAGATTGATAAAACGAAAACCTTGAAAGAGTTCGCTTCAAGCATCAATCTCGACACCTCCCCAACAAAAATTTGGAACAAAATTCGCAGTTTGACAGGTAATTCCATCTAACTTGCCATAAACTACATGAAAACACCCACTCAAACTCCCTCCAACCCAACTCCAATTGGTAATTACATTGCCCACACCTGATCCAGTTATTCAGACGACTCAAACTTTACAAACGCCTCCAACAACCAAAAAATACGAAGGCATTTCTAATATCACTGTCACGTGTGCCAACAATTCCTATGCCGAACTTATCGAGAGAAATATCTCCGAAACCGAACTCGAAGCATGCCTAAACCAACTAAAATTGTTAACTTATATCCCTGCTGAGATAGGATATCATACCCAATGATTAAAAACCTTCCAAATGACGCAAAACAAAGACTCCTTAGATTTTATAACAACATTTTCAACACCGGTGTCATCCCACAAACTGGAAAACAGCAGCTATAATACAATAGAGGGCTACCGCCATATCTCTCTCATTCCTTACGTTACAAAACTACTTGAAAAAATACTTGCAAAACGCATACTTTGGTACAGAAACAAAATACCAAGTCGCATTCAAGACTAATCGAGGATGCACCGATGCCCTACTGTACATAGATATCTACATATCTAGAGCACGAAGCTCCGAAAAACATGTGTCGATACTTACCAAAGAATTTGAAAATGCGTTCGACAGAATAGCAATCTATGTCGTTTTAAATAAACTTTTGAAATGGGGGTGTTGGCCTTAAAATCTTTTATTATGTGAAATCATTTCTTAGATATATAAAATTTTGTACTAAAACCAATAATTCCCATTCAACCACATTGCCCCTACATAATGGGATCACCCTTATTCGTTGTTTTATAATATTTTCTATTGCATTTGAATATACAGGGTGCCCCCTAATTCGTTCCTGGGTATATTCTAAGAAAAAAATTGTTCTATAGTAAGGGTCTATCTCCAATGCTGACATCACTTATCGAGGATTTAAGGAAAGACTTACTTTGTTATGCCCTGACGCATGTTAATGGAAATTGCTCAGTTAACACTAATGGCAAAAACTTCGCTGATGAATTTGTTTTTAGAAGAAATACTACCCTTTGTAACTGCATTTAAATAAAGTTGATATGTTGTTTGAGTCTTTAGATATCGAATTTCTAAGCCTGTTCCATTTCCATTGCCCATGCTAATTTTTGACTTTGAGGTCGCTTTTCTCCAGAAAATGCGTAATAAACATAACATTTAACTATTTTTTTCTTATGAATGTAACAATAATAATAAAAAAAATCATCAGCAAGTTTGCAGAAAAACCCATAGATTTTATGATATTTGAGGAAACCTGTAGCAGGTAAAAAAAGGAATTTATTGTTTTTTACTACGTTTCTAACAACAGTTGACAATAACAGTGGTTTTCCAAAAATTATTAATTTTCCAATAATTTATAAAATTCCATATCTATTAAAAAGTTTTAAAGCGTGCTCGTTTATTGGACTACCTGACAAAACCTTCATTTCCTTACCCTGTTCCTCAAAAGTTCTCACAAAGATTTAGGTTTCGGGTGTGAAGGACTATTCGAAAAATTTACCAAACAAAAATGGTATAAAAGATTATAAAAATCTGTTTAATTTTTTACGCCAAAGTTAAAGTTGCTTAGAAACGCTATTTGAAATGTCTGCACTTACGAAACAAGAATACGCAGACTTTATTGACGTTTATGAGCTGAGCACTGGAAGTATGTATTGTATTTGAAAATACGTATCGAAGGCTTCGAGAAACGGGATCAGTTTCAAATACACGAAATAACGCAAGAGCTCCACAAGTAAGAAGAATTTCGGTTAATTAAAGATTACTGGAAGCTATTACAACTTATCCGTCAATTAGCATCAGACGCTCAGCTTTGCAATTCAATGTTTCCAGACATAAAATTTCGAAGGTACTTTATCCATACCACCATACACCTGTACAAGAACTGCTTCCCAGTGATTTGAAAAAGAGATTTGAATTTTCTAACTGGTTGCTGGAGCGGAGCTTGGATGACAACGAGTTTATTAGCAGAATTCTTTGGACGGTGGAAACTCAATTTACAAGAGATGGGTTCACAAATTTTCATAATCTTTAACTATGAGTTGCGGAAAATCCACATATAAGGAGACATAAATCATTTCAACACAAATTCGGCTTCAATCTGTGGGCAGGTGTACTTGGAAAAAAGTTAATCGGCCACTTCAAACTACCACCTAGGCTGAGTTCTACAAACTATCTGGAGTTTTTGCTAAAAGATTTACCACACTATTGGAGGACGTTTCAATAATTCAACTAGCTTCATCATATTTCCAACAGGACGCGGCTCCAGCCCACTATGGTTTTGAGGTTAAAAATTGGCTAGATGAAGAGTAGGAAGAAATGGACCAGACTAGTTCACTGACCTGCAAGATCTCCTGGCCTTACCGTATTAAACTTTTTTGTATGAGGAAGATAGAAAGAACTTATTTATCCAGCCGAAATAGCAACTTTAAGTGAATTCAAAGAGCGTATTCTCGAAGCGTCATCAAAAGTGAGGCAGCAGTTAGCATCAATAAACATTCGTAGTAAAATCCAAAAACGGGCTCTAGCATCCATACAAAACCAAGAGGACACTTTGAGCATCTTTTATAACTGTCTTAGTACACACTTAAAATAAAAATTATCTAAAACCACGCAAAATCAGTTTTTATTCATAGCCCTTCGAGCTTAAAGCAAAAAAACCCTTTTTTTATAAATTTTACCTGGTGCAGGTTTTTCCAAGTATGTATAATAAAATCTGTGGGTTTTTCTGTAAACTTATTGATAATTTTTTTTTATTATTGTTACATTCATAAGAAAAAAATTGTAAAACGGTATGTTAATTAGATATTTTCTGGAGAAAAGTTACCTCAGCAAGTAAAATGGAATAGGCTTAGAAATTGGATATCTGAAGAGCCTAAAAAGATATCAACTTTATTTAAATGCAGTTACAAATAGTAAAACAAAGTCATCAACGAAGTTTCTGCCATTAGTATTAACTGAGCAATTTCCGTTAACATACGTCAGGCTATACCAAAGTAAAGTTTCCTTAAATCCTCGATAAGTGATGTCAGCATTAGAGATAGATCCTTACTGTAGAACGATTTTTTTTCTTAGAATATACCAAGGAATCATTTCCCAAATTATCGTTGACGAATTAGGGGGCACCCTGTATAAGTGACATCTTAGTAGTGCTGTAGGAAAAAGTACTCACTCGTTACAAAATACCGAATACATGAAACTAATCAAGTATCTGATAACTTATTCGGGTATTCACTGACTCAGTGGGTACTTTTTGTATTCAGTACGATTCTTCTACTTCTCGATTTTTTTTAATCAATTAAAACACACAAAATACAACTATCCAACCAAGCAAGTCACGACACAAAACGAAATAAGTAATAACCGTTGCGTTGTATTTGTGCGATGTCAGCTGATTGTATGGCTATAGCAGTAAAAACAAAAACGTAGTAGTCACCTCATTCTTCACTCATACTATCCGGTATACAGTACCCAGTATCCACAAGGGATTCCTTCAGATAATCATGAGTAGAAAGTGTTCGTTACTTTTGGGTGATTACTAAACCAAAAGTATCGAGTAGATATGAGTACCCGAAAGTATTTACACTCCTACATCTTAGCAAATCACAAGCAGTTAAGTTACAGCCTACACGCAGATGACGTATACACACTATGCAAAAACCAAAATGTTAACGAATTTAAAGTTCACTTAACTAACGCACTCAAAGATATTTTAGAATGGGCAAACTCTTCAAGTGCCAAACTCTCATTACCGAAATGCAAAGTCCTTCACGTATGGCAAAAGCAATCTTGTACACTTCCTGCTGTAAATATTAGTAACGTAGAAATGGAAAATGTAAAAAATTTAAAAATCCTAGGACTATTATTTAATCAAAATACAACTGGAATAGCCACTGTATAGATCTTAAGAAGTCTTTAGCTGAAAGGTCTAATACCATTCAGCGTAGAAAGACATCGTCAAAATTTGATTTGCAGCACCTGAAAAAATCAAAGAAAAAGTCTGGCCGCCAAAAGTCTGTCGTAGTTAAGAAAAAATCAAGATAATGTTTACAATGGTAATAAAAGCCGGCAACAAAAAGACTGCCCGGAACACTTAGAAGATTGAATTAAAAACATAAATAAAATATTGATAGTACTAAAATAAATTTTCACAAGAAGCCTTGATTTAATTTCATCAATCTGGAGCTCCTTAAAATTAGGAATTTCTGTCGAGTGGAGAACGGTAACATGTCGGAATGTGGATACGAGTATTATCTTGCATTACAAATGCCACCAATAAAAAAAAGCATCTCCTTCTCCGAGTAGTATTCATTTACCTTGAAAAACCTTTGGCCGACTGAGAAGAAAATTTACATAACAGTCTTTGTGCACAACGAATCTTAAGCTAGAGGATAAGATCCTCATTCAATAAAGGATGTATACCACCATAAAAATTAAAAATGTAAGCCCTGACGAAAAATTTGAAGTCAAGCTGGGAGTTCATAAAGTTTCAACATATATCCCGTTACTTTAATTCATACCTGTAAAATGAGATATATTCCTAAAGATCTTCCAAAACTAACTCTGTGGACACATCAATATGCAGCCGACAGAGTCCGAAGAAGCACTGCAGAAATTAAGGCTGATCTGCTTTACTTACAAATTTACAAATTTATTTATTTATAATTCATTGTTCACATAAGATTTAATACCATCTTTTGAAAAAATGGAACAAGCTTTAACAATATTTTAAATTAAAATTAAAAAAAGAAAAAAGAAATGAAACAATAAGAAACTATTAACAAATATAAATTAAGAAATGTATAGAGAAGGAAAGATAAAAAAGAAATATAGAGAATATAATAAGATAGAAAGATTAAAAAGAAGATTTTATGATGAAGGGGATAAAAATTTGGGAGTTTAGGAAATTAGGATACACAGGAGGATTTTACTAGAAGCTTTCAGCACAATATTTAAAAACTTCTTTACTGAAAGAACTTGTGTTACTCATGCGCTTGATGGCTAAGGACAAACGATTCCAAAGTTGAATTGAATGTACAAAAAATTGCCGAGATGTATTTGCACCTAGGTGCTACCAGCTGTAAAGTTATTTTATTTCTCGGAAAGTTTACAATCTCGAATAGATATTCTGGGGTTTTCTTTGCTAGAATTTTATGCAAAAATAATATTGAACGATATTTTAAAAGGCCAATCAAGGAACAGCCGACGATTTGCTTGCTATATGCAGAAATGTGATCATATCTTTTTACATTAAAAATGTATCTCGCGCAGGCATTGTATGCGACAGTTAATTTTTTGGCAGAATCGTGGTCCATATTTGCGAATATTTCACAGCCATAGAGAATAATCGGGAGAATAAATGCCCTGAAGTACAACTAAAATTTGCACGAAATCCTGATTGGTATTTCAATATCATGTTCTTAGCGTTTAGGTGTGCTTTTATTTGTCGACTTATTATAATTTCAAAAACTTTGCTTAAGAACGGTAAAATTGCTATGGGTCGGTATTCTACCGGGTTCTTGTTTGGCGATTTAGGAAGGGGTAGACCTTTTGCTGTTTTCCAGTTTTCTGGAAAAACAGAAGTCATTATAATAGTATTACAAATGTGAGTGATAGGATGCAAGACAGAAGGAAGTATAATTTTTATAAATTTAGGGGCAACGTTATCTGAACCAACTGTATTTGACTTTACACCTAATATAATATTTCCGACAGTTACTACATCTACACAAGCAAGAGAAAAAGCTGAATCAGAATAAGCAAAATTGCTCGTAAGGTCTTGAGAGCTACGAATATCTAATGACATTGACTCTCTGTAAGTCGAAACGAAAGTCTTATTTAGTTCTTCCAGATTCATGCTATTGGAAGGTGATATATTTTTCGAGGTAAGACCCATCTGACGAATGTTTTTCCAAAAGTCAGAACTTGAAGAACATGATTCAAGTCTGTTTTTATAAATTTCGTGCTTTTATCAATTCAACGACTTCCTGAGTGAGCTCGTAGTTCACAGTAATAGCACGTAGAGTGACCAAGACCAGAACAGAAGGCACGCAGTGCCATTTATCAAGATCGACTAATATTGGACCGAAGCTAACATATATAGGTCCTACCCCATTCAAAATAGTCGATCACTAGAAATACTTAGGGTCAGTAATAACATTAGAAGCTTATGCTGATCAAGAAATTAAAAATCGGAAAAATACACACCTGAAAAAAATATCTTTAGAAAGTAATTTGTGATGCAAAATCACCCATAGAGATCAAAGGATCAAGGATATCTTACAGCTCCAAATGGTGGTTCATAGAGAGAACACAAGCAAATCCTAGAAGCTCCACTTAACAGAAATGATGATGTTACGATGGGTCAAAGTGAAGGCTCTTAGTCTCTGCTCATAGCTTCGCTATAAAATGTGCGAGACATCGCAAGCAAAGGAGGAACAACATAAGTACATAAGTATGTACATATTAAAGACTAAGTAATAAAGGAATAGATTTTGAGAATGTTTAAGCTAGCAATAAAACTATAAAATAGAATAGGATGGTAAATAAATACAGAATACAAAGTCAAGATTAAAGCACAATGAAATAGCTTTTAAAGTGTCTTGTTTCTTTACTATCGGAAGTTATAGTATGGTGGCCTCTCATTACATGATCAAACTTAGGTTTTGGTACATACATACATGCATATATGAAAACGATCCTGACTGGAATTTCTATCAAATTTGATTGCCCTTGTCAGATTTTATTTTGAAATATTCATGCACGCACATACATATGTTACATACGAGTATACATGAATGTTTATATTCGCATTGAAATTAAGTTATGTACATAGGCATAGACGCTTAGAAAAGGACAAGTTCCTAATATTTTTTGAAATTCATCAACTACCTTTACTATGTACGTATTAAGTTTATTTCTAAAATAAAAATATCGTATCGTGGATATGTTTGCGAAAGAAAATCAGGTGACTACTTATTCTACTCATTTTTTACTGGGCATTTCCTAAAATTGTTGGTAAAAAGTGTGAGAAGTGGAGGCTGTCGAACATAGATGGTCCATTCGTTATTTTGTGTTTTTTTTTTTATTCCTATATCGCTGTTGTAGAAGGTGGACGTATTTAATTTTTGATTGGATGCAAACAAATTGTTGGAACGTTTTGTTTTTAGAAATTAGGGTTTTTATGGTAATTGGTACTTGTGTATAATTATACTGTTGCAAGGAAGCTGGAAGTGGCTGCTAATTTTTCTTCAGATCTGATTTCATCCCACATGTTTGTTTTTTTGCTTATCACCGCTTATCACAAGGCATAAAAGCAAATTGAATTTGGACTTGTTCATTCTTAAATAATTATTGGCAATTTTCTCTTCAAAAATGAAAATTAACATTTCTCAGAGCTTTATTCACACTTTTCTTATTTTTTCGCAAAATTTAATCACACTTGGTTTTTGCTCATCATTTTCATTAATTTATTAGTTAAATGTAATACGTCTTTAACTAATTTATATTTCTGATGAATGAGTGAGAGACGAAGGAAAGCCCAGGAAGAAAAGAAAAGAACTTTAACATCAATGCATTAGAGTGAAAACTGATTAGTGTAAATGCACAATTCAGGCTAAAAATGGAATTCAGAAAAGACGCCTAGCAAAAAATGAGTTGTATAAATAGGGACACATCAAATTTTAATGAAGTGAATCCTGATAATTCTTAAAAAAAATTTCATCAAGGAGTTAGGTTATATCATCAGTATTCATTTAAACAACAGTTCTTGCAGCCAGGTAACCAACATTTTAATTACTTAACTTTAATAAACACTACTTATTACTACTCGTTTTGCAGGTTTGCTTATTTTCTCTTTTTTTTTCATTGTTATTTACTGTGTTTGTTTTATTACCTAAGTCAAAGAAATTTTTATTGGATAAAAGAAGTGTATTTTATATATGTTATCATTGTAAGCTCGAAGCCTGTGCAAAACATTTTGTTTTTAATTTTAAAACCATTTTTCAGTCACACCAAGTATCCTGCAACTCCTCTAATCGGTTCTTTCAGGAATTTCCTATTTAAAAGGGACTGTGTCCTTAAACCAGGATGCGAAACTATATACTGCGTATGGAAGAATGAAGCTGCTGCACCCCTTGCATATTACCTCCACTCACCAGAAACAATGCTGACAATGTCATCCCATAGTCATCATTGCTGTAGGTTGACGCTGTGAGAAAAGCACAAGTGAAGCAGAACTGACGATGAGAAAATCCAACGACTTTGAAATTGTCGTTTGCACAGTTGGATTCTATTACAAGAGTTTAGTAGAAGATATTCATTGTAGACGGTTGCAGCTGGCCATGTGTGCACGTTGGTGCTTAAGGGGGTGGAACACTTTTATTTGGCACGATGTTGATTATTTTTTTTGCTCCTCCTGTTATGACAATGACTTTTATCGTGGGGTGGAATTACACACACCCGACACAATAGGAGGTTGAGAAATAAATCTGTTTCGTTCTGCATCCCCTAAATTCTCAATTTTCTATACAAAAATAAAATAACAGAAAAAAACAAAGCTCTTCAAAAAACAATTACTCGTTCGTCCTTTCTCGTTGAATACACTTCTATAGAATTGATAGAAAAAGAACGAAAAACATCACGTTTGCGACTTTTTTCATTACTCATGCTACGAGAGTCGCAACTTTCCTGCGTCAAGCTACGAATACGATTATACATATATATTAACATACATGCATACACATGATTCCCTGATGCTTATTCACAGTCACCTACTGTAGCAGACATGGCAAATGCCGCCAAAGTTGACCCTTATTTGAGACATTTTAAAAGAAAGAGTATCATGCTTACTAAAAGGCTAATGCTTTCTGATGTAGTAACTATTGCTTGATATTTATTCTACTTAACACTGTTACCTGTGCATTAAGTACTAGGTACACATACTTAATAGTTCCGAATAGGACAAAGTTCTTAATTCGGACATACATATATGATATATGTGCATATATGGATGTATAGATAAACATAGTGAAGAGGTATATTTGTACGTATATGATATCGACTGTACAAGCAATATACACATATGTACATACACGTCAATTTCTTTTGAGTGAAGAAAGAATGCAATAAAAAAACAAAGATGTCTCTCTTTGGTAGGACAAATACAAGTATTTTTATCTGGAAATTGTATTTGCTAGTTCCATGATACATAGATATAAAATGAAAATCTTACACATATTCCTTAGGAGAATCCACAAAGGCAGGAAAAGATTCTCTAACCACCATAGTAAGAAGAGTGAGATGATAAAAATTAAAAGGAATGTTTATCCTTAAAACCCATTTCAGCCGTCAGGACTGAGAATATCTTTTGTGCAATAGAAATCCCACGGGATGTTTTTTTTCGTTTTATACTTACTTGCACACTCTTTGGTGGTTTTAAAGGCAAACACTTTGTGTGTAATTGACGTCTACAAGAGCATTCGGAACTGGAGAAATTTGCTTTATCGTAGTTTTCGTTTCTTCTTGTCATGATCCTCTTTCCAACTTTAAAATCGTTCGCATATAGGATTAGGTTAAGCTTTAATATTATACCGCAATTGATTTTAATTCTTCCTAATATATTTATTTACTACTTGATATTAACAATATGATCCACTTTTTTAAGTTTCACTTCAAAATGTTGCAACACATATCTCTACTCAACAAACATAGAAGTATTGTATATTCATAGAACTAAAGACTATGTTCTACTCGTATAAATGAATATGACTCCATTCCCAGATACAGTTATATTTAGAAATAAAAACCGGTCTGTCGTTCTTTTATGGGTGGATAGTCGAGGACGCCGTCATCATATAAATTAAAATGTTTCCCTTCATTTTTAGTGCAACAGGCACTATTCTTTTACAAGCTCAAATAGTTCAAATTTTAATTTATCGGGTGTCATAGGTACATATGAATGGAACTTATATCACCCGATTTACCAGGAAATATCACAGTTAATGAAATCTGAATAAATCAGCAATAGATTATTGACCTTCGTTTGAGTGGATTATGCAGGCTTAACAAAAATTAGAAAGCTATTATCTTTAAAAGGATCGTGTTTATCAGAAAGCACTTGAGTCATTTTTAAACTCTTTGGGCACGTCCAGATATTAATCTTTTTAGTAGATACTTGTCAAATCCTGATGCACAAAATATTCAGTGTTACATTTGTTGTGATCCAAGTCGTCGTTGCGGCTGTCAGCATCTTAGAAATTTTAATGTGGACGACGAAAAAATAATAAAAGTTCATTATTTCAAAAAAAAAAACTTTGCAATATTCTTTATTTATTCATTTAGCAATAGGCAGAGCGACCATTGGAATCTGTTGCACTGGAAGTCGATTATAAGTAACTCCAAAATGTAACTCCTTGTTATATGTAAGTCTGACGTCGTTATTAATATTAAAAATTAGCACATGTATAAGGGAACAAACTACTTGAATGTTTTCGAACAAATACGCTTCAATTTGCTTACTGTACTGTAACCTACTAAAGCTAGTTTTGTTATCTAGAGATATGTATTGTACATACATAAAACATTTGCTTACTCAAAAGGCTTCGGTTCGTGAAGTATCTGCAGCAAACGTACTGAACTTCCACTTAAAACCCTTAGATGCATGATTTTTTAAAACTTAAAATAAAAATTATCCTTGCTAAGTCATGACTTTAAGAGATTTTTCGTATCAGTAGTTTTTAGTTTTATCCAAGTTTTTGTTTATAATTTGCTTAAATAGAGTTTGATATGATATGGCACACGGCACACCATGCATTAAGGAAAGAAAAAAAAATTCAGTTTTATATTTTTCTTCAAAAATTTATTTTTTTTCAAAATATTTCAGTACTTCATATATGTATACACATTTCAAAAACAATCTACTTCTCATGAAATTTCTCAAAACAATTATTGTCTTTGTTAAAACAAAGTGCAACTTTGCACTTCCGACAGGTTATAAATGATTTTAATTTGGATGAGGGAAACTTGCACCTCTGTCGTTCGCCATTCCAAATAAACATATGATTCCGTTGATTCCATCATGTCTTACGTCTGGTGTCGTTATCGGTATTGTTGGTCCTCTTCGTCTTTTTCTGAATGAAGAGAAGAAACAGTTGGACTTCCTGAGGGTCTTCCACGTTTCAAAGAAGACGATGAAGTGGTTCCAATATTACAAAGCGTTTTTGCCAATTCGATTCAAAAGCGAACCAAATTGACGTCATTGTTGTTTGAAGTTCGCTTATAAAAGAGCCATGAATTAATAACGGCCATGTCGACAAAGTGATAAAAAATATACCATATACCATTTTTTCGATTTCATTGAAATTTTGGCTCATCAAACCTACGCCTCCTATATGTTGATTATACTCTTTTATCAAAGCCGGGCATTTTATCATTATATTATTTTCCTATCGAAACTTTTTATTTTACTTTCAGGCTCAATTCCAATGAAAGTCGATAACATGACGCACTTATTATCGTCCCATGTGATGTTGGAAATCGAGATTCCTTTTTCATTGCGTCTTCGCTTGGGAACTTGCAATTCGGAATCCGAATACCTAGTTTCGTCAAATAATATTGCATCTGAACAGACGTATAAAAATTATCAAAATAAATTTTGTAATTGCATGCCCGGATAGCTTTTCGACATAAGAGCACAACTATGTTGCTACTTGATCCCAAGTCTGGTTCTTTGTGCTGTACACGTTCCGCACTATTATTTTCAAAATATACTTATAATCGTATGCTATATACTTAAAAAACCGTATGCAAAACCAAACACACCACAAAGAACAAAAATTGTATACCCCCATTTACGAGAAAGAGGCTTTTGTGGTAAGTATTGCTTCAAATGATGTTTGGCTTTTGAAGCACAAATTTGTTCATCAACGGAAAGGTCTTCCTCCATTGGAATTGACAAACATTTTTATTTGAGGCCTTCAATAATTGGATGAACCTTGTACAGCTTATAAAATGAAGATGAATTTCTGTCCGTTACTATTTTGAAATTATCGTTGACGTGTAATATGGAACGAATTTTTTCAAAATTATTAAGTGTCATTGAATTCTTTATTAAGTCAAGACCAATATCTCGATCCCAATAATTTCTAACGTATGTGAACTTCGCAACAGATGATTAATTAAAATTCCAAAGTAATTGAATATGTCGTATTTTGTTGCAGAAAATGTATCATCTATGGCTTGCCCGTCCATAGAAATTACTTTGCTCTACAATATTAGTAATAATATCATCATCAAAAAAAATTGCAAAAGAACTCGTATGGAGTTTTAAGCTCTGTTACACAAGATGGAATATCTTGTGGATATATGGATTTCTTTTTCCAACGAAGATCTTTTTTAATAGATTCAAAATCCTCTGATAGAATATTGCTTGAATATTGGCATCTGAAAGCTGTTCCATTTCAGGGTATTCAATTTCAATTTGGTTTTCATCTCCAAATTGGAGAATCTTCCAACAGTTCTTCTTTCAATGTAGTACTTTCCATTTAGTTATGCACAACTTCTTCACCGCTCTCTAACTCATCTTCACTGTCGCCGCGAACGTTATATAAAATTTCAGCAGTTCCTTCTTCTCTAAGAGTGCAAGACATTTAGAAACGAAACAGAATTTATTTGAAATGTTCTAAATGCATACTGTACCAAATGTGGCACAAACAAACAATTGCCAAAAACTGAAGAAAATCATACTCTGACTTTCTTATACACTATAATCTCATTTCCAATTATTTTTATAATGGAGATTGATTTGACTGAATCGAACAATAGGTTACGTATTTGATTTGCCGCTACTCAAATGTCAGTTTTATGAAAACTGTTGATAGGGAAAAGAGAAGAAAAACATGTATGCGTCGACAGAACATGCCAGATTTGGCACACCATGCATTTGAGCGATTATGATTTCTCCAACTTGAAATATTGACCAATGAATGGTTTGGGTCATATATGGAATACTATGCATCTAATGTCTGTTAACTTCCTTGATCCAAGTATTTATTGTCCGAGTCATTCTGGTCGTTCTAGCTTTTATCATTGCAGTCACAACTATTTAAGGCACAACGTTTCTTTATATCTTCTTATTATTTTATTTCATCAAATCCTAATGACGGTTGCATAATCTTGCCAGCGTAATTTCAAGTTCACTTCCAAATTCACCCGCGCTATGTGCAAACATCTTTACGGTACATAAAATCCCTTGTGCGCGCGCCGATTATTGGAAAAAATAAAATAAACTGAAATAAAAACTGGCAAAATAGCCATCTAGGTATGCCTTTCTGAACATTTCTGAGGCCATTGACTACTAAACTTGAACAGCACATTATCTTATAAAAACAGTTTACCTTCAAGGAGGTGTCTCAAATTGCTGCAATAAAACTAAAGTATACATATACTCCGTCAGTTCACATAGTTAATATTATCTGATGTGTTTCTGGAGGTCATTAGTTGGGATTTTAGTTGCGCAAATATTTTCCAATGGATCAAGTACAGTCACATTTAAAAAAAAACTCGTTGGCGAATCAGTGACAAAGATTAAAAAAAAGGCATTTACATATCACTTCATTCTCTGACGAATGACATGCCTCCAACGTTATTTTTTTGTTGCTTGGAAACAGTTTATTAATAATGCAGACTATAAAACATCACCAAAGCCCAGGTCCAATAATCGTAAGGATTATGAAAAAAAACCTTATATATCATAAAGATCTATACACAGCTTACATCTCACAAAAGAATAGGAGAACCCAATCTTAGTGTGCAAAGGCTATATGAACTGCACTAGATAAATCCAAGCTCAATATTATGGGTACAGATGGATTGAGTCGTCTGAGAATGGATTATTCCAATCGTTAAAGAGAGACGCCAAACCACGTCTTTCGTTAGCCAAGGCGAATTAAAATAACTTTTTATTATTTTATAACAATTTGTGAGTCAATGAATAATGAAATATCTGCTTTTTAAAACAAAACGTTGACCAAAATAACATCAAACAGAATTGCGTGTACATTTCCGGATAGATATGTTATTTAGATTACGATAAATAAGTACCCGAACACCATTCGGTCATTGAAATCACTCTGTTTCTTACCTTCCTTTATTTAAGCTTATTTCGTGTGGCGTGATTTTACACAGCAATATGTTTAAATAGGTTTGTTTGTATTTGTTTGCTTCTTTTCACATACCATACACACCCATTATATCCGGATTTTGCATAAAGAATTGAATTAAAAATAAATACATACTGTGGAGTAAAGGAAAAAAAGTTGCTGCACAGTCACGCGCGCTCACTGACCTATAACAACCGGCTGGACATGTTACACATGGCGTCTGCATCGTGACGTAGACCAGTATTACTGCAATATTAAAGCAAAACTTGAAGGTCTCCATTTGCGCGGTGTGATGATGTCGAGCTTCTAAATACCACCTCACGATCTCATAATGACTTTTTTTCTTTTAGAGGGCATTTTGGCTTTCAGCTTATTAAAGCCGAGAGAAACACTGGTCCACTGGTACGAGTAAAGCTTGCGCTATGCAACTTCTACTTTCACTTTTGAAATGTCTGTATGATGAGGATTTTTATACATAAAGGAAGTACTTATAGCAAAAACTCGTTTTATGTATAAAATATAAATAAATTGCAAAAAACAAAAAACAGAATTTCTTTTTCGTACCACCGCCAACTGGTTAAAGATCTATTGTTTTAACCAGAAATGTGCATACATATTTCATCAGTCGTGTGCAGCAGCAGTCATTATCATTGTCATACGGTCGGATTGTTTTATATAAAGGGGAAAATTAAAAAAAATCCAGATAAAAAAAAATTGCTGTCTCTATGGTTATTTCATCATTTTGTCACTGGAATCCATTGAAATGAGAAAAAAGTCCTAAAAGATAAGAAAACCTAAAATCATCAGCTCCCGGCGACGGTAGATAGATCTGCGGAATGGAGAAACGAGCCAGTAACATAGTCTTTCAACTGTGTGAAATCTATTCTTCATACTTTCGGTTTACTCATTTTCTCTTATTTTTGTTTTATTTATTCTTTCTACTTGAAAGTAACTTTATGCACGACTGTGGTCACATACACGTATTTGAAAGGCTGAGCTTGTCCTTCAGCTATATTTTATTATTATACTTTATTTTAAAATCATTCGATTCTTTTATGTAAAGTAAAACGTATAATATTCGGTTATAACTCGATTCCGAATTGCATGCATCTCTTCAGGAAATATGGCGACCCAAATATGTTGCTCTTTTTTTTACGTAGGTCATTACGAGTATAAGAAGCTACTCTAGGAAGAACATTCGTAATATAAAATATTGTTGGCTTCTAGGGATGAGAAAGAAAATTTGATAGTGGAATCATATTCGCTGTTGAGGATATGAAAAACACACTTTTGCAAAATGTTTAACTAAATAAATTCGACATCTCAAACTCCGCAGTTAAGCAGCACAAAATATTTAAATTAGACGATGACGGGCGAAATATCCGGCTATCCGACCAAAATGAAATTACAACAGCTATACCTAAATTTAAGCCTAACAGTACTTCCGAACGCTTTACCTGCCCACGATTTGGTAGAAGAACTGTTATTCGGTCGAAAAACAAACAAAAAACGCCACGAATTAATCGATTTCCAGGCGGCATATGACAACATCTATGCAAACGAGCTAATGCCTGTCAAACTCGACTTCTTTAACATCACACTTTAGAAAATTGTACGAAACTTGCAAGCCAATACCAAAAGGCCAATTCACCAAAAGTCTGTGCAACGCGAACTGTCACTTGTGCCTTTTTAGGCATTGAAATAGAAGCGGCAAAAATGGATTTAGCTGTACACAAGAGGAAACCGAGTACTTGTTGTCAACAACGAATTAAACAGAACGTCGCTCGGCATCGACTTTGTAATAAAAGCGCCATCCGACCCGAAGAGTCTTCGATTTCTACCAGGATGGACAACTCAGTAGAAGAGGACCCCGTCTTACCGGAGACAGTTAGACAAAAAGCGCGCTAACTGGTGTCGTTTATTTTATGGCCAAGTTCCGATGTGTTTTACGTAAATCTATCTCGAAATCGAATTCTCGGTATATTTATTGTTTTATATATATATTTTTTTTATTTAGCTTATTTTCTTGTAATTTATAGATAAGTTCTACCAGTACCACCTACATTTAATGATTTAATAAATCTTAGTCTAATTCTAATCTGGTTTTACTACTACCTGGGTATATGATGGTATAATTTTTGCAAATGGCGTCGTATTTCAATCATATTTAAGATTTGTGAACTAGACGGCTGCAGTATATAAACAGACAAGCAAGGGAGCGCTCCGCAATAATAATTGTGTCCATGTTTTTGACCAATAATCTGTCGGTGGTGTTTGCGCAGCGTGCGGCGCTTAGCTACTCGACTCAAACAGAGTGGAACCACAGGAGAGTATGCAGGACGTGGCCGCCACCGGACTGATTGACAGTAAAGCCACCCTCAATCTCAACAACGAGGAGGACGTTGTTGAGCGACGAGGCGTATTTCCTCTTAAGCGGTTACGTCAATAAGCAAAATGTTCGTTTCTGGGGCACTGTGTGGTGCGGCGTTCACGCGAGAGGAGTGATTGGGCCATCGGTAATACGGTCACTATTACTGGCGAACACTACAGGGTCATGATACATGACTTCTTACTGCCGGAATTGGATGAGCGGGGCTTGGCGAACATGTTGTTTCAACAAGGCGACGCAACCGCACACACAGCACTAGCCACAATGAATGTTGTGAAGGAAGCGTTTCCTGGTCGCATAATCTCTCGTTTTGACGATTTGGCATGGCCAGCAAGATCGCCCGATTTAACCATCTCAGACTTCTTTCTTTGCGGCTACTTGAAGTCGCGGGTTTATGACAACAAGCCCCAGACAATCGCAGCCCTTAAGGAGAATATTCGACAGGAGTGCGAACAGTTATCACCGGAAATCTTGAATAAATTTTTCAAGGTATGTATGAAAGAGTTTAATTCTGTTATTCTAAACTTAGTGTCTATCATGCCTCGTATTCGTTAGAAGAGTAAAAATTAAAATAAAATTTTCCACATTCTCAAGAAAATACACAACAATTGGGTAATATGTTGGAAGCTAATCATAATTGCGTTCGTATTTGAAACATGTTTATTAGGGTGGTCATTATTCGTATGGAGAAAAAAATATTAGTTTGTTTTTCTCGTGCACCATTCTATTTTGTTGCTATATTCTAAAAACGTGTAAAGAAAAGTTTAAAGAAAATTGGATTTCAATCCAAAAAATGTAAAATAAGGGGATAAAAACTGAATCAATGTTTTAAATTTATTTTAAAGCGACATAAATTATAATTATATATAATTAAATATATGATTTAAAAAAAAATATTTTTACAAATAAAGAATAAAAAGAAATAAGTAAATCGCGTTACCATAACGCGTTTTGAAGGTTTTTCGACTGTATCCTGGGTATAATTTTGCACAGTCCGAAAAATATGAATTAGATTAAAATATGTTGAAAATTTAGAATCTAAAATTGTTAAGACAAGTAATTATTTTTTTTAATTAAAAGAAAAAAAAGATACTAACCTGAAGATGAAATTGCTTCTGATCATCGTTTTTAGTGAGTTTTATATTAAACTTATCTATGAGTTTAACGCCGCGTTCAGCTGTATCATTGACCACTTTTAATGATCTAATTATTTCCTTTCCTCGCATATAATCTGGTTAGTCATTCCATAATATAGGATTAATGTGCAAAAAGTTTGTAGATAAGCCAAGCCGTTGAAACATTTTCAGAGATTTAGCTGACAATAGTTCAGATGGAGGATTCTTGGTAATAAAATCTGTCAGCAAAAAAAGAAAAGGCGACGCATTCCTCATTCAGGTACCACAAATGGCTTATGAACTTCTTTATTGCAATATCTGCTATAATTTTGTCATCTTCTTTATACGAGTTAAGATTTTTTAGAAAATAAATAACGTTTAAAGGTGCTTGCAAAACATTTGAGGCAGAAAACCAAGATTGAGCGTAGCAGTTAACAATGAAACAGCAAATTGTAGACAAAGCATTTTTATCTTTGGTCGTGAGCTTAACTTGCTGTTGAAATAATAGTATTTTAAGGTAATAAATTCCTTTTTCCATCTACCAAATGATAGCCAAATGATAGGCTTCTGGTGCCCGAAATTGAATTCCACCTGGATGAGTCCCCCCTAAATAAATAACAATAAGCTCTAAGAACTCTTTGTAGTCATCTCGAGGAAAATTATCTTCCAGGTTCGGCATTACACACAACAGGATCTCTTGCCTTACGTCTGCAAGCACACTGACATCTATCCCATCCATTGACCACACACAAAATTGTCGGTTATCAATTGTTTCCCATTGTGTTTTAAATCTGTTAAATAGGGGATTATCAGGACAAGGAAATGGATCAAATTTAGATCTGATAAAAACTCATTAAAAAATAATTTCAAAAACGTGATGCCTGCAGAGTACCTAAAGTAAGTACCTAAAATATGTATTGACCAATTTTATTTTCTAACAAGACACAAGCTCCGTTTAGACGCTCGATGTTAGATGCAGTTGTGTCAAATACAAATACTTGCACTTTATCGACTAATGAAGTTGTTCAACTTCCGGAGCAGTTGCAATTACTGGAAGTTTGTCAACTTTTGCTTGACTAGTTATATCGTGAAGAAGCTTACAACTGTACTACGGAAAAGCTTAAGTCCAACATTTTCCCAAAAATATTGGCTGGCGGGCTGTAAGTGCGATTGATAACAAATTTGGAAGGATCTAAGAAAGTGGCTTTTATACAAGCTGTCAAGAGATGAACGGAATCCCTGTCACTTACCTTGCATTTATCGAGTGCTGCCGAAAGTCTGGGAGTTAAAATATCTATCCTTGCCTTTTTCAAACATGACGGGCCTAAAACTATTACGTCAGAACCAGAATTATTTTCATCCCCAAGTTCCTCTGGAACTGGTAAGTCAGACCCACAATAATTTTTAATCACAAGTTCCTTTGCCGCAGATGAAAATGAAGAACAAAGTTCCACTACTAAAATATTTTTATATTATATTTTATAAATATAAAATTTACTACTATCCTTCATGCAAATAGGATGAACTTTGAGCCTCATCTCATAGCTTTATTCTCATGTCACGAGCCTCCTTTCTTTTTTCGATACCTGTAAGTTTCAGATCCATTCCAAGCATGAAACCAGGTCAACCTTTTTGCCTTTTTAAGAGTAGAAATTTGTTATCTCTTTCTATCTTTATCAAGTCCAATGCAGTTGCGTGTGCGATATCAAAAAAATCGTTTAAGGTTTCCGAAAAAACTTTTCCTTTTTTTTTGTAATGTTTCGGTATTTTTACTTTTCAATGCTTCGCAGCAATAACATCAATCACGAGTAGGAATTTTTGTCTTTTTCCAGGAAATTAAACACTCATCGATGACCAAACTAACACTATTTGCCAAACTTAACTTCACTTTTCTCGTATTATAAAGCAAAACACTAAGTACATCTCGTTTTGATGGTAATTTAGAGGTGAAAATTTGATTTTTCATAGAACCAACCAAAAATAATTTTTCACGGGGCATTTTGATTTCTTTAAAGGCCGAATTGACACATAACAGAAGTTTAATTATTTAAAAACCTCACCTACGCTTGCTTATGATCATGACTCTGTAGCGCTCAATATCCACCGTGACCGTTTGATCAGCGCCGTTTTCCTCTAGCATAAACGGCGTGAATGACTCTTCGTGCATTACTCGCGGTTGGTTAGTGCCCCAGAAGCGCAAATTTTGTTTATTCACTTATCCACATAGGTAGAAATGGGTCCCGTCAACGCCCCAAAATCACTAACGGATTTTTCATAAAAAACATCGTGTAGATTATTTCGCGTTCTCCAGGAGTATAGCGTTCCATGACTTATTCACACAAATTCTAATTCTGTTTGCTTCACAAATGTCAAAACCGAATTGACATTCAATGCCATTTGTAAAATCTATGGCACTTTCCGATAGGTTCATACATTATGGCCCACCCTGTACATACTTCACCGAAATTTGACGATACATATTTTTTATTTTCATTTGCTAGTTGAAATGCAAAAACCATATTTAATTTTAAAAAAAAGGAAACATTTTCTATCCATCTAAAAATAGTTTGTTGCGTTTTCTCCAAAACATACATATCTCGACTCCACGTCTATTATTATTACAATGAATGCGGAAAGGGCATCTGTATCTAAAATGAAAAATCACCACACCAGTGCTGCCTGACACCATCCCAATGGTTGCGCAGCAACTTCGGCTTCTCCAACAGCATCTGGTGTGGCCAACAATCGCTTTTACAGCACATTTCCTACTTGAGTTTTTGCACTGCCGGGAATATAGTTGTGTGTTCCTCGACAAAGATTGTGATGGAAGTGTCGCGAAGTCTTCTGCTTTCCTTAAAGCCAAGACTTTCATTTCTGCAGAACCATGGTACCTAAGGTAGATCGCATAACGAAAACGAAAACAAAAATGAAAACGAAATCTCGTCCGTTGTATCTCTTTGGGCATCATAGGCATCAACATTACGAGTACATCCGAAAGAGATAACTTTGCCGCACCCAATATCTTAAAGCATGTATGTATACGAGTACAACATATAACATATATGAATACCTAACCTTTTCCAGCTTTAGTTGCCACAGACTGGCTCATGATTCTTTTGTCATTATTCGCTGTCACTACTAAAAAACGATCGTTCGGGCAACAGCAGCAGCTACGGCAAATGACGACAACACAGAATCATCGGTGAGTTTCGCGCGAATTATCGCCCGACTTTATGTCCACGAGACCACGGCGACTATTAATCTTCACGACTGATTCGTTTGGCCTTTTAGGAAACCGACGAGGTTAGCATTATACTTCCACCAACCCTCACAATTCTCATCTTTCATCTGCAGGAAGCAGTTAAAAGATTTTGTGCCAAGTCAACCAGGCACCGTGGTTGCAGTAGAGAAGTTGTTGCTATGCCGCATCAGATGATGAAGTGCTATCCAAAAGACGTGAAGAGTAAAACTGTCATCAAGAAACGTTCCAAGAAGAGAGGGACAACCGGCAACGTACTCCTATCTGTGGCGATTACTAAAGAAGCCAAGTGGTAGATGTTTAAAGTGCACTCCTTGAGTACACTTATACTTCAAAGAAAATTCGAAGTCATTCGCTTGGAAAATTCCTATTGCCACTCTGTACTTTTAGAACAAGCAATGTCCATGGGGATAAAAAGAAGAACGCAACTTTACCAACTATATACTTCAAGACGTCTAATCGAAGAGTTCGTATTCCTATGCTGAAGTCATTTTTCACCCAGTTGTATTTAGCAAATGTCTTTGACGTACATTTCATTTGCATTTACGTTTCCTTGAAATCTTTGAAAGGAAAGTCTTTAATGTAAATATGTATCTTGGATGATTTAACTTGCATTTACTCTTTATTAATTAATTCAAGAACGAGTAGCAAAGTTGAAAATCGATGATTTCAATTATGTACTTACATCATACAATTAAATATGTAATCCGTGTATCTATTTCAAAGATGACAGAAACGTTAGACGCTGATTATCAGAGAATGTTTAAAATAAATAAAACTTTATAGGTGAGACATGGGTGGGACTCTCCTGGGTAGCAGTGCGTGCATGTTAAATGGATTGCCTAAAATTGGAATAAATACAACTGGCAACGATGTTCTACCGTTAATCTCATATACTATGGGTGAAAGCGACTGATACGAGTATCAGAACTCGTAGAAGTGATAATAAATCGACTTGTTTATTCAAATTGCAAAATTATGAACGAAAACGATCCTCTGTAGACAACTGTTTTCAGCCAGTAACTGCAAAATAGAATTACGTATGCTGGTGATGTTCACTAATCAGGATTCACTTAGGCAGCTGTGGAAGTGGTCGCAGTTTTGAATTAATCATTTAAGGGAGAATCCATTCATTCGAGTATTACGAATAGAAACGACTCGGAATTCAGTGCAAACAAACATTTGGTCTTCATGTAACACAGTACGTGCATGCGAACATACTTCTTACCACAAATTACCAAAAAGAGATCAATCAGAAGGTCAAATGAATACGTCGCGGGTTCGCGAATTGAAATGAACCTTCCACAGCAACAATATCCGATATTTGCAACACGCTTGCATGCAACTTCTGTGTATTATATTAACACCAACTTGTCAAAAATGATAATGAAATCACAAGTATTGAAGCAGAGTCGACTAATATAGTTTTGGTTTTAAACAAACGCACTATAAGCTATTGTTAAAATATGCCACTATGCCGGTTCCACACTTTCTAATATCGATATCGGCCCAAATTTTTAGCGGAGATTCAACATCTTCCGCTGCTTCATTAGGATGAGAAGGGGATAGGTAAAACAATTTATTTCTTGTAGAGCCAAGAACATTTTTCATACACACCATATATGTCTTTGAAATAAAGCCTCAAATAAACCAACATGGTATGCAATAAACTGCCTGGAGAAGCTTGTAATTTTAAGCTCTGATCCATCCGGTTCTACTCCCTAACTGTAATGTATTATGTATACGAAATCTGTACCCCTTAGTCCGTACACTGATACTGTAACATTTAAGAATGCAGTAGTTTCATAGGCGCTAAGTAGTCAAGTCATGTAAGTACACCGAAGTAATAAACATCTTGTATTATGAAGGTTGTTTCATTATATTCATGAAATATTGTACGTATAACTATAAGCACACGAGGAACATATTACTACCAAAGAACAGAGGATTGTTTAAAATATATTAAATAATGTATGTGACATACATATATTATGTATCACCCTCAATTTTCACTACCCCCTTTTTCGGTATAGAATAACCTGCATAGTACGTAATAGGTACATATGTAGTTATTTCCTTCCTTTATATTCGCATATATGTATATACATGTGTACAATATATAAAAAATATACATTTTTGCTTTTCTCAACTTTAAAATATCTTTTAAGCGCACAGCATAAAGTGGCGGAAAAAGACTAAGAAAAAACACCGTCGAAATAACCATAAATTGGCTTCATATTCATAGCTTGACATATTTTTCTACATATTCTTTTAAATGATTTATATCCTCCCTTTTGCCACACCTAACACAACCATCGCATGACAGCCGAGTGCACTCATAAAACTGAAGTCTGATACCGGTCATACACATATTTTATCTATACGAGTATTAAGCGAATCCGTTCTCTCTTTCGCATTGAATACTATAAATTTTTAAAGGTTTATCGCTCAAGCCGGCAGAAGAAATTTGACACCATGTGAAAATCATGATAAACGTTTATTCAGCCTAATCTCTTCTCTCATAAGCAGTCAGTTTTCCTCAAGACACCCCTTCTTCATTATAAAGAAAAAAAATAAAATTGTGTAGAGTGACATATCACATGCAGTTGTAATCAGCCTCACAGGATACTTCTCCGGGAGTATATACTAAAAAAATACAGGATTTTATCATAAAAGTTGCAAAGAATTTGTATGTACGAGTAAACTGCACCATCATTGTCAGATACATTTCTAATATAATAAAAAATACATCTAGTTTGCATTGAGAGATTGGGGCTAAATAATATAAAGTAGGAGTAAAATTTAAATCTTTTTAAATTAATTCAAAATATGATTTTAAAATCGCAGCATTTTTCGTGGTTTTATCATTTTTCAAATATCTATAGCTGAAACAACATGTGCGATATATAAATGTGCATGGATAAACACCCACCGAAAACTTGTTTTCTTAATTCCATCCTTAAGAGGAAAGAAAGTACGATCCCTTTCTGAAGTTTGTGAAGGAAAATATGTGTGTATATCTTGTGAAACAATTTTTTTTTTAATTCAAATTTAGTTGAAAACTGGCGTTAAAATTTCACAACACAAATAATGAAACACATATTTCGGCATTTCAAGAAGGTAGTTAAATTATATTATGAACTAAAGTTGTGGCTGCGATTTATCTCTAAACCAACTCTCGAACTTTCAATTCGAAAGAGTACAGTTAGTGTGGAAAACTCATAGCATTAGCTACAACCTCATTTAATTTAAGCTGTTTTCTACTTCGTATATCCACTATACGTATTTACTCGTAGAGATAAAATTTTTCGTTATGCAACATTTATCGTGGATTTCCAATTTATTAAATTACAATTTTAATTTAAATATAATCAAAATAAAAAAAAGTTTGCAGAATTCAAATTATTTGACCGAGAAAAAAAAAAAATAACAAAATTAAACAATTCAATCGTCAAGCCAACAAATAAATACGTAATATCGTACAGAAAAAGACTAGTTCGCAGCTTAATTTCTTAGTCTTCATTTCTGTTTGTTGGATCTTTTCTAACTCTCCTTTTCGACTGATTTACTTATCTTCTTATCATTCTTGGCCCACCACTTCTACCCATTTTCTTTTCTTAACTTCTGCTTTTTGCTTTCTCTTTTATACTCGTAATTCAGCGTAACTATTATCTACTCAATGGTTTTAATTACAGCGATGCACTTTTCATTACACGTACATATATGTCATTATGATCGTGTGTTACTACCTACACGTATACGATATGTTGTGGCGTTATCGTGGGAATCGATAAATACTAGGTGGGGTGAAAGTTTATGGTGCCTTGAAGTCCGTTCATATTTAGGCAGACATGCCAAATTTCAGTGCGATACTGTCTTTAGTTTTGTTTTGACAGCTGATTATTGTTGACGTGCTTGGCATCATGTTGAGTATGGACAAAAACGATTTTCATTCTCTCATAAAATATTATTTTTTGAGAGGCAAAACGGTAAAGGAAACAAAAGAAAAGTTGGATAAATATTATGTGGCTAATGCTCCGTCAGATTACACCGTCAAATATTGGTTTCGAGAGTTTCGTGGTGGCCGCAACTCCACTACAATGTCAAAAAATATATGAAATGGTGTTGGCTGACCGGAAAGTGAAGGTGCGCGAGTTAGCAGATACCACAAAGATTAGTACTGAGCGCACACATGCTCACTCCTAACCAAAAACACGAACGCGAGAGCACTTTGAAAGAGTGTTTGGACTTGCTGATGCAGAATCGGGCGGACTTTTGGCGTCGATTGGCAACTGTTGATGAAACTTCGATCCACTATTACACACCAGAGAACAGAATGAGTGCCCGGCAATGGACTGAAGCCGGCACGAGTGCTCCGAAGCGGCCGAGAGAGGCTCGATGGGTCGGATTGTCATAGCATACTCTTCCTGGACTACCTCGAAAAAGGAAAAACCATCAAAAGCGAGTATTACTGTGCATTATTGGAGCGATTGAACGCCGAAATTGCTGCAAAATGGCCGCACATGAAGCGAAAAAAACATTTGCTTTTGCAAGACAATACGCCGGCTCACAAGAGCATCGTAACCACGGCTAAAATCAATGACTTACGGCTCCAATTGCTGTCGCATCCACCGTATTCGCCCGATTTGGCTCCCTCGGACTATTATCTCTTCCCAAACCTCAAAACATGGCTCATCAATAAAAAAATTCAGCTCACGCGAGGAAATCATCGACGCCACGGAGGAGTATTTTACAGACCTTCCGGAAAATTACTTTTCGGACGGGATCAAGAAGTTGGAAAATCGCTGGAATAAGTGTATCAAGCTAAAAGGGGAATAATTGAATAAAATAAAAAAACATTTAAAAAAAAATTAAAAAAAAAATTTACGAGTGTTATTGAAAATATTGGAAGATGTAAATTAATTGCTTATGAGTCCTCATATTTCCGTGTTTATAAACGACGTAAGAATACACTTGTGGATATGTGCACAACTTTGGTCCATGTTCTATTAATTTGGTTTGGTTGACAATATCTACATATACAGTAAATTTACCGATACCATTAGATATTTATATGATACTCGTATTATTTGATCATCTTGTCAATGAAAACACCGAATATAGTTTTTATGACGACACGCATAAGGACCTTAAGAAGCCACATTTTTATTGAATAAACACACTATTTTAATTTTTCGATTTTCATTATCATATAACCGGTTTTTGAAAATGTTTGTTTACTCAGAATCCTATATGGCAAATTACTCAAAAAAGATGTTTTATACTGGTCCTACTTGTATAAGGTATTACACAAGGATCCACATGAAGAAGTTTTAAGTTATTTTACCAGAGAAGGATATCCTTAATTTTATTTTGTCTATGGGCGTTTGGTACAGAAATTATTGGGAGCACTCAAGTTATTATTATATCGTATTGTTAGCCTGATACAATACGAGTATGATATGGTATTTTGCATGCTATAGAAAAAAAAAGTTTTTTGTGAAAAACACATACAGCGCACATTTATTTAATATTTTATTAGACAGCCTTTTAGGGTACGGATAAGACGTTATCGTACATTTTTAATTTGCTAGAATACGAAAAGATCAAATGATAGTCTTGACTGTTCAGACATTGTAGCTACCTTCAAAAAAGGAGGTAAGATAGCCCACTCAGTTTTTAAACTATCTTTCAATCTAATATGGTAGGCACAATAGCGTACAAAGTTTCTAGTTTCTCAATTGCTTTCTTAGCCCAAAGAAACAGGTATTTTCAAAAGTGATTCCTTGTTTTATTTCTGCTGAGGTGTTGTTGGCAGAATTTATAGGACAGCAAAAGTAGACACAGTCCCTTACTACCTCAAAATGATAGCTGTCGACATAAAAGGTATCGGTTAAGTCATCGCCGACTATTGTCGCATCAGGCCAGCCGACAAAAAATACCATATTTTATTGCTATTTGCGCGTTTCGTTTTTTGGCGGGTTTTTTGGCTTTTTCTCGGAATTCACAGGAGAAGCATCGCAGTGGACTTAGACCTGGAAAGCAGAAGTTGCTAGGAGTGTAAGCCACCAATAGTACATTACTTTAACATTTTTATATACCGCAAATTATTTTCAGTTAAATAAAATAGAATTTGATAAATATATACATTTTCTGTCGGCTGGCCTGCATAATTTAATTTATAATTTAATTAAAACTCACTTGAATCTTGTTCACATTCATCAGATTTTCGTATTCAACATTTCATTCATTGCTGTTGTGGTTTAATTTGGATATTTTGTCAATGGTTGGAACGTACGGCAGTCTTATGGTATCATGTGATCGGTGCAAACGATGGTGGCATTATTCCTCTGCAAAATTTGACCCGAGTAAATATGACTCTATCACCCCGTGGTTTTGTGAAGACAGCAATTGTCGAGTCAGTGAGGAAGGTGATCAAGTACTCTACTCGTGCAGGACGATGAAGTTCAAAACAACGATGAGGTAAATGTGACAGTCTCAGCGGAGCAAGTTGAAGCAGGAAGCTCCATTAATTTTCTAATACATAGAAGCGACCGCCGTGGCTTAAGCAGCAGTACTCCAAAAAGAGCAGCGAGTTGGAAGCGATTAGGAAGGAAATGGAGGAACTGAAGTTGAGTCTTGCAAGAGCTTCTTCATCATCAGGGAAGACCGGCAGTATCAGCGCTTCCAAGATTTTTGACACCCAAAACAGCGGATGGACGACGGGAGATGATAAAGTATACTCAAGCAAATCACCATTCATTATTGATAAATTTTTCCCATCATAAGCAATCGACATCGCTTCCTAAGAGAATGGAAGAATGAGTTAATTCCGAAAAGCCTTCCTTTCAGAACGAAGATATGGCGTCCTTACTAACTATTCTAAATAGAGGCAAAGTTCAAGAACTTCCGTCCTTTTCCGAAGCTGATAATCGGGAGTGGCCGTACTTTGAAGAGGTTTTCAAATCAACTACCATTGAGGACAGATACAGGTGAAAAGAAAACGTGTCACGATTGCGGAAAGCGCTTAAAGGTGAAGCTTATCAACTCGTAAGCGATCGCTTAAAGATTCTTCAGACGCCGATAGTATTATGGATTCACTCCGATCTATTTTTGGTCGCTGCGACGTTCTTGTTCACGACTTGACAGCGGACTTATTGAACCTCTCGCCACTTACTTCGAAGTGCGATCCCAGAGTTCAAATATGGGCAGTGAAGATGAACGGGTTCGTTGCGGACACAAAGTCTATGAAAATACAAAAAGATCTCAACAACGACTATGTTCTAACGTGTCTTGGGTGTCGGGCTTTATAAAGAATGGACGAAGAAGAAAGCATTAAATCCTGGAGCTAACCTTGCCGATCTAACCGAATTTTTTAACAGAAAAAGTAAGTAGTGGTAAGCATCATGGTAAGGATGAGCTACCGTGTGCAATTAAAACACTCCTAGTAGGGGTCGTTTATGGAAAGTCAGCCCTCACTTTAAATATCTCTGGCCTCAATCAAGCTACAAAACCTTCGATAGATTTCTTGTTTTATGATGCTATAAGATCCGAAGATGAGCTCCATGATCTCGTGAAACATCATTTTACCACAGAGAACTTTGGAGTGATGGCACCTAGAAATGGATTAGCAAGCCATGAAGAATGTCGGGCTCTTGATATTATGAGACATATTTTAAGACAAGTTGGTGAATTTTTTGAAATTGGTTTTTTGTGGAAGACTGAGGGAGTAAAACTAACGGATAAGTACCCTATGGCTTTAAATCGGCTCCTAGGATTCGAAAGATCGTTGAAAAATAAGCCTCATCTATTGGAGTGGAAAAACAGTCACATAAAGGAGTTAGTGTCAAAGGGGTATGCCAGGATCGCGTCAAAGGAGGAGTTGCTGAAAAAGTGGCCAATAGTGTGGTATGCACCTATCTTTATTGTGGAGATAGGTGCAGACGATCTTGCCGCTCTTCACCATTATGTGTACTCTAAATGAGTCTTACACCTCCAACGCAGTCGACTTGATTTTTTCGAACCTAAGAAGCCATGCAAAAACGTTCCTCTCACCTTCTATTACCAGAACGTAAAGCCCTTGTAGCTAGTGCTCTCTCTGTTTTCAGCATGTAAATTTATTTATATGGTAAGAAATTATAATAATAATACCAGAACGTAAGATGACTGCGTTCTAAAACTCACGCCGTTTTGTGTCAATCTGATGCCCTGCCATGTGATATCTACGCTCTGAGTGACACTAATCTTATCCCCAACATAAAAAAAACCAAAAGGTATTCCCTCTTCCTTTTTAATGTTTTTCGGGATGATGAATGCACGCCCCCTTGATTGACACTCCTTGTCGCGGTGTCCTACTGGCCATTCACATCAGCTTTGACTCCTCTCTCGTTGCAACATCGTCTTCTTCTAAGCTCGACTTTGTGTCAGTTAAAATAACTCTTACTCGTAGATGCTTGTATATTATGTGTTGCTACATTCTTCTGGCCCAACCTATGGAATCCTACCAATTTACTATTGCAGCAATTGACAATTTGATCGACTTATCAGACTTCGCTTCAGCTGAAATGGACTCCATCTGTCCTCCCTACGCGCTGGGAACTGGATGTTTAGAAAAATCCAAATCCATGCATTCCCTAAGGAGATAGCGGCTCTAAAATCGATACAGGTGGTCTCAGCTTCAAGTAAAATTTTCAACTTTTCACTATTCTCGTACGAGGAGGGCACAATTCGAATGAGCTCAAGAGGACAAAAAGCAGTGATGTCATACGCAGTTGCGTAACTCGAAGCCATAGATCCCGATAATGGGGCAACTTCCTGAACGCCGTCTATCTTTCAACTTAAGGTCTTTTACCCATGTAGGCGTGGGCTGTTTCGGACCTTTGTTCGTGAAATTTGGTAGAGGTTTGGCACATTTAAGCGGTACGGAATGATATTCATCTACCTCACCTTCCGCGCAGTGCATAATGAGCTCATCAATAACCTCGGTTTAGATCAATGCACTATGGCTTTGCGTCGTTTCATCATAATTAGAGTCGTTACCCACTATTTTTATAGTGATAATGGATGGAATTTCATCGGAACCAAAACCAAATGGGATAAGGACTTTAAAGAGATGGAGAACGCGTTAAGCGGTGCGAAGGCATCCAGTGGAGATTTATCCCAGCCTATTCCCCGTGGATGGGAGGTGCTTGGAAGCGCCTTATCCAGTCCGTTAAAAACAGTGTTGATTTCGGGCTGTGAGGTGTGTACCTAATGAAGACGTTCTTCTGAACACTGCCCCGGGAGTATTCTCTGAACCGGACATTCACAGCAAGCTCTATAGCTGACGTTCTCAACATCTAACCAGTCTACTGGTAATGCGCTCGTATACGGAGTACTTCCCAAACGTAACCAGACGTACCAAGTGCTCCAAAGTTTCAAAGTCAGTAGCAGTGGTGAACATAGTTGTTGTCATCAATCCTGATCGATCCCCCTCGAATCGGGAACTGGGATGAGTTTCTAAGACGTATTTTGGTCCTGACAACGTTATTCGGTCTGCCGATGTACAAGTATCTAACGGTTCGATAAAAAAAGGATGAGAGCAGTAGGTATGCTCACTGTTCTAGACTTGGAGTCTTCATCTGGAAATTCAGATGGGCTCTGGGATGTCATCGAGTAGAAGTATTTTTAAACAACTATTTTCTTAAAATCAACATTTAAATCGCATTTTTCAATATGTTACCAGCCTAAATCACAGAATTTTCCCTACGATGTTGTTTTCTTACTCTTTCGTGTACTGATTCCCACCATTTTGTTCAGCGCGTTTCGTTTTTTTTTTCGGGTTTTTGGACTTTCTCTCGGAATTCACAGGGAAGCATCTCAGTGGACTTATCGCTGGAAAGCAGAAGTTGCTAGGAGTGTAAGCCACCAATATTACATTACTTTAACATTTTTGTATAACGACAATTATTTTCAGTTAAATAAAATAGAAATTGATAAATATAGGGTTTATTGCTCTAAGGCATTTTCTGTCGGCTGGCCTGCTACGACAACACCGACTTTGACGGAGCAGCTAAGGTTCTCAATCATCATTCTGCACAGACGGACGAGCTTGGAAGGGATGCCAAAATAGATGTTCAGTTGAAAAATGTAGTAGATTGCTCTTGGAGCATGTATTATGTAACTAACGCATAGATATCATTTTCTTTTTCCTAAATCAGAACCATATTTTTTTATATAAAAAAAAGGACGCGTTTTTCTGTTCCTGTTCTTGTTTTTTTGGTTTCAGCACTCAAATTTATGGGACGGGCTGTAAATGGACGCCCTCATTAAGTTTTTATATCCAGTTTTTATCAGTGTGTTACTAAATTATAGAATAATACCCGGTGTTTTTATGTTCATTTTTACCACGAGGTGCGATCCCATTCCATCATCTGGTCTCAGCACTAGGATGTCTCTATATAGCTCGTTTCTATAAATGATATATGCGGCCTTAAAATCGGTGAAAATATGGTGGCTATCGATTTGGACTTCTTGAGTTTTTCCCGAGATCTGCCGATGTGTAAAGATTTGGTCGACTGCGGACTTTCCTGGTTTGGAATCGCACAGTCAGGTTGTCGACGAAGTGTTTCAGATGTTCACATAATATGGTAAATAAGATCTTGTATGGGATGTTGAGGAGGCTTATGCCTCTATAGTTGGCGCAGTTTAGGGTCTCCTTTTTTGTGAATCGGGCAAAAAATGCTGAGATTCCATTCATCGCGCATGCACTCTTCTGACCAGATCTGAGAAATAGATTGATGTATGCTCTCCACAAAGTTATTTCCAGCAGCTTTGGGTACCTCTTAGAGCAAGCCGTTAGGTCCAGCTGTTTTATTGAATTTAAAGTTAGGTATTACAATCCTTACTTCGTTTTGGTCCGGTGGACGGATGTCTATTATCGTATAAATTGAATTGTCTATTTTGCCTGACTGCTGGATGTTGGGTTTCGTAGCCAAGCTTCTTTCCTTAAATGTTATTTTTACCTGTTGGTAAAATTTCCGTATGCCTATGTTGTCTGCCCGGAAGGTTCGGACGTCCACAATACTGGAGACATGTCTTACGTCGATCACAATGGGAACCCTTGTGCTAGCTATAGTGATATTTCGTCCATTTACAGACGTGTTGCCGGTTATGCTATGTTTTCCAACTGTCCTACCAAAGATCTCCTCCTTTCCTATCCTGGCTAATAGGCAATTTTGAAGTCGTACTTAGGACGACGTCCCTATCTTCCGTAGAGTTATGGGCACATATCAGGCTTATGTTACCGAATTCAGCCTCGATGCGGATTGTCAAAAGACGCTGGCTCAAGTATCGGAAGCTCAAGACTTCTTACCTTAGTCTGCCACATATGACAAATCTGCATCCGAATAAAAACTGATTCTTTTCCATATAGCAGTTACCATAGTATCTATTACAGTTTTTCATCCTCTAATTGTCCGGTTCATCCCATCACTCTTCCCGGATAGCAGTGATATTTGCATGTTGGCAGTCAAGGACATTTGCTAATTGTTCGGATGCACGTGGCCTGTTGTCCGAACATTCCAGTAAATCATTTGTATCCGAATCCATTCACCACATCTTTGTAATCGCTTCCTTATAGGATTGTGATCTCTATAAAGGTGTATGCCAGTATTATGCTATTGGCCGAGCCTGCATAAGTAAGTGTTTTAGGCAAGCACAACGCTACGAATTAATTGTTACGCTGCTGGCCCAATCGAAATTATAAGACAGGACCCCGGAAAAAAGCTAGTATTTTTATAATAAACTTAATTCTATTGAAATTTTAATACGAGACAAAAAGGTTAAGGGTCAGTCCTACTAACGTCAATTATCTACTTCGCCATTTCTTCGAAACAACTCGGGGAATACTTGGATATTTGAAAGAGTTGCTATCCCATAGGTAATTTTTAAGGATGATACTTGGGTTTAGACTGTCGGCAGCAACCAGAGGGTAGAGGTAAGCTATTCGGTGCTACTGTACACCCAGTCTCAATGCTTGTTTAAAAGACTATGAATCTCGATAATAAAATAACAGGGCTGAGTAAGAGGAATGGGTGTTCTAGATTCTCTTTTTCTTGAAAAATTTATTGTGAAAAAGTGGTCTATATATATGAAAAATCATAATGCAGGAATTTATGATAGAGGATTAGTATACGGTTTTTCAAATGCATAACAAGAATTAAAAGAAGAAGAAATTTATGTTGATATGTTCAATTTATGCATATAGCTTTCATCAAAATGTTGCAAGCTCACGACAATTACAAGTTAATTCGTAATTCTTGAATCTGTCTATTCGCCTATTTATTCCTTCGAGATGTTGTGTCATAATATTTTAACTTAAAAACAAACTAAAATATAATGTATGATTCCCTTAAAAACTGAGGTATGAAGTTGAGCCATTGTATGGTTAAGAAATGTGGCAACTATAAACCCGCATTCTAGGCTAAATCAAACAAGTTTTACCTAACATACGAGTATTTTATTGTCAAACTTCAGCGAGTGAAGGTGTATTAGAAAGAACAAAGTATATACCATAGAAGACAAATTATGGGCGAGAAGAATGGGAGTGGTACAAGCCATTTCTACGACTAAAGTGTTAAGGTGAATGTCGAAGGTGGTATAATTGTTATTAGCGTGTTAGGTTCTTTGGTACCATAATTAGTCCGGTGAGAGTTAAGGCGGAATAAAACTATAGATCTAAGTTTACGGGGCTTGGTTCTGAAAGAAACACATTACAGCAGAATGGGACAAACGAAATCGGTAACTTCACAACGGTATTTAAGAGGTTTATAAATTTAAAGCGATCATAATGGAGCTATAAGATGTTAGTTTCAGGCCAGAGTATACTTAGCAAAGCGAAACGAATACATCTTCGTTAAACTGCCACAATGCATTAGGTAATTATGTATATCTTAGTAAGGAGACCACACTTGGCTAGTGTATTCAAGATAAGGCCTTAGAAAACATAAATGTGGTGTAAAAGAGGAAGAAACGAAACAATTTGAGAATTCTTAAGAGCAGCTTTTGACAAAACAGGGACTGGTGTTAATTCTTGTAACGATGCTATCATTGTAATAAGAAATCAAGTTTTCTTGTTAAAAATTGAGCAACAGATTCGTCGTTGATGAAATACAAACGTATTGCTTTTGGAAGTCATTTGGGAGAGTATGTTATAAAATGGTATTTACTGATAGTAAATTGAAGGCAGTTTTATTGCACCATATTGAGAATTCTGTAAGCCGGCTTGCATGCCGGACGTGAGTTAGCCACATCAATGACTTACATAAGCCTACAAGATTGTATTTTCTTAATGACGTGACTGATATCATTTGCCTTCAAAATGAATGTCAGTGGACTAAGTTGGCATTTAAGAGGCTCCCGAATTGGCAATAATATGTAATAAGAAAATGGGCGATCTGAATAAGACGTTGTATGGACATGTTTGCAAGTAAGATTTGATCCAAGAAATAAATATGTGTTAAAAACCGAGGGCTTGGAATTGAAGAGCGATGTTTGAACGAAATTATACAAAGACTTTACTGAGCATTTTCACGAATTCAATTAAATAAGTAGTCGTAGGTCTTCAGTTGGGAGGGCAGATGAATTTTCAATATAATTTTTGAAGAGTTTAGGGATTCATGAAAATTTGGAAATAGGTCAGTTCAAACATCAATCGTATGTACTTTTTCTTCACTTAGAATTTAAAAAAAAAAAAACTTCCAGATTTAAAGAATAAAAAAAAACATTGGGGAATTTATTTTGCTCCGCGAAAGACTGGCTTTAAAATTACAATATTAAATAAGTTAAAAACTAAGATTTCCTACCTGTATCAATATATTAGAATATTGTTGGGTAAGTAGGACTGCATTTTCATTAGGTATTTGCGATAAAGGAACTCACAAAAAATCGGGAATAAGTCTGCTTATAGCCAGTCAGAGATTACAGGTATGTGTGCCAACATTTGTTTTATTTGTTGCGAAGAGGCTGTAGTTTTTTATTGTACAAGCATGGAAAAAATGTCGTATTGGCCATCAGAGCTGGGCTTAAGACTCCTAACTAGAACTATGATGGTCTACAAAATATATATCCAAAACTTTTGTAAAGAATAAATAATCGGATGTCATAAGCTTCCGTAAAGAATCCCCTGTTGACACATTACTAGACACTCCTCACCCCCTTCATGACCGCATTTTAATACGAATTCTTTGAGAATTCTGATTTCTTTTGCTGCTTTTAAAAACTGATTTAAAAAAAATCCAACAGGATACAGCTACTCTTATAACGACGTGTGTTAAGTTTGGGAAATTGGATATAAACAGAATAGAGTTGAACGAAGTTGTTGACTTGATTATGAATTTCAGGCGTTCACTCATGCGACTTCGCTTCCATTTAAAACATGACCACTCATATCGAATTACCATCTTTATGACAGATTATTCGTTAGGATTGAAAACCCCGAAGTAGACGTTTTTCGGCAATATGATCCATAATTTTGAGGTCTGCAGTATTTGAGCTAGAAGTTGCTGGTTCTCTTTACTTCGCCTTGAGTAAAATATTTCTACCTGCATCCACCCATCTTCTTTCACAACCTCCTGAAATGCTAATTAATTCCAGTTGTAAAACATATATTTGAAAGGTTTAACGACAAAACTTGTTGAAATAAGTAAAATCTTGCTCACACTGCATGTTTTGTTTGCAGTAACTGACTTTTCAATAGAGACTGACTGATATTTCAAATCCTTATAAGTTATTTTCAACATCGTAGCTCTGTTCGAGCACTTCGAGAAATTTACAATATGCATTATTGGCCATCTGAACACGTTATTTATCGAATTATTGAACAATTTCACACCCAATTCACATACAAACAAAATGAGAACAGTTCATTCGGAAGAAAATATCGTGTCAGTGAAAACTATTATCGATTCGTCGTCGTTCGCAGCAACTTGCTTTTCCCTAAACATCTTGGTCTTAAGTCTTATAAACTCCAATTGATGCAAGAGCTAAAACCGCGTGACCATTTATTGCGTCCGATGTTCAGTGATTGATCTTTAAATCAGCTGCAAGTTGACACAGTTTTTTTACCGTAAAATATTGTACAGTGATTAATCTCATTTCTGGTTAAACGGCTAGGTAAACAAGCAGAATTGCCATATTTGGGGTGGGGACATTCATCAAGAAGTTCACGAGATGCCATTGCATCCAGAAAAATGTACGGTTTGGATTGTACGCCAGTGGCATCATTGGTCCTTATTTCTTCAAAAATGAGGCCGAAGAACAAGTTACTGTCAATAGACACCGGTACAATGCGGTGATCACCGATTATTTGTTCCCAAATTTGCGTGACATCAATGTGGAAGAACTGTGGCTCCAACAGGATGGTGCTCCATACCAACGAAATCACCACTTTATTAATAACACGAATTGACAATGGTGTCATTTCAAGAAATGGACCCGTCAATTGGCCAGCAAGTATGTGCGATTTGACGCCATTAATATCTTTGGGGCTACGTCAAGTCACTAGCTTTGGAACAACCATTGACGCTTTGGAACAAAATATTGTTTAAATAATACTCGATATACCCTCCAATTGCTCGAAGAAGTGGACAAAAATCTTACCTATAGAATGCGCTTTGTACGAGGCAGCCATGGTGGCCATAGACCCAAAACTATTTTCAAATATTAAATAGTTTTTTTTTCTATTTAAACAAAATGATCTGAACCTCTTAAAAAACACCCTTTATGCTCGTACTACACGCATATACGTTATACGTCTGTTTGCCCGGGATGAACTCCGATCATGACATAGATTTTGTTTCATCTCAATATCAAAAAGGGTTTCCATGTTATGGACAAAAAAGGAATAGGTGGACATTTCACCAACAAGCGGGTGGGGTAATCATTTTGTTTGAGTGCAGCGTCATTGGAAGCGATTGTGTGCATTTCTGTATATACATATATAAATACTTTTTATAAAATTGATTTTAAAATCTAAATTTATTTTAGAAATATAATATGAGAATAGAATAATATAATGCATGATACCAAAATCTGAACAACCATTTTTAAAAAACAATCCAAGGTATTCGAAATCACGTAACGTTATTCAATAGTTTTTTTTTGTTATTTATTATTTTTATTTATTTATTTTCTTATTTTTCCTTTTAAAATGCTGTTACATTTTTGGATCTATAATTTCAAAAATCTGGCTTCCCAACTCTTTTTCTTCAACAGATTTTTATAATAACAAAGAAACAATAATAACGGCAAGTAGTTATAAGAGTGTTGACCCTTTCCAATACTACGAGTATTATCGTTTGTCAAAAAATTCAAAATAGATAAGTTAATGCAGACGAAAGCTCACCAAAGTGACTTTTCACATTGGCCGTGGGCAGGATGATTCTCTGAAAAAGAGGGGAAGATTTTTAATGACTACCCATACCAAAGTTAACAGGCCAAAAAAATCCTCCTGTGTGTTTATAATATACAGATTTCGGTTTTAACTTTTTTTAAAGTCATCACATAACCCCAATTTGTTGAATTTTGCAGTCTACATTTATTACATATGTATATAGAGCACTCGCATATTAACTGTTCACAGTTATTTCTCACACCTCCACAGTCGAAGGTCTTTTTGCTGATTTTCTCCTGTTACTAACGTGTGTTTTGCAACTTCAATGATAATTGCAACGTAGAGTTCCCGGTCGCGATACAAACCGCGAAGCCATGTAATTAGCGGTTGTACGCTCTTATACCAAGCTGCTTAACATTGTCGTTGTTTCACTGACGTAATGTCTGCCGTCTCTAGTTATTGGGCTTATTGCGGTACATGGGTGGTGTTAGCCTGCACCCGATTCGCGCAAAGTATGCCATTTGAAAGTGCACTGTTGTGGAAAATACGTTTTCTTTTTTCCCCAAGGTACCACACAGAGTTTTTTTCCATTTTGGAATGCAAATAAATCCAGATTTGGACATTGCGGTAACGGTAACAATCTGGGAGCAAACTTGTTTCACCCGAATATATTTTATCTGACTTGACTCTAGCCATTATGGAACTGTAACTCGTTCAAAGCATAAGTACCCATAATCATAATCTTGAATAGCTTTTTGAATTATTTCCTTGAATGAAGAAAAAAAAAATGACTGAAAGTGAGTGGTTATGTTAAGAAATCGTGACTATCATTAGGTTACAGTGTTGATGTGACCGAATCACAGCTCACAACGATAAAGCAATTTTGCTTCAAAAATTTCCATAGGAACGTTTATTATACTTTTCAGTAAAAGTACAAACTTCTTATTGTAGATACAAGTAAGCGAATTTTGTATGTCAATTTGCAATTTGTGTTAAGAGTAGTAATCTTTGTCATCTCGCCTTTATATAGGCAAACTTGTATTTTGTCGACATTTGCATGCTATGAACTTTCATATTAGGCTAAGGTTGGGTAAGAGTGGCTGTTGGAGAAAAACACCTATGGGCCTATTTGTGCATTGTGATGCCACGTGGATCTGTGATTCTGGTACTGTTGGAACCATTTTGAGCTTCTCATAAAGCGTAGGAGACTGCTAACATCTATAATGCTTAGATCGCTCAAGGAATTGTAGAAGATCCTAAGTGGAGTTTCCTTCTTTGGGAGGGAACTGGGCATGTACAAAGTAGGTGGAGGATTGTCCCTTCCTATTCCTCGTCCATGCAGCTTTTGCAGAAATCATTAGTAAAAACGCCAAGACTTCTTCCATGCTTGCCTATAAGACAGTGTCCAGTGGTGACACCTATGATAGCGCTGAGATATTTCCTATTTTGAAAGATCAAACTTTAGCCAGATTTATTTGGTCGCTAGACAACAGTTCATGTAAAGTTTTTTCTTCTATTAGCATCCAGCTTTAGCAATAGTTTGCACGTAGCGATTGGAATTTTTCCGGTAGAATAGATAGAGTAGTTCCAATCTTGGCGAGTTCGTCGGTCCTACAACTCCCTGGAATATCTCTGTGGCCCGACACCCAACACAGGTGAAAGTTAAACTGCTCTGCTATCTGCCTAAGAGATGATCGGCAGTCAAGGGCTGTTTTAGAATTTTGTGAGACTGAGTCCAGGAATTTGATTGCGGTCTGACCATCCGAATAGATGCGGATATGCACTTTCATATTGCATAAGAGTCAAACGACGAATTGAATTGCTTGCATCCTTTTTTATACCCTTTTCTTATGCTGAAATACGCGTAACCGATATCTTCTTGTGGTCCTGAGAAGTCAACTCAACAAGATGTGCTGTAGAAATGCAGATATGTAAAAAATATGCGCAAATTCTATGTATTTGCATTTACATATGTAGATATGTTATCATATACTCGTATCAATACTTTATTAAAAAAGGTTTGCAGTCCTTACCTCTCCGCGCCTAAACGAGTTCTTGCCAAAGCTTGCTGTCCCGTTTTGTTTGCAAATAGCGTTTCAGTAATCCACATTATTTGTTGGGCTGTTTCTTTAAAATGATGGAACTTTCGAATGGCATTACTGCCAAGGTAACTGCTAAAATTTGTCAGAAGTGCATGATATTTTTGTTTAGTATGTTTTGGCAAATTTTCATGGAGAAACTTACGCCTTAACAATGACTACATACCTTAAAAATGTTGTTTTCAAATTTATCCGCTCTGTTCGCCAAGCTTCGTCTATTATTTGGTGCTCATAATCATCCTTTTGAGCAAACTATTCACTGAACCAATGGTAAGTTAATTTTTACGTATTCACTATAAGACAAAACCCAAATCCAATAAGATCTCGTACTGTGTTCAACGAAAGTAGCTGCTGTAAACTATGGTGTAACAGAAGACCCAAATTTGTAAATTCGGCACAGTTGTTGAAAACTTAGAACGACCTGAACACCCAGCGAACGAAGAATAAGTTTTTTGAACTAGACCTTAGTTAAATGATTTTAAGGAAATTATTTCCACCTGAGCGAGCCACCTTAAGAAAAGATTATTCTATAGTCCGTTTTCCTTCAGGTACAGATTCAAAGAATATGCGGGCTGAAGTAGTAGTATTCATTGGAGATTACGAATTTTAGCGCTTCTAATTAGGACAGTGTAGCTGATTATGTATATGGAATCGAAAATCACTCAAAAAACTTAGCAGTTTAACGGCATTCCCGACTGAACTAAATCGACCTACGTAGTAAGACTGCAATTCCAGTTGTCTTACTGTAAGACAACACTGATGATTTTAAAGTTGGTATGGATGTTAGCTTTTTTACTTTTTATCAATATTTTGTGAACGGTTTTTCCTGACTCGGTTACAACGGTAGAATTCTGATCTCTGTTACTACTTCTTTTCTATATTTGGCTTAAAATTTGCTGCATATTCTCTTATCTATAGTATCTTCTATTGAATATTGGTTTATTATGATATTCTAAATCTACTGTGTTTTAGTGTTTTGTCTTTCCTTTTCAAGTTGTTCCGCAGTATTAAATAAATGTTTAGGGAAGAATGTGTCCATTGGTTTCTTCCCTATAGTTGAATACATGGAATTGTTATATTCGAAAATTGACTTGTCTAACAGTTCGGAAAATGTGCCAGTACTATTTTGTGATTTCAGGCAGCAAATTAGTTCTGAGAGATTTAAATGAAATCAGTCTATATGACCATTAACAGCGCTAGTATAATGAGGTGCTTTATTTACTTTTATATTAAAGAAATTATCTACGAGTAGCTTGACTAGAACAGAATTGGAGTTTAGGCATTTTTCATTGTGTAATACTATGGTTTCAGGAACTCCAAAGGATAGTATTAATTCTCTTAGTGGTTGTTTTATATCTTCGCCAGACCTAGACGTAAAGATTCTGGCTAAGGCATAAGAATGATATGTTTGTTTGTGAAATAAATACATATCTAAGTGACGAATATAACATGTGTATTGGGGTATCTGTGTTGTCTATCATATTTAGGTATGTTCTATGTATGATTTACAAAGTTTAACTATTATATTTATCATATCATATTTGGGTATGTTCTATGCATGATTTACAAAGTTTAACTATTATTTCTGTGAGGACCAATCTCATATGCGGGAAATAAAACTTTTGCAAAACCTGAATTTTGTTTTTTCTACTATTTCGATGCGCTCGATTATGTTCGCTAATAATATCAGCTTCTTGCTGAGAATCACCCGTGAGGTCTGTTATAAACTTCCTTGCAAATCGAACTTTATATTTACTGAAATGGTGGGGATATAATTCTTGAACTATTCCTAGGATTTCAGTTTTCAGACCATTAGTGACAGAACGATTTAAATATTTTTTTTCAAAATCTCAATTATCTTTGCTTGATTGTACTGAGTTTCTGTAAATACGTGACGGTGATAGGTAGGGAAGGTGAATTTCCAGGCTTGTACGGTAATTCGTAATTGTGCTCTTCGTGTAGTCTTCCAACGCTTCATCTTACTATTGTTATTTTTATTGCTCAACGCGTGTGTTAAAGGTTGATGATCGGTGAAGATCTTAAATTTGGTTGAGCCATATTCTTTTTTTTTTATAATGAGCGCTCGCTCATGGGGTTTGTGCACCCTTAAGGTGATTGCTCACAGAGCGGGCAAAGGAAATTTAGGGAGGAAGAAAAAAGAGGTACCGATGTACATTGTTTTTAAATGTTTGCAAGTTATAACGACCAGGACATACAAAGATCGGCAGGGCATTCCATAAGCGAGTTGTACGGCTTAGGAACGAATCACCATATTTTAGTACGTCCGAAAATGGGCTTGAGGGTATACTGATGAGCATTCATAGCGAGACGGGTATTACGGTTGAAAGTTTGAATTTGCGGAATGCTACTGGCGATTTCGGTGGAGCACTGGTGGTGGAAATAGCGATAAAACAAAGTGAGAAAGGAGAGATTACATCGGTGTTCGAGCGTGTCAATTGATTGACTGGTATTAGTATCGTCAATAAGTTTTATCGCACGGTTTTGAATCCTATCTAGCAGGTACAGAGATGTTTTAGGGGTAAAATATTTCTTACATCGCTTGAGGAAACCTAGACATTTCCCAGCATTTTTAGCGATATAAAATATGTGGTCATTCCAACGTAAGTTGTCATTGACACACATACCGTGAATAGAAAGTTTTTCGGTTTCAACGACGCATGTGCCATTCATGGATAATGGCTGGGTGTTTAAATTTCGCTTTAACGACAACAGACAGCATTGTGTTTTGGAAGCATTAAACTCCACTCTGTTGATAGTTCCCCAATTTGTTATGCTGTTGATATCGGAATTTAATGAGCTTAGCATGCGCTGCCGTTCTCGTTATACAGCCGAAGAGCAGGGCCGTGAGTCCGGGAACGAATATGAAAAGCAGAGCGTACTATCATCAGCAAAGGAATATATTAGATTAGAAGTAGCAGATAAGAGATCATTAATGAAAATTAAAAAGAGTGTCGGAGAATATGTGAATATCAGACTTGAAACCATCCAAGACAACTTGAATTGAACGTTCCGAAAGGTAATTTCTAATCCATTGAAGAAGAGAGTCGTCGATCCCAAATGCACGCATTTTCGACAAAAGAGCCTGATGCCAAACTCTGTCAAATGCCTTAGAAATATCAAGTGCAACTAGCTTGCTTTCGCCAGATTGGTGTACGCTTTGTTTCCACTTTGCGGTGAGACATGCCATCAAATCACGAGTGGACCTGTTGCTACGAAAACCATATTGCCGGACATTTAAAAGTTTTCGTGTTTCGAGATATTTCTTAGCGATTTTAGAGTCTACACTATAGCCAGCATTTCCATTTCATTGGTTTTTGTGAGCGTTCTAGAAATAAAGATAATTATGTTGTCATCTTGTGACAACACAGCTCCCACTGCATAGTTCTATGCATCGGTTAAGTCGAACTCTTTCGAAAGAATATTAATCAAAATATTTAACTTTTTTTCAAACTCGTCTTTCGCATTTCATTCAGTTGGATAACGTTCGTCCATCCTTCCCTCTTAATAGAGTTGTCAGGGGTTTGCTAATTTAGCATAATCCCTGATAAATTTACGGTAGAATTCTTTTAGATTTTCTGGAAAGGGAAATTTAGCTATTGCTTTAACCTTATTAGGATTAGCTTTTATGCCTTCAGCCGAGATGATATCAACTTTTGATTTAAGGAATTTATTTAACTTTAATTTATTTAAGATAAGCGTTCTGAGGGATCCTAAATATTTTTTCCAAATTTTGAAAATGTGTTTTGACATCTTTACTGAAAACTACTATATCATCGATATAGACGTAGCAAATTTTGCCAGTGTATTCTCTTAGTATGCCCTATAACTCTCTTTGAAATATGGAAAAAAATTTTCAACCCAAAAGGCTGTATGACAAATTGGTATTTTCCGTTGTTAATAGAAAATGAAGTTTTCTCATTATCTTCCTTATGCAGAGGTATTTGGCGAAAACCACTCTTGAGATCGAATACAATAACAATTTATTTTCTCCTAACTAGGATAGAACTTCGTTTGTTTTTGGGATGTGGTTACGATCGGGTACTATTACCGAATTAAACTTTCTATAGTCGACTACCATTTTGTACTTTTTTTGTTCTGAAGCGTCAGCTTGTTTTGGTACAATCCATACCGGAGAAGTGTACGGCGACCCTGAATTGAATTGTTTGTCTATTTCTTGTTTTAGTGACATTGTATACGGGTAATATTTGGAATATATGGAATCCGCAGTAGTTGTACGGATTTTTTAATTGTAAATGTTAACTTCTCATTTGGTTCGACAAATAGGTTGGGATATTACATTGTCAGGGAGTTGAGCACATCTCTTTAACTTTGTGTCCTGTGATCTATTCTAACACTTATGTTGTGTATTGTTTCAGAAGTTTGTTGTTTCAATGTAACTTTAATACTGTTGTTAATTATTGTATGTATTATATTTTTATTAGAAAAGATGATAGCAGATAATTCTTTGAGAGTATCATTACCCAGAATAGTGTGGAAAGGTTTTAAAGAAGATAGGGGAAAACATTTAATAGGTATATCTCGACCGAAAAGTTTAATTAATGTGTGGTGAGAGATTTCGATATTTTCACGAATCGCGTTTGTATGAAAATTTTCCTGAATTACTCTTGGATTTTTGTCAAAATACGGTTGAATATATAGTTTTTGTTGAACTGTGGAATTGAAGGCGGTCTTCGCTTGCTCCACTACTGGACATATTTGTATCGCATAGTTGGATCAAAACTGCTGGTTTTCTAGTCAGTTACGAGAAGTTTAAGACCCCTAATAACGGTGTCTAGCGCCTTTACCCTATAGGATTAAGTTATGCAAAGCATCAGGATGAAGTTCCGTACTAGAATTATTATTCTGAATTAAATACAGGTGGTTGTATGCTTTCTGATAATAGGTTTTGATGGAGTTATTACCTTAGACGTGAGTTGTATCTGGTACTCTAATGTACCCAGATCATGTCTGTCAGGATAATGCAATGAAAAGCATTTCGAAATACAACTACAGTTCAAAGGTGTAGTGAGTCGGCATTTCCAACAATCTTATTTCGAATAACATTTAAAATACCAACGTATTTTGGTGTTCCCTAGAAACTTTCATATGTATATATTGAGAATCCTTTCTACGCCTTGCCCCAAGAACTGAATTCTAATGGTGTTCCGGAAAACTCCCTGAAGCATCTTACAACATCTGGAACTTTGTCCAGGTCCTAATATTTCTTGGCATTGCGATATGCAGATACGCTTTTGAGCTCTTGAGGTCGAAGGACGACCAGCTGGACGAATAACAGTATCGGTCATTTTGGAGGGAATTTAAGGAACGAACATTTTTTTAAAAGAATTGGGGTGGTCTTCGTTTTGAAAATCGGTATTTTTTTTTTACTTTAAAAATTAAAAATTTTAGTTTAGTTATGTTGTGCAAAATTTATAACTACTTTTTTTATTCGCTTATATATTGTGCAAAATTTATAGCTAATTTTTAATTCGCTTCCTTTTAAAATTGTATTATTATTTAGAATCTTTTTATATTGCATTATTTCTTAAGTTCTAACTTACATAAAAATAATCCTCATATCCAGCATTGATTATTGTTGTTCACTACTTGAAGGTTTGCCTCCAGTCTCGCTCGCTGTCGACTTTGTCCAAAGATTTAGTCTTCAATTTTGATTTTGTTGGTCCAGTTGTACGTTGGGGCTGCTTGGGGTCCTTTGGTTGTGTTAGTTATTGGAGATTCTTTAAGTCCAAGGACAAGTGGAGCTTTTTGACGTCCGGAGCGATGTACTATTTTACTGGGCCCCACATGTTTAGCCGCAATTAAACTATTTTATACTAGTTTTACTTAAAAACGGAATTTTTTTCTTTTATTTAATTATGTACCGGTACATCATTTACAAAAGACTACTTAAGGCAACTTAGAAATTTCTATAGGGCTTAAAAGTAACCTCGCGTCGATATTTGGTGCTTCAGGTATCATATCCGGAATGTGGCTGCGTATATAAGGTATTATGCTACTACAATTTCCCGTGGAAACTGAATCAAGGGGTTTTGGCGTGATCTTATGTTTCAGCATGTAAATAGCAGGTTGAAAACCGACTTCTCAAAGGTGAATAAGGAAAAACACAAAAGAGCTCGAATGCTAGTATGTACATATGTACATATATGAATGAAGTTAAAAAATTTTACTAAAATGAAACGCAATTCACTGAAACTAAATATGCACATAAGCTCAATATATGTATGTGCATATGTACATATGTTGAAAGCTAGCATACGAATTATCCCTCAAACATTTTAATTGCGTTTCACAACATAGGATAGCCGCTGTTGACAATGGAATAACAGTTGAATTGCAATGAAAAGGATCTGTCTCGCAAACATAATGCCAAGATGATTCTGTGACTTACTCATCAGCACTTCGGAAAGTAGTTTTTTAGATTGACTAAAGAAAGCATGAAGATAGCAACTACTCGTAACAGCTAATCTAAATTTCTATAACAAATGCTTCTCAAAAAGATTGAAACAACCCGTACAATAGAGCGTCCAGTTTTTTGACAGGCCATTTCCGTGCTAAAAAGGATCATTGACAATGAAAGTGCCTGGGCACGACAAATATTCGTAGTTTAACTGTGAAACAAAGTTAAATGAACACGAACTAGATAGGAGGCCTTACATCTAAAAATGACTTTCAAAAATGTACCGCTAATTGTTTATGAATATATAAGTGTGAATTTGGGATAATAACAACAACATGAACCGGATACTAAGTTAAAATGGTGTTCATGGAGTAGAATCGTCTGCAAAAGTGTTCGTGTTTTAGAATCGAACTCTCGATGGTAAAAGTACCCATTAGTAGAGTTTTCCGTCTAGATTAGTTTATTTATCATGTTCGATGAAGCAAAAAATCAGCAAACGGCTTCGTTATCTATCCACATTTCTCACCAAACTTGAATTCATAGCTAAGCTTTAAGCTTGGATAAAAAATTAACAGAACTGGCCGTCTTAAGCCCAGTTTAGACTTGCAAATGTTAGTGAATCTACAATCTTTTCACGACAGCTAGGTGAACTTCATAAGAACTGCCTAGTTTCGGTTCCACATCTTGCTGAACAATACCTTAAATAAAATTGACAAGATCGACAACATCTACATACGAGTATGTATACAGTTGCGACGGTGAAATAGAAATGTTACCCGAGGACTTTGTCGCAGGCCAACGCCGCTTTGTCCTTTGAAGGAGCCAAATTTTAATCTTTTAAAGGAACTTAATATCTACTAGGTATGTTTGTTATGTAAACCAATAATGAGGCCCTATGTGGTAGAAAAGATAATTCAGCAAATGTCAATAGTTATTTCTAAATATTTAAATAGGTAATGAAGTACATATTAAGAATTTCAGAATTAATCTGTCCTACATTTAAATGTACATATGATATCATGTATACAATAAATACATACATATAACTAGAGAGTTGCATGAAAGCACTCGTATACATATTTACATACAAGAGTGTTACACCAAGATTCGGATACAACACACAATGAATATTAAGTACACCTTATTTAGAGTGAGCACTGTAGCTATTTTTGGCCTATTCAAATGACCATTCAAGGTCCAAATGAATATATGTGAGTGGATATGCCATTCGGTTTGAATGAGTGACTTTTCAAAATTGCACAAAGAAGACCCAAACAAAATTCAGTCTACACAGTGTACTGGAAAACTGTTTTATGAAAAAAATCAGTACGCGTTAAAAGAAAAAATAAAACACATGCATACATTTAACTTAAAAAATAACGAATTCTCAAATGTATACCCACAAGTAGCACTACTTCTGAAATAGCATTTTCAGACGCGAGGAAACTTATTACGGAAAACGTTGTCTTTTCGCTACAAACACTGCCAACACGGTGCAACGTAAAAAAATTACATATATGTATGTATTCCTTAGTTCAAATACATATACCTACTTAATATATAAATAATGAATAAATAAATAAAAGTAAAGCTATTTCCACCAGTGTATTGAATAAGGCAAAATAAATATAGGGTTTTCCAATAAGGACTTGACATCTTTTTTTTAAATAAAACGCAAACCATTTGATATATTTCAAAAACTTTATTATCGGCTGGAAGCCGATCATGAATCAAAACATTCATGAATGGAACTCGACTTTGTTCACATGGCCACCGCACGTTTGCAGCGGTCGATTCGTTATACCCAATTTTCAACGACACGGCCACACATTTCTGACGAAACGGCCGCTATTTCGCGTTCAATGTTGGCTCTGAGCTCTTCCAACGTCGTCGGCGTGTTGGCATAAACCAATGACTTAATGTAGCCCCACAGAAAATAGTTAAGCGGTGTTAAATCGCTCGAACGAGGCGGCCAATCGACTGGCCCATTTCTTGAGATAACACGCTCACCATACTTACTCTTCAATAAATCGATTGTAGCGTGTGCTGTGTAGCTTGTGGCATCATTCTGTTGAAACCACATGTCGTCCAAGTCCATATTTTCCAATTTGGGCCAAAAATAATCGGTAATCATGGAGCGCTAACGCTGACCATTCACAGTAACACATAAAATATGGCCCAATAACGCCGCCGGTATGCAAACCGCACCAAACAGTTATTTTTTGTGGATGAAGTGGTGATTCATGAAGCACATGTGGATTTTAACCCGACCAATAACGCACATTTTGCTTATTAACGAACCCATTGAGCCAAAAATGAGCTTCGTCACTGAAGATGATTTTGCGATGAAATTCATCATCTTGGTGCATCTTCTCCAGAACGTACGTCGCTTCAAATGCTCCATCGGCTTCAATTCTTGAGTCAGCTTGATCTTGTGTGGATGTAAACCAAGATCCTTACCCAAAATACGCCATAATATGATCTGAAAGATGCCCAATTCTTGAGAACGCCGTGGAATTGACTGACTTGGATCGTTTGGTACGGACACCTGAACGGCGATATTTTCGACATATCGACCAACTCGTTGTCTCACTGACAAGTCAAAATCACACAACGAATATGTAGACTCAAATTTTTGCACTAAACTTGTTATTGCCTGTCTACTAGGGCGAGAATTACGACCGAAAATTGGAGTTCACGCTCTTAAAGTTGCAATCACCGACTCCGAATTTCGGTAGAAAATTTTTATAATTTGCAGACGTTGCTCGTTAGTGTACTTTACCATGATGAAAATGTTGAGCTTACTGAATAAATTGACAGTGACAGTTTGATGATTAGTGAAAGAGTACGTTCACAAATTAAATTCAAAGTTGTCAAGTCCCTATTGGAAAACCCTTTACAACGCAGACGTCGTGCATCGCATTCATACTCTTTCAATTCATTTGCTATTTGAATGCCTTACTCAACACTCATTCATTCAATTCATTTGATTGAGTGGCGCGAACTCACTCATTCGGTTTTGCCATAAACCGCTCAAACGCCGCGGCGTTTTGAGTGCATTCATGTAGCTGGCTAGTACAATGCCTACATTATCGGGAACTCAAACTTTTTGCTTTGACCATAATGATGGTAAGCAGTTACACATGATCCTTGTAAGTGAAGTTAATAAGTAGCAGTAACTTTTAGTTTAAAGCGTTCAAATTCAGTAAGACGAACTAAACTCTTACCAGAAACACATTCAGATTAGACAAAGCAAGCAAAAAGTGAATGAAAAACAATGATAGACAAGACACATTAACGCCGAGAACAATGAGAACTACAACGTTGGCTCATCGGCGACAACATAATGTTCAAAATACCGGAAAATTAATCCGATTAGATAAATCAAGGAGCCAATTATCAAATGTCCTTACATACAGATTTTCACCCAGATACCACACACCAACTAGATACCCGGCGGCACACAAATGTATGTACATATGTACATTATATTCGTGTCCGTATGACTGCGCCTTGTGCTTGTGCCTTGTTTCCGCAGCAGCGGAATATTCTCTGTGTCAGAAGAAAGATGAAAAAACAAAATGAAAACCAAGAGAATGTGTGTATTTAATATTAGCATGTGTTATCCTGCTTCTCAAAGGATTCTGCCGTTTTTTCCTTCCCCATAGTCTCTCAATTTTATGTAGGGATAATATCGATTTTTATCTGTGATTTTCTGCTGCTACAGTAGAGGGAGCAAATATCCTTACAGAGTTAATTAAGAACGATTACGCAAAGATACGAGTATGAAAGGGCGACGGCGAGAGTGAATGCTGCCGCAGTACATATTCCTGTGTGTTATGTGTAGCTAAGTTTAAATGCAAATTGGTCACAAGATGATCATTATGTAGATGATGAGTGTACCAAAGACTTGTGTGCACTTATGCATGCAATGAAGTCAATTATGCGTGCTTAAGCAATTGCCACCATGTGCGGGTTCTTGTGCATTTGAATGAATGTGTATTTTGTGTTTTCTTTAAGGACGTTATAAAAAAAATCATCATTTTCTTTCAATTTAACAAGTTTATTTTCCATAAAAAAGAGAAACTGTCATATGTCCGCTAAGTATTATATTAAGATTCCATAATACCCTATCTCTGACTTTTGAACGGCGCAGTGGCAAACTTCAGGGAAAACTCTCTAAATGTAAATATGTTTGTTATAATGTACCTATGTAGGTAATTCATCTACCGAATCATCCCAACGCCATAATGAAGTATCAAAGCAGCGAAAGTAGGAAGGACACAATGGCAAATACTTATCAATCTAATACCTAGTTTATATGACAGCTTAAAGAAGCGCATTGCTTTAAAACTTTCAAACCGAAATGAAATGTTCAATCCGAAATGAAATATTCAATCCGATTTGAAGTGGTGTTTATATGAGCGTATTGAAGCAATGCGCATTAAGCTGTCATATAAACTAGGTATAAAACTCTTTGTAAAGTTGGATGTGGCAGTGAATACCTACCTTGTTGGCAAAATTTTAGAGTCCATATGCCAAATTGTATGGATGTTTCTCATAATATGGCAAGGATTACATTCAAAGAATGCGTGTTGTTTGCTACGATACATAAATAAATACGAGTATATTTCAAAGATCAACAGATAAGATCAACTTCACTTCAACAATTCTAATCGTTATGTATGGTACATTTATATATGGCATATGGACATTACTTCTCTATGCTACAAACTATGCATCAAAGTTAATATACCCTTTGGCCAAGGTATAAAATCACCTTCATATGGGGCAAACAGGTTTCATGTCTGAAGGGGCATGCACATATGTATAATAAATGTAACTTGGTTCTATTTTTGCTTGATCTTGATACAGCGAATTTCCATATACATACATACATATCACCTGCATGTAGTGTAAATTTGTTTATGTTTTTATGTTATTTTCCTATCTGTTTTGTTTAACAGCTTTCGACACTTTTGAACTCCTTTTCATAATATTCACAAGGACTTTATCTCACTGCAGTGCATTGCAAACCCTATGCAAAGGTGAACAATACTTCTGAGAGGAAAAATATGAGCAAAAATGCTTGTTTTTCACATGTTATATAGGTAGGACCACTTCACAGCATATGAACCCTTCTTTAGAATTGCATGCTGAATGCAAATCCCGTCTTCTGTGACAACAAAAAATAAAAACGCGAAAGATAGGAAGATAAAAATAATAAAAAAGAAAAAAAACATGAGTAAACACATAAATAAAGAAGGCATTTCTTGTCCTTGCTTTCATGGGAAGGAGCAAAATAAACAAGCGCCACATAACCTTATCAGGATATTTGAATATGACCGTAATGAACGCGCACCCGGATTGATATTCCTCCTATGCATGTACTTGATTTTTCTGTTTTCCTTTCTAGAAAAAACGGCATAACAACTTTAAAAGAAAACTACTTATGCACACACTAATACTTATGCATGAATGTGGATGTGTGCATGCTGGAAGAACCAGTCCATATGGATATACGAGTACATAAATTTGTATAGACGGTTCTGTTGAAACAAAATATGAAAAGAGGACATGTTTTCCAAAAATGAGTTTATTATTGTATTCGGAAGTATTTTATTTAATTTCATTGATGAATTCTCTTTTTATTCTTTCTTCGCATATTCGTATCCAGATTTTGCTGACATTTTTTCGGCCTAGAAATGAAACTATCTTGCAACTTTTTTCCAATTGAATCGTTACAACTTTCGATTAATTGGCCTGTCGCAAAGATAAAACATGTGGTTAACATTGACGTCCGATGATGAGTTTAACAATATTTGGTCAATTGTGATGTGTTAATTAACCAAATTAACACTACAGTCCAGGATGGACTTCGACCCCTGCTTATAAACATAAACGCCTTCAATAAGCGCGATCTTTGTCCAAATATCTATAGTTCTGTACTCCAATTGGAAATGAAATCCATTCCATTTTGTGTACAACTTAAGACGTTATCACTTGGTATTTAAACTCTTCGAACCGGACGGACATCCATTCATTTTGTATGTATGACCCAGGTATTTTAAGCGAGCGATGCGCACTTGTCTGATCAGTTCGATGTGGTTGCATCGAGTTGCTGCTATTATATCTCCTTCGCGCAAACTTAAAGAACTCTGCTTTAAAATTTGAGTACTGATATATAACATGTCATTCTAAATAATTAAATAAATGGTTGGCGTGACAATCTGAGAGACATCTATGTTAGTCTCCCCCACTCAGTCGTCTTGTCCTGTTTTATGCACAGGAGACGTGACCTACAATATTTGCTGACTTCATATGAAGGTGGTGACACACATGTACATATGCTTATATGTACAGAAACGTTTACAAATTATTAAAATTTATTACCAAAATGAAAATGTATAGTTCTTAATGGAAAACCTATACTCGTTGTAACATATATGAGTATGAAATAAAAGCTAAACTATTACATTTATTATCGATGGAACTACAATACATGTTTCTTTTTATATTACGACAACTTCGATAATAATGAAGGTATTACATTCGTACTTGTATATCGTATCAGAAAACAGTAATGTCGAAAGTAAAATACGCCCAGCCAATTTGAAATAATTAACATTACTGCAGAATTAACAATATTATAGCCATTTTCAAAATTTACTCTTTGCTTATAATATTATCCATTACATAAAAAAAATATTCCTACCGGACACAAATTTCTCTGTGGCAGATAACGATATGATGAGATTCGCAGTTCTATGGTTTAATTTTGATAGATATGCAAACTACTGACAGTACTTAACAGCTCTTACTTGCATGTGAAATTCCTAGTTGGTCGAGAACAAACTAACGTGAGGCGCATAACTAGCGTTATGGTTTAATTAACGAATAAATTTTTTTCTGATTTTATTTAACTTTTGCATTTATTAACTTTTAGCTTATAGTTTGAAAATATGTCTACCTTATTTTTTTAATATAACATCTCTCAAGTGGTGGCCATTGTTAGGTCTGAGCTGACGTGCTCTTTCCAGAGTATTTTCCATAACTCTTGTTAGAATTTCAGGTCCCAAAGCTCTCGGTTCTTATCGAATATTAGCCTTAAGCTTTTGTATGTTTCTTGGCTTATTTGGACCGTTAAAAATTTCCTTATTTAGAGCCATAGTTTGACGAGCTGTGTAAGCTGTGGTTCCATCTTGTTGGAACCATAATTTTGAATTGTTCTCCACCTTTGCCCTTAAAAAAATTTCAATCATGTCCCGGTATTGAATGCCATCCACAATCCACATTAACCGCAACTTCTTTGTCGTTTTCGAAAATGTACATCCTTTCCAATAATCCTTTCTGAGGTTACTTCACAGCATACTGTGTGCCCAACTAAGTGCATTTGATGTTCAAAAATTATTTCTGGATTTTGTGCGCCCCATATTTGCAGTTTTGAATTGAACATTGAATGCGTATTTGTGGATCATTTTGTTTTAACTCGTGAACCAATTGCAATTTAACCAATTGAAATTAACACTGAAGAGGGTGTGACTACTCTCAAAATGCCGGAGCACGTGTTAAGTTTTTCGGAGAACTAGATAGAGAGAGAGAGAAGGAGATGTTTGGGCTCAGTGGTTAATTCGCTTCATGGGTGGCATCCAACATTTAATGGGGAGACTAAATTATTAGTGTAAATTGACTTGTTGTATTTTTAGGCAACCATTCATCTCACGAGATTTTAGTTACTTGAAAAAAAGAATATCTTTCGGGGACGGATGGTATTGAACCGAGAACAGTTCGATTGTGAAGCTAATACACTGCCACTTGAGACATGGCCACACACTAGGGGAAAGGTGTAACTACCGTAAAATTGTTTGCAAAGATTGCCTAGACATCACAAACTGCTGAGAATGTCGCCCGGTGGAAGCTTCGGGTGTTTCCTCAGTACTCGGTTGCACCCGAGCAATGTTTACCTCATTTCGAAATGCACGGTGTCTTCCGGCACGCAGAAGATCACAGACAGCCCCTTTTTGCTGATAACGCTGAACCAATCGATAAATTGTTGCAGCACTAGGCGAATTTCGAGCATAATATGATTTTTGTGCCATAGTAATCGAATGCTGCCTCTCAAAATAAATAGTTTCTGTTCTTTGCTCTGTGCTGTTGTGAAGACATCATAAATTTGCAAAGTTTTTAGAGCCAATCAAAAAAAATATATCATATATACGGAAATAAAAATATTATTCAATAATTACTCCCAATTATAATTTTTCTTCTTCTGCGTACATAGATGAAGTACATCGGTGAAAATCTTTGAGTAACCGTTAGATATTGAAATGATTATTAAAATGAAAGCTGGTTCCATTAAATAGGGAGAACAGCTTCAAACTAATAAGTATTGAATGAAATCGTCGTTATTTTCTTACAGCATTAGATTCAATTGGCTTCATATCAAGAGGATTTATTAAAGGAATTTTTTACTTAGAACTTCAAACTAATTGGAAACTAACTTGCCCTTTAGAAATATCCATTTAGAGTTAAACAATTTATGTATGTATAGCTTTTGCTTTTATGGCATTATGTTTTGTTCACTCCACTCATAAATGGCAATCAATCCGAAAGATGTAGTTTAATCCCAAGTTCAATAACTTGTCTTAGAAATCTTGTACACAAAATATTAGGCAAATTTGTTTGGCAATTAAGGCTGCATCTTAAACGATAAATATGCAATATTGTGCAATTAAAAAAGACCGTGTTGCTTGATTGAAATTATAAATAGTCCAAATATTTATTTAAGAAATATTGTATTTTGATATGAGCAATGTGTCACGTTATGCAGATTGTCAACCATGATACTAATATAGAAATCGACAGCATTTTGCAGAACATTCTAAATAAAACTATCGCATTTAAGCTAAAATATTAAAAATCGAATCAATATTAAATTTGAAGTCAAATACGCACAGACTAGAGTTCCCTAGTCTAGGTAAAGTGGGCTAGAAATCCGTGTTACTAAACTTCTACGGCTATCATAATAAGCAACTGACCTCGGAAAAGGACTGATCAAAGCATGTACACTTTTGGCTATCCAATTCGAACAAATATATGTGGGTTTCTGGGACATATGTAAAAACTCTTTTCGAATTATTCTAACTTACTTAGATGGCGGTACAGTCCGAGGTGTACCAGGTCCACCTGGCGCAGTTCCGCGTACTAAGTTGGCGGTGGTTCCCTTCCACTTGCGTGCGCCATGCTACTCGTAGATGAGGCCGTCCCCTACTGCTTTGCAGTCGAAAACTTTCTGGGCCTGGGGCTCTGGTGTATCTACATGCGTTCAAAGTGACATACATAGATATCTAAGCCGGGTTATCCGAGCCTTTCTAGCATGACTATACAACTCGGACAAGTCTCTGATGAAACGTCACCTCCATGCTCCATTAATGCAAACGGACTAAAAATTACGCGAAGAAATTTTCTCTCGAAGCGCTCGATATAATTTTCATCCGCTTTCCCCAGTCTACAAGTTTCTGCGACGTAAAACAGGACAGATTAGGATCTTTTACAAAGTCTGGTACAAAGTACAAATGATTTCGAGACCTTACTACCTCAAAAGTGTAGCTGCCTGGGAAGTTTTGTCTTAGGCGTCATTGTTGTGTATCTTTCTTTGTTGCCAGTTTATAATTTGTTTTTCATTAATTTTAGCGGTCAATTCCTTCATTTTAGGCCATATTTGCCGCTTTTCGTTCAATAGACGCTCCAGCTCGCTTTGTTCTTCCCATTCTATCAATGCCCTCTGCATATGCGAGTAGCGGAATAGACTTTTGAATGAAAGTGCCTGTTGAGTTCACTCGTGAGTTTCGCATAATCCTTTCAAGAAATATGTTGGAAAAACCACATGACAATGCATCGCCTTTTTTAAGGCCTTTTCTGACCTTGAAGGTCTCGGTTTCAATATTAACTTAATTTAATTTTAATTTATTTATTATTATTAATTACATTAATAGGATTTCGTGGTATTCCATCGGAGCTTTCAAGACATCTTCAGAGCTCATGTACCTACTGATAGCGAGAGCCTGGAAAACCGTGTCCTTTCTCAAATAATGCAATAGAGGACTTATCTTCCAAATTCTTACTATCCACTGTGAGTCTATAAGAGCCTATATTATTGTCGCAATTATTTATCTTTTCGTTTAATTAGCGAACCTTACTCTTTCTACAGTGCCAATCTGAAGAAAAATACAAACATAAAGCTTTTTGTCTACGACTGCGTACACTTTGAATTTTGTAAATTATACACACACGTAACCTTGAGAAGCAAGACCATCAAGGAAGCGATATCGACTTCCAGAACTTGTTACGGAGATCCGTTCCGCCAAATCTTGTGTGTATGCGGGCAAACTGAGCACCCGCTTAAGTAGTCGACAGCTGTGGAACAATTTACGCGGCATAGGTGTTGGTAAAACAAAGTGTAATTTGGCAGATAGTAATGACAGCATTGATTGCAATTCCCTAAACGGAATTTCTTGTCTCGGCTCTTCTCGTCCGCGTTAGGTGTGACTGAGCTGTTGTGAGCCTGGATATTAATCATCAAAGTATTAATAATTTTGGTTTTAGGTCGGTCGATAGCGCTGATGTGGTAGAAAGTATACTCTCGATAAAGTCAAATGCCATTGGGTTAGACAAAATGCACCCTATATTTCTAAAGCTACTCTTACCAATCATACTGTCTTTTATCATCTTCATTTTTAACACTATTTTGACAAAAGGAGAGTACCCTACTCAGTGGAAGTTGGCGAAAATTATACCAAGTCCCAAAAGTGTTAAAGCTGATGAGTATAGACCAATTTCTATTCTGACCTTTTTGTCCAAGGCTTTTGAACGTATTCTGTAAAAACAGATGAGCACATATCTTAAAAACAATAATATGCTCACAGCAAAGCAATCTGGTTTTCGCGCGAAACACAGTTGTATTACCGCCCTTTTGAGTGTTACTGACGATATACGACAAGCATTAGATGAAGAAAACTTAACTTTCTTGGTGCTCCTAGACTTTTCCAAGGCGTTTGACATGGTTGATCACAATATCTTATGTAAAAAGTTCATTCGACAATATAACTTAAAGTTGCTTACATCCTACTTAAACAACAGAATGCAATCAGTTCAGCTCAATGACAATGTATCCGATTTTCTTTCAACTGTTAGTGGTTCACTCAAGGTTCAATACTTGGCCCCCTATTATTCTCATTATATGTAAATGAGCTTCCATCCATTATAAGCAACTGTTCGTCACATATATATGCTGATGATGTTCAAATGTATATGAGCTGTCCACTTGGTTTAATTGAGAACGGAGTTTGCTCTATCAATGAAGATCTTGTGGAAATTTCACGTTGGTCTGAACTTAACGGATTTTCTTTAAACGCTAAGAAATCGAAGTGCCTAGACATATCAAAGAAACCACTGGATCTTTCGTATTTTCCACCTATTTTATTGAAAAGCTCCGAAATAGATTATGTTGAGACTGCAAAGAATCTTGGGGTCACTTTTAGTCGCAAGTTAACTTGGGAAAATCATTTCAGTGCTCCCGTTGGAAAGGTATATGGGGTGTTAAGTAATTTATGGGTGACACAGTCTTTTACTCCAACTAAAACGCGCTTGATGTTAGCTAAATCGTTGGCTATTCCTATTTTACTCTATGGATGTGAAATCTTTTGTAGCTGTGACTCGATCAGTAGAAGAAAGCTTAATGTTGCTTTTAATAGCACAATACGTTATGTTTTTGGGCTACGTAAATATGACAAAGTAATTAGTTATTCTTCTCTGCCTTTTGAGAGCTATCTCAAGTTTCACACTCTAGCCCTGCTATCGGATATTCTCGTAACACGCCAACAATTATACTTATACGAAATGACTCGATTTGCCTCATCGCACAGGTCTGGTCAATTATTTCACCCCCAAAACACTTCCCTTACATCAGAACGTCAATTTTTCGTAAATTCAGTCCGATTGTGGAATTCACTACCGAGAAATTTAAGAACTAATTTAGGTACAAGCACAACAAGGCTTAAAAAGAAATTACGCATTTATTTCTCTACAAATCTGTAAATAAATTTTTCAAAGAAATTAATACCAAATTATTATGATTAAAACTGTACCTATACAAATAAATTTTTTTTGTTAAGTTTTAAGTCGGTACAACTATTCTACTAGCTTTCATTGTTCTTAATTAGCTTTTCATTATCTTATAAGATATTGTATCTTAAAGTGTATAAGCATTACAAATAAATAAAAAAATCTATTTCCTACTTCGCTAAGGAAGTTTTTTTTTCAAGCAAATATTCATACTATATTCACTCATATAGTTTATTTTATCTATGTATTGTGACCATTTCAAAAGTGAGCTAAATGATTCTATTCTGTGTGTTCTGTCACTAGTATTTATAAAACACAGGTCAGCATAACTTCTGCGTATTTGTAAATTCATTTGGAATGATTTTCCTTTGCACTTAATGAACAAAATACTAGCATTAAGTCTACTTGTGCATTGCACTAAGTCATTCGTATTTTAAGATGCATGTACTCGTACATACATACTCGTATATTTATTTATACAAAACTGGAACAAAAAATTGTAGCCTTACGTGCAACCCACGTCTTGAAGTTCTGAATCTATTTTGGAAGGACACAAATATCGAACGATTTGAGTCCACTTATACTCGTACATATGTATATGAGTTTATATGAGTTTCGCTTTCCCTATATCTTTATACATACTCGTATACAGAATACACACCTAAATATATACAGTATATTAACATTTTTTCTCATTTAATACATATTGCCGTAGTCGTAAGTTTTGGGGAAGTAAGCTTCGCTCCTTGAAGTACGTGTTGTTTCAGTTGACAGTCTTATTCATGTATGTATGTACATATTAATGTAAGTACGCCATAGCTTGTAGGTGATAAATACTCAAAAAGCAAGTCTTAGCAACATTTTTCTGGCGCAATTCAAAGCACTAGAATAGAACATACGAGTACAAGTAGGACGATAACATTTTCTTTTGTGACCGCTTTCTATGTTGTTAGATTTATTTGCCCTTTTGTGGTTGAAAAGTTATTTTGTACTGTTTAGTTTACATATGTAACATATAAGTACGTATGTCAAATGGCAAGGCAAAAGGGAATTCCTACCCTGTGATGTTCTCTTAAAATAAATTAAGCTGTTCAGTGATATTTAAATTGGCATAATACGCTAATCTAAAAATTAACGCTTGTACGACCACATTCTATGAAGAACACTGGCATTTGTAAAGAACATTGCTAACATTCCATGTGGAGATCGGCTCAACTACCCAAACCCAACAAAGGGGATAATGAAGATAATGAAATTAATGCATTCGTCCAACCTTCTGACAAGTATACACATACTCGTATGTACCTACGTATGCACAAATATTTATATAAATTAAAGGTGTTTTTTGTTAGAAATCTGAGAGTTTAAATTGAAATAAAACATGGCTATTAAGCCATGATTTTTTATTTTTAGATCGACAAACTTTTGTCATTTAATTTTTAAATATAATACAATATCGGGCTATTGACCACCACCTTTTGATTAAATGTCCTGTTCATCGTAAGTAACAGTTGTATTCATTAATAGGTGGTGGTTTATTTGCACATACCAATGGCTTCATGTGGCCCCAACAAAAATTAAAGGCGATTTTCTAAATTCCGGTGAGTATCGGAATCATATTAGATGAGTTCCTTCCAATATCGTAGGCTATTCAATTATCGATTATACGAGGTGGATTATTATTCGCACCAAAAATTCAACGAAGTACTTTATAATTTTGGCGAGAAGAATGTGAATTTTGAAAATGAAATTCCTTTATATACAAGTATTGCTGAAGCGTGAGTCTTTTCATGATCATTTGCTAAAATAAGCTAAATGAAACAGTCATATACTTGTACAATACATTTGCTAAATTTAACAGATTGTTTGGCAGTATCCTTATCTATAAAATGTTCCGTCACTGCAATAAAAAAAAACAACAAAAAACCTCTATGGACGTACTCGTTTATTTATATTCATAATTGAAACTTTAAAAAATCCTTCGATCATTTCAATAGATCTAATTTTTTTAATTTCAATTTACCTATTTGTAAAAAATGAACCAGTTTTAAATAATACCTTGCATACGTACTCGTATCTGCAAATATGTCTATGAATATGCTTTTCTATTTCCTCGACCTAAAATGCAGCTCATCACTTTCCAAGAATTTTAATCTCCCTTACTCTTCTATATGTACATACGGTTAGCCAAAACCTGAAAATGCTTCTAGCGTATTTCCACCCCATGTAATTTTTTCTACAAGTATAGATATGAGTATGTGTAGATAACTTGAAAGAATACCACTCCAGAACGAATGGTGTGATTAGCCCTTCCCCATTTAGTATACTCGTAGGATATCCAGTACTTCATACTCCGCGCGTATCCATAGGAATCGATTGATGATTGCTTTACTAAATACTCCGTGGATTTGATACGTCCGCTTGTCTATTCGCTTCGTTTCCTTCATTCATTGGTTTCAGTGTCAATTCAACGGATTCCTAGACATACAGATTTTAAGATTACTTTTTTCAATTTTATTTCTTGTTGTGTTTTTTTTTATTTACTTTTTTTGAGTCCTTTTCTGATCTACTCCATCTTATTGCTCTTTTCATCTCTTGCTTTCGATGTTAGCTTAGCTATTGATTTGTTTGTTTGTTTATTTTTGAGTAAGTTTTCTGTGCATTTTGTTGTGTATCCTTGCTGTTAAGCAGCAGAAAAGCGATATTTTATTTTCTATTTCTATTTTTCTTGGTTTCGTAAAGTTTATATATATGTTGATATATCTTTCAATTGAATTCAATTTATATAAGTGTTATATAATCTGCCAGATCAACTCCTGTAACGTTTCAGTCTTTCATATTTAAAATTATGTTTACACCGGTTGAATAATTCAAATTAATTCGCTTTAAATAATAATTTGATAAAATTATTTATTGTAGTAATTCGTCTTGTTCAAAATTCAATGAGGCTTACATAAGTGCATATGTGTTTGTATGTACAAAAGAATTAATATGAAATTTAACATGATATTAACATGACACAGCTGTTTTACGACATGAAGTTGTCTACATAAACTCTTGAGGTCAAAGTAGTCATTATTTTATTAAGTTACATGTATCGTTCTTTTATTATGGGACACTGAGCTTCCGATAATACCATTTTTTTTTCAAAGGTTAACGAGTCTATCTGGAGCTGCATACCTATGCATTTACTCGTAAAAAAAAGGCAGTTTAATCTGTTTGAACAGATAACTCGAGTCGACAGAGTGGTATTAATTTCGATTAACTGAAAAGATGCATGGCATGAAAGTAAAATATTGGATGTATGTATGTACGTATATTTGCACACCCATTGGTGACTCAAAACTTAAACCGCATTATTCTGGCTGAGCCCTTAATCATTCAAAAATACACCCATATATATGATTATAGTGGTTGACTGCAATTCGAAAGAAATGTATGGAAGGTAGCTAACATTGCGATAAAGCGCAGAAACATAGATATGCTTATTTTTGACAATCTGACTTACAATTACATGTTTATAAAAAAAGCAATTATTTGATGAAAATGAACATCGGTTTTTAGATCTTGGTTGTTTAACATTTTCTGGTATTCTGGTGTAATCAAAGGTTTTTTTACTCGCATTTTTTTATTTCTTCTGCCTTTTTTAAATTTGTATATTATTTATACCTTTTGAATTTTCTTAAAGGGCAAAGCTGTAGCTAAAACTTTTATTGTAAACGTATAGTTATTATTTCCAATTATTTTTAAATATGTTTTTCAAATTTATTTTCTTGTGCTTTCATTTAAAAAAAACAACCCATTATCTATCCACTCAAATTTACATAGTCTTAATAAAAATTTGCCGAAGAAAATTCCAAGTTCTACGATGGTGATATGTAGCAGAAATTATAATCAGCAAACGGCTCTCAAATTAAAAATAAATAAATTATTGCCGCAATAATCCGGGATGAACCAAGGTATTGCCCTTCCCACTCACTGTGTTATTCGCCTTGTCATTTTATGCAGAGCAATAGGTATGTACTTCAGAAAAGTAGATTACTTCTTCTGCTTTCTGGTGTGGGTATTGAACCTAGACTCTCTTGCGTAGTACTTAGCGAAAGTACATTTCATTTAATTTTAAATCCATTTTTATTTAAATTTATTAGATAACTCTTACAAGCTAGAAAATAACGCTTAAAAATTAGCTTAGTTAAATTAAAACTATCTTATGCTATTTTACTGACTCCATGCGGTCACTCTAAGTTAAACCTGATGCTTAAACTATACTATACATTTCGACATTTCTTATGAGTACAGTACAATTATTATTTTTATATTTAGTAACTGGAACTCGGCGAACGTACCCACTGCGTCACGATACAGCTCTGAAATAACGTTTTTAAAATTTCTCGTATGAATTTATTATTAACCTTACGAGCATTTGTATAGGAATTTCCAATAAGGAATTGACAACTTTTTTTTTAAATAAAACGCAAACCATTTGAGATATTTCAAAAACTTTATTATCGGCTTGAAGTACAATCAAAACATTTATGAATGGAACTCGACTTCGTTCATATGGCCACCGCCGGCACGTTTGCAGCGGTCGATACGTTGGACCCAATTTTCAACGACTCGGCCACACATTTCGACCGAAACGGCCGCCATTTCGCGTTCAGTGTTGGCTCTGAGCTCTTCCAACGTCGTCGGCGTCTTGGCATAAACCAATGACTTAACGTAGCCCCACAGAAAATAGTCAAGCGGCGTTAAATCGCACGAACGAGGCCGCCAATCGACTGGCCCATTTCTTCAGATAACACGCTCAACATACTTACTCTTCAATAAATCGATTGTAGCGTGTGCTCTGTGGCTTGTGGCATCATCCTGTTTTAACCACATGTCGTCCAAGTCCATATCTTCAAAATCAGGCCGAAAATAATCGGTGATCATTGCCCGATAATGCTGAACATTCAAAGTAACGTGATGATCGTTATCGTCGACGAAAAAATATGGCCGAATAACGCCGCCGGCATGCAAACCGCACCAAACAATTATTTTTTGTTAATGAAGTGGTTATTCATGAAGCACATGTAGAAACCCAATCGGAGAACGTACGTCGCTTCAAATAGTCCATCGGCTTCAATTCCTGAGTCTGCTTGATCTTGTATGGGTGTAAACCAAGATTCTTACGCAAAATACGCCATAATGTGGTCTGAGCGATTCTTCAGAACGCCGTGGAATTGACTGATTTAGATCGTTTGCTGCGGACGCCTGAACGGCAGCGATATTTTCGACACTTCGACCAACCCGTGTAGACTAGATATGTAGACTCAATTTTTTGCACTAAACTTGTTATTGCCTGTCTACTAGGGCGAGAATTGCGGCCGAAAATTTGAGTTAACGCTCTTAAAGTTGCAGTCACCGACTCCGAATTTCGGTGGAAAATTTTTATAATTTGCAGACGTTGCTCGTTCGTGTACTTTACTATGATGAAAATTTTGAGTTTACTGAATAAATTGACAATGACAGATTGATGATTAGTGAAAGAGTGCGTTCGCAAATTACATTCAAAGTTGTCAAGTCCCTATTGGAAAACCCTTTATATGTACTCTCCTTAAAGTGAAAACTTCATGATTTTGTAAACTTCTAAGCTCACCTATGAAAGGTCTTATGCGCATACATCATTATAAGTTTCTTATTGTTTTATACTTTTATTCTTTTTTTCCAGGTCGCACACAAAAAAAAAAGTTTGTGCGAATCGATATTAGTAAATGAAGGTTGACCAAAGTGAAATATTTTATTAGAGTAGTATAAAATAATTGTAGTATTTCTTTCACTGTTTGCAATTTATAAATTTGCGCTGCTGTCCTGAAACATACCTTTTTTCCTATTCTTCACACTTCCTTTCTCAACAATGATCAAAACTAAAATGAAAAAATATGTCAGAAATGGAACGATATGGAAAAAAACGATGTGTTGCACCCGAGAATCCACTTCAGAAATGGATTCTCGGCGGAAGTAACCCTTCTTCTTTCTACTTCAATAAAAAGCGTTCTTTCGGACAATCTTCCTGCCCGCGCCAATGTGAACAGGCACAAAGAAATAGGAGCAATGTATCAGTGTTAGTGTCAAGTGTCAGTTCAATCAGCTGTTTGTTAAACTTCTCTCAATTTTCTCTCGCTCATTTTGGACAATTTCATATAAACACCAGCATTTCTGCGGATATTGAACCAATGCGGATTGCTTCAACGCACATTGAGCTGTCGGATAAACTGGGTATATGGCTACTCAGGTGTAGCCTTATAGCGCTCTTCCACGCGCTGACGCTTCAACAAGTTCCACAGCAATGCATGTCCGCCAAGGTATAAAAATAGATTCATTTGTAGTACTTTAGAATAAGTTTAGTTGTAAGGTGGTCTTTGAAACTAAAGTTTTTTTTAAGCTAATCCCGTGTTCCGTGTTTTAACTTGTACATAAATGGACTATGTAAAAATTCGATTGGAAATAATCGCTGTCTGTATCATATTCATTTGGGACGAAGTTGGGATTATTCAAGAAATTACAGATCATGGAGTATTAGCAAAATAATCCCCATTATTTGAATACTTGTATATTTATTTATTTATTAAATCAATTCATTGTATAAGTAAGATATAATCTTATTTTTAATTGTACAAGCTAAGCTTATATTACGTTATAAAAAGTTTATGAATTAGATACCAAAGATAAAAAAATCAAATAAGGAAAGATAGATAAAAGTAAAAATCAAAATAGAAAGCAGAAAAAGGATAATAGAGGAAAGGTGGAAAAAGAAATAGGCAAGAGTAATGAAATTCCATCAGTAAATTTGTGCATAGTATTCAAAAGCTTTTCTAGTAAAAGTAGTTGTGTTATTTGCTCGTTTAATATGCAAGGGTAGCTCATTCCAAAGATGAATCGCATGTACAATAAAATTGTCGGCTTGTAATTAAATATTTATGTCTGGGTGGAATTATTTTCATTGTTCTTGGATTAGTTACAAACTTAAGTTTTTCAAAAAGGTAATTCGGTTGTTTGGTTTTTATAATTTTGTGAAATAGTTTAATGGTTCTATAGTTCATAAGAGCTAATAGTGGGCACCCTGTTATTTTATTGGTAATTTCGGAAATGTGTTCAGACCTTTTTATATTAAAATTATATCTCGCGCAGCTATTGTATGCCACGGTAAGTGTCATTTTGGTTAAGTAGTCTATGTCCGAATATATTTCACATCCATAAAGAAATAACGGTAAAATGAACGATTTAACAAGCTTAAGTTTAACATTTGGGGAGGATACGTACTTTGTCGTGGGACTTAGACCACGTAGGGCACCATTTTTGCTTCGGTTAATTATCATAGCTTTAGTTTTAGTTGGATTGAGACTAAGTCCATTATTTAAAGACCAGGTGTGAATTTCTTTATCATTCGATCAATATTATTAAATCCTTGGTTTTTGAATGATTTCGGGAATAACGAATATATTTGGACATCATCAGCATATATCTGCGTTTCTTTCTCTAGCGTATTCATTGTAAATAGCTGAACATTTATATCTCCTCCACCTTCCGTAAAGAAGATTTCGTCTACTAATAAGACTTAGGACTTTTGATGTTAGCCAGGGAATGTTCATCTTTTTAGAAACTTTTTTTTTATAGGTACATGTTTGTGAAACAAATAAAAAACAAAATTATAAAAATGTTCGGGATGAATGGTAACATTCATAACTTTTTGTATATATTAATGTCGAATTCAATTCCTACAATCACTAAGCAATGCATTTAAATTAATTTTTGAAAGTTTTACGACCTTTCTTCACCTTGATTTACGTTTAATGGAAATGCATTTACGTTCAAATATATCAAATCATGGTGTGAAAAAGCAGGTGCAAGAAGTTGGTCGTAGTGCAATATGGAATCAGGATTAGACACAATAAAAACATCTAAGAGCGAAGGCCGTCTGTTAGGAGCAAAATGAGTTGGTTGATCATAATTCGTAAAATGTAGATTAAAACATTCTACGATATCAACGAATTGTTTATTTTTTCCTTCCAGGATATTTAAATTAAGGTCTCCGCAAACTACAACTTTCGCATAAAGTGGAGACAATTCCTCTAACAAAACTCTTATATAAGAGTAGTTGGCTGTTTTTTGGTGCCATGTATATACATCCTATAAATATTTTGTGACAAGTATGTGTGATTTCGACAAAAATATACTCTACAAGTTCATTCGGCTTTGATTTTTTTACCAAGTTAAATCTATACTTTTATATAAATATATATTGCTACTCCCCCTCCTACCTTATTTTGTCTATCTGAACGTTCGGGCTTGTGATAATTATTAAGTTTAAAAAGGTCATCATCCGTTTCGGGACATAGCCAGGTTTCTGACAAGCAAACAACATCGACAAAACTATCGTTAAAAATTGAACACATTTCATCTACTCGTATTTTGTTTTTTAAGCTTTGAACATTTAAATGACAAATACTGAAACCCTTCTTTTGTGTACATAAAACATTTAATAATATTTTTGATACATCTTTGTGACTACCCTGTGTTTGAAAATTATGAATCATGTTGGGCACAACACCAGGGGGATTAATTCTTTTCAAAATAAAAGAAATATTTGGAGGAATTTGTAAATAAATTAATTTATCATGTTTTGCTGTTACTCGTATAATTTCTCTAGTAATTTTGTGAAAAGCGTTTGAATGGAATCAGGGCTTTAGCAGTAGCATTTTGGTGCGGAACTTACATATTACAAACATTTTTCACTGGAAATCACTGTACATACTTGTACATATTTGTATATGGATTTTTTTTAATTGATTACTTAGAAATTAATGTAAACCATTTGTTTTGAATTTGCGCAATTTCGAAGATAACATTGGAAAACTTTGTAATTTGTTTCGTTCTCTGAATCTTGTGCTTTTGGTACTTACAAAAATATATTTAATGTATTGTGTTATACATAATTAAAAAAAAAAACACAACAGAATATAACATACTCTAGAATGTTGACACTTATAACGGGTGACTAGATGGGAATGATAGTTTTTCTAATTATAATGTTTCAGCAGCTGTTAAATTTACCAATGACATCCAGCTGTCAAAATATTCAGTGAAGTTTGTCATTTCGTCATGCATCGTTTTACGTTTGCCGGGCGTGCGAGAATTATTAAAAAATATTATCCGGAATTTCGGTTCAGTTGTAAATACGCAACGTGAAATTCATCGTGACGTCGACCGCCATCATGGCTTCAATGTGCAGGCAGTTCGTCGCTCCGTGGACGGATCTTAAGCCACAAACCAGATAAAGATTGGTGGGTGCCGTGAAAGTTGGCCTTATTTCACTTTAGCAAATTGGTCTTATTGCGCTTTCAATTGATCAAATAGGGAGTAATTGAAAGAATCTGCTCAGAGAGCAAAAACTTATGCTTTACATACAAAAAACCTCGCATGCCCTCATACATATTTGCTGCCCCCTGCCCCCCCCCCCCCCCCCTGCTTGGTATCACTGTAGGATTTGGAGTGGGTGCGAGGTTTCTTGTATGTTAAGTTAGGAACTCTACCCTTTTTTATTTAATATTAAAGTTGGCTTTATTTTTCTTTATTAAAGAGGGGAAATAATACACCAAATACTAAAGGGAACCTATTATTCAATTGGTTGGGTTAGCACAGTGTAATGTACCGACTCGGCCTTAAGGCGCCGGATCGTCCGTCGTTTCCTAGGCACGGCTCCTATTTGGATCTCCTGCTGTTCGACGCCCGAACTGACGTGCACTAACGAACATACTACAAACTGTCTACGTACTTTCGTGTACGACAGTGACTATTGCGACCTCAGTACCGAATCAACCGTTTCAATGAAAATGAGGAATTGGAAGAGTTTGTTCAAATGCATTCCTACATTAGGTGCGTTGGACACACTTCTCCAGAACACTGACGAGAACACTCTCCTCGAACTCGCTCTACCCAACAGAAATCTGTCAAACGAGGAGATTGACAGTTATCTAAAACTAATGGTCGAGGCAATTAAACGAAAAATGGACAGTGATATACAAGTAGTCTTGACTAAAATCCTTGCGCAGGCAGTTTGCCGACAAACATAACCAAGAGATCATGACACTGAAGTCGTTGATCAAAAATCTCCAAACATTAATAAAAGAAAATTACAGAAATTCTATAAGTTTGTACTGAAACAATAAAATTCGAGCTATAAACACACAACCCGAATATGTTCCCGCAAATAAATAAAATATTTCAAAGATATAATCAAAACGACCTTTTGTGTCTTAAAATCACCCAAACGACAGACAACGATCATATACTTTTAACAGCATGCATAGATCCAAATGAGGCCGTTGATTATGAAAACTTCTTTATAATCGAGGATGCTCAGGAGAAGGTAGAGGCTATAGGAGCGGCTTTCCAGAAAGTGTAGGGGATAAAGACAATTCCAATCCGGGCAATCTGCGGTCGATCGGTCTTCTTTCTAACATCAGTAAGGTTTTCGAGAAAGTGATCAATAGAGTCCGGTTTCAAGGCGGGGCATGATGTCATTCATACCCCGTATAAACTGGATTCTGATATCCAATGGAACAAAGGCAACAACAGTGTACTGGTGCTTGTCTAATTGACTTGGAAAAAGCTTTCTATACCGTATTGTTAGAGGAAATCGTCTTCAATCTGAACAGGCTGGACATTAGTAAACCACTTCTGTATATTATTTTCAATATATTGACAGATAGACAGTTCATCTTCAAAAATGGCGATGAGACTTCTAGTGGAATATTTCACATTAAAAACGGTCTGCAAACGCCGATCCTATTCAACATTCATACAAGTAATCTGATATTTTCACTTCACCATGCCATAGTGTACATAGCCGATTTAATCGCGTACAGATGAGGTCCTAAGATTGGGGTCATTAATATACTTGTGCAACATCACTTTGATAAAATTAAACGATATTGCGACAACTGGAAGTTAAAGATCGGAAACTGTTCTTTTTAGGACGTTTTTGTCTGAAGTCTCTAGGGACACCAGAAAGAATTGGCGAAAGTTTTCAAACGTCCAACAACATAGGCAGCCGCTTGCTTGTCGAAATGTAGCCTGGTTGGACCTGGGATCTGACTAGATCAATATTTTTATTTTAACAAACATACGAGTATAGACGTTGCTCTGGCCAGAGCCAAAAGTACTCGTACCTTTTCCCTTACAAGGAGACAGTTATATAGCACCTAACTCGACGCGAGGGTGGAGGTGATCTGCTATTATACATATCCCTTATCCGGCCTATTCTTGTATTTAGATGTCCCGTGTGGTTCAACGTAAGAGCAAGTTTATTGGAAACGTTTCGAGTGTTTTAGAGGGCTTGTCTTCGCACATACAGAATACATACAATTCTATCCTAATGTGGTCTTGCACAATAAGTCGAACTTATTAAGAGTGGACAATTTCGTCACTAAGCTGACTCTAATGGCAAGAGCAATAACCTCATCGAATAACCTGATTTCCGGGGCTTATTACCCTAATTATATGTATCATGAGAAAGTACGCTTTCATGTCTTTATTCCTCCAGAATTTTCCTCGATATGATCCAGGACGGTCATGATCAGCGGTGCCGCTAGTCTTCCACGTCGCTTGAACATCTGTGGATAGGCTACGCAACTAAGATAGGGACGTCGCACTCTGTAGTGCGGAGCATCACCGGTTCAGTAGGGCGGTAGGGAGTCGCGACGTTAGGGATGTTGCTCGGCAGCACCAAAAATTAAAAAAGAACAAAATAGATGGATGATTCCAATAATTTAAGGGGTTAACCTATGCACAAACAAAAATTATGTATGGATTATGTGTAAATATTTAGTCGAAAGACATAGTTGAAGCGTTAGGTTTAACTTAGAGTTCCCGCATGGGGCCAGTAAGTTAGCATAAGATAAATTTTAAGTTAATTAAGCTAATTTTTAGGCGTTTTTTTTTTGTCTAGGATGTAAGAGTTTCAATGAATTCAAATAAAATGAAATGAAATGAATTGGGCAAGTATCTGGGATTTGTGTTTTTTTACATCATTTTAAATATTTAATCTAATATATGAGGCATCTCAGTCTACTTGGCATTTTTTGTACAGAAACCATGGATCGTTAAGCTAAGTACCTGTTTTCGAACGGAGTTTATATGTTGGTAAATTGCCCCTGTTGACAACAGGAAGGATTTAACTTAAAACATATACCATCGATAGGTAATCTCATATATTAGTGTTGTTTCGATGTCTTTCCATAGATTTAGGAGTATTCTCTTACCCAAGGCTGTTGAATGAGCACGAGAATAATAGCTTCATCACGAAATCGCATACTAAACGGAGAGAGGCACTTAAAGCATGGTGAAGATATCCCTGCAATTTCCTCTTGGCGACGATGGTGAATACCGAACCTCTACCTAAGTGTGTCTTGTTGTTACACCACACTTTTAAAATTACCGGACTCTTCACTACTAATTAGCTCCAAATGAGCTGAATCATTTATTACTGCAATAGGTTGGCGGATACATTTCTGAATAAGTTCCTCTGATCTGAGCATAAAATACAATACGAGTGTGTATAGCAGGCAACAACACCTTGACTAGAAAGACTAGGCCGTGGTTCGTTAGTTCCATTAATTTGGTATGTGTTTTTTTTAATACTTCTTCAACTTTGTACCTTTTGTATTCAATAGCTTGTTTTTACATATTTTTTCTGTAAATTTAAACCAAGCAGAGGTGTACCAATACAAATTTGAGTCTCAGGAACATATTTGAGAATTTTTTGGAGTTTTATTTTAACATTAACACGTAGCTGAAACGCGCCCACCTCATGTTTTTTTTTAATAAAAAATTGCTCGGTCTTAGAACAAAGATATTCGTAAAATTTTAATAATTTCAACAGATTATCCAAAAGATAGAAATGGTTTCTAAAGCACATTGAACATACATTAAAATCTTTAAAAATAAGCGCTTCATTGCTGCTTCGATAGTTTTGTTTGCAGCCATGTTTAATCTATAATTTCAATAAAATTATGTCATACAGCTATATGCAAAGTGCCATTATCCCTCCATCTTCTAGTGCATATTTGATTAGCCCTTGCTCTGACTATGGTAAAAGCAACGCAATATAGATTCCCCTGAAAATTTTTGGCGCCGCCATTCGGTTTTAAACGTATAGCATTTTAATTGAAGGGGATTTTAGTGTTACCACGGCATTCATCGTTCCTCCTGAAACACGTACAGTCATACTCGTATATACATGCATAAATACATAAAAACTCCCCTTTTGTACACGTACAAACAGTTGACGGTGGAGCGGAAGACAGACTGTTTTAATGGTAAACTATACAAATTCTTTATATAATATAATCAAAAGCTCGACAGCGAACATTTAAGGATATTTCGATTTACCGGAGATTATGATTCCTGTAGTGCAGGATGAATGAAACGCGGTTGCACAGGGATTGCTTCTACTGTGTTTGGCTTGTCTGTGCAGCATTTGCATATTTTGATAGTTCATTCTGAGTAATTATTTTATTTGAACTAAAGAAGTTTAAGCAAAGTAAAAGTATTTCACTTATGAATGAAATTGGTGCTAATGACACTTGCATACGAATAATACATACATATGCAGGTACATAGAGCGGTATATGAATATACTAGTACGTATAAAGAAATACGACGTATAATATATCGAGGCTTAAAAGATATTTAAGTTAATATCTATTTTTTTATGTAAATTTATTTAGCAATGTTGGGTGCTATCATAAATAATTCCATCTAGCATGCGGTTTCTACATCTCAACGTCTTTAAAGGAACTTGGCTATCCCAACCAACCATCAACCAGATTGATCAAATTACGATCGATGGCCGGCATTCCTCCAAAATTCTCGATATCCGAACTTTCTGAGGAGCCGATATCAAGTCAGATCATTACCTTGTTGCATTCAGGGTATGAATACGAATATCACAGGCCGCCGCAAAGTAATCTCTTTTTTAACGATGAATAAATTTAGATGACTGCAGTCGAAAGCTATGCTACATCGAACGAATAAGGTTACTTGTGAATGGAATAAAATGGAAAAACCACAGGATTCTCGGGATGAAGAAGAAAGACCACGAGAAGCTCGCGATTGAGGAAATGGAGAGATATTACTGCAGGAATAACGTTCGAAAATTTTCTCAGCAAATAAAACGAGCATCGCCCATAAGAATTTTCTGTCGTATAGTGTAAGCTTGTGAAACCATTCATGAACAATCTAATTTATTCATACCAATTCGGTTTTAGGCCAGGAAAGGAAGATTTTTGAACAAATATTCACACTACGGCAGATCTCGTAAAAAACCCCATAACTTTAGATTGACAGTCATCTATTTGTTGACTTCAAAGCCACACATGTCAACAAAAAAGGACGCACACCACAGACGGATTCACCAGAACGTTACCATTGGCCGTTTTAAATTCTAGGTAAAATGGGACCAGATAAGAACGATAGGAGAAAAAAATTAAAAAAAGCAACAACGGTGTTTGATATAAAATTTGCTTTATTTTGAAGCTACGTTCATGCCATTATGTGTAGAATAGCACATCATTTAGCTTCGCTGGCAGTGCTTCAAGCGGTCGGTCAGATTTTTGAAGACTCGGTCCGGCGGCGTTATTTTGGCAACATAGTGTCGAATGTTGGCCTCGATCAAGTCCTTGTTAGCGTAGACTAAGGAATTGAAGTAGCCCCAGAGAAATTAATCGAGTGATGTCAAATCGCATGATCGCGGCGGCCAATTGATGAACGCTCGCGGTGAGATGACCCAGTCGCCAAATTTCTTCTTCGCAACTTCGAGCGTTGCGTCGCTTGTTGAAACTACAGCTCGGATATATCGATTTTGTCGAGCTCTGACCACAGACAGTCAGTTAACATCGCTCTATACCTGGGACCATTGACGGTAACGGTGTCTCTTTCTTCATTTCGAAAGAAATAAGATCGCCGATTATGTCGCCATGCCATAAGCCGCATCAAACAGTAAATTTTTGTGGATGCAATGGTGCTTAGCCGAACACTTGTTGATTATGTTGGCTCCAGTAACCGCAATTTTGCTTGTTGACATAGCCGCTGAGCCAAAAATGGGCCTCGTCCGAGGAGATGATTTTTTGGCCTAAATCCGGATCTCCGGCCAATATTTCCAGCGCTCAATTAGCGAACTCACGGCGTTGTCGTTGGTCGTCCGGCTTCAATGCTTGTGTAAATGCAATCTTATACGGATGTAGGCCCAAATACAACCACAAAATAAGCCGCGTTAACTCTCTGGCGATGTCCAATTCGGCTGATCTGCGCCAAATAGATATTTCTGGGTCTTCTTCGATACTGGCCGCAACGGCGGCTGTATTTTCTCCATTTCGCACTAATCTTTGTCAGGTTTTGTAACTTAAGACCCAAGAGAGTGTACTCACGCTCAAATTTGCGACGAATTGCCTGCACACAGAACCCATGATGATGTCTGACCTCACGGCGAAATTCGCGTTGTGTATGTCATTGGTAACTTTGAGATCTTCTGAAACATAACAATTGGAAAAGCTGTCATTGCTATCTCTTCACCCTATACTTCAACCAACTTGGCTTCCTAGTTATAAGCAGCAACGGCGCGATGTCAGTGCAGATATGTGACGCAGAATTACTCTTGCCACACGTTGTTTCTTTGAGTTCAAGAGACAATACACTAACACAACTCTTGGCCATTTGGAGTGGAAAATACTGTGGGTTCTTTGATTCTTCGCCTGCGCTGTGTAAAAACATTTTAAAGGTACTCAAATATCTTGAGCGCGCGCTATTTAAAAAAAAATAACCAAAACTCTTACGCCGAGGGACGGCGCAACATAGGACTACCGCATCTAGGATGGCACACGCAAGTGGAAAGAAAATCACTTGAAAACTACCAAACTAATTTAATTCATCGAAACTACTGTAAGTGATAAACGTTCCCAAACTCCCTAACGGAGTTGAGCATTCACTCAAAAATTAAGGTAAAATCTAGGAATATAGTAAATAAATAATAATAAAAAAAAACTATTTTTTCATGGTATAATGAATTACGTTTCAATTAAATAATAAATAATAATTTCCACCACTTTTAAGACCATTACATTAGAATAGCCAAAATATGTGTCCCTGACTGGCATAAAGGGTTAAATTTCAAACGTGTTAAATTGAGAAGGTGATCCCGATTCCTTACCGAAAAACGAATCCTCTAATTAAGCCCTTTTAATGTAGCACTTTTGGGACACAAAAAAGACTTTTCCTTTCTGCGCTAAAAATGTCCTTTGTATAAAATCCCAATATCCTTTTTTTCAGCTTCATATTTCGTCACAACAATATCCTCTCTTCAAAGCGATAAACAAAAATACCAAAATTAGAATCCTTTGTCGAAACAACAACGGAGCTTGCTATATATGTTCATATGTACATGCTTAGATACATAAATATTTTTACCATCCCTGCGGCAGTGGCCACCTCAACTCATGTGTTAGAAAGTTTTGTGTGAAATTAGACACTTGCTGTTATTACTAGTTATGTGTCCATTTGCAATATGAAGACATTGTGAATTGGTCGACATCCTTTGTAAAAAGATTTTTTGGATTATATGTCAACAACAGATTTTGTAGGATTTTGCATGATTGTACTCCAGAAATTACTACATTAATGGGACGACCTATGTATTTGTGATATTATTTGCCTGTATGAATGCTTATACAAATGTGTAAATGAAAATGAAGTGGTACTTCTTTCCAAGATCTCAACATTGTCACGTACAAATCGAAACATATCTTCAATACAAAAGCCGAAGAAAATCTCCAATAAAACGTAATCACCCGCTGTCTCCTTCATGTTACCAATTATTTTTCCAGTATTTGGCCAAATACCACCAATCGAAGAAATTCCGTAGCATCAACAATTTCAAGATTAGAGTAGACGCTATAAGTAAAGGAGGGATATTGCACGATTGCAATTCTCGTAAGTCTTCATAAGATTTGGGTTAAAATTTTCTTTATAGATACCTTCGTAGATACAAATACTCGTATTTCCATTGAACATTGACGATTTGCTAGATACAACAAGAGAAGTAGTCGCTTTCAAAGTTTTTAATGAATAAATAAACGAAAGATTCGTCGACCTTCATGGTTTGTGATATTCTTCCTTCCTTCGAAAGCTTTAGTGTAGAAGAATGTTCGAGTTTATCCTGATAATGTCGAAATGTATTGGGCAAAGATATCAAGAATTGTTGGATGTTCCCGGTGTCTGGAGTTAAAAGCAAAAATACATTCGACCGTACACTATATACTGTTTAGTTCATAGGAAAAGGAGTGGCGCATCAAAGTGGAAGGACGCAGAACAACTACGAAAGAAAAATTACGAGTATGTATATCATCCTTGAGTAGATGTGGTGCTTTAGGTTAAAACCAAAAAATTGTCTCCAAGGCACGTCCTTTCTTAATTTTGCTCCACCCTTGGTTTGTAACATTAGGATTTCGTAGAGTTTATTTGAAGGATGCGAGAAACCTACGTGCAGAGTAAAAACGTGAATGCTAGAATTCTAAAGAAGGGAGAGCGGAGTGAAAAAGGTTAAGGGCGACTAAAATCAAGTGACATCAGCAAAAGTTCTGTTTATTTATTTATTTTGAGCTTCGTCCCTCGTCTATCAATTCCCTGCCGCCATCGTTCCTTTCCTTTGTCGGACTGAGATCTGAAATCGACTTCGAGGAAAGTTTTCTCTCTTTAAGTCATTTCGGATAAATGCAGGGACCGAAAACGATTGGAGAACACAGTCGCTTGACATTGGTATTAGGATATTTTGTGTAATGCTTTGTGTACGTGGTATAGTAGACAAGTTGGGCGGACTACCTCTTTGTGTTTCCATTTTCTTTTTTCTCTATGCCGTTAAGAGAAAAAATTCAAATAGATAGTGTTCGGCTGTTATAAGCCAGAATGATTAAAGCTCGTAAAGGGAAATGGATATGTGCAAAAAGAATACTTGCCTTGGATTTAGGTTCAATATTTTTTGAGACCTTACTATACAAATTATAGTTGCAGTAATACTCACATCAGTATCTGAAATGATTTTATGTCAGCAAAATACAATAAGCATAAGTACGAGTATTGTAATACTTTTTATTATTTTCTTTTTGTAAATTTCAGAAAAATTACCAACTTTTAATGAGCAATTATGGTCCATGTAGGCCATCTCCCAAGGGAGTCTAGATTTTGCCATGAAACAAAAATTTTGTTTCTCCTAAAAAAACAGATCTTATAAATTTTGATATTACGTAGGCTACTTATTTGAACCCATAAGTCTTGTGAGTATTGTCAATTCCAAACATATTACGTTTGGTTATTTTAGACGAAGTATAATTTAATGTAATTCTTACCTTTTTCTTACCTTCAAGTAACTCGATATGTATGATGCTGCTTAAGTTTTGAAACAGGTAAAAAGAAATAAATGTTCTTCATCGAAAATGGATCTATTTTTTTTCAAAATACTTTCCATAAAGATCAATACACTTTTACATGCGTTTGAACCAATTTTTGAAGCAATTTTCCACTCCTTACGAGGTAGCTTCATACATAGAACAAAGATTTGTGGCCTGTCATGATCTCGTGGACGTTCTTTTTCAACACCGCTTTTTTTTAACGATTGTTAAATCATGCAGTATGCAGCGCGAAGAAACTTTTTTAACGGCAATATTAAGTGGAACGGCAAGTGGAACTAAGCATGCTTGAATTTTACGATAAGACACATGACGATCTTGCCCGCACAGTTCCCAGTTGTTCAGTGAATCCACGTCGAAAATCATAAAAAATCATGGCCCGACAATGTTCACGATTTAATTCCATTTTATGACTGAGTCTCTGTACAAAATGCAAATAGCACTCATATGACAAAACTTTCTGGACACCTTTAACAATAAAAATGTCAGATTTTACAATGCTGATTAGGAATAGTTATTCTTGTCCGAATAAACCGAAAACACCTTTCGCCGTCATTGTAAATATTGTATTCTGCAAAATAAAGAATAAATGCATTAACTACGCCTTAAACGATCAGTGAAATTTTTATTGCAAAACCTACGTTGAAGAGACATTAAAATAGTGCAATCTTTCGTAAAATTATTAGATTTTTTGTGGTGACTATAGTCTTGATGCGAATTGTTGTCCGAAGTTTACACATATGATAAAGGCTTAATATGTTTAATATGCATTTAATACTCGTAGTAATTTTGCATCCAAATGTGATCTGTTTTCGTTCACAGTAGTAGATATCATAGTTTTATATTCGTCCCACCACACTACCTGAATCGCATTGATAGGGACCAAAAAACATTGTTCATATTTCATTTCTCAGGATCTCCAATAGTTAGAACAGTCACATTCGAAGCTGGTTTTTACTTCATGGTAACATTGACCTCTTTTCCAAAGGTTTCCGAGGCTCATAGTTAACGAAAAAAAAAAACAGTTCATCCTACCCGACACCCCTTGGTGGGTTTCTTGTAATTGCGCACCTGCAATGAAATTTCTGACATAATGTTACACGAAAGCACAACATCATATGTTATACACCTTACCATAAGAATTCATCTGCGGCTACTCATCATTCTATTGGACTTTGTGAACCTGGAAAATAAAATTTCAAGACACTCGCACTTGCATTTTATGCCTGCATGTATAATACTCATCAATGCACACTTACTGAACATCTTTAAGAAGTGGAAAGTACTTATCATCCTGGTTCAGGCATAAATAAACCAATCAGAATCCACAGTTAGTTAGAAGGATTCAATCTAAACTATTGGTACAGTTGTAAGTTTTTCAGTCTACTACACCAAATGCCTGATCTGGCTTTAATTCCAGGTGGTGCACCTGAATATAATTTCTGACGTCGCCAACCTTTTGCCAGGTAATGGTAAACCGATTTTATGCCCTTGAAAAATTCTCTCATTCTTTCGCATTTCTTAGTCTGAAAAAAATGTAAGGCACTTTCCCTAACGGCTAAATGGCAAAACGATCAACTTTTTAGTATATTGTATATTGAATAAAATTGGACGGAAATAAGTGATATTTTGTATATATATACGCTATAGATAAAGTTTCGACAGCAAATACAGCATTGCCAAGTAATAAATATACAAACAGGTGTATCGAATAGGTGTATATGTTTGCCTAAAGAAAAACCTCCTAATTGGTTAGTGTTTTACTTTTGCTTATGATAAATTAAACGACTAATTTTCCAATGGATGTATCGATATAATTTTTATATATAAAAAGAATTGATATATCGATTATGTGTGTTTTTTTAATATTGATACGATATAGTTATACGAGTATCTTGCAAATTAAGAGAAAATAATCACTGATTTATACTAGATAACAGAAATCTTGCATGTGTACTATTTGGAGGCTCTAGTTGGCAGTAATGAAATTATTTTCTTCTTTATTTAACCATAATTTGGTATCAACCGAACCCAACAAATATTTTCCCTGATGATCCTATATACGTTGGACCCAATTTTCAACGACTCGGCCACACATTTCGGCCGAAACGGCCGCTATTTCGCGTTCAATATTGGCTCTGAGCTCTTCCAACGTCGTCGGCGTGTTGGCATAAACCAATGACTTAACGTAGCCCCACAGAAATAGTGGTGATTCAATAACGTATATTTTGCTTATTGACGAACCCATAGAGCCAAAAATGAGTTTCATCACTGAAGATGATTTTGCGATGAAATTCATCATCTTGGCGCATCTTCTCCAGAACCCAATCGGAGAACGTACGTCGCTTCAAATGGTCCATCGGCTTCAATTCTCGAGTCAGCTTGATCTTGTATGGGTGTAAACCAAGATCCTTACGCAAAATACGCCATAATGTGGTCTGAGCGATGCCCAATTCTTGAGAACGCCGTGGAATTGACTGATTTGGATCGTTTGCTACGGACGCCTGAACCGCAGCGATATTTTCGACACTTCGACCAACCCGTTGTCTCACTGACACAGCAACATCACACAACGAATACGTAGACTCAAATTTTTGCACTAAACTTGTTATTGCCCGTCTACTAGGGCGAGAATTACGTTCATGTACTTTACCATGATAAAAATGTTGAGTTTACTGAATAAATTGACAATGACAGTTTGATGATTAGTGAAAGAGTGTGTTCAGAAATTAAATTCAAAGTTGTCAAGTCCCTATTGGAAAACCTTTTATAAAGATCTCGTTAGTCCTAGAGCTTTATTTTTTTTTTAAATGCTCATGTTACCATTAAGTTTTGCTTATGAAAACTTTAGTTTTCATTCAATACCGGTACCTATTATTTACATATACCTACTGTTTGTAAGGATTAATATCGAAATATGTAAAAAAAAACACACAAACTTTGACGAAAAATGTTTAGCAAATTCATCACAAGCAGCGAAAGTATTTGTCGACTGTCCTCTGTAATTTTACTTTTCCCTTAAATTTGTCTAATTAAAATTAACGACTTATGTTGTGGAAAAGAACTGAATGAAAGTAAAAACTCCCATCCAGTTGGTAAAAGCTACATATTTAAGGCAAGACGAAAAAAATCTAACGTGAAAACCAGCTGGTTGAAGTAATGCTGGAAGCTCAGGGATTCCCATTATAACGTTGTTGCTTTTTCATGGATAGTGTCACGTCTACAGAAAATAGGGAATTATTAAAATTTATTTACCACCAAAAAAGGAATCCCATTAACCCGAGAGCATATTTTTCAATTTCCAACTGGAAAAACAATTAAAACACAAGTTATGGGGTTGAAAATACCCTTTCAGCAATTTTCTTTTGGATTTTTTTCTTTTTTCGCTTTCCTAGTTCTTTATTAATTTATAACCATATTTACAGAAGAAAATGTCTGAAATTTAATACAAAGAATACGAAGGTATTCGGCTAATATAAAATAAAAAATGGCTTCTATGTACAAGCGATTTAATTTGTTTTCTTTAAGTGACCCTAAGTTCTTATAAATATTTCGCAGGTAATCTTAATTTTTTTTAACAACATATTATCACAACTACATATGATATTCCCATCCTTATTGTTCTGCTCGGTTTCAATAACAAATCAACTGGTTTGCTTTTGCGAGGCTTAAAATTGTACAGAAATTTAAATTTAATTTTGTTTAATTTAAGCAATATTATTAAATTGCATTTTCGATATGCAAATACAGACTTATTTACTTTAATTTCTTTTGAAGAAAATTACTTTTGAGAGTATTTCACATTTCCTTCTATTAAAAGATAATATCCGTTAACAATAATGTGCATTTCGTGTACCTTTATTTGCGGATGCTGATGCATTGATGTGATTGGACGAACACAGCGAACCGTCAATGAAGCTTTCGTTAATATTGAGACGTAAACGTTCAAAATGACTCTGATGGTAAACGGACGCAAAACAGATTACATGCTGGAATCAGAAAAGGCAGCACACCCCTGACGGCTTGACCAGAATTTGACCATTGGCGCTAAGTTAGTTAAGGGCCTCATTTTTTTGACTCCACAATTGCATGCATCGGCGATATTCTTTAAGCCCAGAAGATAATTGAATAACAGCACTCTCTCACAAAATCAAACTGGGTGTATACAAGACCCTTATCATACTCGTCCTGCTCAATGGAGCAGATCCTTGGACCATGGCGGAAGCGTATGAAAAAAATGTTGGCCGTTTCGAGAGAAAGACACTGCAAGTGACTTCCGTTCCCTTAGCATTGACGGGGTATGGAGTAGGGGGTTTAATTGAGAACTAACTGTATAAGCCTTACAATGACATTGGTACTGGTTCTGCGTTTACGGATTCAACGTCTAAGATGATTGGGCTATGTTGAGCGAATTGGCACCACATCCACGGGCCAAAGTCTAACATCGAGGGACGGCGCAACAGAGGACGACTGCAGCTAAGTTGTTGCATGCAAGTGCAAGGCGTCCTCAACAAACTTGGAGAGTGGCACTGGAGGCAGCTAGCCATAGATCGTACTATATAGTAGGTATGTTGAGCGAAGCAATACTCTTCAAAGTGTCATCTGAAATAAATTTTTCATGTTTTAAACTAAGATATATTATTTCGCGCAGATGGAATAGGTCCTCAACCAACTTCGTGTGCGGCACCGGAGGCATCTGGCCAGAGATCGTGCTAGAAGTTAGTTGAGAATCTCAACTTTGACTACGATGCTCTACTCTTCAAAGTGCCATCTGAAATTAATTTTTCCTTATTTAAACTGCCCATTTGCGCATTCTTTTGACATTCCAAAAAGTTTTCTTACTTAAGGCATCACATCTAGTTTAATACCTCAGGAAATAGCCTTTCAGTCTACCAAGTAACCCTAATTTCACAAAGTTACCCTTTCAGCATTACGAAGCCGAAGCTAATCTTTCAATATAATTTCAGTATTACTTTAGTATCTATTTGTATTCTCTTAAATGACGATACCGTAGTCTATAATAGAATAGTTTGTCACTAACGGGATATAGATCCGATATCTGTACACATAATCCTATTTACATTTCATTTTCTTCTTTAAAAGACCTACGTTTTCCCTAACTTAGTATTGAAAAAAGAATTACTATTTCGAGAGAATCTTTTTCGAAAAAGGTTTAATTAAGTTTGCTAATCATAAGAATGTTTGATATACAATAAATATATCTAGACAACTAATTGCAAATTGTTGAGTAATCATAAAAAAATAGGAAATTATTCTCCTACTTCCACATCTAAATCGCAGATACAAAACATGCCAAAATATTGTTCATAAAAACGTAGGTACTTGTCGAATACTTTCTTGGTGATAATATAATATCCACATGGTTGAATTTTGGCACTAGGTGTAAATAATTCATTCTACCTCATAATAAAGTTGTCAAATTATCCCTAAATGAAAGAGAAAAAAAGACAAAACCTAGTGGTACTTTATTTGCCACCCTTCCAATATCTACAAAGCATACGCATTGTCTAATACCCAGTTGCTTTCAGAAATTGTTAACACAACCCCGTAGAAGAATTTAAAATTCTCTTCACGCAACAGTTCTTTTGACAATTTTTGAATCATTTGGGACCCACCCTGCACAATCCCTTTTTAAATATAAATAAATTAAATAAAAGACGTCGTTCTACGAGCCGCCACACACTAACGTTTTCTAACGTTTTACTCTCAAAGGACTCACTTTTTCAAAAATTATATCAACTGTACAACGAAATTATTTATCTATTGATGCTAAATTTTGTTTTTTTCTTTCTACTTATGTATATACGTAGTTCTTAAAAAGAAGGGGAGAATAAGTAAAACGCTACGTGGACTAAATAATTGCCAAGTCGTAAGAATCTTTTCTAACCACTCCCAAGGGTCACCAGACCTTCTCGTCCGGGTGGGTTGGATGTAAACAAGGGCAAAAGGATAATATCGTATTCTTAAATTACGAGTATATCCATAGTACCTGTCCCTGTGCCTGTGCATGGGTTTGTGCCTGATTCTGTGCGTGTATATTTTAGTCTTTGCGAAAGCTTTAAACATGGAAAGTGTTACTCAGGTTTTTGGCTTGGTAAACTTGTTGTTTTCATTGGAGATTCAGAGCAAACACACATAAAAATGATACCTACATATCGTAATGACTGGTTTTTGGACAGTCCTGAAAACCGATGCTTCATCGAAGCTATTATGCAAACAAAAATCATACTATAATTTCATCAGGTCCCTGTCCATACCAAGAAAGCACCAACATAGGCCACATCATATGGACCTTACGAATACAAATACCCTTATACACAATCATTCTCGTATTTTCTTTCCTAAACGATTCTCCTATATCTTTTGAATCTATTCTTCCCCAATTTCCTAGTGCTAACTTTGCAAATCGCAGATCTCCCTCACTGATGAATGGGAGCAGTATTGAATGGAAATGGAATTAACTTAGTTTCGTTGGACAAAATGTCCTTCTTCCAAGAACAATAGTGGACTCAGTAATTCTGAGAGTTGTTAGGCATGAAACTTCAAGGACCTTCTCAATTGCCAGAAAGCAGAGGAACAATGGGGTAGGAAAAGTATTTTCCTTCGTATATCCATTAGGGCGGACATTATGGTTCTAATGAATTTTCGGCCACAAACATACATTTCTTCTCCTACACAATCAAGAACAGATTAATGCTGTTACTGATTTCTTTTTCTTACAAGAATTTTCTTCATCACCTTTGACCATAAATCTTTAAAGCTTCTCGGTTCAATGGATGTATAAAGTCCTTTTGAATGGTAGTTCCGTTTTATTCAGATACGAGTATACTTGTACTCGTATACGTTTGCCTCTGGGAAGTTTTCTCATAAATGTTAAATGAAGTTTTTCTGGAGTTCGAATTGAAATTTATTAGTTCTGAGTGGATTGTTATGGTAGGCAACATTGCGCCGAAGTGTGTGTTACAATTACTTTGAAATATGGATAATTGTAGTGTTACTAGGAAAAGGCGTTACTCAGAAAATAAGGCAGGCAGATAGCATTTGCATTAACTTTTCTATAGCTCCATAGCTGCTTCCAATTATTCGTATATTTACATTTGTGTACATCTGTAATAATTTTTTGCGAAATCCAAAACCTTATAATTATGTGTCTACCTAATACGGTTGCACTATAAAATAGTAACCTAACCGTAACACATTTTCTTCTGCTTCGAGTACAGGTATCATCTTATCATCATGTAAATAAATCTGTGAACTTGCGTCTCTGTACTCGTAGTACACTGATATATGTACATATGTATGACATTATAAATAATCGAATGCAAAAATACTATCATTTTTGGAATTCGTTATATGAGCCGCGGGTTTTTCGGGCAACGCCAGACTGCAGTAGCTCAATGCGAATATCATCAGAACAGTTAGTTTGATCATTTAGGGTCAAACGAAAAAAGCACTATCATAAACATTTCATTAGTGAATTGCATTCCAATTATAATAGATATGTGAACTAAGAATTCATTACGAAAATAGAGCCACAACTTTAAATACCGCCCCACCATACTTCTGCTTCAACCTTAAATATTATATATCTTTAATTACTGCTGCTCCTTTATGTCGATGGGTTACTTTTGTATATAAAAACATCTATGACACCATTTTCAGATCTTGGCGTTGTCCATATGAAGTTTAAGAGCTCTGTCGTTATCTTTATTTGTTAAGAATTTTTTTATTTGTTAAGAATTTTTAATTTGCTGATAGGGAAGTTCTTGCAGTCACCTCGCAAATAAATTTTTAGACAGTTTTTAACAAAATGACTGTGTGTTTATGTGTGCGTATATCCATATGTGTCAATTTTTTGGCCCACGATTATTAACAGTGCAATCGATTAGAATTTTTCATGCCGCATCGCGGCCATAACAGGTTTCCTAAATTCTAATAGGATACTAAACATCTGAAACCAAATATTTCGACTATTTTTTTAATCATCAATATCATTGTGGCAACTGTTGTGTTTTATTTTTGTCTCAGAGTCTTACATCATCAATATTATATCAATATTATAGGGATTAAGAAAAATAGAGTAAAGTTTGAAGAAGTTTGAAAGTTTTTAAGTTCTGAAAATATTGTATTAAGGATAAAATAATAAATAATAGACCGAAATTCGGACGACTTTATTTAGGACTCATGCAGTAGCAAGAGCATCTAAAGATCTTAATATAAATAAATCCGTTATTCCAGATAATATACCTCCCTTTCTTCTGGCAAAACCACTGCGCAAGCTTTTCAAAAATCTTTCAGAGTAAATGAAAAATAGCCCAGCCCCTTCCTAAAAATGCAAACCGTCTTCTATCTCCTCCTACAGTGCGTTCCGTCATAACCATCAAGTATCGAAATATGTCAAAATATAACTTCTTAATGACCATCAGTACGGTTTTCCTGGCAACAGATCTACTAGTGATTTGACTTTATATCTCAATGAAATTGCTGACATTTGGTATGACGACTAATCTTTTCCTCAATGGAGTAAAAATTACTTTTTGAAACATTCAATTCAAGCCGTTTTGGACGGTTTTAAGTCCGGTATCCACAAAATAAATGCTCGTGTGAAATATTTTCATTAGCAGTGCTCCATCGAAATATTTAGCCAGTATCATTCCAGTCCTTCAAATTTTCAGCCGTAACACCCGTCTCGCTTGTCAATTCATCCTCAAGCCTGCTACGTTCCTACTCCGTACAATTCGTTTATGGAATGCGCTCACCGGCTTTTTATTTAGTAGTCATTATAACCTACAAACTTCAAAACCAATGTACATCGGTACCTCTCTTTCTTTCTACCTAATTTTATTTCTCCCACGCTGTGTGCAAAGGTACACCAAATTCCTGGAGCGCGCTAATTGCAATATTAGAAAAAATCTACTATTTTTTGCCGACTCCAAGCGGCGGAAGAGTCGAAATTTTTTCGGACCATCTTACGTAGTATTCGGTGAATATTCCCGCTGCGCTACGCCAACACCAATGGTAAAGTAACGTCTTTGAAAACATTGTTTTGGGAAAAGTGTGTTTTAATTTGTTAGGCCTAAATAAACGTTACAAGGGGTGATTTTTATATGCATTTTTTTTATTTCTGCAAGTTACCCGAATAGTACACAGGATTACATATTAGACATTCTCAGTTAAATCTACCATTGTAACCTTTGTAAATTCCAGTCGGTGTGTATAACAAAATGTTTGTATATATAATACGATATAAATGATAGTTAACTCGTATATTTTACGGGACTTTTAAAAATATTATTGAAATCCTATAGCTCTTTTAACGGTAAAAAAGAAACACGAACAATGTTTGATCTGTATACAATACACATATAAGGTCAACCGAGACTCATTACGAAGATATATTTTCATACAACCCTCGTATATCTTCAATTCGAGCACTTAAACTTCCATTCTGCTGTCTAATTTTACCGAATCCACTATCTTCGATATATGTATAATAAATAGATATATGTATAAAGGGTGTCCCAAAATTCTCGCAAAATTTGAATTCTTCACCATTTATGCGGTAAAATGCTGCCAATAAAAAAAAACACAGCGTAACCTGTCACGGAAAATTTTGACAAAAGGGTACGTATGTGCCAGCAAAGCCGTGGAGGTCATTTACCAGATATGCTATTCCATACATACTCGTAACCCTATACGGTTTATTTTACTAATCATTAAAGAATTCCCAATTTTAGATTAAAAACATGTGTTTTCTATAGAAATTACTTCTTGAGTGAATTTAGAGACCCCCTTTATAAATTGCATCGTGTTCATAAAACTTTAATAAACATGATACCTATACATAAAAGTAATGCAACTAAAGATCGATTGAAGAGTAAGAATTGTTCTACATACATTATTCTACAATGTAGATTTATGCTCGCTGTATAGTATTTAACTAAGAGCAATACGTTGAGTGTCCACTGTCATTTTCAGGCCTTTACTCATGCAAGGTAATCTAATCTGATAAATTGCACTAGAGAAAAAATACAATGTGACATAATAGGTACACTCAGAACAACCCAAGCAGGTGCTCCTTAAGACCCTTCCTCAGATTTTAATAAACACATTCGAAAACCTTCGAAACAGAGAGAATAGTCGCAGCTGATTGTGAAGAAAAGTCATTCCAGAGTTCTACTACTCAACAATGTTGAGCGGATCATTATTTACAATTCCAATACCATATTAGCTCCATAAAAAGCTGCATGGAAACTGAAAGTAATAGGTAATCATCAAAAAAACAAAACAACTACCTAGAAGTCAGTTACATGCAGTAACTGTATTTCTAAAGTAATGCATCCACTTAAAGCTATGGATATACTTCACGACAGTATATGACGAATGAACAGTAGAACCTATGCCTTGCAGAATACGTCGATTTCTCGACATCACTCAAGGAGTTATTTTATAAACCCTACATCATAACTGAGCTCTATGTGTTATGTGTAGAATATCACAATAGTTCCAAATAGTGCGTAGTGGCTAAGGATACGAAATCTTAATTTGTAAAAAGTCCAATCAGAAAACTAGAAATCTGGTAGTAATGTATTTCTTATGAAGCTTCACAGAGAGCACTGCAAACAGATAAACGAAAATAGCTTAAATGTAGTATGGAGATGTAACTACAGTATTTTCGACTACCGGGCACCTGCAATATATTTCAAACTAAAATTATGAACATATATATACATGTATGTTCGAGTATAACTAGCAACTTACCTCACATTGCCTTCAATAGATAGAAGCACTATTTTGATAAAACTTACTTGAATACAGTGATATACCAGTGCTTGAATTCCCCAAAACTCTTGACGATCTACATATATTTTCAGTCCAACCCAACCAACTAAAATAACTTATTTGTTTTGTAATATAATTGATGAAAATACGAGTAATATCCCACAGTAAAAGCGTCATAATGGCCACATGGCGTAAATCAAATTAGTTAGTCGCATTTATGTATTATCATATACTCGTGCATTGAAAATGACCTTTGTTTTTTAAACGTGAATGGATAAACAATATTGAAAAAGCCAACACGATTGGTTGTAAAATAGAAATCCAACAATCGGATTAATCACCTTTGGGCACTTGTAAAAGATTATGACAAATTCCATTTAATAGGATAATGTAATAGTACAAAAAATAGGTGTTGCTTCGCTAGTGATCTATCTAGTATTTGCTTGTTTTAATTATGTTTGGAATGAGCTTTTAATTAAGTGAGATTCTTGGAAACGTATGCTGAATGTACCAACCTGAAATCTGGTGAGTGCACGTGACACCAGTGCACTCGTAAAACTGACTGTTTAGTTCAGTGCACAAAAAAAAAATAAAAAATTAATAATAATAATCAAACATGCACATTCCAACATCGATACATTTCCACCCCCGAGTGTGCCAGGAAAAAAAAGATGTCAGTGGTAAAAAAATAAGTCTTAGTATGTACTGTTGGTTGCAGTTGCTCTGTAACACTATCATGTGCAAGAGCAATGACTGACCGCATGTAACAACCGATGAATAGCGGGTTATGAGTGTGAATTTGCTTGATGCACGCTTTTCACTTCGCATCTGATATGAAGCGACTGATGGATAGCGGGTTGTGAATGAGAACTTTGTTGGTCACAGCTGCGCTTAGTATCGTCGGTGTTTTTTTGTGTTTGACTTTTTTTTATGATGACTAGTGAATTTAGAGTGGATATAGTCAATATTCGCGGGCTCAAAAGTAACCACTTTTGTGCGTACGTCCACATCTGTAAATACAGACCAGCTGTTTTGGCACTTAGTGAAACACAGGTAGTTCCCCGCTCACACTTCTCAGGTCACTCTGATCTGAAGCTACCTGGCTACGAACTAGCTTAACAAACTACACCACAACGTAGCCCTGTTGCATCTGTTCCATCTCCGTAAGCAAATAATCCACTACTGCTTTATTTGCAGAAGCCTCAAACTGGACAGCAATTCGACTTTTAACGAGTTTTATGCGCTGTCTATACAAAGAATTGTATCCCTGTATCCTATGGAAAACAGCATTTGTCCAGCCCGTTCCTAAAAAAGGCGAATTTTCTTCTCTCTCCCTTGATCTGATGGCATGTTTCACCGAAAAGTGGAACCACAGCGTACATCAATCTGGAATCGGGCTCTTTTATCGAAGATGCGTGCATTTGGAATCGACGGCTCTCTCCTTCCACGGATTAGAAATTACCTTTCGGGACGTTCAATTCAAGTTGTCTAGGATGGTTTTAAGTCTGATATTCACAAAATAAATGTTGGTGTGCCCCGGTGCTCTGTCTCCGACACTCTTTTCTGCCACTTCTAATTCAATATATTCCTTTGCTGACGACAGTACGCTCTGCTTTTCATAGTATACTCTCAAGCCCATTTTCGGACGTGACGTACTCTGAAATATCATGATTCGTTCCTAAGCCGAACAACTTTCTTGTGGATTGCCCTGCCGAGCTCTCTATTTCCTAGTCATTATAACATTCAGACATTTAAAACCAACGTACATCAGTACCTATCCTTTTTTCCTCCATTTTCCTTCGTCCGCGCTATGCGCAAACATTTTAAAGGTACCTTAACCAATTCAGCGCGAGTTACTTTAAAAAAAAAAGAACAAATTATACACTATGGCTTTATTTACAGAAACCCTAAACTGGACAGCTATTCGACCTTTAACAAGTTTGATGCGCTGTCTGACTCCATACAAAGAATTGTATCTCTGTATCCTCATAATAAAGTCGATATTATGGGCGATGTTAATATATTGTACATAATTCTGGGTGGCCTCGACATTCCGACGAAATGTTTTTTCGATCCTATAAGACTAACCCGACAGAGGAAAACCGAAAAAGGTGATTTGATGGCATGTCTCTACGAAAAGTGGAACCAAAGCATACATCAATCTGGCAAAAGCAAGATGGTTGCACTTGATATTTCTAATGCATTTGACAGAGTTTGGCATAGGGCTCTTTTGTGCATTTGGATCGACAACTCTCATCTTCAATGGATTAGAAATTACATTTCGGAATGTTCAATTCAAGTTGCTTTGGATGGTTTCAAGTATGTTATTCACAAAATAAATGCTGGGGTGCCCCAGGACTCCGTTCTATCTCCTACATTTTATTTAATTTTCATCAACGATCTCTTTTCTTCTACTTTTAATCCAATCTATTCCTTTGCTGACGACAGTACTCTCTGCTTTTCCCGGACACACGTCCCTGCTCTTCGGCTGTAGAACGGGAATGGCAGCGTATGCTAAGTTCATTAAATTCCCATATAAAAAGGTTTACTAAATGTGGAACCACCAACATAGTGGAATTTTATGCTGCTAAAACACAATGTTGTCTGCTGTCGTTAAAATGAAACTCAAGCAGCCAGCCATTATCCATGAACGGCCCTTCCATCCAAAAAGAAAAAATTTCCATTCTCGGTATGTGTCTCAATGACAACCTACGTTGGAATGACCAGATATTCGATGTTGCCAGTAATGCAGGGAAATGTGTAGGTTTCCTCAAGTGATATAAAAATATTTCTCTCCCTCTGATCTGGCCTCAACCTGTAAGGTGTTTATTGGCCCAAAATTGGAGTACAATACCCACATCTGGTCAGGTGCTCCTATAACATCTCTGCACCTGCTATTGTATATGGGATCCAAAACCATGCGATGAAACTCAAAGGTGATGCTAATGTCATTCAGTCAGTTGATACCCTAGAACACCGGCGTAATGTCTCCTGCCTCATCTATTTCTATCGCTATTTCCAATACCAGTGCTCCAACGAAATTTTCAGTAGCATTCCAACCCGTCAAACCTTCAAGCGTAATACCCGTCTCGCTATGAATGCGAATACCTAGCCCACTTTCTGATGTACTCTGAAATATCGTGATCCCTTCCTAAGCCATACAACTCGATTAAGGAATTCTCTGCCGAGCTCTTTATTTCCTACATAGTCATTATTATTTGCAAACGTCTAAAACCTACATACGTGCATCGGTATCTGTAGTGGGGTGGCATGTAGGAGTAAGAGCCAAGAGAGAAATACAAAGTAAAAATATAAAAAAAGAACAAAGAAACAATTGCCTACATTCATAACTATTTCGCAATACTTAAGTTTTTATTCTTATTGTTATTATTCTATTATTTAAATCGAACGTGAAGAGAAATTTTTTGACCATATTTACAGTCTCCATAGTATAACTACAGAACTCATAAGCTAAGCTTTTGTTTACGAAGACAGCTACTCCACCTGCCGCACACGAATCACTACATTTAGGATGGAAATAATACACTGGTATACTATAAAAATCCTTCTCATTACTAAATATCCATATTTCGGAGAGGAATATTAGATAAAGTTTGTTAACGCAAGGTTTAGTTTCGTTCGTCCTGATAGAAATATATAATTTTTTGGTGAATGAGAGAGAATTGTTTCTTTGAGTTAACAGAATAAAAAGCAGTATTAAATATTCCGCATCCAATGTACAAAAGGCAGTAACATTTTCAGGGTTATTTAATTGATTTAGACTTGGATTAAAAATGGATATAACATAAAATTAATATATACAAAAACAAAAAAACATATTTTAATAATTACTTAAATCTTCAAAAGAGTTAATTTTTAATTTGTTTTAATTAAAATTACACCTAATCCACTAATAGACAAATAAGCGACTTTATTATCACTCTGTATTTGTTAACCCTTGTTAAACAATGCTCTATTAAATTGTCTATTAAATATTAGTAAGACTATCATTGACATGAATTGATTTTTTTGTTGCGATGCGTAGACAGTGAGTTAGAGTGCTGCAGGCTTGTGATGTCCTTGACGTAGCAAGACGTTATGTTTTCTGCTTTAATATTTTCCCCTACACCTTTTGACATTAAGTTGACAGCTGATTTGCAAGCATTGTTACTGTTGACATTAGGAAATCTTAATTCAAATTACTAATTTGCAACAAAGCTTAGAATTCACTTCTATGAGCACAGTGATTTCATAGGCCAGCGCAGTAATTTTATTGTGCTACTGCACAAGTGTGACAGCAGGTGCAGACGGCTAGTCTACAGGATCAAGTTGAGGTGCAGGTGATCCATATTAGGCGGAAATAGAAGCAGGTGTTTTTGACTTATTAATCACTTGTTTCACTTGTTGGAGAGAGGGCAGTGGTGAGCGCTGCGAATTACGTCTTTGTGTATTACAACACAGTGATAGCAGATATTTAACTTTTTCATGTATTCTGTATCGCTTTGTTGTAAATTTACGCAATTTGAGTGGTAGCAAATCTTGAACACACTCGATTTTCGCATCACCTCTTTCAACTTTTAAGTCACTTTTACATGGCATAATTAAAGGATAATTAAATAGCTTACACAGATCTTTGCTCGGTAGGTTTAATTTATTATTTTCCAATCGAATTGAGATAAATGTAAGGTTGTGTTATTATTTGTTTAAGCACTTAAGTATTTAGGCACAGAAAGGAAAACAAGAACAAAAAAGCGGGAGCTCACAAATTGAGTGCGTGTACACCCCGCATATATCGGGTTTTCCAATAAGGACTCGACAACTTTTTTTTTAAATAAAACGCAAACCATTTGAGATATTTCAAAAACTTTATTATCGGCTTGAAGTACAATCAAAACATTTATGAATGGAACTCGACTTCGTTCATATGTCCACCGCGGGCACGTTTGCAGTGGTCGATTCGTTGGACCCAATTTTGAACGACTCGGCCACACATTTCGGCCGAAACTGCCGCTATTTCGCGTTCAATGTTGGCTCTGAGCTCTTGCAACGTCGTCGGCGTTTTGGCGTAAACCAATGACTTAACGTAGCCCCACAAAAAATAGTCAAGCGGCGTTAAATCGCACGAACGAGGCGGCCAATCGACTGGCCCATTTCTTGAGATAACACGCTCACCATACTTACTCTTCAATAAATCGATTGTAGCGTGTGCTGTGTAGCTTGTGGTACAATCCTGTTGAAACCATATGTCGTCCAAGTCCATATCTTCCAATTTGGCTAAAAATAATCGGTGATCATGGATAAAGCTGACCATTCACAGTAACGTGACGATCGTTATCGTCGATTCATGAAGCACATGTGGATTTTCAGCCGACCAATAACGCATATTTTATTTATTGACGAACCCATTGAGCCAAAAATGAGCCTCGTCACTGAAGATGATTTTGCGATGAAATTCATCATCTTGGCGCATCTTCTCCAGAACCCAATCGTAGAACGTACGTCGCTTCAAATGGTCCATCGGCTTCAATTCCTGAGTCTGCTTGATCTTGTATGGGTGTAAACCAAGATCCTTACGCAAAATACGCCATAATGTGGTCTGAGCGATGCCCAATTCTTGAGAACGCTGTGAAATTGACTGACTTGGATCGTTTGCTACGGACGCCTGAACGGCAGCGATATTTTCGACATTTCGACCAACCCGTTGTCTCACTGATACGGCGACATCACACAACGAATATGTAGACTCAAATTTTTGCACTACACTTGTTATTGTCTGTCTACTAGGGCGGGAATTACGACCGAAAATTGGAGTTAACGCTCTTAAAGTTGCAGTCACCGACTCCAAATTTCGGTAGAACATTTTTATAATTTGCAGACGTTGCTCGCTCGTGTACTTTACCATGATGAAAATGTTGAGTTTACTGAATAAATTGACAGTGACAGTTTGATGATTAGTGAAAGAGTGCGTCCACAAATTAAATTCAAAGGTGTCAAGTCCCTATTGGAAAACCCTCTATAAGTTATTAAGCTCATTGATTTGTATCACGTGTCTTTTATAGCCTTATATAGTTATATAGTTATTATAATTATAGCCTTTATTTTCTGCATAAATAAAATCTGAAATACAGTTTCTATGAAAAAAGTTTACTATAATTAGCAAACCATGATACCTTAATAATCATTTTAACATTTCTGTTATTTAAGGAGTGGTGTCCAAAATCAAAGAAATTTATATCTCGCAGTATGAATTGAGAGTGTAGGGAGTATATTCATCATTACTCTTTCGGCTGGTAAAATTCTTTCTATGACTTAGGCTTGGACACACTTTCATCACAAACAGCCTCACTAGAAATGATACCCCACCGAACTACCATATCTGCAACAACGATGCTAAATTAATAATAAGTTGTCTAATAAACGATTGCTAAAAAAGTTGACAAGTGTTAAAAACCTTTTTTATAATACTAACCTATGCGATGTACGAGTACTTGCGTTTCCTTCTGAAACAGACATTAGGCAAGTATTCAATTTACCAAACCAATGGCAATAGAATGTGACAATGTCGGTTTATTTAGAAAATAGCCGAAAGCTACATGCATATATCTTTTTAATTAGCATCTAATTTATTATACGTTAATAAATAGTATGTACATAAGTAAACACATAAAATAAAATAAATAAAAGTTACAATGGGAGTGTCCGCTCATATCTTGCCAAGATTTTTGTATTCACTTATTATTTCTAAAATAAAACGTTTTTTATTTGCAATCCAAAAAAATATAAGACAATTTGTCATGCCAAATCTGTTTGAACTAAATTTTTACTTCGATTAGTATTGCAAATATTTAAAAAAAATCGTTTGTATTAGGGAATAAGCAAATTTAATTATTATTATGTTTATTTTAATAACTGAAAAAATATTGAGCTAATTTGGCATAAAAACCGACTAAAACTAAATCTATTAAATAATTTCTTTCCGAGCTATGTGATGTGAAAATTCACGTTTACGTTCATACACATTTTGTTAAGAAATGCCTTGATAGATACCATACTACATAAATTTAAAATTTTTATTTTCATCGGAAAAGCTATACATTTATTAACATCGACAATCAAGAATTAGAAATAAAACAAGACGAACCTAGATATATGCATGTACTTGTATATTCTAAAATAATAACTTTAATATTTACATTACAAGGCATGCTGTTCTAAAAGCTTTGGGAAGAGATCTCGTAACTCTTTCTGCAGCTTTATTATAATTTGGCATGCTAATTCTTACATCGAATACTTGTATTGTATATTGGTAATTTTATCATTAATATCCGTTATTAATACTAGTACTTCTTCTTTACTACTTTTGTCGATTTTTATGAACGCGCTATTTACTAAAACTGATCTTAGGTTCTATATTTTTTCTATTCATTTAATTTAATATTTAATATTTAACTGAATATTTAATATTTAACTGAAAAACAAATTTAAAATTCGACCGAAATCAATACGATATGATCCTAAGCCATCAAAGAAAAGAATAAAACTTTAAGCTTTGTCTCCGTCTCCATCTTCAATGGGACGGATCTACTTTCGCACTCGTGTAGTAGCAAGAGTACTTAAAGCTCTCAACATACATAAATCCGCTGGTCCAGATGGTATATCTCCCCTTCTTCTGAAGAGGTGTTCTTCCTCGCTGGCAAAACCACTGAGTAAGATTTTTCATCAATCCTACTCTTTAGGACTCTTCCCGAGCAGATGGAAAACAGCATTTGTCCAGCCCGTCCCTAAAAAATGCGAATCATCTTCTCTCTCCTCCTACAGACCCATTGCACTTTCGTCCCTTCTTTCCAAGATCATGGAAACACTGATAAATCGTCAGCTCATGAAATATCCCGAAACACGAAAACTTATCAATGACCGGCAGTACGGTTTTCGTAGCAACAGGTCCACTGGTTATTTGATGTCATGTCTCACCGAAAAGTGGAACCAAAGCGTATATCAATCTGGCGAAAGCAAGATAGTTGCACTTGATATTTCTAAGGCATTTGACAGAGTTTGGCACCAGGCTCTTTTGTCGAAAATGCGTGCATTTGGGATCGACGGCTCTCTTCTTCAATGGATTAGAAATTACCTTTCGGAACGTTCAATTCAAGTTGTCTTGGACGGTTTCAAGTCTGATATTCACAAAATAAATGGTGGTGTGCCCCAGGGCTCTGTTCTGTCACCGACACTCTTTTTAATTTCCATTAACGATCTCTTGTCTGCTACTTCTAATCCAATATATTCCTTTGCTGATGACAGTACTCTGTGCTTTTCATATTCGTTCACGGTCCTGCTCTTCGGCTGTAGAACGAGAACGGCAGCGTATGCTAAGCTCATTAAATTCCGATATCAACAGCATAACCAATTGGGGAACTATCAACAGAGTGGAATTTAAAGCTTCCAAAACACAATGCTGTCTGTTGTCGTTAAAGCGAAATTTAAACACCCAGCCATTATCCATGAATGGCACTTGCATCGTCGAAACCGAAAAACTTTCCATTCTCGGTACGTGTGTCCACGACAACTTACGTTGGAATGACCACATATTTGATGTCGCCAAAAATGCTGCGAAATGTCTAGGTTTCCTCAAGCGATGTAAGAAATATTTTACCCCATCTGATCTGGCCTCAATCCGCCCAAAATTGGAGTACAACTCCCACATCTTGTCAGGTGCTCCTAAAACATCTCTGCACCTGCTAGATAGGATTCAAAACCGTGCGATAAAACTTATTGATGATACTAATATCAGTCAATCAATGGACACCTTCGAACACCGATGAAATGTCTCATGTCTCACTTTGTTTTATCGCTATTTCCACCACCAGTGCTCCACTGAAATCGCCAGTAGTATTCCGCGCATTCAAACTTTCCACCGTAACACCCGTCTCGCTATGAATGCTCATCAGGATACCCTCAAGCCCATTTTCAGATGTACTCTAAAATCTCGTGATTCGTTCCTAAGCCGTACAACTCGCTTATGGAATGCCCTGCCGATCTCTGTATTTCCTTGTCGTTATAACTTGCAACCATTTAAAAACAATGTACATCGGTACCTCTCTTATCTTCCTCCCTAAATATTTCGTTTGCCCTCGCTGTGTACAATCACCTTAAGAGTACTCAAACCCCTTGATCGCGCTAATTATAAAAAATGGGTACTAATATTGTCGGCTAATGTAGAGTATTTTAACTACATAAGTTTATTTTCACACCTTATTTTAACAAAGTGTTAAATCTTTCTAATACGTACATAATTTCTTTCTATCTTTCCAGGTAAATATGATACAAACTTAATAGGGTTAAAATAAAATTGAGCTAAAAATCGTAAGTAATGTTGAAAAAATGGCCAATATATTTTAGGAATACCTAAGCAATATAATAAATTATTGGGTATCGTTAGTTATGCTAAAGTAATTTTACACTGATTTCCGGAATTCAATATGCCGCTAATAAAATGGATTTCTCCAAATGCTAAAAAGGTGTCCTCTAGACCGAAATGTTAGCTTTTAGTAATTTTAACGACGTCACTGATCTAAAAGTAGGATTTAAACCACTTAATTCACAAATATAACCCACATGCGGTCAACAATGAGAAAGTATATTGCATAATGGAAACCAACAAAGCCGTCCTTAAAGGACTACTCATGAAGTTATTCAAAGCAGGATCGTTTGATGGAATGCATACAACAAATCAACTGAGTATGGGAAGATGGATGCACACCCAACAACTGGATTATCATCTACGAGTACAACATAGTTGCATATGATCAAGTTTCCATTGTATTGATAGACAAATTCCAATAGACTCAATCTTCACATTCATACAAATCAAAGCGGATCTATTATATTGGCATTCCGAAAGGAATATAATAAAATTAAGGAGCTTTAATTTGACTTAAGTTGACATGCTACGAGTAGTCTAAACATAAATAATTGATATGTTCAATAAACACGAAAAACTTGTTACGATATGTCAACTTTTCGTTTTATTTATGCTATAATTTCTGTTATTCTATGTATATGTATATGTATCTGGAAAACTATTTCAGAAAATTTTCATTTATAACTGATTTATATCTTGTTACATCGAACTGCATTATTCCTTTCCTCTTTGATTGACCGAATTATTACAATAAAAAAAAAATCGTCATGAATAATCGAAATTGAGTTTCAAATTTGAGTTTGTTACACTTACAGAGATTTATATCGTATTAAAAGTTTTCTTGACTACTGTTGAATAAAAAAAGCCCAAGAACTTGATTGTATTGCAAAGTATTGTAGATTCTATAAACTGCATAGTAAATTGTGGGTTAAGGTTCTGATGTATTTAAATTATATTAAATTATTTTCATAATGGGAAAATGGGACAGTTAAAAAGATATTAGAATATCCTTTAACTTTGTTTATAAAAATTTTACACACACCTTTAGTACCGCTACCTTCAGACTATTCACCAATTCTTTTATTATACTTTGAAATATTTAATGCATATTAATGTATCTAATGCTACTTACAAATAATGGATGTGTTTTTTTTGACTGATGGTGTGTGTTCAGTGCACATGTTCTAATGAATTTGATTTGATTGGATTTGATTTGGATTTGGACTAATGCCAGAAATACGCTTGCAAATTGTTCCAAATTATTTTCAAAACTGCGTTTCAGTTCGCTTAACTTATAGCGGACTACATTCATTTCACAGTCCACATAATCGTCCATATGTAATATGTATGAGCAAGTAATTCGAATAAACATGGATCGTTTTTGCACCAAGTATACTCCAATTGATAAAACGCAACCATAGAGCCGTCATGCAGTGCGCGTCGAAGAAGCTGTTGCTGCTTGGCCATCGTGTGTACGTTCGGTAAATGGATAGAAAACGAGATTCCTCTTGATCTTTTTTTTACCACAAAATTAAGTCCATCGATGACGCTCAGTTTTGGTTGAATATCTCGCATTTGGAGAGATTTGACTCGCAACTTTTTCCAATTGGATGACATTAATGTGGAACTGTGGTTTCAACAACTGCAACCATGATCTTGTGATTTAGCACCTTTGAATTATTTTTCCTAGACATTTTTAAAGTAGTTTGTCTATTTCGATAAACCATGGACAACAGACTTGGAAGCATAAATTCGCCACGTTATTGCTGATATACGGCCCTAGCTGCCCAAATAAGTAGTCAAAAATTTAATTTCAAAACAGCGTTTGTTGTGAGCCAGCCATGGCGCCCATACGTCCCAAGTCATGTTTAAGCAATAATGGCATAAAATTGACCATTTAATGAAGCCAATACCATGGCCATTCATTTTAAAATACTATACCTCTAAAAAGAGCAAACTATATTGCTACTGCGTCGTATGTGGGTTGTCAAACTTAGGATCTGTTATAGAATTCTTCAGACCGCTCTATACTGGATCATCTCGTTAGCGTTGCCGATAGTTTTCGCATTTAAATGACCTATTTATTGTTTTCTTCGAGCTCCTCTTCAGATTTCGGGTAAAACTTAATCTTCAATTGCTTTTTAGAGTGGCATTTCGAATATACATGGCATTGTCATCTGATGCGGCTGAATTTTTTCGTTATTTGTTTCTTGATAAAGCAGATTACTCGAATATTCGTATTTTTGGACTACTTGTACTCAACACCTTTGTTCTTTTTTCTTGTAGTACCTATGCGAATCTTAAAGCCTTACGCATGACCGTCACGGTAGGTTTTCGGATGGTACTTCAAAAATATAACGGTCGTCGATTTAAAAAAAATAAAGATATTATCTGTTTTATTAATGGATTTCAACTGATAAGGAAAAATCATGAATTTTTTCGGTCCATAATAAAATGTCTTGTAAACTTTCAAAGTTCTACACCCGTAGCATACAATCCACTGAACGGGGAATAACTATGTTAGTCTCTTTAATAATTGGTTGTATGGTACGAACTAAGCCAGCACTGCGGCGGTTGGGCTTTCGGTACAGGAGACTGGCAAGTACAAACGTGGCCGCCCCGGAATAACCGTTCGATAAAGAATATCACTATTGTGATTGCTGATGTCTTAAACATCGACTAGAAGACTGGCCATGCAATTTGGCATCAATAGGCCTTTACTGGAAATTTTGGTGAAATACTTGAAGATGTTCCTCTTCAAAAGTGGAAGTGTAACATTATGACCGCCAATTGCAAGTAAATTACAGACAAGACCTCTTAGACAGCGATGAGGATGATTTTTTATTTAAAAAGTCATTATGAGGGACGAGGAGCCTTTACAGATATGCGAATAAGTAAAAAAGCATATAACACAGTCATTACATCCCCTCAAACACATTTGCGGAACAAGGGTTATTGGCTCATATTTTTTCGAGGTCGACGTCGATGACACTATTACTGTAACTACTAACTATCAGAAATTGATGAACTAAGTTTGGAGAGCATGTGATCCCACTAGATGGTTTAAACGCACATCGCGAGCGATAGTGGACAAGCTTAACTTCGCTCACCCTACATACGTAGGTGGATAGTGACCACTTATAGATTACAGATACGTTCCATAATATGCTCCATTCCTCTATGATTGCAACTTAAAACATGAAATCATTTACATTAATCCTTGATATCTGTAACTGGTATGGAGTTAGTTAGGGATTTCTTTCTTTTAAAGCTAACTAGAGAGTTACTTGATATTTACGAATATTTGAGACATCCCACAAAAAAGTTCGCTGAATTGCACAAGCCATGCTACTCGTATAAAACTACCATCGACGCTTAAAATAGAAGAAGTAGTTTCTCTGCCTACACTTTAGTGCGTCGAATCACGCTCGTATAGTAGCACGAGTATTTAAAGATCATAACATGTACAAATCCGCTGGTCCAAATGGTATATTTCACCCGCCTCTGAAGAAGTGTTCTTCCACTCTTGCAAAATAACTGCGTAACCTTTTTCATAAATCCTACTTTTTAGCACTCTTTCCGAGCAGGTGGAAAACAGCATATGTCCAGCCCGTCCTTAAAAGGAATCAAATATTCTTCTTTCTTCTCCTAGAGATCCATTGCATTTAGGTCGCTTCTTTTCAAGGTTATATAAACGGTTAGCTCAGGAAATATCTCAAAACACGAAAACTTCTCAATGACCGGAAGTACGGTTTTCGTAGCAATAAATCTACTGGTGATTTGATGGCATGTCTCACCGTAAAGTGGAACCAAAACATACATCCATCAATCAAAGATTGAATCTGGTGAAAGCAAGATAGTTGCACTTGATATTTTTAAGGCATTTGACAGAATTTGGCGTCAGGCTCTTTTGTCGATAACGCGTGCATTTGAGATCAACGACTCACTTCTTCAATTACTGGATTAGAAATTACCTCTCGGAACGTTTAATTCAAGTTATCGTGGATGGGTTCAAGTCTGATATTCACAAAATAAATGCTGGTGGGCTTTGCTTTTCATATTCGTTCCCGGATTCACGTCCATGTTCTTCGGATGTAGAACGGGAAGGGCATCGTATGTTAAGCCCATTAAATTCCGATCTTAACAGCATATTTAATTGAAAAACTATCAACACAATTGCTGTGTGCTGTTGTTAAAGCGAAATTTAAACACACATCCATTACCCATGAATGGCACTTACATATATCGTCGAAACCGAACAATTTTCCATTCCCGGTATGTATGTCAGTGACAACTTACGTTGTCACGTTGACCACATATTCGATCCAATTATGATGTGAAATATCTAGGTTTCTACAAACGATGTGAGAAATACTTTTCCCCCTCTGATCTGTCCTCAATATATAAGGGATTCATCTGCTCAAAATTGGAGTACAATGCTCACATCTGGTCAGATGGATCTACTCGTAAAACACCTGCTAAATAGGATTCAAAACCATAGCAATAAAACTCATAGGTGATGCTAATATCACTCAGTCAATGGACACCCTCGAACACCGACGAAATGTCTCGTGTCACACTTTGTTCTATCGCTACTTCCACCACCATTGCTCCAGAAAAATCGCCAGTAGCATTCCGCCCCTTCAAAGCTTCAACCATATCACTCATTTCGGACGTTTTCTAAAATATTGTGCACGTTCCTAAGCCGAGAAACTCGCTTACGGAAGGAAGCGCTCTCTATTTTCTAGTCATTGTAATATTCAGACATTTAAAACCAACGAACATCGTTTCCTCGCTTTCTTTCCACCCTTTCCTCCTGTGTGCAAACATTAAACTCTTGTGCGAGCACTAATTAAAAAAACAAAAAAAATCAATTTAAGGTGACTTGGTGCAAAGTCTTAAAACGAAATGTTTCAATGCAATGGCATGGATCAATAAAATCTATCATTAGGTTTAATTGATCGGTTCTCCATACACCAACAGGTATGACGCCATTAAAATATCGGACGATTTCTATTAGTACTCAAGAAATTCCTTGTAATATTTCAATGCCAAGAAAAATGTCGCGCTCTAATTGTTGTCTTTGTTATATCTTTTAACGGCACTTTGTTTGAATGTGCAACAGCTAAACATCATAATGGTGTAAAGGGATCTGTTAGCTGCACCGTAATTGTAAGTTAAAACGTTTGCACTACGGAATTTTTTTGTTTCACCACAACAAAACGAAATGACTTCATTGTTTATGAGCACATATTATGCATTGAAGGGAGTCTTGGATAACATACCATAGAAGTTTTCACCGTTATTTTAAAGAGCAAATATGACTTATTAGCATATGCAGACTCAGACGAATGCATTTAAATACGAGTAATAATAAAAAATAAGAGTATAATACAATAGCAAAAGGGTTACAGAAATGATTTGTTACGATACAAAAGTCTTGCAATTATAAACTTGCATAATACTGAAATAGTAGAATCACTACAAACTTATTTTGTTTTGTACATTTTCAATATTTTTACTAAGATCAAACGATCGGTGCTATTAAATTTTGAATTGGCAAGAAGGTAATTTCGTATTTTTTTATTATGGAAAAAACTGTTCTTTTCTATATAAAAAATTAATTTTAATCAATTATATATTTTCTTTTTTGTTCGATGACCTTCTGTTATCTTTCATTCCATGCTCATAGAACTTGTGTCACTTATAAGCACCAAACTGAACTAATTACAATTGCAGGTCACCATACTTGATGAAATATATAATAATCAAAGAGTTTTGCAAACTTCAAAACGAATAGAAATCTGTTGATGTAAAGTCGGTGCTATACGATTTACCAAAGTTCAATAATTTTTCAGAACTTACCAAAGATGTACATATGTGGTCTAGCGTTGTTAGTGCGGAACGCGATTCCTTTACGATTTGCCAATTTTGGCCATTTTTCGTTGATTGCTTTTCCAGTTTCATTAGATATTTACAGTAATCATCTGAATTAATCATCTGGGATCCTTTGAAGCAACTCAAAATACACCACACCTTAATAATTTTGCCAACTATAATAATATAACTTTTTTTTGAGACAGTTCAGCTTTCAATGACAATGATCGTTTTCGATTGATGTTGTTGTAGGCGACCCAATTTTCAATACAATTGACGATTCGTTTCAAAGAAAAAGAATTTCATTGCGTTTGAGATGCATATTGCAAATATTGATTCATTGTGTTAAGTTAATCTCTTTCAATTCATCTGAAGTCCAAATATCGATCTTTTTTACGAATCCAAGAAATCCTGTGTGTGATGCATTTAACCTCTCTACAATCATATGGAGACCTAATTCAATCATGACTAGGATTTGGTCATCATCAAATTCAATTGGACTTCCCGAATTTTTTAAACCTTTAGTTTTTAGCTTTCTGGTCTTTACCGAAATAGTAAAGCAAAATATGTCAAAAATGTTGGTTTCAGTAATCCATCTTAAAAATGAAATTAATAAATACAAGTAAAATTAAGTTCGATTTGCTTCCAAAGTAAGCTTAAAGTGACAGCTATCAAATGTCAAAAGAAAAAAACTCATGGCATTGACAAAAGCGAGAATCAACAAATATAACACAATATACGAGGGCGGGTCAATAAGTCCGTGACTTTTGGAATAAAACCCAGATTTTTTGAAAAAAAAATAATATTATTTTTCAACGTAGTCTCCCCTGAGCTCTATACACTTTGTCCAACGCTTCTCCAATTTTTTTATCCCTTCCAAAAAAAATGATTTGTCGAGGTCCTCAAAATAGGCCTTTGTTTGCGAGATGACTTCATCATTGGAGACAAATCTTTTTCCACCAAGCCATTTCTTCAGGTTTGGGAACAAGAAGTAGTCGCTCGGAGCCAAATCTGGAGAATAGGGTGGATGAGGGAGCAATTCATAGCCCAATTCATGGATTTTTGCCATGACAACTGCACATGTATGCACCCTTGCATTGTCTTGGTGGAAAAGAACTTTTTTCTTGGCCAAATGAGGTCGGTTTTTTTTTCAAATCGTCATTGAATCGGTCCAATAAGTTGGCATAATATTCCCCATTGATTGTTCTTCCCTTTTGAAGGTAGTCAATGTGGATTATCCCGCGTGCATCCCAAAAAACAGTCGCCATAACTTTATTGGCTGACAAACCCACCTTGGCCTTCTTTGGCGCCGATTCACCCTTAGAAACCCACTGTTTTGACTGTTGTTTGTTCTCTGGTGTGTTGTGATGGATCCATGTTTCGTCCACGGTTACAAAACGGCGCAAAAACTCCTCCATATTGCGATTAAACAACGCCAAACCTTCCTGTGAAGTTGTTACACGATTGCGTTTGTGGTCGACTGTGAGCAAACGCGGCACCCATCTTGCGGAAAGCTTTCTCATGCCCAAGTGATCATTCACAATTGAAACCACTGAGCCATGCGAGATCCCTACGGCTTCCACAATCTCTCGCACTTTCAATCTTCGGTCAGCCAACACCATATCGTGAATTTTTTCGATTGTTTCGGGTGTAGAGACCTCAACTGGGCGTCCAGGACGTTCGGCATCTTCAGTGCTTGTACGGCCACAACGAAATTCAGTAAACCACTTTTTTACCATTGAAATCGATGGTGCAGAGTCCCCATAGTATTTATCAAGCTTAGCCTTGGTCTCGGTAATGGTTTTTTTTCGCAAGAAATAATGCTTAATAAGCACACGAAATTCACTTTTTTCCATTTTCTCCTCAAATTAGTGAGTAGTCTGATAAAAATAGCTGTCAAACACAAACTAACTGACGCAGCAAGTTTAAATTTTGACAGGAGTCAACTGACAGATGCCTGTTGACAGGAGCAGTGTTGCTGTTTCAGTAAAGAGGTCAGAAATTCAAAAACTCACGGACTTATTGACCCGCCCTCGTACTTATAAAAACCCAAATTAATTTCTTACCAACCAATACGTTAGTTAAACGTACATATGGTATGTATTGGAGTTCGACTCTGAATCCTTCCACCGTTTTATATCTTGAGTGAGAAGCTCACAGTTCGTAAAACAAATTTTGTTTCATCCCCAACGATTTAATGCTTGAACAAGGTATGTTATCCTTCTTGACTTCTAACAGAGCACTGGCTTGTCCATTTGATTGAAATGTCAAAGGATACTCGTATATTAGTATTACCTTCCCGTACCAGAGGTTCTTGATATGTTAACATTTGTTTTCGCCCAGCCTAGGTATATTTTCAAACATTGTATAGGTAGACTTAGCTTTGCCTGGCAATTTTTCTCTTTATTTCAATGTTAAACTTATCTGAAAGAATTTAAACGCTATAGTTAGGACATCGTTCATGTAGATGTAGATCTTGTCAAGGTCTTCGTTTTTTCCTTTATGGTGATATGAGCGGACATTAAGCAGACTTGGTTGAATTTAACTTTGGTGTGGTCTGTTAATAGTTGTTCGAATGGCAGATCCCTATTTACTCGTAAATAAAGAGAGTGTTTGCGAGTGTCGGCATCAATGTAGAGCAGATTCATTGATTCTTAAATTAGGTACAAAAATTATATTTTAAACGCATGCTGTTGACAAACGCCACATGGGCACAATACCCCGGCGTAAAATCCCGGACATTTCAAATTCATTTTGTATCGATCCTTTGAAAATAAATAAATAAATTTTAAACTAAATATGAATGAAAAAAGGTTATTTCGAAACTGGTAAGCACTAAAAAGCAGAAAAATAAAATATATTGTTATGTCACAATTTCGCGGGCACCTCCGAAAATGAAATCTTTTACCTCCCGCTTTTCGACGTCGTAAAAAATTTTTAGTTACTCTCTCACTGTGAACAAAATAGCAATGTTAACAATATAGTTGTGGAAGAGAGCAGGTCTTAATCCACCCCGTAGTGTACCGCTCATATCATTCCTTCTTTTGTTATAGCCATAATCGATGCCATAGGAATTGGATGAAAAGCGGATGCTCATCTAATGGGTTTGAGTTAATATCATAGGAACCATTTGAGGACGGAGTAGCTAATACACCTATTTGGAAGCCAATGACCTAGGACTATGTTAGCAATTTTTCAATAGTTTTGAAGGGGTTCATATTCAATTAGATTTAAGCGACCTACGTAAATTACCAAGTTGTTAATATCTGCCCAAAGAAGGCCGCGTAATGTAAGTAAAACAAATAAATCAACTGCTTGAATCCGTGCAAAGTGACTTTCGCAGAAGGGAAACAAATCCTGAGTTATATACACCAGTGTGGGTCTACGAAGGTAAGGTAAAATAATTTTCTGATGTGCGGGCTTGATTAACTTTTAGCCCATCGTTTTACGAATCCCTGTGCAAAGTTAGCTTTATTAATGGTGTCATCAATATGGAGGAAAAAAACCATCCCTCTTTCATATGACATCCAAGTCGCATAGTGAAGTGACAGAGGCAATAAATTCATTACTAATTAAATAGGTCCTTGAGAAGGTGGAACATAGGAATACGCTTTTGCGAATAAATGACAGCTTAACGTTTGCTGGCTTGACTGAAATGCGAGATTTTTTGATAACGAAATGTATATCATTGATTGTCAAGGCCAACAACCGTGGCGGCTTCCTGAAGATATCTTATGTAAATGTAGCTGTAATCGAACCCGTTACAATTTTGCTACATAAAATCTTCATTTTAACGCTGGCAATCAATGGTTTTCATTGAAGGCCCTTGGTTTTGAAATACGTTTGTTTTCTTTTCCATGCGAAAGTCTAGACTTTGGGGTTCTTTATTGGACAATTTTCGAAAAGAGGTTATATTTAAATACTTTTTCGCGGTAATTACTTACATATATCATACATATATAACTCATATGTAAAATTCACAACATCATTCTGGCAGTCTGTAGAGAAATCCTCTGGCATGATGCGATAGATAGTTAGACATTATAACTTTTGAGAGCGTCAAGTAGGAAGTCAAATACAATTCACCATAATAGAGGACAATAGAAGAGCTATGATGTAGCCCTACAAGTAGGCCATGTTTACCTCCGCATATTGATCAAAAGCAGCATACCCAGCCTCCATAATTAATCTGTGGACTATATTTAATCTTTCTCTTTCCAACTATTGGAATTACGTGAAAGATGAAATAGAAACTTCTTTATACCATAACACACATACTGTGTGAATGCGAGGCAATATCACGTAGTCGTAGAAAATTTTTAGGGAAACCTAGAGGAAACGGACGGCACGAACTTTAAAGTCCTTCTTGGCTTTTGCAGGGAAATTGGGTGTTTCACCAGGGCGACCGTTCAGGTTTTTTCCACTTGAAGACAAATTCGAATGGTTCCACAGGGATCGCGATGGGCCCGTTTTGGAGTCTGATATCTGTGTGACGGCATATGCATCATACCCCTGTTTAACCTAACCTAACTTCTTTATATCATAGATTAACTGATTTTGAGCGCCTAAATTGGCTTTGTTTTAAGTACGAGTATTTTGCTTGGAACCTATAAAATCCATACGTCAGCCGCACTCGAGAAGATTACAATCGTTCTTGTGAGTATTATATATCTTTCGCTTATTCGCGCCTCTAAAAGCAGTAGCCCAGGTATAATCAATAAGACCACGGTCGTTTTTACGAGTACAATGTGGAGCACATAAATTTTTATGTCAAATGCTCCATTTTATTGGCCCTATTACTACGAATGTAGATTAAAGGTTGTTATTCCATTTAGTAACCTATTTAACATTTTTGTTAATATTTCGAGAAATTAGCTGGTTTACTTACAAAAGTCATTGTATTACATTGACTCCGATTTTCAATGCAATCACAGGTTTATAAAAAAGTGCTTTATTGCTTTTTCAATGAAGCACTCTTGTAATTGCGTTCCTGTGGAAATCAAACATTGCATTTTAACCAACGCAATTAACAGGGATTATTGTATATGTATTCATATTGCTTGAGGGATCAGATGAAGATTCGATATTTCAAATATATTAGCAAAACTTTAATTTTGAAAATTTCAACATTATGATCTTTTGGACACACAATACCATTAACTCTGTAATAACTTTGAATGAGTTCATGAAACAAAATGCTAAGGCCCTATTACCTCTAATCTCGTTTTGTTGACTTTATATTTTTAGATATGTAGATACATACACACATACATATGTATTATATATGAATTCACGAATTCAAGAGAAAAACTAAATTGCAAACATATTCACGAACACAATAATTGCTTAAATGTGCTGTTAACGTAAATTTACCATCAACGTACGGCAGCATATGTTTGTGGGTGTAGGGATGATTGTAACCTTTCTCAGTATCCTGCCTATTCAAACTTAACATCACAACCATCCTCCCAAAACACTTACTGACTTAACGCATTGTAAATTTCACAACAAATCTGCGCATTAGAAAAACACTTTCCACGTTAACCTCCCTACCCAGTGCGATGGAGCTTGTTCGTTTGGAATTTGTACTCGTACTATCGCTTGCGTGTGTGCTGGGCCTATATCCATGTCTCATTTGCTTCCGCGGCCTATGTTGGGGAAAATTATTTTGAGATTTGCCAGCGAAATAAATTATTCAGGATTAGTGTTCGGTTTGGGATAATAACAATGTAATAGGCGTCAATGGATTCCCATTCCAGGTTACAAGAGGTGCTCTCTAACTTTGGCTTCCCGGCAATTATTTCACTCTACGCACTTTGTAATTGTTCCTATACATATGTCAATGTATGTGGGAAGCTGTTCGCTGCTCGGTGGCCTATTTAGTTTGAACTGGCAATATTGCAGGGGCTATGTGAATTGTAATTTGACACAGCAAATGGAATCCTTACGCAGAAGGGTTATACCACTCACATATATATGTACATATAATCATATACCTTCGGAAAGGGTTTTGGTGCAAATCAAGTTAATGAAATTCAAAAATCTGTTAGTTCGCATTCGTAATATATTTCTAGTATTTTAATTATTAGCTTAGTGTGCCTCAGTGTATTCTATTTAGATAAAAGTTATTGCATGCAAGCTATCGAAGCAAGAGCTAACAGTATTCGACCTTTCTCACTCCCCTGAGATAACAGCTGCCTGGTTTCTGCGCTATCTAGCTCGCCTTACAGCTTTCTGTAAACTTAATAAACAACTTATTTAGCCGTAGTAAAAAAGCGCAAAAGAGGCTATGAATCCCTAAAATAATAGTCTTCGATGTTATTTTCCCAGAACTTCTTATATAAAAGCCCGGCAACAAATCATGAAGCTTTCCCAAATGATCTGGTAATTATATTTTGCAAAAACAAAAAACATAATTCAATAAATCTCAGCTTTGAACAGCAAGTAGATTTGAGTCATATTGCTGAGGCATTTCTGACGATCTATTTTTATCTGTTTTGTGCCCATCTCAGTTGATTATTATTTTAGCCCAGGAGGAATATGCCGGTCGGATATTTAAGCACAGTAAATTCGTGTTTCAAAAAAATTCCTCCATAGATACTCACCTTATATAGTAGGCACCCTGTTAGTATTACAAGTACTATTTTAAACTTTACTTTTAAATTTAAACTTTCTCTTTTTGTATTTTATAAACTTTTAAATTTCTGGCGCAGTTAATTGTGATGACCAACTAAAATAAGTCAGCGGTCCATAATCAGATTATGATCTTTATATCACATAAAAGTTCATAATCTCATTTAAGTTTTGTGGCACACATGTACCCTTACTTTATGATGGCCAGGTATTTTGTTGAAAATCTATATTCTCTATATTTTCTAACTGATATCTACAGCGGATTTCCCTAAAACCGTCACGTAAATAAGCTTTTAAACTTCTTATCAGGACTTAATATTTGAGTTGGTTGGTGTCGTGCTAACGTAATCGACGCTAGCGCAAAGAGACTGGATTCGATGACTCGACGACACGACGACACTCTCCAAAATTGAAAAATGTTTATAGAGCGCTACTCCAATTGTAACACAATTGAAAAATTTCGCTAACATATGGAAAAATAAGCGTCGTTGAAACCTGTTTTGAGGAAGATTTTTCGGGAGAATCTTGTTTTACATGGTTACAACATTCAATTGCTGCAAAAATTGAAGCCAGACAATCAATCGCTGATTGGGCCCTTGAACAGTTGGAAGTCGATCTACTCTTTTATCGTAATTTTTTTTCATTGGTGAGGCTCACTTCTTTGTCAGTGGCTTTGTTAATAAGTAAAAATGCCGAATTTAGAGCGACGAAAATCTATAGGTGATACATCTCCTACCGATTCACCACGAAAATTGCACTGTTTGGCGCGGTTTATGAGCTGGTGGCATGGCATTATTTGGACCGTACTTCTTAGACAAATTAAGAAAATCGAAATATCGCCGTCAATGGCGCCTCGTTCCGAGGCATGATCAACTAATTTTCGTTTCCAAAAGCGCCACATGCCATACTGCTAGCGAAACCAACGAGTTATTAGAATAAGTGATCGATGACAACATTATCTCCAGAAATAGATCTGAGTCCAGACCTCTAAGATCATGCGATTTAACGCCACTGAACTATTTTCTGTAGGAATATTTGAAGCCGTTGGAACATGCGGACAAGCCAACAATGATTTCAGCCTTGGAAGCCTTGGATGCGGCCTCGAATGTTCGAAAAAGTGGTGGAAAATTGGAGCACTAGGATACAGTTCTTAAGTGGCTCCTGAAGGCCATATTCCCGAAACCATTTTTGGTCATCAGTGTGTGTGTTTTATTTCAATTTCAAATGTTACAGCTCTTTATTTGTTTATTATAATTTACTTTTTGTTGCAGATAAGTGACAATTAAAGTAATTTTCGTAGAGGATGTCAGACAAAACATAGTCTACTTTTAAGTAAGGGGACTATATTATGGAGTATTTTACACTGCAATTCAGTTCCAACCATTTATATTTGACGGTCATTATCTCTGCTTGGCAGCCAACTTCAGACTTTTATTTAACTTTTGTAATTTTGGTGTACAGGTGCGGTGGTGGAGTTTTTAAAGAAGGCTTCTGGATAATCTTTTGAGCTACAGAAAAAATGTATATACAAACATAAAGACCTACATCATTCCTCTCAAATTTTTCCTCACCTTTGTGACCTATTTCTCATGTTGGCATAATCGAAAATGTTCTTTCATCGTTCATTTGTTTCGTTTAATTTCCAATTTTAACATTCCACAATTAAAAAAAAAAAAACATATACAATCATAGTAACGGCCGTGGTATTGCCTTTATTGGAAAGATAATTAGTGTTTTTTTTATAATTTGCGCGCGCTTAAGGCATCTAAGCACCCTTACAATTCTTGCACACAGAGCGGGCGGAGGAAAATCAGAGGAAAGTGAGGTACCCATAAACGTTGGTTTTAAATGTGTGAAGGTTATAATGACTAGGAAATAAAAAGCTAGGCAGGAATTTCCATAAGCGAGTTGTACGGCTTAGGAACGAATCGCGATATTTTAGAGTACGTCCGAAAGTGGGCTTGTGAGTGTACTGATATAGCGAGACGGGTGTTACTGGTGGTGGAAATAGCGATAAAACAGAGACACGAGACATTACGTCGGTGTTCGATGGTGTCCACTGTCTGAGTGATATTAGTATCACTCTTAAATCACTTGACTAAACTTAGACATTTCGCAGCAATTTTGATGACATCAAATATGTGGTCATTGTAACCTAAGTTGTCATTGACACACATATCGAGAATGGATAGTTTTTCGGTTTCGACGATATAAGTGCCATTCATGGCCAATGGCTGGGTGTTTAGATTTCGCTTTAACGACAGCAGACAGCATGGTACTTTGGAAGCATTAAGTTCTCATGATTCCCCAATTAGTTATAATGTTAATATCAGGATTTAGTGAGCTTAACATACGCTTCACTTACTGTTTTACAGCCGAAGAGCAGGGACGTGAGTCAAGGAAAAAATATGAAAAGCAGAGAGTACTGTCGTCAGTAAAGGAATAGCATATATTGGATTAGAAGTAGCAGACAAGAGATTGTTGATGAAAATTAAAATTAGTGCCGGAGACAGAACGGAGCCCGGAGCACACCAGCATTTATTTAGTGAATTTCAGACTTGAAACCAGCTAAGACAACTTGAATTGAGCATTCCGAAAGGTAATTTCTAATCCATTGAGGAAGAAAGTTGTTGATTCCAAAAGCACGCATTTTCGACAAAAGAGCCTGATGCCAAACTTTGTCAGTGAAATATCAAGTGCAACTATCTTGATTTCACTAGATTTATGTACGTTTTGGTCACTTTTCAGTGTGACCTGTCATCAGATCACCAATGAACCTGTTGCTGCGAAAACCGTACTACCGGTTATTGAGAACTTTTCATGTTTCGAGATATTTCAGCGTTTATCAGCGTCTCCATGGCCTTAGAAAGTAGGGACGTAAGTGGAATATTCCTAATGAGTACGCTTGATGAAAAAGTTTAGGCAGTGGTTTTGCCAGAGTGGAAGAACTTTACGTGCCCTTTTTACTTGCCCTTTAAGTGCCCTTGCTACTACACGAGTGCGGAAGTGGATTCGTCCCATTGCAGATTTGTCGCACTTAAGTGTAGGCGGAGACAAAGAACTATCTGAAAGTGTTGAGCCGGCCGCAAAGTGTGCAGGAAGCAGATTGATCTTGTCCAAAGAGCCGACAGCTGGAATGTCATTATAAATGAGCGTTGGGATGGAGGACGGGGCAGAGTTTCTAATATTTTTAACGAACGCCCAAGAATTGTTACTACTTTTGAGATATTGTAGTATTTTTGGCCTCAGTTTTGGGTCGTATTGAAATTTCATACGCTTAAGAGAGACGTTACAGGCATCTGATTATATATGATTTCGGGAATATAGCTAGCCCCTATGACAGTCAAATTTTGGGCCACTTAGTCTCGAAAAGAATAAAGTTTCCTAACTTGGATTTTCTGCATTTGCTATCTTAAACATTTTTAATACGAGTAACATCCCAAGTAGTTTTCTAGTTTGAATATGATTTTTAATTCTTTCTTAAGGTGCTTAACCTTAAAAGTAGAATTTCATCATGCTGATAACAAGTGTTAATTATTTCATAGTAACGTATTCAGCAACTACACTTCTCCTCGGACAGGCAAATTGTTTTGGGTTCAACGCGCCAAGCTTTTATCCCCTCAGAACATTATTCCTTTGGTTTCGTTTGAAAGTGAGAGATACGAGCCTCTTTATTGCATCCATTCCCTAATCTGTAGTCATCTGCTGCAGACATTTGTTCCGGCGTTTGCATTGTTTTCATGGATTGATTTCAAGCATAACTTTCAAGCCTAACTTTCCAGTATCATCGACTCCAGACTTGAAATAGGACTGTCATTGGTTATCATAGATATGTATGTTACATACATTCACATGTTTTATATATGAAACAGGCACACTGAGAAGTGATTGTGCGTCACCTCCTTAATTGCGGTAACGTTACTGCTTGCCAAGTATTGCAAGAATTTAAGTCAGTCGTAAAGCTATTGAATAAGAATTCTATGGCTAATTCATATGTAATTTGTCAACAATCACCAGGATAAACATACTCCTATCCTAAGCTATCACTTATCCATCCGTTCACTATTTAAATTATCAGCTGATGTTTTCAAATGCAACAACGCCAACAACAATCTTGCACTAGCGTTTCCTATGTGAAAGAAACAGATTATGCAGATTACTACTGCAAATATTGTGCGGTATTGATATATAAATAGGCATTCGTTCGCATTTAAGATTACTTCGGGAATACTGAAATTGTCTTCAAAAATGTATATACATGTAAATATGAATGTTAAAATAAATATAAAACCAAACTCTCTATTTGTTCGTCATTACAAACCAACATTAAACACTCTTGTGTATGTACTTTACATATGCAGATGTTTTTTTTTTCCTGGAACACTCTTGAATGGTATCCTCATCCATGTCCTCGAATTTATTAAAAATAATAATTTAAACCTATTTATTTATCACCTACGATTGCACAAAATACAAAATCCCATTGAAAATTAAAATCCACCCAATATAAAAGAGAACTCTAAGGAAAATGTAATTGTATCCAAATTAAATGCTTAATTGTGGTTATTCATACTAAAACGCTTGCAGGTCTACAATAAACCCAAAAACCCGTTGCTTGCTTAACTCCCCGGTACATTCCTTCGGAATCAATTCCATGTTTAATTTCTTTATGCACCAAAGTGGACGAAGTACAGCATAATGACACTAGGTATTGCAATTTTTATTTGCGCATAAAACCAATAAAAAATTCAAAAACTAAAAAAAGTATATATGTACGAGTATATAGTATAGGTATTTGTATGCTGCGTTAAACCAGCCATCTGGTACAACAGCCAGTTTTAATTACCCACAATTAGGCGCCTAATGAACTATACACAGGAAACACAAAAATTTACGCGTCGTTTCTAATTGGAGCATGTACGAAATCGTAAGCCCGGCACATCCCTCATTATCGACGATGCTGCATTTCTATAGGATGGGACTTTTTTTTGGGTATGCAGTAGTGCTTAAAACACTTCCATGGCCAAAATTTGTATATGACAAGATACGAGTATCAATAAGAAAATAGTTTACAAGCTCTCGGTACAAAGTGCAATATTACATACAAAACATATGTACCCAGATCCATACTGGCATGATCAAAGGAAATATAACTAAAAATAAATAAATTATAGTATATATGTAGATACATATGTATATAGATGGATCTGATTAAGTTGCTCAATAGTAATCTAATTACTTATGTAGATGTTACTTACTAAAATTATGATATAAGTTCAACATACAAGGCAGTCCAAATAGCCATGTTATTAGCTAATTGCTTCTCGTTAACAAGTTCGGGTTGATTTGCGTCCTATTCCACAGGATTGCGCATGAATTATTTGTTTGCTGTATGGTGTATACATAGAATCAGGTAGTTGCGTGGTACAGTCGCCAATACTGGGTTCAAAACTCGCCCAACACCAAAAAAGCTTAAAAACTAATTCACTTTTCTGATGCCAGCACCCAGTTTTTTTTTTCAGTTTCTATGCATTTTTTTATTTATGTCACTTAAATTACTCTTACTTGCTAGACAAAAAAAAACGCTTAAAAATTAGCTTAAATAACTTAGAAATATCTTATTATAACTTACTGGCCCCATGCGGGCACTCTAAGTTAAACCTAACCCTTAAACTATGTCTTTCGACGTATCTTACAGTCCAATTTTATTTGTATTTTAACATTAATTAATACTAAAACTAAGAAAACATTTTTTAAAAAAAAACTTAGTTCCATGACCTTTTTTGTATTTTATTATAAAACTTAAAACTAAAAACTTACAGACTACCTAAAAATAAATCTTAATCTACTTAACCTACTTACATTTAACACAAATATAGCCATACAATATATATATGTATATACATAATATATATATACTAAATATATAAATACATGTAAACATATATATATATATTTTTTTTCATTTTTTTGTTTTATTATTTTTTTTTTCATTTTTTTTTTGTATTTATGTATTTTTTTTCTTAAAAACTATCTTAATCATACCTAAAACTATGTAAGCCGGCCAAGACTAATAAAAATTGTCAGACGACCGACTTTGCTTCCTATAGAGCTACCTAATACTGGAAGAATTGGACGACGAAACTTCCCCTCCTTCAACTAGCCACCAAAATTGTTGGTGCTGCCGAGCAACATCCCTCATGTCGCTACTCCCTACCGACCTACTGAACCGGAGACGCTCCGCACTGCCATGTGCAACGTCTCTATCGTAGTTGAGTCGCCTGTCTGCAGCTGTTCGAGCGACGTGGAAGATTAGCGGCACCGCCAAACTGTCCTGGATCAGACCTTTACTATCTAGATAGAGGAACGCTTCTGGAGGAATGAAGCCGTCAAAGTGAACTCTCTCGTGATGCATATAATTGGGGTAGAAAGCCCCGGAGATCAGGTTGTTCGATGAGGTCATTGCTCTTGCAATGTGCCTCCGAGTCAACTTAATGACGAAATTGTCCACTCTTATTAGGTTCGCCCTATTGTACAGGACCTCGTTGGGATAGAATTTTATGTACTGAGACTCTGGTGTTCTGTATAAGCGAAGACAAGTCCTAAGACAAGCCCTCTCAAACACCCGAATCTTTTCCAATAAACTTGCTCTCACATTGAACCACACGGGAGATGCCAGCACCCTTTCAGAGGGCAATGGCCGAACTTCGTAAATCTATGGGAGAAATCCCCCACTCTTCGGTCGTTGGAAGTCGACCCATCTCAGTGTGCGAGGAGGCAATTTTAATTTTGAGAGTATTGATTAAAAACCCATTCACAGTGCACCAGTCGTCGATCACACCTAGGACTGCCTACAATTCAGAGCAGACAGCCGTTAGGCATTATCCAACAGAGAGTACAACTACTTAATCTGCACATGCCTAAGCGTCGTCGTAGATATAGGCGTAGACGAACCAGATGCATAATAGCGGTGTGAGAGGACGCTGGACTTTCTAACGGGCAACCCGTGTTTACCTCCAACATTACATATCGGTGGCATCGCAATAAGGCCCTATTCACCAGAACTCCTATTATCCACAAAACAAGCTATTCGCCTACGCCTTGGTATCTGGACGATTTATATATGCTGTCAAAAGCTGTTTTGTCGAATGGTTCCTCATATGGATGGAAATTTCTTTCATTTTGCCCACCAGATTTTGAAACTCAGGCTTGGAGGGTCTTCCATTGTTGAATTTTTGGCAGAGGATGTATTCGCAAATGAGTTTTGCGCCACTGAAGCCCGACCACCGGATTTATTCCTGTATTATTGGAATCTCCTTGGTAATCTTGGCACTTATCTGGCTCTCTAAATTAAGTCCAGGACTATAGAGGTATGTATATGCACGCTTTCCGCTATTCTAAATGTTTATGAATGTATCATAAGAAGTAAAAAGTAAGTATTTAGTTTTATCAGATTTCAAGCATGATTTTGTTCCAGATCGCCCGACAACATCTAATTTTGTGCACTTACATCTTTGGTAATTGATATTATTGAAAGTATTGTTTCATATATGGCAGATTAAAACCGCAAGGCTTTTGATTCTGTGAGCTATGTGTTTCTGATAAAAATAAAAATTGTAATTTCATTTAGCGATGTATTGTAGAAGTAGTAGCTTTTAGAATATCTGTTTTATAGAAATTGTTAAAGATTAATCTCTTGCACTTCCGACATTCCACGAGGAAGTTATTTAGGATAGTATTATTTGAAACTACATGCCTAGATATTGCATTAACTCTTGCATTATTTTCGTGCGCATTTTTTCATATGCGGTAGACTAAAACAAGAAGTATTGAGCTTCCGACACGTGAGCGTACGTCTTATAACAATCCGCATCAGGGCTAAATTCGCTTACATAAGGCTAATACGCACCCATGTCCCTACGGAAGACTCCGACGTTGCCAAAGAGTATTTATACGTTTTATTGTTGTATCTAGCAAAGCTTGCAATCTTACTTCAGCAGAAACATCAGTCAAATGCTTCTTATACAGGGTAGAATTCTTTCTTTGCCTCTTGAACTAAATAGTAAGCCGGGTATACATTTGCATTCATGGTTTTAAGCTGCTGGCGCATATTTTTGTACCGAAAAGTACTTAATTTTGTGTTCACCATCAGCATGGAGTGGCCGTGGTGTAGTGGTACTAGCAATCGCTTCTCACTCGGAGGGTCAAGGTTCGAATCCTACCCATTGACAAGTTTTTCAAGTTTCTCATTTGTGTAATTGGAACTCAGTCAGAAAAATTCTGCGTGTGAAGGCATAACACTGATACGTAGATTTGGCTGTTGTAGAGTTTCAAGCACAAAAAAATACTGTGAACTATAAACTTCGAATCACTCTGAGTGAGTGATCTCCACCCCTGGAGAGCGAATGTCGAAACCAAACACACCTGAGTTTCAAACCACTACAAAATTGCTTTCTCCTCCTTCTACCTTTCCGCCCGCGCCATGACAACAGTAAAAGGGTATCAACCCCTTAGGCGCGCGTAAATTATAAAAACAAAAAAGAGAGCAAAGGCGCTTCCTCTGGAGAGATGATTTTAGTGGACTCATGCTGAGATAACCCAGCCATTTTTTTATTTTGGTAGCCCTTGCAGGAGAATTAAGATCAAGCTCTTTAATCAGATTTGCTGCATCCCTTTTACCAGCTGATCGTAAAACCACTTCTACCGCAGCAGCAATTTCACTTGACGTTCTAGTGCTTACAAGTTCATGTATTTTTCGTTTTTGTACGTTGGGTGCACATTCGTCGAACAATTTTGAAGGTCGTCAACGATGCGGTTTCGTACTTGGTGTTGGAACTTCGTTGTAGAAGTATCTCGGTAACTACGTCCCCAACTTGCTGAAATTTTGTAATTGAGAGAGCTTACATAAATTTGAAACCTAGGAAAACTCATCATGTCCGCAAGACCGAAGCTTTTCATTAAAAAAAAATAAAAACTTCATTAAAAAAAAATAAATGTCTAAGGGGTGAGCACTCAAAAGCAAAAACTGGAAATTGATTCTGACAAATAAAACATAGGAGAAGATATTCAGCACTATTAAACGAGGGATACATGTGGATACATTTTTAAAACTCTTCACAAAGTCACAAACACACAAAAAAAAACACAAGACGTGAAGCTATCAGACAAAACGCAGACAAAGGTGAAGACCTTTTCAAGTTCACAAAAATTCTTACTCACTTTGAAAACTTAGAACATAAAAAAAAATTATTGGGCTAACTTGATTATTTTATAAGACACGCAATGATCAATTGGACCCGAAAAATGCAACTATTTTAAAAATAAATTTTGCTCAAGTTAAGCTTCTGTTTGTGATGTCGGTGAACGGTAAATACAGTTTTCATTTTTTTTTGTTAACATGGTATTGTCTGAGATTCTACCTTTCATATCATACCAAAATATTATCATTTGGACCACTTTGATATTCAAAATAAAGCTCCGATGAAAGTACATATTTCACACATCTACACACTGTGAGGCGGGACGAATTATCAACATGACGGTCTCCGGATCATGAAACTCCTACAGGACACTGAAGTCCAAATCGATAGCCATGATCTCTTCATCAATTTTAAGGCCGCATACGACAGCATAGGTATATAGAGACGAGCTATGTGGAGTCATTTCTTTTCTTTTTTTTTTTCTTTTTTTTTCCTTTTTTTCTTCTTTTTTTTTGTTATAATTGGCGCGCGCACATAGATACCGATCTGCGTTGGTTTTAATAAATGTTTGCAATTATAGTGACTAGGAAATAAAGAGCTCGACAGGACATTCCATAAGCGAATTGTATGGCGAATCACGATATTTCAGAGTACGTCCGAAAGTGGGCTTGAGGGTACACTGATGAGCATTCATAGCGAGACGGGTGTTACGGTTAAAAGTTAGAATGGGTGAAATACTACTGGCAATTTCGGTAGAGCACTGGTGGTGAAAATAGTGATACAACAAGGTGAGACAGGAGATATTACGTCTGTGTTCCAGGGTGTCGAATGACTGTGTAACATTGTCATCACCTATGAGTTTTGGATCCTATCTGATTGTATATTAATGAAATCTAGATACATAACATACTCGTACATACACTTTCAATACAATGTAACAAAACTACATAAACACATACAGATGTAACCTGTTCTATAAATATGAACTCAGTTGTCACAAAACCGTTCAGTCTTCGTAATAAACTCCTGTCATAAACTATAAAAGTAGTTTTGCGTTTCACTTTTTCCCAACAAAGGTTATGGGCCCAGAGCGTTATAGACCCAAACAAATTTAAGAGTGTTAAATGTGTTTTAATCCTTTTATCTATTATTTGGTTAGTTTGTGCGACTAAGGCAAAACCAAGTAAATTTAAGTGGCCAAGATGAGTTCTAGCCTGTATCAAATTGATAAACTCGATGATATCAATTACGACGGGTGGAAAGCGCACATGAAGTCTGTTCTCATACATAGTGAACTATGGGGATATGTTTCCAAAACTATTGTTCAACCAACTGTCGCTGCCGATGCACCCAGTTGGGAAAAAAAAGGCGAAAAGGCATTAGCCACAATTACGCTTTGTCTAAAGTCTTCCCAGCTGTGTCACATAAAAAAAATTTCAATTTTTCTAGTAAAGCTTGGCAAGGACTCGAAGAAGTCTACTGTCCAAATGGCCAAGCGCATAAAGTGACAATTCTTAAGCAGTTGCTTGGTTTGAAAATGGTCGAAAACGGATCCATGTCAGAGCATCTCAATAAATTTCTCGACTTGTCAAAGAAATCGACGGAAATAGATATCAAAGTCCAAGACGAACTTCTCGTCATATTGATGTTGTCTAAAAAATGATGTTGCCAAAAATTACCACAATTTTGTTATCTCAATGGAATCAAGGGATATTCTCCCAACGACAAAAACGCTCAAGGCAATGCTGCTGGAAGAGGCGAAACGACGGGAGGTTGATACATCCATAGGAGAATTACATGAGTCAGCGTTTTTCCAAAAACCGCGAAAGAATTTTGCAGTACATAAGCAGAATAGGAAATATTACAAGTGCCAGAAAAAAGGTCACCTTGCAGCCTCTTGTCCGTCAACACATACAGCAAAAAGGAAACCTACCGCTTCTTTCATCATGTTGAATATAGCAAGTAACTCTCCCTTAAACAAAAACAGTTGGGTGTGGGATAGCGGTGCTACTTGCCATATGTGTTGCGATTGCGACCAGAATATGTTTACATACATAGAGCCACACATGGAAAAAATAGAACTAGCGGGAAATAAATTCATTTGCTCTGAAGGTATAGGAACGGTGAGAATTGAATCAAGGGACAGTGAAATTTCGTTATCAAATGTAATGTATGTGCCGGTACTGCAGTCAAATTTTATTTCTTTTGCGAAAGACGGTTGAAAATAGTTATGTTGTTGAATTAAATAAAAATCACGGAATATTAAGAAATACGTGCGGTGAAGAGATAATGGTAGCAAATAAGCACGGTGAATTTTGTATACTTTTCCCGAATATGTGTGTCGTGACAGTAAAAAGCGATTCGTATATTGAAGCATGGCATAGAATACGAGTATATGGCCATATTAATTTACAAAACCCTGAATTTATCTCCAAAAACAAAATAGTTCGTGGTATAAGCTCGAAAATTACCGGTAAACAATTTCAGTGCCAAGTTTGTTTTAAAGGAAAAAATACTCGAGAACTTTTGGAAAAAATTTAGATAAACAAAGCAAGGGCATTCTTGAAATTATTCATAGTGACATTTGTGGTCCAATGCGAAAAAGTTCAATCGGTGGTTCTAAGTATTTTGCAACTTTCATAGATGATTATAGATGGAAAATTTTTGTATATTTTATTAAACCAAAAAGTGACGTGTTAAGCGTTTTTAAGGCCATAATTTTGTAATTGTGGACAAACGCCAGGGAAAATCAAAATTTTCGGCAAAAGGCTTCGAAATGGTCGGGTATTCAAATGAATCGAAACCCTACAGGTTTTTTGACCCTAAAAGCAGCCAAATTCATACAAGCCGGGATGCAAAGTTCCTGATGCAGTACGAGACGAAATCTGACGACGCAGATTACATTTTGCTTGAAGATGTTTCAGAGAATAATGCTTTGCAATAATTGTTGAAAATGATGTCGTAAGAGATACTGTTGCTGATGGTGATTGTGCTGGCGTTGATCATGTTGCTGGTGCTATAAAGGAACATGTTGTTTCTGCTGACGAGGAGGATGACGTATAAGATGTCTTTGATGGTGCTGGAAATGATGGATTTGCTTCTGCTGAAGAAGAAAATGACATTGAAAGCTACGATCATCGCGTTGGTGCTGAAATTGTTGACAGTGAAGGTGTTGGCCATGTGAGTAATGTACAAAAACTACCATCAAAGGAAATTAGTTTAAAAATGACCTTACGTTCACGCAAGCCGTCGAACTTTTTTCTTCAAAGTGGAGAGTGCTCAGGCAAAGCACTCAGTGTGGAGGAAGCTGTAAGGAAAACAGACGCAGTTAAGTGGAAAACAGCAGTGCAGAAGGAAATTAATTCTCTAGCGAAAAATCGAACTTTTGAATTAGTGAACTTACCGAAAAACCGGCAAGCTATAAAATGCAAGTGGGTTTTTAACATAAAACGCAAGAAGAGTGATGACATAGAAAGATACAAAGCTAGACTAGTGTCAAAAGGTTGTAGTCAGCGTTTTGGAATAGACTACGAGCAGACTTTTTCTCTCGTAGTCAGGTATTCATCTATACGACTCATACTTACTTTATCAGCTGAGTTTGGTTTAATAGTTCATCAAATGGACGTCTCTTCTCCTTATTTAAATGGTGAATTGAAGGAGGAAGTGCACAGCATAAGTGCACAGCATTTAGTGAAGAATCTTGTGTACCACAACAGGACTAAGCACATAGACATAAAAGTGCCCTACATACGTCAGGTGTCCGAAAAAGGACTTATAACTTTGAAATACATATAAGCATTCCGAGTTGTGTTCTATGCTAAGTCTTATACTGTAAACATTTCAAAGATATGAGTATTGTATTTAAAATTGAATTGAATTTGATATAACTATGTTTAATTATGTACAAATATGCAGTTTTGAGAGAAAGGTTGATTGTATATTACTGAAATCTAGATACATAACATTCAATACAATGTAACAAAACTACATGAACACATACAGATGTAACCTGTTCTATAAATATGAACTCAGTTGTCACAAGACCGTTCAGTCTTCGTAATAAACTCCTGTCACAAACCATAAAAGTAGTTTTGCTTTTCACTTTTTCCCAACACTATCTAACAAGTGCAAAGAGGTAGGGACACAATCCTAAGTATACAAGACTATTTCCGAACTACAATATTTTCTCGTGTCTCACTTTGTTCTATCGCTATTTCCACCACCAGCACTATATAGAAATCGCCAGTAATATTCCACTCTTTCAAACTTTTAACCGTAACACCCGTCTCGCTATGAATGCTCATCAGTACTCCCTCAAGCTCACTTTTGGACGTACTCTAAAATATCGAGATTCCTTCCTAAGCTTATGAAAAGTCCTGCCGAGCTATCTATGCCCTAGCAAACATTTAAGTTTCCTTAGCCTGCGAGGCTATAATCACCGCTTGAGCACGTCCTAATTATATAAAAAAATCCTAACTTAAAGTAACTTGGTATGGCGGCAATCGGCAAGTAGAATAAATGTGGCAACCTTAAATTAATGACAAATATTTTGAAATGTAATGTTATGCACATCCAGTGCCTTGCGAATTTCTAGGATCTTCCTTGATCATCTGTTCACTTCACTTCCTTGCTAGCATCTTTAAAGCAGAAATATAAGAAGTTGATCCAGGCAAACTGTCTGCAATAACGGCGATATGCCATGAAGTGCTCAATACTCTTTCACATGCAAACGTAACAGAGTTAGCTCACATCCTAGAGTTATCCCACAATAGCTTTGTGGCCACTGATTTTGAATAGCCGTATCAATTCAAAGCACCCATTCCAATCCCAGACTGCAAAATTACCAGAGGCTACAAAGCTAAGCTAACATTAGATGGAAAACCATTTCACTTGCAAAACGTTAAAGTAATTATGGTAGGCTTCTTTGGAAGGGCAAAAGTACGATGTCAACGAAAAGTCGGATTAGGGCATTCAATTAAACTGCGTTTGGTGACGACGTCTACATAATCTGCGAGGGCGAAAACTCATGGGCTTGTAACCTTTACTTTTTATATCACTGTCTTAACCTTACCAAGCTAAGGCAAAGAGTCTTCAAAAAAAAAAGATCAATATATAATATAAAATACAACTTTCTTGAATAACGTCAAGATCTTTCGCACGACTGACTTGTTATCTTAAAGTAACTTAACATAATACCTAGAACAATACAAAACTTTATACAATGCAGAGTTGATAGTTCACAGTTAACAATCATGTTGTTTTGATTGCCTTGCTAACGCCGCTATTCCCAAACTTTGTCAACCGATGTCTCTGGAGCAATTCTGTTGCTGGGCTGTTCTATGCTGCTGATCTTCTTGGCATTGACAAACAAAAGCCACGCCAAACCAAGCCAAATTTTGTTATTAAGCTGAAGTTTTCCGTTAAGTGTTGATGATGCTTTTGGTGTTGTTACTAAGTCTACCAATACCTAGGTAGGTACTTTGACGATGGTAACAACGATGATGACGGTGCTGATGGTGTTGCTATGCATGGTACCTCTTCCCGTTTCCTGTCGCTTTTTCACTTCATCGACATTTTAGCATTCATAACGAGAAGGGTGTTAAGGAGAGTTTGAAGTGAAAGAACATTATTAGCTACGCAGGAGCACTACTGGTCAAAATAGCGATACAACATTGTGAAATAATGAAAACTTCATCCTTGGTGGATAATATTAGTGTCATTTACAAGTGCCATCGCACGGTTTTGAATGTAAAGGGTGTATGGACTCGTTTCATCGGAGTTCAAAAGTATTTCATGTTGTTTTTTTTTCGTTTCATCAGAGTTAGGAATCACTGCCCAACGAGCCATAAAAAATTCGACTTCGAAAAAACAAATATCAAGGTTGTCCAAAAAATATGTTGTGTATCCTGTTCAATATAACCCAGTATATGAGATTTTAACGGTCTAGAATAAAGTACTAATATAAAAAATTGTCGCTATAAAGAATTTGCTACATTTTTAGATATGTTTAAAAGTAACCACACTCCCTCGCACCCTCATTTAAACTTCCATTAAAGAAAAATATCTAAATCAAATTACAATCATAATGTAGCTGTTATCTACCAAACACTTTGCTCTCCATAAATTTAAAGCTTCCAAACCCATAATATTTTCCCATTATCCTGTCTGTTATCACACATGGCCTTATAAACTGCTACGAATTCATATGAATACGCATTTATGTAGGTGTGCCTGTGCTGCTGGTATAAGGAATTCTTATCATTGTTGCCTCCTCTTCTAAAACTTTCGTACATATGCATACATACGTACGTATATACTTATTTTCCAAAAGACTGTAAAAGAACGCGTTTTGAAGCTTTCTCCTACTTATATCTTTTTCATTTTGGGGTTAGAGAGCAACTTTCCCCTCTTTCTTTAACAAAAACATTAAGAATTGGAAAACTTTTGCTAAACGATCTGTTAATGAACCCTTAATGAATTGAAATAAAGGAGAGACAAAGGCATGCAGAGACATACATATTTATCCCACCAAACGAGCAATAATGGACTTTTCTTCGTCTTTCCCACAGTTATATAGTGAAACTAGTGCGAACCCTGGATACCTAGCCAACAAATTAAAATTTATTAAAGTCCTTTGTTCTTCATTTGGTGTGTTTGCACAATCACACACAAAGGTAGCCAAGGCAAATGGGAGGAAAAAATAGTTATCCCGAACGATTGTTAGCAAACTTCAAGTATGGAGGCACCTTTTCGCTTGTACCATGTGTATATACATATGCACATATATATGTACATATATAAGCATGATATATTCTATAGGTATGCCCTGTTGCTATGCATCAGTAGCATTATCGTACCACAAGTGAAACAATATGCGATGAAAAAGGCTTTAATATCCTTTTTGACTAATTAAAGTACAGTGCAATTATGTGAATTGCTTTGCAAGAAACTCCGTAAGATAAAAAATATGTAAAGAAATGTAACAAAATGAGAAATCAAAGAAAATTACAATCAAGTCGGAAGCCACAAATATACAGCGGCAACGAGCCACTCTCATGGTACTTTGTGAATTTTTTATCACCCGCTAAGAAGGACTCATCATCAAGTGATATGGTGTGTAACATATTATGAAACCATTAAACTTCTACAGTCTGCTTTCAATGGAGCTCGCCCCTCCTAAGGCACATCCTTTTATTGCAATTTAATGCCAGTCAACTCTCACACTAAGATATATTTGCCCTTTTGCCAAATGTGCAACGTACGACCACCTACGAACATGTGTATTTATTCGTGTGTAATATGTGGGGTTGCAGACTCAGAGTCTAGAAAAAAAAACAGCACAAAACTATGCTGTTAGGGCGCATTTTAAGTGGGCGGGTATATGTCCTTGTTGAAATTTGTAACAATGGAATAGAATACTGTTGCTGGAAGCACTAGATTTTTGTACGATGACCTTAATTACTTGTAATTACCGTGCAATAAAATTCGCATTTCTTTCTTTGGCGGAACGTTAAATAACTGTATGATGTGCACAAAATATCATATACGAGAAACGAAAAACAGATTGTGGAAGGTTATACTCAACAGATTGCTAATTCAGTGGTCACATTTTTTTACTGCTTCAACTTTTTTGTTCTTGTTGTTGGAAATATTGTCACAATATCTGGCTTAATGAATTAATTATGAATTTCAAGTAAATATGGGTGTGTGATTTTTTTTTAGAATTCGCAACTCCATTACAGTATTGAGAGATCGAAAACATAATTTTTTTCGTACATGATTGCATAGCCCCAAACAACAAATTCTTAGACAAATGCTTCTATTTCATTTAATCTCACGTTATAATTACAGCTGTATCCTCCAGCAATGTAGGATAATTTTTTCCTAGGATTATCAAATATTCCTTAGTGTAAAAATTATGTTGTAACATTGTCACTGTATGCTCAACTATTGTATTTATTTTTGAAATATCAATTTTCTTTAATTTCCCATAAACTGGGTTTTGTAAGCAAATAATTCGAACTCTTTATACAAAATTCACCTCAGGCTAATGTCAATTTGATAAGATTGTTGGCGAGTTGAACAAGCAATGTTAATGATCATGACTATTATAGTACTTTGCCTAGAAGAGACGCGGTTGCCTTTCGAATATGTTGGGAAGTCTTGTATTCGGCATGGCTGAAAATTTGAACAAATTCTTGGCTATAGCTTGTTTGCTACTATATACATAAATACTTTTATTCTTCCATATTTTCTTCACAATAAAGCAATAATATATCAATATCATTCCTTTCCCGATATTTCTAAGGTTTTAGGCAAAACTTAGTTGTGAGCAAGAGAAATCTTGATTTCATATTTATGCAGTGCCACCGTTTTGAAATGCAAAGAAATGGAAGAGTTCATGTTTAAATGGGAAAAATAATAGGAAATTCCAGCAAAAAAAGGAAAGTTATTTCATTTTAAAGCAAAATAGAAATTACAACCATTTGTTATTTTACTATTCTAACGGTCGCCCGATAGTATTTTATCATCAAAATTGTCGTGTTACTAGCCATTATATGTATTTGCTTCATTGAAAGGATGTGCCAATAGTGCGTAAATATGATTTTGAGTACATAGCTGACTTAATTAAAACGCAATCTGGAAGTCCAATTTTCGACCCCATTTGGAGCGTGGGGGCTGCGAGTATACTCCGACAATAACGCCGCGAATATTATTTAGCTTCCAAGTTATCCATATTTTCTTGTTTATCGGCGCATGATAGCGGCTTCTTATATCCCCACAGAGAATAATTCAAAAGGTTAAATCACACAATCCTGGAGATCAATTTCTAGGTCATATTATTTCATATGAATTAATCGAACGTTTCTTTCAACAAATTGCGCCGTCTTATTGAAACTACAGCGCTGACTTATTAATAGCGTCCAATAGGGGAGTTAAAAGAGAGTAATTATGGATCTATGGTCTTCGACATTGTTTGGCAGAAGGTTTTTTTGAGAACTTGAGAAGAAGCGAAAAGAAATACGTTTTATTAATGTAGTGGCATATGCTTGACCTTGCGATGAATATGTTATTTTTGACATAGCTCGTTCCAAATATCGATGATTGTGTACGGACCATAGCTACTCGACTGCACTGCACTGGCATGAAGTGCAGTTCAGTTTCAGTTTTAAATGCATTTTATTTTCTTAACACTAATTCTTACATTCTAACAAAAAATGCTTAAATGCTAGCTTACAATTACTTAACAATCTTATGCTAACTTACTGGCCCCACACAGGCACTCTAAGCTACTCTGAATACTTATATCTATGTCTTTCGACTTCATTTACATTTTCTTTAGGAATACTTATTTTCTATACTTAAGGCTAAGAAAAAAATTTGTTTACAAAAACTTAGCATATGGACATTTTTTTATTTTTTATAAAAACTTAGTATCTAACTTAAAATAAACCTTAGCCTACCTAACCTAAATGCACAATACACACATAAACACACAATCATATACATATATCAGTATACACCTTTGTATACACTGATATATGTATATGTTTCTTAAATGCTAATCTAAACCTATGTAAGCTGGCCATCGCTATTTACTGAGCAAATAGATTGGTCAGCTCTGCCTCATTAGTGAGGCTGGTCCGTAATTGACGGAAACGACGACGAAACATATTCCCCATCATTCAACCACCAGAAATGCTGGTGCTGCCGAACGACATCCCTCTTATCGCGATTCCCCACAGCCCTATTGAACCTGAGGCGATCCGCACTGCCATATGCGACATCTCTGTCGTAGTTGAGTCGCCTGTCCGCAGCTGTTCGAGCGATGTGGAAGATTAGCGGCACCTCCAATCTGTCCTGGATCAGACCTTTACTATTTAGATAGAGGAACGCTTCTGGAGGAATAAAGCCTTCAAAGCGAACTCTCTCGAGATACATATAATTGGGGTAGTAAGCCCCGGATATCAGCTTTTTCGACGAGGTCATTACTCTTGCAACGTGCCTTCGAGTCAATTTAATGACGAAATTGTCCACTCTTATTAGGTTCGCCCTATTGTACAAGACCTCATTGGGAGAGTATTTTATGTACTCAGACTCTGGTGTTCTGTATAAACGAAGACAAGTCCTAAGACAAGCCCTCTCAACCAACCGAATCTTTTCCAATGAATTTGCTCTCACGTTGAACCACACGGGATAGCGAAATACAAGCATGGGCATGATAAGGGCCATGTAGCAGATTACCTTCACCCTCGCATCGAGTTGACTGTTATAGAACAGTCTCTTTGTAAGGGCAAAAGCACCTCTGGCTCTGGCCAGAGCAACATCTATATGTTTGTTAAAATACAGATATTGATCTAGCCAGATCCCAAAGTATCTGACTACATTTCGACAAGCAAGTGGCTGTCCGTGTTGTCCGATTATAGAAAACTTTCTGGTATCCCTAGAGGCCCCAGACAAAGGCGTCCTAAACGGAATGGTTTCCGACTTCTGAAAGTTGATTTTCAACTTCCAGTCAACGCTATATCGCTTAATTTTGTCGAAGTCACGTTGTACACTTCCTGGAAAGTCGCTCCTATAGCTTCCACCTGTTCCTGCGGATACTCGATCACAAAGAAGTTGTCATCATCAACAGCCTCATTTGGATCTATGCCCGCTGCTACCAGTATATGTTCGTTGTTCGTCGTTCGGGCGATTTTAAGACATGGAAGGTCGTCCTGATTATTTCTCCGAAATATTTTATTTATTTGCGGGAACATCTTCGGGTTACAGCCCGAATTTTATTGTTGCAATACAAACTTACAGATGTTCTGTAATTTTCCTTTATTAATGTTTGGAGGTTTTTAATCATGCTCTCCGGGTTATGTCTGTCAGTAAACTGTCTATACAAGGTTTTTAGTCTTGACAGCAGTCTACTTTTATGTCGGTGCAGTGCGTCAATAGTTGCGTTGCGGAATAAGTCTTCTTCGTCAGTGTGTCGGTAGCGAGGTATCGTTTTGTCCATTGTTCGTTTGATTGTCTCGTCCATTAGTCTTAGATACTTGTCAATCTCCTCGTTTGACAGATTTCTGTTGGACGGTGGGTAGAGCGAATTCGAGGAGAGTGCTCTAGTCAGTGTTCTGGTGAAGTGTGTCAAACGCACCCTACTATAATTGTAGGAATGCCTTTGGACAAACTCATCCAATTCCGCAATTTCGTTGGGAACAGTTATTTCGGTGCTGAAACCGCAATGGTCACTGTCATACACGAAAGTGCGTAGACAGTTTGTAGTTTGTTGGTTAGTGCATGTCAGTTGTATTCGTGAAGATCCAAATAGGACCCGTGCCTGGGAAACGACGGACTATCCGTCGCCTTAAGCCCGAGTCGATACATTATACTGTGCCGACCCCACCAATTGAATAGTAGGTTCCCTCTAGTATTTGGTGTATTATTTCCCCAATCACTATGTTTGGCGTTGAAATCTCCGCCGATAATAAAATAGTTGTCTTCCAATTCCAGCCTCAGGAATCGAAAAAGCGTCTCGAGCTCTGAGATGAATAAGGTGGATTGAGTAGCCTTAGGCGCAGAGACAGATACCATGTACAACCGCTTTCCACTATGGAGAGGTAAATAGATCTCGCAGCGTCAAAAGATTCAATGCAGATTCCTCTGAACTAGGTACTGTCCCAATGCAATGCAAGAGTCTTACATGCAGACCGAAATGCTGGATGGTGTAATCATCCACAGTCTTTAAGTCTTCAAAGATGTCGGTCAATTTCGTTTGGACGAATGGTTTAGACTCTACCCAGTTACGTTCTCTTATTTCACTCCGGGCCAGTCCTCTACAACTTTCCCTCTTTGCCTTCTAGAAAATTGTTTGTTGTTCCAGACAAAGTAAGAAGGGACTTCAGAGTACTTATCATAATTGTCCGTTTTTTTAGATTTAAAAAAGAGCTAGCAGCGTTGTCTGAGGTGGGCTGTATATTTTCTCTGGCAGATTATTGGAGGTGAAGTATACACGCTGGCGGTTTTCAATATGAAATCCATCGGAACTGCGTATATGCCAGCCGCTTTCGTATATTTTCACCTCATTTTTCTCATTCTCTATAGTAAAGGCCGCTTGATCATTACCCTTGTTATATTTGATAGACTTAATATATATATAGACTTAATAAATATATTTGATAGACTTAACAGGGCTGCAGTACTCCGCATTAATATGAGCAATGAAAGTACGTAACAGGACAGGATTTTTAACGTCCAGCGGTTGTCCAACTCAATTTCATTATTTTTTATTGTGGAAGCATCGTCAGCTGGAGACCTATATTCGCTCGCCGCGCCCGCGTCGTTTTTTTATTGCTTTGTGTTGCAGTGATCATGTCGAGTGGCGTTTACCAAATTTCAAAGAATTTAAGTTTACGAGTTAACATACGAGTAGTGTTGAAACGTAAACATAGCCACGTAAGTATATATATGTATATACGAGTATTACTTCCTTTTCAAATTTTCAAAATCTGAAAATTATGTTTGTTTCTGTTTTTAGGTATGAAGAGAATAATATTAATTTAAATGTACCACTAATCTTAAAGCATTGTTTCAAAGATATTAAACAATTCGATGAAAGTGACGTGAATGTGTCTGCAGAATGCAATGTCTATTCAAAAATAATAAAGGGTAGCATACCATCTACTTCAAATTTTCTGAAGCATTTAAAGGTAGCCATTTGTATACAATTAAATGACAGCCAAATTAAAATTTTTTTACTGTAGACGAAAGGTCATGCAAATCTGTTGCAAGAATATGAACAACTTAAAAATACAAACCTGAAAAAAAGAAAACATAATGAGAACAGTACCGGTTCAGAATCAGCAGTAATATGGAACAAATTTAAGCAGTCTAGAATTCTGCGGCATTTTAGAGTAGTCATTCAAAAAAAAAAGTTGCTTGTACAATTTATTGTTGAAACTACTCGTATGTCGCCAGTATCCATAGTGGAGTATAAATCATTTAAAGCTTTGATTGAAGGAGCACAACAACTAACGAAGCCTCCAAAAGTTTTATGTCGTCGTTCAGTCAAAAATAAAATTGCTGATGAGTACATTCAAATTAAAGGAAAAAATTAAGGGTGAGTTAAATACTGTAGAATTTGTATGTAGTACAGCTGATATTTGGTCCTCCTCTAAAATAAGCTATTTGGGGGTTACGACACATTGGATTGAAAGCGAGACTTTTGAGAGGAAAAGTGCTGTCATTGCTTGCAGAATGTTAGCTGATATAAATTCAGACCATAATCTGAAACTATCGAAAATTTAAAAAAACCGTTACAGATAATGGTTCAAATATGGTTAAAGCTTTTGGAGTATTTGGGAAATCCGATTCAGAGATAATTGAAAATGCTGAATATGAGTCACATGAAGAAGATCTTGAAAGAACACCACTCGATATAGATAATGAATATGATGATTTACTATTACAGGCTTTCCCTGTATTACCTTCTGCCCGAAAACAATAAGGATGCGCAACACACACTTTGCATTTGATTCCCACCTTTTTATTTAAATATTTAAAAACACTTTTTATAAAAAACTACATGACGCGGCCTTAGCTAAGTGCCAATCACTCTGGAATTTTTGTTTTAAATCACCAAAAGCATGTGAAATATATTTTCAGATAACAGGGTAGCCACCAATTTCCCCATGCGCAACCCGATGGAACTCTTATTATAATTCCATAAAAGATCTTTTAGCAGTACAGAAACGTCTTAATGAAACTATGAAAATATTAAAATTACCTCCGTTGAAGCAATAGCAGAAGCTATCCAAAGCCTTCAAGGGGATAAAGATAACTATTACGGTTGTTTGTTACCAGAACTCATAAGGATCCAAAATATCATCAAATTTCTGGAAAATCTAAAATATATTTTTCAAATGTAACACCTGTTTGCCGAGTTCTGCCCCTGTAGAGCGACCCTTTTCTTTTGGGGGTCATTATCAGCCTCATCGAAGAAAAATGAAAGATGAAATGTTTGAAGAACTGGTATTACTTAAATCTCACGTAAAACCTTAAATAATATTAAAAGAATAAAATAAACTTCTCATTACGTTTTCTTCTAAAAGTAATTTATCTTACACTGCTCTAGCCATAGTAAGATATGAAAATGGGGAAGCCCCATTTTTGCCATTCCACTGAGTATATAAAGCAACGCATCGCCCCAAACAGATTGCCTTTAGTTAGAGGAATCATCATTTTTTCCACCTTAAGGTGGAATACCCTGGCTATAATGTCATGTGATCATGTGACTTTTGGCCATATAAGAGCACATCTGTGATGTCTTTCTATCGGGGGCTACACGTAAATGTGATAAAAAGATCAGGACGGCTGTATTAGCGCACGTACGTCATGGAGTCTTGTATACGCTCGTGCATATGAAATTATCCTCTGGTAAAAAATGACGGATTAAACGTATGTACCAGTCCCTATAGCTGTCTGACTAAGCCAGGTTTTACACAGGGATAGTTATTGCACCTCAATTGTACATCTCTGTTGTCTTCGCCAACGAAGTAAATGTATATTTGTCAGAGTTATGGTTTCTTTTGAGGTGATGGCAACAAATTGCCAACTAAGTTATTACCTGTTTAGTACTGAATGAAAACATTTGAAAGGAACTATTAAATAAACAAATACCGTTCATGAAATGTTCATGTTCTAGATGTGCGAGTATATTCATTATCAAGCTGTAGAGAGGCTCCGGTAGCTGTTCATAAGGCGGGAGCTGCACTTTACCAGCGCTATAGCACAGGCCGGGTGCCTCCTTCTTCCATTTCAGAGCATTGAACCACCTGCACTTGCTGGTCATGGAACCCAAGGCCACGGTGCTGTTGCTTTCATACTTTGTATCGATATCATATACTATGCCGGAGTGAGCCCTGCTCTTCCAAAACGTCGCTTCCTTTCTACTCGTCTACCAGGATTATTTTGCTCACGTCGAAACTAATGCCCTACGCACCTCAGGGTGCGTATAATACAAACTCTTCTCAATTGGCCACCACATGGCTAACGATTTGCTCTCGCACTTCTCTGGCTATCAACTGTGTATCATACTGTGTCGATTCAATTTTTGATGACTCGGTCCAATATGTGAGGCGTTATTCTGGCAATAGCGTATCGAATATTGTCCTCAAGCTCGTCCAAAGTGGTTGACTTGTTAGCGCAGACTATGGACTTGACGTAACCCCAGAGAAAACAATCAAGTGGTGTCAAATCGCATGATCGTCTTCAAATTGTTGAACACTCGTCGTGAGTGATCCAGTCGCCAAAGTTTTCCTTCACATCGTCGAGTGTTGCGTCGCTTGTATGGCATGTTGCGCCATCTTGTTGGAACCACAGCTCGGATATATCGATGTTGTCGAGTTCTGACGACAGGAACTCGGTTAACAGCGACATTGACGGTAACGGTGTCTCCTTCATTTCGAAAGAAATAAGGTCCGATGATGACGCCATCCCATAAACCGCACCAAACAGTCAATCGTTGTGGATGCATTAATGCTTGACCGAACACTTGTTAATTGTGTTTGCTCCAAAAACGAAAATTTTGCTTGTACCATGGAAAAGTGACCGCCGACCTCACGACGAAATTCACTTTGCGTATTTACAACTGGACCTTAATTTTAACGTAAGACGATGCTTGATGAAATGGCAAATCTTACTGAATGTTTTGACAGCTGGATGTCATTGGTTCGAATTGGAAAATTTAATATTGTTTCTTGAGCGTCTTGTACTGCAAAATAAATGTCGCATTTCAACGTTCCAAGAAACCTTAATAACGACACCTACGAGTATATCGATTTTTAGGTTTATTTACGTCATTTCACCCCCTAAGTGGATATTTTCGGAAAATTACCAAATGCGCGTTTGCTTATTTGTTTCAAGTCGAAATGTCTATAATATAATTATTCCTTGTATACATCAGAAAGGGAACCTCTGTGCAAAATTTCAGCTTTCTAAGTCCAAGGGTTTTGGCTGGGCGCTGATGAGTCAATGGCTGAGTCACGACTTTCTTTTATATATATTGAAATGAATATCTTGTATATTTATTGTTGTATTATTTCTACACATAATTTTAATATATCGTTGCTCAAATTGATCTCCAACTATAATCATGGCTACTTCATCAAAAGTTGGCGCATTAAAGAGACATTGGAAGTAAAGGGACGATTGAAATCTAAATGTAGTCTCGAAATTTTAGACGTCATTACTTTTTACTACTTGCACCAAAAGATGTCATTTGAAAGCATGAATTGAATTTGTGTATCTTTTCCAAAAACCATTTCGATTCAGCACTTTCATTTGATTTTAATGAATGCAATTGGTCAGATGGAGTTTTTAATTCATTCAAAACAACTTTTCCAGGAGCGTAACACATACCAACTGCTTAATTTTTAAATCTCAGCGCATGACAAAATTGTCACGTTTTATCCACATTATCAATAATTATTTTTGAATGTGAAGAATAGTCAATTTCTTGATCACATTCGAATGCAATATGATGAAATGATAATAATGTTAATTATGTAATTGATTTAGTCTGTTTTATTAATATTAATAGTAAATAATGTCTGCATATTCGTAGTTTGTAAATGCATACATTTCAAATGCCGTTGCTTAAACTGTAACGTTGGCGTAAAAATTAAACTGAATTAATTTTTTTTTCTGATCTTTTATACCATTTTTGTTTGGTAAATTTTCCAAATAGGCCTTCATACCTCAAACCTAACTCCTTCTGAGAACTGTTAAGGAATGGAATGAGGAAATGAGGGTTTTGATAGGTAGTCAAATAAACGAGCACATTTTAAAACTTTTTAATACTGGTAGCTATGCAATTTTAAAAAAATTATTGGACAATTTTTAATTCTTGGAAAACCACTGTCAACTGTTTTTAGAAACGTAGGTTGTTGAAAGCTGCAGGTTGTCGCAAGCATCATGAAATCTATGAGCTTTTCTAGAAACTATTATTCCGATCATAAGAATCATAAGAAAATAATAGTAAAACGTTATGTTTAATTCGTATTTTCTGGAGAAAAGTGACCTCAAAGTCAAAAATGAGCTTGGGCAAGAAAAATGGAACAGGCTTAGAAATTGGATATCTGAAGATTCAAACAAGATATCAACTCTATTAAAACGCAGTTATATAGGCTGGTATTGCTTTTAAAAATAAAGTTCTAAATGAAGTTTCTACCATTAGTATTAACAGAGTAATCTCCGTTAACATGGGTCAGGGTACACCAAAGCAAACCTTTTCTTAAGTCCTCGATAAATGGTGTCAACATCGGAGATACTCGTAGACCCTTACTGTAGAACGATTCTTTCCTTATCATATACCCAAGAATCATTTCCCGAATTATCCTTGATGAATTATATGACACCCTGTATAATTGTAGATGATGATTTAATGCTTTATAAATAGGCTTGTAAATAATAGATTATTGTGATACATATACATAGATATCTAACATAGATGTATGTTTATGAAATGCGTGCATACGTTTTGCAAAATGTGCTCATATGTACCCGTATTGGTACATATGATATTCTTAGTGGAAAGGGAAAATGGCGACTAACTGATGACAAAAAACTACGAGTACTCCTATATTTTTGCATAACACCACAGATTAAACGCTTTGTGAATTTCATGAAACTTCCATTAAAGTATTATCCTTGTTACCCCAAGATTTTGTTTTTCTTTTCTGTACTCCCTTTTTAGCAAACACATGCAAATAACGTCGTTTTCGTATATGCTGACGCTAAGGTTACGGTCGATGGTGCCTGATAATAACTTGGAAGGATAGGAAACTGTGGAACAAGTTTTGGCCAAAAAGCACAGTATTCGTGTAGCTTAACAAATGCTTCTACTGCTGGCTGGCTGATGCTGACTTCACGATGATGTTTTCGAGTTTTTTTTTTTCAAATGTACTACACTACAAAACAAAGTTTCCGGATCCATGTTTTGCAAATTCCTTCGTCTTGCCTAAAACAGATACAAAACAACTTAGAAGACGACGGATGTATTTGTACATCCATCTTGAATACTGTTTGCATCAACATCATGTTTCGCCGTCATGTGATGGAGTTTGAGTTGCACTCTCTTTTGACTAGATTCGAAGAAGATGTAAGCAAGAAAACTAGAAACATTATCGTGTTCATTTTATTTGCAAGGGTTGCAGCTTTTTCGATTGCAACATAGCATTTCTATAGAAGACCATTGTATATTTTCTTAAGTAACTTTTCGTCCAGGGGAGCATTAATTCAGATCACAGATCTTATTTCACGCAATTTTAGGTATCAAAACTTTTGTTGCAAAATGGAATGTCATACACAAAATACTTAAGAAAGATAATGGGGTGAAATAAAACAAAATTGTCTTAACTTTTCATGCAAATACATACATATATATATGTGTGTGTCTCTTACGGATTAAATTATTAAAGAGACAATTTGTGGGTTTCAATTGTTGCAAAAAGCAAAGTGCAAAATGTACATGTGAATACTAAAAATTAGCTCGTAACTGACTCTATCTCGCAAATATTTCTTAGTTACAATCTTGTTGTCGTCAGCGAATACATTTATTTTTACTCCTGGTGGTAGTGTTAATTGCAGAACTCCGTCGAACATGATATTCCAAAGTAGGGGCCCCAGCACCCAACCTTGTGGGACTCCGGAGATTTTATAGAGATTTTCCCCTTCGTCGGTTTCATATGTCAAACTTCGATTGCTGAAGTAGCCGGATAGTATCTTTCGCAAGTAGTATAATGTTGTCCAACTTGGCCGCACGTAACAGTTGTAGAAGTTGATCTCGTTTATTTTTATACGCCAAATCGCTTTCATCTTGGAATGTATGTTTTATACATTTCCAAATTGCATAATGCCTTAATTTATCGCAGACCCAGATGTTACTGTCGAGAGTTTTATACGGGTCGCTGATCAAAAGTATGTCCGCTCCCTTGTCTCTAGCCATTTGTGACAGGATGTCCTGGTCTGCCCTACACTAGTTAAGGTCAATTTGTATTATTTATCTTCATGGTTATTTGCTGGTAATGGCTCTCCTGAAGGCCGGGCATTTGTTGCTACCGGCTGTATGCTTAGCGTTCTCCGGGTTGTCCTTTTTGCAGAAGTAACAAAGCATGTTTTGTGTATGTGTGTTTATGTGTGTGTGGGTGTTTTTTGTGTTTTTTTTAAATACTAGTAGCCCGAGCCACCAGCATCTGCGATTCATACCCCTGAATGTTCCAATATCAGGAGTGTTAACACATGATACGAAAACAAAAAGTATTAACTACTGTAATCTTATATAGTATGGTAGCTCGGGCATATGAGTGTGTGAAAGGAATTGTTCAGTTCAATCCCTACACGCGCCAACGATAGACATATGTCCAAGTTCACCTTCGACGATAAGGTATTTATTTTGTTCTTTATTATTCAGTTTATAACTCAGAAGTGGGATAACCCTGGCCGTATAATGCTAGTTTTCTTATTTATTATTATCGCAAAAGTACTTATATATCTACCTTATTAAACGTTTTCACTTGAATAAGTACATACATATATGTATTTATCGCAACGCAATTCGAACTACCCACACATATCGTGCAGTACACTGTATAGTTTGTTCGCTCTCACAATCCGCGTGGTTTTCGTATCTTTACCGTGAAATGAATACTTAACCTTATAAAAACATTGGTTTGCCTCTTTCAACTCAACGTGATTTCCCCTTCGCATAAAGTTATGGATACATAATCTTGTACAGACAGAGATTTGTCTCTCTCTCTCTCTGTATAGAGAAACTTCAAAACATAATTCAACAGTTGAACATTTCCATCGGTAGCACGCGGTACATCAGTAATAATTCTTATCTTTTCACCAAATTGCTCACCACTTACACGACAAAATGGAAAGGAGAGATGCAAAAAAAACGAGTGACAATAAAAAGCAGAAACGAACTTATTGAACAGCTAAGACAGGAAATAAATACGCTTAAAGCTCAAAATGTAGAGTTGGGAAGAGAAATTGCAGTCAACAACCGTTCTAATAGTAACCCAACTGAGTGTTCAGCAATATCAACGGGCCTAACACAGCAAGCTAGCAGGTTAGGACCAGAAGGAGTAAAAAATGTAATCCCTCCTTTTAACCCAGCATGCAGCTCTGGTTTGAGTGCTTCTCAGTGGGTTGAAACCATTGACAATATCAGCCATCTTTACAATTGGGATTTTCGTTCAACATGCATATATGCATCCTTGAGGCTTGAAGAAGGAGCACGTAAGTGGTTTTCTAACAAACAGCATAATCTTACTGGGTGGGGTGAATTCAAGACCAAAATAATGGAAGACTTTCCAAGCTTAGTTGATGAGTCCGAAATTATATCAAAATTAATGGTTCGTCGTAAGGAACCACACGAAAGCTATGAAAATTACGCATACGACATTGAAGAGACAGCGAAAAGAGCACACTTCGGTAAAGACACAGTAATAAAATATATTATCTCAGGGTTAATGAACCGTGACCTACGCACTTACTTGACTGCTAGTAATTGCACAAATATTACAGACCTTCTTTCAAAAATCAAAACATACAACATAGTTGAAATACAGCATGAGGTTCGTAGTAAATTCGAGCAGAGGCATAACGTTGCACATCGATCTAATATACGACAATCTAGCCCCGACCAAAGACGATCTACTCCTTCAAGTTTGATAAGATCAACCAACTATCGTCTCCAAAACAATGACCTTTCCAACACGAAATGCTATAACTGCAACAAATATGGGCACATATCATATAACTGCACTGTTGAACGACGTCGTCGACAACCGTATGAACCTGCTCGCAAAATGCGTCGCTTACTCGAATCCGGCGACGATAGTGGACTTCTTAAAACGGTTACTGTAGACAACCAGCCTGTTAAAGCCTTTGTTGACCTCGGAAGTGATTGTACAACGTTGACGATGGCTGAAGTAGTCAAAAATGACTGGGAAATGAAGCCATGCCAAATTAGACTCAACGGGTTCGGAAAAGGTTCTGCTAAAGCCATAGGTAAAATTACCAAAAACATATGTGCAGGCGAAGTTTCAATGGCAAACAAAACAACATTCGTCATATTTTAAATGCTGTACGAACTCCAAGAGCGAATGGGCAAATTGAAAGATATTTTAGAACTATAAACTCATCAATCTCAGCAATGACTAAACGAAATGATGGCAAAGACTGGCAAGACCATCTGTCAGCTGTCCAATGGGGACTAAACTCATTAAAACATCGAGTAACAAATCGTACTCCACAGGAATTGATGTTTGATTTCAAACCCAGAAATGGTTTGGCAAACCATCTTAATATAGCTTTACAAGAAGATGACTCCGATGGAGATAGCGATGAAAACATTCCTCTTTCCGAGATCCGTGAAAAAGCATTGCAGCGGATGGAACAGTTGCAAACGACGCAAGCCAACAAATTTAATAATGCTCATCGAAGTCCTCAAAATTATGAGCTTGGAGATTTAGTCCTCATACAAGCCGAACATCCTGCTACGGGACATTCACGAAAATTGCTTCCCAGATTCAAAGGTCCATACGAGATTAAAAAGATCCTTCCAAACGACCGATACGTCATAAGTGATACAGCAACAACCAGCGTTTCTTCAAGACGATATGAATCCATCCATTCTGCAAATCACATGAAGCCTTGGGGAAGACTTCAAGACTTCAGTCTGTACGAAGAGACTTCCGACGATCCAGAAACATCCGACGAATATCATCTAGAAATTACATGAAGACAAATTAATAAAAATAAAATAATAATAACAACAATACTTTTCAAAGTCTTCTTCTCTTGACGCCTTGAAGATGACAATTGAAATACGAAAATAACATCAATTGGATTTATTTTTGATTTACAAATGAATTGTCTTGCATAGCCTACTAACATGTATTTGAATTCTATTTTTGTTTGTTTGGTTTTCTTTGGCTATTTTGTTAATAAAGTTGAATTAATGAAAAGGAAGAATTTGCAATAACTTATTTGAATCGTTGTCAGGTCGATAGTAGCCGTAATGACTGACGGCTTCTATACGATATAGATATTAACGGGTGAGGAGTGAGGACTTGTTTTGTTTTCAACTGTAAGTTAGTAGTTACCCGAGGTTTGTATAACCCAACAAATTGAGGAACGAATAGAAAATTAAATGGTTGTAATACACACAGTTTTGAGTGAATGGACTGTACGCGTAATTCTGTTGAGGGTATTAAGTGGATGATGCCATAATAAGGATGGAATATTCAACAATAACCGTTGTAGGTGTTTTTATAGATGAGGGGGTATTTTGCGAGGGGATTCGCATTTTCACGAGTTTTCGTGTTTTGATGTGCTTTGAACGGCGAATTAAAGGGTTTTCTTTAGATATACTGAGCTGTTTGAGAATTGCTTACACTCTGAGGATTCGTGTGACGAAACTTTTGATTATCACTTGTTCCTCAAAAGTGATGGTGGAATTTACTGGAAGTCTTGGACAGTGCTGTTTTTATTTCTGATTTAGTTCTATATTGGCGTTCTGGTTTGGAATACAGAGCTCCACTTTTCTAGACCGGTTTTGAGAGGGTGGATTCGTTAAAATGAAGCACATCAGACGTGGTGCTCTAATGACTTGTAATGTGAATGTGACACGACTATAACATTACTTCGGGAATGTCTAAAGTAGGTTCTGCCGTCAAAGCGTAGTATGGTGTGACTTACGGGATTATAAGGTTGTTAAAATGATCATAAAAAAAAAAAATAAAAAAAAAAAAAAATAAATAAATAAATGATGAGTCGGATGATGTTAAGGATGAAACGGTTACCTTCGAAAGAAGATGAAACGGTTGCCTTCGTAAGAAGATGAAAAGGATACCTTCGAAAGAAGATGAAACGGTTACCTTCGAAAGAAGATGAAACGGTTGCCTTCGTAAGAAGATGAAAAGGATACCTTCGAAAGAAGATGAAACGGGTATTTTCGAAAAAGGATGAAACTGGTACCTTCGAAAGAAGATGAAATACATACATTGAGAAGATGTTACGAGGCTACACTGAGGACAGTGTAATGTCGGATGGCCGAATGTTAACACATGATACGAAAACAAAAAGTATTAACTACTGTAATCTTATATAGTATGGTAGCTCGGGCATATGAGTGTGTGAAAGGAATTGTTCAGTTCAATCCCTACACGCGCCAACGATAGACATATGTCCAAGTTCACCTTCGACGATAAGGTATTTATTTTGTTCTTTATTATTCAGTTTATAGGAGTATGCCTATGTACTAAACCACGCCCTGCACACTTCAACCACTCTCCCCGCGGTACTCTCTTGAGATATTACTTTGCGGGACTGGTCAGCATCTATGCTATCTGTTGGGTCCTTTTTGTTTCAGCATGCCGTATCTGTTCTATTCGGCGGAGTTCTTTCTGCACGCCGGTTATAAACTCACAAATTCCCGCCCAGGTTTCTTCTGATCTTAGCATATGTTCATCAAGGCACTGTGTACTCAGTACATTTCATTTTCTTTCTGCCAAACGACTGCAATAAAATAGTGCATGCTCTGGATAATCATCGTCATTTGGACATTTCGGACACAAGGAAGAGTTATCGCGTCCAAAGCGGTACATATATTTACGGTACCCCCAGTGACCGGACAGGAACTACGTGAGTGGTAGTTTCAGTTTCCATGTGTCCGGTTTACTATCACTTCTACAGACGGAATTAACTTGTAGGTCCATGTGGTGTTGTGCCATCTATTTTTCCCCCTCGTTGGTTACCACTCCAGCTATAACATATGCTGCTTCATCCGATATCGTTCGAAAGCCACATATTGTCCTTAATGCACATAGTATGTACTCGTATGCCGACGATTGTTGGGCCGTGGTCCAAACTGGGGTGCCGTAAAGCAGAACCGAGCTTGAAAGTTACACCCTTCTAGTGAAACCAATTCCACCGATATTTTGTACAATTCATCATGAATGCCGCTTGTCTTGTAGTAAAGATGCCTTCTCGCTGGCATAAAAGACACAATGTGCAAGCTGCAGTCTATTATCTAACATTATTCCCAGATATTTCAGTGCTCCTTTAGACCAAATTTTTTGGCATACAACCTGGAAGTTTGCACATTCCACGCTCTTACGACTGGTTACTAACATTGCCTCAGTTTTGTGGTCAACAAGTTTAAGTCCAGCTGATTCTGGAATACTGTGTTTGGTGACCGTAACAATAGCAGTGTCATCAGCGAAACCTATTGTGTGATATCCTCGTGGTAGCGACAGTCGCACTACTCCGGCGTCCATAATATCCCACAATAATAGTCCTAGTACTGATTCCTGTAGTACTCCTGCAGAGACACTGTAATATTTGACACCATCTTCTGTTTGATATTGAATCAGCCTATTGTTGAGGTTGCTTCTTACAATTTTAATTCTTAATTCTTGACATCATTTTGGCCCACGATCACGTCGCGAAAGAATAATGCTGTCGATTTTAATTTTTGTCAGATTATACGTCTTCATGCCATATCGCTGCCATTAGATTTTGACCAAAATCCGCCGTAAGTAATAATAATACGTAATAAAAAAAATCAAACACTAAATACAATTAATTTTTTCTCTTTCGGAATTTCGACAAACATTTCACGAGCATTTGGAAAAAATTAGACCGGAATTATCTAAGTTATTCAAGGAATACTAAACTTTTTAAAACCGCGAAAGTGGTTCTACCTACCTACTCGTATTTGTGAACAATTTAATAATTTTCGGATTAATTGATCAAAAATTACAAATTGTCGTTATCAGGAAGTTCCTGGAGTGATCTATCTGTTACACCATTTACGGCTATTTTGTTTTGTTTTTCTCTTTGGCTTAACACGGTGAGGTCAATGCAGCTTTCATATTTTTCGCATCTTAGTATAGTTGTAGACATCGCATCTTTGCCTTCCAAACCGCATTGCGTTTTTAAGCGACATAAGGTTACCTTTTTTTGGAATACCAAAAGTAGTAATACCTTTGTAAAGCTCTAGATCTGAAATTCTGTCATGTGCGATAGTCTGTTTTCAGACACTACAATGAATATGGTCTTAAAGAGTTTAAAACGCATGCAATTCTTTAACGCATCACTATGTTTCTTTCGGGTTTGATAAGAAAGTCCAAGCTGCCTTTTTTTTATTGAAGATTGTATGGCACTGGATCCACTTTGTCATTTATTAAGGATAGTGTCATACCAGAGAAGGTCATATGAGAAACTCAAAGCAGTTTCTACTGTAAGGACACGTTCATCCTTAAGGTTTTTATTTTACCGTTTCTGTCTTCATTAGCACTTCAGATTTGTTTGGAGTACTTGTAGGTCTTCTACAGATCAGCACAAAACGATTTTAGTTGCCAGTCTAACCATTTAGAGTAAGCATTTCATAAAAAAAAACTTGAACTATTGATTAGCATTTCTCATGCAACTATGAATTCTGTTAGCCATTTACACTTGTACATGTGTTTCCGTTTATTGATTGCTGTTCTGTCCTACTTGTCTACCAAAGAGATATCTTCCGTACCTATTATTTTTTCTATTGAGGTTTTCAGTTTCGCCGGTCTGCAAGAACGGTTGCAGTTTAGCGTTTATCCACAGTGATTCAATTAAAATCTGATAAAGCACTGCTTGCAGATAAATATAATGTTACATAATCACATAAAATTATCATTCATTCAAATAATATTCATTTATTTTATTTCAAAATAAAATCCAATTAGACTCACATATCATTTACACCGAAATTTGATTCTGTTTTCGGCTGTAAATTAATTAAGCCCTAATTATTTTTGGATACCTAGTGAATTCAGAATCCAAATTTCCGTTCACTTCAATGATTAAATATAAAACTATTAGACATTAATTGCGAAAACTAGACATAAAATTTCCATATATTGTAATACCAATCGCATACATATACAGGCTGTTCCGGATAATGTGTCGAAGAAATTCCCAAAAATTTATGTGTCAAAAGTTATTAAAGTTATTCTTTATTATATATTTTAGTTATTAATTTGTTATTTTATTAGTTACTATTTTTTTCGGAAAAAAATCTTGCTCACCTTCATTTTAAATGTGTACCTAGTATTTACAAACAAAGAAAATGTTATTTCATCATACGTCATAGTTTTCAAGATACGACCCAGCTTACTGAAACAAGTAAAACATTAAATTAAAAATTGTTAAAAAATTTTAGGAATCATTGCTTTGTATTCGTATGCTCGTCTATGAAAAGCTCTAACAATGTCCATTTTTTTCCAATTCTTCTCTGACTTTCGCAGGTGCCTCTTCAATCCTATGATTCAAATCATCTAATATTGTTATTTCTTATGTTCCAAGCAGAGATTCCAATTCCGATCAGCTTCTTACCGAATATGTTGAACTCATACTGAAAAGCGCTGTGTTTGCTTTCCGGTCAGGCCTGTAAATTGTGAAAATTTACAAAAAATTCCATCTCTGATGAATTAGGACTCATCCGTCCATAGAATCCGGCCAGTAGAATTGTGTTCCGCAAAGTGTCTTTCTAGAATGTAATTGCAGGATTCCAAACGTTTCCCTTAGTCCTCGGTTTGTATTTAGCTTCTCTACTGTAATGCATCCAATAGCTACCACAAATATTTACCACAAAAACGGCGACTGTCCAACTACGAGAAGAAGCGAAGCTATCAGAGTTGTTAAAAGCATCAAGTATCTGCGAAACGTCATAGATGATCACTTTAATTTGGGCGAGCATACACATACTTTGCGGTTCCAATAGTGTACCTAAAAAGATATACTACCTACCGTGGTTGTCCAGAAATTGGTTTACTTTTCGCTTGCAGAATTATATACAATTCTGTGTGTCCAACGATGTTTATTAAAAGTCATTAATGATAGCACTAATGTCTTCAATGTTCTATCACCAGTCACCAGCATCATTTGATTGGCAAAAAAGGAGACCCCAACTACGCTAACTATAGTGGCATAGGTCTCTTCAACATCGCATACAAGATCTTATTTGCCAACCTGATTGGCCTCTATCAGTGAGGTTTCAGACCAAGAAAGTCCACAATCTACCAAGTTTTTAGACTCCTGCAGATCTGGGAAAAAACACAAGAAGTCCAAATCGATACCCTCCATCTTTTCATCGATTTTAAGGTCGCGTATGACAGGATTTATGGTAACGAGCTATATACGAGTAGAGTCATGTCCAGGTTTCGCAACTTTGACAAACTCGTGCGTTTGTGCAGAATGGCAATTGAGAATGAGCGCTGCTCCATCAGGTTCAGTAGTGACTTAACTGAGACCTTTGATGTCAAAAGATGTTTTAGACAAGGTGACGCGCTGTCACTTGGCTTCTTTAACGTAATACTTGACAGAACTGTGCGGAACCCAGAAGCTAACACGGGAGGCACAATCTTTCAAAAAATTTTTATTAAATTTTTTGCGTACGCAAATGATATTGGTATAATTGACAGAACCCAACGGCCGGTTGAAACCGAAGCTCCTCAAATGGGCTTAGCGGTAAATGCGGGCAAAACCAAATATATACCGTCAAGAAGAAGGATCACACAACCTCGACGAATTGGACAGAACGTCACAGTCGAGAGGTGAAATTTTGATGTAATAACGGACTTTGTCTACCTTGGCTCTGCTATAAATTCTGCCAACAACAATTCAGAAGAAATTAAACGAAGAATCATTTTTTTCAATCACTGTTTCTTTGAACTTAGAAGGGAATTGAATAGTAAAGTCCTATCCTGAAAAACTAAGGATACACTATATAAGACCTTAATAATTTCGAGTCCCACTTTATGGTGCTAAAGCATGGACTCCATCGAAAGCGGATGAAGATATCCTCAGTCGTTTCATGAGAAAAATTCTTCGAAAAATATTCGGTCCCGTTTGCGTTGATGAGCTTTGAAGGAGAAGATTCAATGGCAAACTATACGAGCGGTACTGTGACATCAAAAATTGCGCATCAGTCGCCTGGTATGGTTAGGACATGAAGAGCGAATGAACACCAATACTCCGCAGGGTTTTCGAAACAAACCCGTAGGGACAATGCCGTAGAGGGATACCTCACCTTAGGTGGCACAAGTAATGTAGAAGGAGACGTGTTTGTAAATTCATATAGTGTTATTCTCGTTAAATAAGATAAAATCCTGAAATCAGAAGAATTAAATTTTGTTCTGAAATATTAGTTGAATAATATTTGCTTTCGTAATTGGTAGATAGTGCAATTCGATTTATAGATATGTACAATGTACATACACAATAAAAGTCGCACATTAACTCATTGCTTTGGTTATTTTCTTTTCAAACCTACAGTTTTCTTGCCTGTTTTCCTTCTTAATGGGATACTGTGACCCTTAAAATGTTTGCAATCAGCGCGGGTGAAGGAAAATTAGGAAGGAAACAAAAAGTGATACCGATGTACCAGGTTATAATGAATAGGAAGTAAAGAACTCGGCAGGGCATTCCTCCTTCTGAATCCTATATAGCAAGTGCAAGAGTCTTAAGGGGTTAGGGAAAAATGCCTTATATATTGCGGTCAGATCAGACGGGGGAAAGAATTTCTTACAACTTTTCAGAAAACATTGACATTTCGAAGCGATGGCGACATAGAATATGTGGTAATTCTAACGTAAGTTGTCGTTGACACATATACCGAGAATGGAAAGTTCTTTGGTTTCGACGATACAAGTGCCACTCATGGACAACGGCTGGGTGTTAAAATTTTTCTTTAACGCCGGCAGGCAGAAATGTAGTTTGGAAGCATTAATTTATAGTATATTATGTTGGTGGTTCCCCAGTTAGTTATGCTGTTAATATCGGAATTTAGTGAGCTTAGGTTAAGCTGGCGTTTCCGTTCTACAACCTTAGAGCAAATACATGATTTTGAGAACGTACTCGTATATAAAAAGAGTAAGTATAAGAGAGTACTATCGTCAGCAAAAAAATATATGGGATTAGAAGTCTGCTTCTAATAAGATAATTGATGAAAATGAAAAACAGTATCAGAACGGAGCACTGGGGCACATCAGCTTTTATTTTGTGAACATCAGACTTGAAAGGGTCCGAGACAACTTGAATTGAACGCTCCGAAGGGTAATCTATAATCATTTGAAGAAGAGATTCATCGATCCCAAATGCACGCATTACCTACAAAAGAGTTTGATGCCAAGCTGTGTTAAATGCTTTTGAAATACCAAGTGCAACTATCTAGCTTTCGCCAGAATGATATAAACTTTGTTCAGTGAAGCATGCTATCAAATCACCAGTGGATCTATTCGTATTGCTACGAAATCCTTACTGCCGAACATTGATATCTGGACATTATCTGGACCAGCAGATTGGTGTACGCTATGATCTGTAAGTACTCTATCATAGATACTACCCGAGTGCGAACGTGGATTCATCTCATTGAACGCACTCAAGGCGGAGATGAAACAAAATCTGGAAGTGTAGAGCTGGCAATACATTATGCAGCAAGCAGATTGACCTTGTCCGAAAAGCTGACAGACGGAATGTCATTACAAATGAGCATTAGGATGGAGGATGAGGCAGAATTTCTCATGTTTTTGACGAACGAACAAATGTTTTTACTACACTTGGTGCATTGTAGTATTTTGTGCTCCATTCTTGTGCGTATATGAATTTTACACATTTTGCCTTTTCAATTATAGTCATCCTGGCTCGTTTACGCTTTTTTCGGTTTTCTTCTTATTCTGACAGCTTAACAGATTGAGTACCATACCTTTTCTATAAGTTTGATACTTTTCACCCGATGAGGGTGTATTGATCTCATTCCATAGCAAATAGGGTTTGTGATCATATCAGCAGTGACATCCACGCCGTTGTCGAGGACCAGTTGAAATTCCAAAAAGGCACGTAAATATGCTCCAGTTTCTCTAGCTGTGTGTTCAGTGTATGAGAAATTAGCCGATATGACACAATGGTCCTATGAACCTAGAGCGTAGAGCACATTAGCAATGTACTTATCACGGTGAGAAGTTAAAAGCAAGTTAAAAACAAGGTGGTATGACTAATAACGTCTGGTGTCCACTTGGACTCCTTTACTAGGTAGGTCAGGTTTTTGTACGCAAGAAAGATCTCACCACACCGTCCATGTCTGCCCCGAATATCGAAGTCACCCGGAATTGTGTATATTGAAATCGCCCATAATAACGATTTAAATATAAGGACTATTTTTTGGTATGTATAGCAACTACTAAAAACAGAGAATGCTTTACGACTAACGGGTATTACTTAGGGATAAAATGCTGTTTCTGATGCTACTACAACCCGAACACTATTTCTGCTACAACATCCAGTAAAATTAATCATTTTGTGTATTTTTAGAAGCTAACAGAATATTCAAAATTTGACAGTGTGCTCTCCACATTTCATCACAATATATGAGTATATACCTATATGCATTTACTTATGAACAGGCTGTTGCATTAATTATCACGCAAAGTTGATCGAATTTACCGGACATTTGTTAAAGGATGCATGTTAAATGATATCTGATTAGGTCTAATACTATTCGTTCACTTGTGCTTAATTAGCTAATAATCGCAGAAAATCTTTGTGCCATATTAAGCTTTTATATTTAGAACTTAAGAGTACATTCATCTAGATAAATCAAATCATTGTCACATCAGTGGTGATACTCGTACCATTCTATTACTAAAATGCTTTTTTCTAAATTCTCTCTAGCATTTCCCAGACATTCGTTGTCATACTACATAGTACACACTTTCTATAAATGTACATATTTTGTACAAATATTTATTTTATTATTCCATATTATTTAATTATTTCATCAGTTTGTATGACGGTACACTGAAATGCATACTTCTTCATATAAGCTAAAGCTTAAGACAAAGTGCTATCAGGATTCACAGTCCTGATACTATATGTAAAATAAAGTATGATTCTGTTTATAATGTGACTCATCAGTAAAAAAAGAAGTCGAAGAAAATGGGATTTTAAATAGAAATATATTTCGAAAACTCAATTATAATCAAAATTTTACCGACTTTACATAACAATTCTCGTGGTTTCGCACACAATATTATTAAAGCACAGATATTTTGAATTTCTCTCCTACGTGAAATACCTAATGTCTCCATAAGCGTCCTGAAAAATATCTATCATTAGATCATTAATCTAAAAGTATAGCAATTTCTTTAAACATGTGATTTGATTTTAAGCTTTCAAAATGTACGTCTTTCCGTTTTGTCAAACATTCCGGAGACATTCCTTAAAAACATTTTGAAAATGTTTCGCATTGGATTCGAAAAAATTTTAATCTCAATGTCTTGCTTTGGAGTCCCACAAAATAAAAATATGAATGACATTGATCAGGTCCAGATGAAATTTCTACAGATTTGCATTACGTACAATACAGCGAATTTAAATCTTGATTTATCTTATGGAAATCAGAATTTGACAACAGTTTTTTTCTTAGTTGTTCAAAGCAACCGTATATGGAATTGATATTGTCATTTATATCTGATCATATACTTAGTTCTTTTGGATATTAGGGGCAAATAAAAGACAAATGCTTGTGCTTGAGAAATCAAGCTAAGTATTTTGTCGTTTGACTTACGTAGAAGCTGAAACTCTTGAAGACATTTTTTGCTTTAATATTGGAAGTATTTGACTGAACAGTTTAACCGAAAACTCAACCAATTGAGCAAACCCAACTCCTTCACAAAATGAAAAAAACGAACGGAAAAAAGACGGGATATTACTCACCGTGGATGCAGTCAAAAGCAAAGCAAATTAAAAAACTTTTTCTAATATCAAGAGAGAAAAGCGAACCAGGAAAGGACGTTTTATCAAATCATAGTGGAGAAAAGAATTTGGTCACGATATGATAGAACGTTTTCAACCGTAATACTCTTTTAGCTTAAAACATATACAAATGTATCTATTTATACGAGTATGTCCATGCATCAATATATTTATAAGCTCAAAGCTCTCTGAGATCTACAATTTTTTATTTTGGATTTTATAAATATTCAATTACTTGACAATACATACTCGTATATTTATAAAATTATTATGTATATGCTAATGTATGATATGTATGCGAACATTTGGATTCAACTCTCAAATCGTCCTGCTCCGACCACAGAACTTTTTTCGAGTACAAGTCTCATATATATCTGTTTAATGTCAATATCATACCAGCAGTATCATGACATACGGTCATGATAATACAGGACTTTTCAATATTTTAATTTTGCATTGAAATATAATAGTCATGAAATGTCCTCCATGAGTGGATGCGTTGGACACAATTTTTTATGATTTTTACATCATTAGGCTGATTTTCGAACACTATAACGTCCAATTGAAACCACATATTCTTCAAGCCTCTCATTTTTAATTTATTCCAAAATTAATTGGTAAACATGGAGCGATAACACTCTTCATTATTTATTAACCACTCGCCACCGTCGGAAGACATAAGATGACACCACGTCAACAAGTAAATATAAACGTCATAGAAATATAAACTTGAGTATATGCAAAATCTTCGCCTTTGTATGCTAGCTTCTTGAAAGGGTGTATTCCTGGTTTAGGAATAGAATTTAGAACTTATCACAATATTCTTTGCTTAAAAGATTCGTAATACAGAAATTTCGCAAGTATGGGTGTATCGTATACAAGTATACTTATTACTTTACCAGGATTTTAAATATGCCAATCATTAGAAGCAGCTTTCAATTCTGGTTTGAATCCAGCACCCCAACGTCAAGAGACGATGAGAAGTATGTGGGGCAAAAAAACAATACCATGATTTCGAGCAAAGTTAACAGTTTCTAAAGTGACTGACATGATTTTCACGAAATTATAAAATAGAGTTTATGCTTGAGCAAAGCGCCTGTTTCTGGATATGTTTAAAAACGTCTACAAGTATTTGAGAATTTAACCAGACACTTCTGTTGGCAACGCCTATACTTCATCGAGCAACAAAGGTGATAAGCTCTCCTCTTTCAGCACATACAAGCTGTCCAACGTTCTTTCAGTCAAAATTTTCAGAGAGCTCAAAACTGTTAATACGAGTATAACGGATTCATCGAAATTGCATATGGGATCTAGTGTAAATTTGTGTTTTATGTAAACGTTTTCAAGGTTTTTGAAGAATTTATTAACCACCACTTTATTAATACCAAATGATATAGCTGCACTTATGTTTTCAGGCTGTCTAAGGCCCAGATTACAATTTCGGCTGCGAAACTTAGCCATCCAATCAACTCCAGTTATCAGAATTTTATCCCATTTGTTGGATACTTACACTTAATTCTTGAAGCGTAGCTTTTTGAGTTATAATATTGAGTGTATTTTGAGTTACAATATACAATATTGATACATTGTGCATTTTACTGCATTCCGTAATGTAACTACTCGTATTTAAAAGAGATTCTTCTTCGAAAATATTTGATGCGATGTGTATTTTGACGAATGTGAACGAGATTTACTGTGGTAGTGGTAGTCATTTTCGCGTTGTCTTGCTTTAATTACCATACTCCCTAAGGTTGAATGCTTAGTATTATATTTATCATCAACTTTTCTAACAGACAGCTTTTTTCAATCACATCTTCTATGGCTGAAAACACAGTTTCCTCGTTTACTGGACAGGAAAGTGTATCAAGTTTTTGTATGTTCTAATCATAGTTCTGAAAAAATTATAATATTGATAGTTCAATCTATTTGTATGTGCGAATGTACCCCAAACCAAATAAAATAAAAAAATAACTAATTTAAATATTTCTAATATACATACCATATGTACGAGTGTGTACATAAAAACAGACCGGTGTTTTGAAAGAATACCTTCTTAAATTCTTCAGAGAATCCTTTTTGGAAAATAATGCGCATTTAACGAAGAACCCTTTATCTGTTTAAAGGGCCAACATCTAAAAACTAACAGATTTCTAACGAACAGTTCAAACATCTATGGGAAATAACAACATATAACGCGAGAACTTTTCAGTTCCGCAGTATGTCACGCAGTAAAATCTATTTTATATTTATATAGACGTCAAAAAACTAAAAAATATGAAAAGTAAAAATAAAAAAAGTAAGAAATTAATCGCGATATACGAGTTGCGCGAATATTAAATAATTTTGATCGGTTCGTTTCCGGATATTCTTTCATGACACGTGTGACACTGAGAAATCCTGAAATATTAGTGTAAAATAAGCAAACTGAAGACATTTTGCAACATATGTGGCCACAGAAATAGTCGCCATATTTAATGTGACGGAGAAAATAGCACAAGACTTAAACAATTTCCAACTACCAAAAATAGATGAGCCTATCGTCTCATTCTCGTATACTGAAATTTAACTTCAAAAGTGTTTTTTTTTTGGATTTGCATGTTTGGTAAGTTTTATTTTCCCATTTCAGTAGTATATGTGCATATGTACGTATGTATAATACATTCTAAGGAAACACGTTTATGTATTATACGTACACGAACGAGTATGTTACGGCTGCTGTAAAAATATACATGCATATATTAGAGGATGATCCTAGCTCAGATTGGTTTTGTTACTTATTGTGAAGCAGAACGTTATATGCTATCTCAGTAGTTCAAATATTTCCAAATAATCCGCAATTTGAATGCACTATTTTTTTGGCATAATATTTTAATGGAAGCCGAATTACAATCATATCATTTTTAGCTGGTAGGGCTCTTGCTTTCGCTTCTAATACATATATTGTACTAATCTTTTAACACTGTAGCTTATCTCAATTTTATTTTATTTCTGTTTCAAGTTGTAACTACTTCAACTGTTGATATGACTCAGTTTTTGTTTTCTTGAACACAAGATTACAGACAGACATTCAATATTATATAAAGAGGTAGCATCTCTCCTGTTTCAAATTCTTTTATACTACCTATATCTACTTTTCACAGAATCGTTCTTTCCTCAATAGGCAACCAAGCAAAGCAAAGCTGAGATGCCAAGTGTTGTGTCCGGATTTTTTCGTTTTCAGCTGACAATTGACACAAAAATTCATGAAGGTTCCGATGCGAGTTCTGATTGGATAGCTTTCTTGACGGAACTCATTTTATTCATTCCAAATGAAAGATATCACTCACATAGCATGAAGTCTGAAGCTGAAAAAGGACATTATGCTATCCTCTATGCTTATACGAGTGGCCCTGATCTACGAACGTTGGCAATCCAATTGGATCTGTTTGTAAAACTCAAACACACTACTTTTTTGAGTCGTTTGTCAGGATTTTCGACTAAAATAACACTCGAATTAGTAGGAACACGATATTGTAATGTCATTTAGTTTTATATTAAGTTTTTCCCACAATTTTTCAAAATAAACTTTACATACGAGTATAAGAACCATTTCACAAATTTTCAATTGTACGAGCTCGAAATAAAATAGTTGGCTCATCAGCTAAATTAGCTAAATAAGTCATCAAATTAGTTGAAGGTTCTTTAGTGTTTTATAGTAATTTAAGACATAATGATTATAGTTTAAAGAATTAAAAACCATTATATAAGAGAATTAAAGTTGCTCTTTATATTACATATATACTCGTATATATGTAGTTAATGTTTTTCTAAAAAAAACATTCGGTCTGTTCCTTGATCACTGTGTTACATTGCCTTTTTATTGTTATGACAGCATGAATTCAAGGTAGCATAATGTTAGGTAATTGTTGGAACTTTTCAGTTGTATAATGATTGGCATATTTGCTTATTTTCCTTTGCAAATCTTAAAGAGTCTTTGCTGATCGTTGGCTTAATGTTTGCTTTATTTTGTACCAAAGGCCATTTCAACAAAATATAGCTTCATCAGATAGGCCTTAGTTGATTTGGACGTGTTGTAAATCTAAAATTGTAATCACTTTTTTTCGATGAATGTTCTATGTTTGAATATGGTGCAATCTAAGCTGTATGTAAATAGTATAAAAGAGCGAAGCAACTGCGAAATTAAACGCTTCTTCTTTTTTTAATTTGAAAATTAGGTGGAATGTTTTATTTGTTGCCACATCTATCAATTTAATGTAAATTTCCTTTTATAAGTTTGAAAGTCCAAAAAAACGCTTTGGGCATTTTTTGGTGCCGAAACCCGGTTTTTGAAGTCGCCATCATAAAGTTATATTTCCCTTTAAAAGTTTAAAGTCCAAAAAATGTTTTGGACAACCATATTACTAAAATATGTAGTTTCTTCCGATTAAATAAAGTATCACTTCCAAAATGTTTTGGTACTTTACTGCTCATGGTATGCTGGAAACTTGACTATTATGGGTTGCAAGTTATACGTTATTGTTCATCACCTCAAATCAAATCTTTTACCGTCCATTAGCCTTTTCTGCTACAGCCAGGAACAGAAATTTCTAACTTCTTCCTCGTGGATGAAGCTGTTTCATTATATAAGCATTTGCTGAGACCTTTCGGTCTCTCTTGTATCTGACAGTTAATAAAAAAATATTTAATTATCGCCTCTGATGAGCAAGAAGATTCTCTAATAAATAGAAAATATTTCACCTGCCTATTTATTTACAACCATAATTCATGTCATTTTCATAATTGAAAACGCTTGCATTGTACTCAAAAAAGATGGATATACATAACCATGTGGATATAATATCTATCACAGGTTTGGAAGAGTTGCCACAAGACAGAACCATAAGAGGAATACTGCATGCAAACAACGTGGGAAATGTGTTATGCAAATATATTTTTTCTGATGCCGTGGCAAATGTCAAAAATACAAACAAAACCATTTTGCAAATGGCAAATGTATAAAATACAAACGCATTTTTATCCTTGGGATGAAGATCATCAAATTTTGAGTGTAGTTCTACACAATTTGTTCCCAGGCATCTTTCGTAGCATTTCTGCCTTTGTAGGTATAAAGAAATTTGTCCCACAACACAGGTCTACCTTGGACCATTAACTTGTATCCAAGGTACGGTTGTGGATATCTCGAACATCGCAAAAACAAGCTAATAACAATTATTGAAGACCATTGGCAAAATTTCCAAAAAGCCATCAAAGGAGCCGCCTCTGATGCACTGGGTTTCACCCGGCCACCACAACGAAACTCCTAGTTTAACGACTAGTGCCGGCAAGTACATGCAGCATACAAAGCTGCGCAACATCGAAGGATAAGAGCTGCTGACGAGATCGGCGAGCAGAAAAGGAGAGACGAACACCGGCTTCGCGGGAGGAAAAAGAAGTAGCATGAGAAGCGTGCGGTTGAGGAAATTGAGAGATGCTATATTACTCCAGGAATTCGATTCAGAAGTTTTACCATAAATTAAGAAAAATATACCACGGACACAAACCCTTAGCCGAAGTCTGTATAAGCGAACAAGGGAACATGGTAGTGCATGTCAGTTTATTCTGAGGATTTGGAAAGAGCATTTCTGTAGACTTTGTAATGGCGATGAACTAAATACCGCTGTCAGGCAAAATTAATCGTCCAATCGGGGCGATGTAGACAAACAATTCCGTACACCCGACCTGGATAAAGTCAAAATAGTCATATCTAAGCTTAAGCCCAACAAAAATGCTGGAGCGGACTGCCTAACTACTGAGCTCTTCAAAGCGATAAGTAAGGAGCATACATCAACTCATACTATGGTCAGATGAAAGTGTGCCCGATGAATAGAACCTCAACATTGTTTATCCGATCCTCAAGAAAGGATACTCTCTGCGTCAACTACAGAAGAATCCGTCTTCTTAATACCCCACCTACGACATCCTATCTGCCGTATGCTGTGAATTCCTGAAGCTGTCAACAACCTTATTGGGCCAGGAAAGTCCACTGTTGACCAAATACTCACACTACGGCAGCTCCGGAAAAAACTCCAATGAGCTCCAAATCGATACACATCGATAGGCCACGTATGACAGACAGGAGAATGCACGCTTTGATGTCAAAACAAGTTGGTATGCCGCTATTTCTTTAACATCATTGTTAAAATAATATTGCAAAAATCGCGCTCCAACACAAGAGGTTCAATAACTCGGGTGATTTTCTATCCCGTCTGCATAGACGGTGAGTGGAACAGGAGATATAACGAGATATAACTAAGAATTGTACGGACTGTACATCGACATCGACTGTACAGTGAAGGCCCAATGACTGAGGTGGCTAAGTCTTGTAGAGTGGATGGACACCAACGCTTCGATCCGAAAAAAAAATTAATCCATCCCCGAGAGACTGGGCAGTAGAAGAAGCGCATGACACAGGTCGCGAACGCAAGTAGATGTGGACCTTAACCAACTTAGCGTGCGAAACTGGATACGCTTGTTGGTTGAAGCCTGGGCCCACCCCGAACTGTAGCGCCGCCTTAAGTAAGTGAGTATCTATTAAATAAGTATAAATATTCACCCTTAACTTAAACCAGCTTTGGACTTTTGCTTACTGTTTTATTAAGAGCAAGTTTGCTTCCAATTGCACCGACCTTTCTTATTAAATAAATAGTGCCATCACGTGACATGCTGCAAGAAAATACTATACAACATGAGTAGAAGTGAGTAGACCAACTCTTTTCTCTCTTTTCTATTTGGGTGGTAGTCTTGTTTATTCGAAGATGTTTTGCTTCTTTTATGTGCTTTTGGCCCGGTCTTTTAGGCGAAATATTGATGTAGAGCTCGAAATTCACAATAATTGCTGCAGCATACCGCATTTGAACATACAAACAATACACACATACACATATATACCGCATTTGAACATACAAACAATACATGCATACACATATATATGTACATCCAAGTCTTGAATATTTGTCTTGCCTTACATAGCGAAGCGGCACTTGTCATCACGCCACCTGCTCTCAAAAGTTATACATATTTGTTTTTGTATACCCGACGCATTTTAAGTTTTTTTTTGAAAAGATTTGGCTATTATTCATTTATCAACTGTTCTTTGCCTATGGCATTAAATGTGTTGTGGTGACATATGCAGTTTCTCTTAGGAAAACAAGGCGAGAGCAGTTCAGTTCTTATTCGACCATCGCGGATGAAGCTCGCATTATTTCAAACGTAATCGATGTAATTTATGCAATTTATTTTAATGTAAAATAAATTGAATTGAAGTACTTAAAGAGTGTAAAGTTACTTATGGTTTTTAACTATTCTTTGAAAAAGATCAAAGATTTACCAAGGTCCTTCGAGCCGGATTTTATAACTTTATAACATTTTCACACCATTATTGTCCAACGTCGTTGTGATATCGCAACCTAAAATCAATTATACGCAACTTCAGCCTTGAAAATGGTTGATGAAGCCAGCGGTTCCAAGTCGAATCCATCGATTCCCATCCCAACACCATCTGTAGCTCTGGAAATAACGTCACAAAATTACAAGGAGGTATTGAAGTTGCTCAGCGCGCGATTCGATAACAAGCAGTATATCTTCGAAGCCTACATAAAGGAAATCGTCAATCTTCGCTCATCAACACGTCCCACAACAGACTCAATCCGGGCCCTAATTGACACTGTGAATGTAAATTTACGTGCGCTGAAATCAATCGGAGATAATGACCAAATCGCAAACGGATTCCTTCTCAACTTATTACTCTCAAAGGTTCATGATGAACTACGAGCTAAATGGGAGGAAGAAGTCGAAAAATTTTTGAAAAGGAAACCAGTTGTTCCACCAACAATAACTTTCGCTATCCCACCTGGACGGACTTACCAGACTTCTTAGAACGTCGCTGCAAAACTCTCAACATGATAAGCATAAAAACACACACCTCGTCGTCATCGCAATCAGGTTCTGCATCACAGAATCATCAAAGTCCGAAGTCAAGCCAAACCACCATTGCCAGTGCATTCATCGCAACAAAAACATCAAGACAGTGTACATTCTGCATCAAACTTTGTATCAATTGCCTTCGTCGCAGTCACACTGTACAACATTGTTCGTCGGTCAACAAGTGCCAGTCATTTGGTATTGTTCACCATACAATGCTTCATAGAAATTGTAAGTACGCTTCTTCTGCTTATATTAAATCCTCTGTCGCACCTTTAGAAACCAATACAACCTCACACTCACCAGTAATTACAGAGACTAGGTCATCCCTGCAAACCAATTATGAGAGTAGCCAAGTTATATTCGCAACAGCTTTAATTCAATTGAAGAGCGAAACTGGGATATCGGTTGTCGCTCGTGCCATCCTCGACTCAGCATCGCAACTTAACTTTATAACAAAACACATCGCTTACCTACTCAACGCATAAAGAACAACGGTTCGTCATCAGTGTCATATCACTCTTCAATCATTACAGACCAAATTCACAACATCGTCAAATTTTGTTCGTCTCGCTGATTCTCAATTTAATCGAACTAGTGCTATCGACACTATTAGGCTGGTTCATTGCAGGAAACTTCGCAATAACTAGCCAATCACCAAGAGCAGCCGATCAATCAACCTACCACTCATTAGTCATTAGTGCTGATACGCCAAGCTCCGATGACTTGCTAAAACGATTTTGCTAAATGTCACGCCATCGATTTCTTTGGAAGAAGAGGAGTGTGAAGAATTCTTTGTACAGATCACAACTCGATGTTCAACTACCAACAATTTCATTGTCCGTTTGCCTTTTAAATAACCCCAACTATTTGGGAGACTCTTACCAAATTGCTTTAAAACGGTTGACATCTTTAGAAAACAAGTTCAGTAAGGACACGTGCTTAAAGAAGGAATATAGCAGGTTTATCGCAGAATATGAAGAACTAGGACATATGAAGAAAGTGATGGAAACAGATGCAGGATCAAAGAGCCGTCTCTACATTCCACACCATAGCGTTAAACATTTGAGTAGTTCATCTACAAAATTCAGAGTAGTGTTTGATGCTTCCTGTAAAACATCAACCGGTACGTCCCTAAATGACGTTCTCAAGGTGCGCCCAACGTTTCAAGATGACTTGTTCACCATTATCATTCGTTTTCGCACACATCGGTATGTTCTTATGGCTGATATCACAAAAATGTACCCCCAAATACTCGTAGACCCAAGGGATGCAAAATTCCAAAACATTCTATGGCGAGAATCAACCAACACCAAGGTCAAAACGTTCCAGCTTTAAACACTCACCTATGGCACATCCTGCGCCTCATACTTAGCTGTTCGATGCCTTCGGCAAATAGCATTTGACAATTCAGATGTACATCCACGCGGTTCAAATATCATTTTGCGAGATTTTTACATTGATAACCTCATGACAGGGGCCGGTACCATCCAGGAGGTTAATGCTATCAAGGAGGAAGTGATTCAATTATTGACCAGTGCTTCTATGCCCCTTTACATCAAATGAAGAGGAAATAATGACAAATATAGCTAGTGTCGATCGAGAGCCATTTATCAACATTGGGGACAAGGATGTCCTAAAGGCATTGGGACTGGTTTGGAATCCACTAGATGACAGTTTTTGCTTTTCATACACATCATCCCACGATAAAAAATTAACCAAGCGCGGAATTCTTTCGGAGACTTCTAAGTTTTTTGATCCGTTGGGTTTGCTAAATCTGATTATTGTCAAGGTCAAGATATTTCTTCAAGTGTTGTGGAAACTAAACTTGCATTGGGACGAAAGCCTACCGATGGAGATCCACTCACAGTGGGCTAAATTCCAGGAACAACTTTTGTTGTGTTAATGCCATCCAGATAAAGAGGTACGTACCTATCAAGTCATCTAATGTTGAAATACATGGTTTTTCAGATGCTAGCCAGCGAGCCTATGGAGCGGTTATTTATGTTCGCACACAAGAAAAGGGACAGTTTAAAACACATTTGCTTTGTGCCAAATCCAGAGTCGCACCAATTAAAGAAGTATCGCTACCACGACTGGAATTATGTGCTGCTTTACTTCTTGCTGAATTGTTGAATCGGATTTTAACTATATTCAATTCCAATGGCGAAATTGACACATATTGTTAGTCCGACTCCACGATCGTTCTGGCATGGCTAGCATCTGAACCATGTCGTTGGACAACATTCATTTCAAACCGAGTTTCCAAAATACAAAAATGTTCGCACTCAACTATTTGGCAACATATTCCCACCGGCCACAATCCAGCCGATCTGGTATCTAGGGGTGTCTATACAAATGAACTCGCTAAGAACTCATTGTGGTTCCATGGGCCCGAGTTTTTGTCATTCTCCAAAGACACGTGGCCAACTTCACCAACAATATCGTACATAGAATTACCAGAATAACGCAAACAAAGGTTAACACTCATCACTTCGATTAAGAATGATCTTATTACCTCCTGCAAATATCACAATAACTACCTAAATTTACTTCGAGTCTTCTGCTTCATCCTCAGGTTTATTCGTAATTCCAGAAAAGGCGCTGTAAAGGTTAGTGGTGCACTTTCACCCCAAGAAATGGAATCATCTGCCATCATCCGCTTTATACAAACAACTCACTACAAGCGAGAATACAATGACATCAAACACGAGAAACCTATTCATCGAACGAGCTCACTTCGCTCAACCAATAATATCAGCTCAACCTCACACCAATAATATCAGATGGTCTCATTCGCGTAGGCGGTAGAATATATCGCTCACCGCTAGCATACAACGCTGCTCACCCAATTTTGTTGCCACCATCGCACCCATTCGTGTCAACAATGATCAATTATCGATCGCAAAAACTTACATGCTGGCTGTCAAACCTTAACTAACATAATGCGCGAACGGTTCTGGATAGTTGCAGGGAGAAAAGTACTCCTCAAGGTTATTCATCGCAGCCTTTTGTGCTTCCGTGCACGATCCCTCTTCGCACAACAAATCATGAGTTCACTTCCTATAGACCGTGTAACTCCAGCACGACCGTTCTACATAACTGGCGTCGACTACTGTGGACCAGTGTATGTGTCCCAACGAATTCGAGGCCGAGCTTTACTACAAAGGCCGCACATTTAGAGCTGGTAACGGACCTTTCCACAGCAGCATTCATCGCAGCACTAAAACGATTCATCGCACGAAGAGGTAAGCCTTCGAAAATTTACTCCGACAATGCCACTAATTTTACAGGAGCGGATCGAAGCCTCAAAGAACTACAACAATTAACATCAACTGAATCACACAATATCGCAGTCCAACAGTTTTGAGCAGAAGACAGCATTCAATGGAAATTCATTCCCCCCCGTTAGCCCCACTTTGGCGGTTTGTCGGAATCAGCTGTTAAAATTGCGAAATATCACCTAAGACGCATCGTCGCAAACTCTTCCCTCTCCTTTGAGGAACTTAACACCATATGTTGCCAAGTTGAAGCAATAATGAATAGTAGGCCGTTGACATCACTATCGAATGATCCAAACGATTTCCAAGCGCTGACACCGGGTCACTTCTTAATTCGAGGACCTCTGACAGCGATCCCCGAACTTAACGTCAGTGAACAAAAATATTCCCATCTGCGAAGGTATTAATATATGCAGTGGTTGCAGCAATCGTCTTGGGCTCGCTGGCAAAAGGAATATTTACAGGAGTTGCAACAACGAAGGAAATGGCAATCGTCCCGTCCAAACCTTCAACCCAACGATCTTGTACTACTCCGAGACGAAAATTTACCACCACTCAAATGGTCACTTGGACGGATCATGGAAGTCCATAAGGGAGTTGATGGTTATATATGTGTTTTGACAATCGGAACATCTACTGGATTGTATAAACGAGCGGTGACTCAGGTCTCTCCGCTGCCTGACCAAGGAGACGCTCACCAATCTTGAAATCCGGAGGCTTCCAAAGGCGCCGGTCTTTTGCAGCATACCGCATTTGAACATACAAACAATACATACATACACATATATACACATAATTTATTTGAATTTAAAATAAATTGAATTGAAGTACTTAAAGAGTGTAAAGTTACTTTTTTTTTAACTATTCTTTGAAAAAGATCAAAGATTCACCAATAATTTAGTTAATCAGCTTTTAGTATTTTTATTTTTTCTTTTTGTATAAATATACCAAAACTCGAATTTATTATTATTCACTATTACAAAAATTGCCTCCCTACTCTTGTGCGCCTTTTAAAAGTTTACAAAATACATACATATGTAAGGACTTTGAAATCTGTATAAAACTTAAAATAGAATGGGAATAGCGAAAACCTGTTCATGTATCACTATTCATATCTTGCATTAAACAGTTGTACTAAGTTTATCTTCGAATTTATTTAAGTTTGAATTCCTCCTTACGAACGAGTCATAGACCTTTAACTATCATCTAAGCTTCACCCCCTTTCCTTTGACAATCCCATTATAGCAATAAATAAACTTCTTCACTGATATGTAGGGAAATTTTTTTGAAAAATCACTTTGTAAACTGTCAGAAACTTTTGTCATCATATCCATTTAGCTGCTATAGCAGTTTCGAGGTACCATTAATGTATGTGTACATTATGCATATATATATGTTTGTACAAATCTGTGCATATGTATACAATTATTACACATTCGGGTATATATTTACATATACCTTATTCCTCAATTAAGTTAAGTCCTATACATTAATATGTACATATGTATATACTCGTATACAATCAGAAACTCGGATTGGATGTCTCTCGCAATTGAAACTCTTGACATGAATAGATAGTGCAAAAACGAAAAAAAATGACAGTTAAAGAACAATTTTTTTTTGAGAACACAAACTTTATTGAACCAAAATAACAAAAATAAACAAGTTTACTCATCTAAGAAATTATTGTGTGCCTTCCTTTACCATGTGCATTTTACTCACAAAATGCGAACTTTTTTGCAGATAAGAAAACAAGCTCGATGAAATCGGAAAACATTTGTGTTGAAAGATTTTGCCATTTAAAATAAGTCTCAGTTTATCTATGAAATGGAAGTGGTTGATAGCAATCATTTCTTAGACAAAGTCCAAGCATCCAATGTTTCAACATGTCGTTCCCAACCTCATTGTTCTTTTTTGTTTTCCAAGGTTGTCAACATCCGAGGCTCTTGGTTTCTTCGAAATAGTAGGATTTTAATGTGGCTAAGTTCGAATTAACGCACAATCTCAAACTTGGAGAAAAGAAAACCATGGGCAAAATGGAACGGATATTCGGAAAAAGAAGAAGAAGAACCCCAGAAGGAGTTCAGACCCCACCGCCTATATTTCAGAACCCTGACTAATCCTGAAAATCCTTATTGACACAGCTGCAAATATATTAAAGTAGTCTAACATATGTATGTATACAAGCAATCTGCCTAGCACACTGTTGGCGCCAGCATTGATTCAATCGGGTGAATTTATCCGCCTTCTGGCTCACTTCCAAAGATAAGCCATTTCTGGCAGGGGATTATGTTTCCATTTTATTTTGCCTAACACTCACACTTATAAATTTGTCAAGTCAAGACCGGTTGAGCGAGACCAGTACCAGGTAGCTATCCTAAGTACTTTAAATAATCACAATTAATGTGTAGCCAAGTCACAACATGGCATCACCAGGTTGATAGAGTTCAGTGCCTGCCTACGACATACAATTATGCACTACTAGTTGTAAATTATTAGGCCAGTAGTCGAGGATCAGAAATTAATTCCTCAAGAACAAAAATCGTTGTTTTAATTTAAGAAGAGCAATCTATTGTAGAAGGGAAAACTAGATTAACCATTTCGAGACCAGCACGTTACCTTACAAAAATCGTTGGTTGCAGATTAATATGGACGATAAGAAATGCCTTCCTTTTAACATTGCCAATGTCCAGGTATCGGGATCTAACGATCACTTAGAAAAATTGAGGGAAGAGTAATTGTGATCATACTCGTACACCGCCGTATGAAAAGATTCATAATCATGAAAAGTTATTGTCTATGTTTTATTAATATTTGGACTAGCAACTCATTATTAGAGTTATTATCGATAAAACTTAATTGAAGAGAGAAAAATAAAACGGAACTAGCATTCTTTACAGATGGATCATTCTTTTTTTTTGTAAAACATATTGAGACGGCAGCCATTATTTAGTTAGGCTGCAGATATAATCACAGAGAACAACATTATCATCAATGTTGTACCATATATATAAATAATCAGGCAATCATAATATCTCTATATATCCGGATATAGTACATTCGCTCTACCTCAGCTAGGAGATTATGTGGATATCTCAGTAACGCTCTGTGGTAAAATTGATTGATGATGTAGGGTTTAATTATACTGGAACTGGAATGACGTCATGTGTCGGGCATTACCATCGGTCACTATAAAATTGTTTTATTTTTTTATTTTTTATTTTCTCCATCCTGTCCTGCCGATAGAAGAATGAGAACTCTTGATGACCTAGATGGGTTAAGGGCAACTGGGCTAAAGAACCTTCTGAGATATTATGTTAACCCTTAGTTGAATGATTTTGGTTATAGTCCCGCAAAATTAGCTCGAACATTTGGCTTTGTGAGTACGAGTAGTAAACAGATAGTTCCAAAATAATTTTTGAATTACTACATATAAGGAGCACATTATATTATAATAGTATTGTTTTTTTCCAACTTCTTTTTTACGGTAGAGTTATCCGAATATTGATGAAATTTCCACAGAAACTTTGATTGAAAATTGATCACCTTTTTATTTTTGAAAATGGAAAAAAGCTTAAGAGACATAATTTCCAAACTTAAAATGAAATATGCGCAAATTCAAAGTGATAATAAAACCTACAACTTTACAAGTACGAATACATGGAGAAATAAATGTTAACGTTTGTCTTAAATACTAAGACTACTCGTATTTGCAGGCAGAATTCAGTGAAAAAAACTGTACTAACGGTACATCCAGTAGGGATAAATTCTTTTTGTAATCCTGTTTAATATAAAAACAAACATGCAATTCAGCTTTATTTTGTTTAATTTCGAATTGCTCAGTTTTTTTTTAATATTAATTTTTTTCTTATTTTATATATTTTGTGTAATATATAAAATATATTTTTTTCGTTTAGGTAAGGACTGATTTAACATTTCTGTTCAAAGTAAGTACCCACAATTAAATATTACAACATAATTTATTATTTGAGGAATCCATTTATACGAGTAAATATGTAGATACATAACACATATATTTGCATATCTTTTACAATTTTTTTAAAATTTTACTGAAGATGTATGATTTACATATCAGACAAGGAAAAGATACGCCCTGAAATGATCATTCTTTATATTTTTACATTTCTCGATGGTATTCTTTTTTTTATATTTTTAATACATAGTCCAGCACTATTCTGCACGAAAGCACGACTCTCATGCATTGTAAGGTTTCAAGTTTAAATGAAGGCTTTCCTTTCCTATGGATAACCCTATATTGACTCGATATATAATATATCGTCATCACAATTTTCCAGATCAGTTATAGCTTAGGCCAAGTATTATGTTTAAATTGTTTGATCTTCGAGTTCACAATACCTTCTTTGCTTGTTTGATTTGCTGTTATTTTTTACATTAAGTATCCGATCATGTGGACAATCGCTCGCACAAACCATCTCCAGCTGGTTTAATCAACTTTATTCTTGGATATTGCAATCCAATAATCAATAGACTTATTGACTTTGCGGCGGAAACAAATGTCACTATAGCAAGAATATGGTTTCCTCACCTCAATATACAAAAGGAACATGGCGGTCTCTAGATTATGAAATTGACCGGAAATTGGTGGTCGCCATACGCGTATCTCGAAATGTCTCAACAACTCCTATGCCGCCAGCAGTACCGGAGACCAGTGGTAATGCTGCCATAGTGCCATAAGATCCGCCACAACTGATATGCTGGGTTTCACACGACTACCACTAAGAAATCCCTGATTTTACCGGAGACCAGTTGCAATGCTGCCAAAGTGCCATCAGATCCGCCACAACTGATATGCTGGGTTTTACACGAATACCACCAAGAAATCCCTGATTTGATGAAGAAGCCAGCAAGTAGCCGTGGCTCACGCGGTAGTGTATTGGCTACCCAATCGGACTTTTCGAGGTTCAATACCAGCCGTGAGTGAAAGAGATTGTATTTTTCAGGCAACCAAAATCTCGTGAGATCAATGGATGCCTAAAATACAACAACGGGTCAATTTACACTAGTAATTTAGTTTCGCCATTAAATGTTCCTGGAAAAAATTCACGAAGTCCAAATCGATATCCACTACCTTTTCATCGATTTTAATCCCGCATATGACAGCATTTATAAAGACAAGCTATAGATAGTCATGTCTAGTTTTGGCATCCCTGTCCAGCTCGTCCGTCTGTGTGATTGAGAACGCTCTCTGCTCTGTCAAGTGCTGTAACGACATAACAAGAACCTGCTATATCAAAAAAGGTTTTAGACAAGTCTGTGCAACTAGCAGTTCACGCCGATGATATTGACATACTAGTAATTGGCAATAATCAACTGGCAGTTAGCTGTGCGTTCGCTAATATTGAAACAGAAGCTGCCTAAATGGATTTGGCAGTAAATGAGGACAAAACAAAGTATATGCTGCCTACAAGTAGGGGCACACAACATCGACAAATTGGGCAGAACGTCACAGTCGACAACTATAATTTCGAGGTAGTAAGGAACTCTGTCTACCTCAGCTCTGCTAAAAATTCAGCTTACAACACCTCAGCAGAAATAAAACGAAGAAGGCAGACAACACCCGAAGGACGGTGTGTTAAAATTTTTGCTGCGTAAAACAATTTGAACTCGTAGCTTGTGAATGAGTCTACACGAATACCAGACCGCCAACACACTGGACTTTTGTTTAACCTCACACCCTGATACTCGTAGGTACGCTGTTGAAGTGGCTTTCACCTCTAGGCTCGTCGGACCATTGTGTCATGTCATTTCCCGTATCGCCACCACACAGATAGAGAAAAGCCAATTGGAGCGGACTTAACAGCTTCTTTAGGAATTTTAACTGGTCGTTATGTTTCCTTTATAACGACGTGGATGCCGATGCTGATATGATCACAGACACTATTCTCTTTGAAATGAGATCCTTTATCCCTCACCGGGTGAAAAGTATCAAATCAAAAGAAAATGCATGGTACGAGCTGTAAATAGACTGTCAGGGTTAAAGAAATCTTTTTTCAGTCTTTGAAGACCAACCCGACAGAGGAAAATCGAAAAATGTTTAAACGAGCCAGGAACGGCCGCAACGTCTTTTTTAAGCGCGTGCAATTTCATTTCAAATTCCAGCTGCACACTTTACGGCCAGCTCAACACTTCCAGATTATTCTTTCTCTCCGCCTACACTTGAGTGCGTCGAATTTTCAATGGGATGAACCCACTTTCGCACTCGTGTAGTAGAAAGAGTGCTTAGAGATCTCACCATACATAAATCCGCTTGTCTAGATGGTATAACTCCCCTTCTTTTGAAGAGGTGTTCTTCCACGCTAGCAAAACCGATTTTTCATCAATCCTACTCTTTGGGACTCCTTCCGAGCGAATGGAAAATAGCATTTTTCCTGCCCGTCCCTAAAAAAGTCGAATCTTCTCTCTCCTCCTACAGACCTATTGCACTTACGTCCCTTCTTTCTAAATGACCGGCAGTACGTTTTTCGTAGCATGTCTCGCCGACAAATGGAACAAAAGCATGCATCAATCTTGAGAAATTTCTATCTCTAAGGTATTTTTTAAGGCATTTGACAGAGTTTGGCATCAGGATCTTTTGTCGAGAATTTATGCATTTGGGATCGACGACTATCTTTTTTAATAGATTAGAAACTACCTATCGGAACATTCAATTCAAATTGTCTTGGATGGTTTCAAGTCTAATATTCACAAAATAAATGTTGGTGTGCCCCCGGGCCTTCGTTCTGTCTCCGACACTCTTTTTAATTTTTATCAATGATCTCTTGTCTGCCACTTCTAATCCAATATATTCCTTTGCTGATCACAGTACTCTCCGCTTTTCGTTCCCTCACGTGCCTGCTTTTCGGCTGCAGAAAGGGAACGGCAGCGAGTGTTAATCGCATTAAATTCCGATATCAACAGCATAACCAATTGAGGAACTATCAACAGAGTAGAATTTAAAGCTTCCAAAACACAATGCTGTCTGCTGTCGTTAAAGATAAATTTTAACCCCCAGCCATTATCCATGGATGGAACTTGCACAGTCGAAACCGAAAAACTTTCCATTCTCAGTATGTGTGTCAATAACAACTTACTTTGGAATGACCACATCTTCGATGTGGCAAAAATGCTGCGAAATATCTATACCTTATCCAACAAAACATGTCAGTACAGGGCTTATGGGAAAGCTTTTTTTCTAACAGTGGTGCCTGTAGGTGGACTCAATGGCACATTACCACTGAAACACAAAGGAAGCCACTGAACTTTGTGTACAATTGTTGTTGTAATTATTTTCAGATTTAACTACAGCCACCCTATGACTTGCTTGCCCGATAGCCGTGGGCAGAATGATCATAAAATCACCATTCGCCATTACTGCTGGCTGTGCATTGAAAATAATCTCATCAAAGCAGTGTTACCATTCTCAAATGTTAGCACATCGTTACTGATTTTTCAATGTTATTGTTACAGATTTGAAGCTTTTGAGAACAAAAAAATTAATTTGTGTGTAATAATATGTGTGGTGGTGTTGACATTTGCGTTTTTTGCTCCTCTTTTTGAGAAACCGTTAAAATATAGTCAAACCATTTTTTTCGACTTTGTATTTTAAATTTTATTCGCGCGCTATTTTAATGCATTGCAACAAAGCTGTGTAATAAGTGATCATATTATTGTTGGACTATTTGCGTTTTAGTGATATTGTGTTAAATAATAGTGGTTCAAATTACTGTGTTGTGTCGGTGTTAATGTTGTGTTTAAGAAAAAAAGGGATTATTTTCGCGGTGTTTCGAAACTAGAATTCATTGACTGTGCAATGAGTGATCATATTGTGATAACCACTTAAATGTGAGCAGCGACATCTAGATTTACAGAGCAGAAGATGTCGATACTCGAAGAGCAGAAGATTTCGATACTTGAATAGCAAAGTCTCAACCATTGATGACTGGAGAGTGGAATCGAATTCTCTAGCAAAATGGAAATTATATGGGACGCTGGATGGCGAGGAAAAAGATAAATGAAATTTATATCGTTCAGCAATATTTTTATTTGTTTATTTTAAATGGGGAGATGGTAACCCTAAAAGAAATCCTCTTTCTCTTTGTGGTGATTCATCATATACACCATGGCAACCCTATGAGAGCTTTAAAGAGGGACACATTTATGCATGTTATTGCAACCAGATTAAGAGGCAAATGTCCTATCTTCCCTGTACTGACATTTATTCTTGGATAAACTATAGGTTTCCTTAAACGATGTAAGAAATACTTTTCATCTTCTGAGCTGGCCTCAATATATAACGCATTCATCCACCCAGAATTGGAGTACAGTGCACACATCTGGTCAGGAGCGCCTAAAACATATTTGTACCTGCTAGATAGGATTCAAAACGGTGCTATAATAATAGTTGATGATAGAATCACTCCGTCAATGGACGCCCATGAACACCGACGAAATATCTCGTGTTTCACTTTGTTCTATCGCTACTTACACCACCGGTGCTCCATAGAAACCGCCAGTAACATTCAACCCCTTCAAACCTTTAACTCGCTATTAATGCTCATCAGTATACCCTCAAGCCCACTTTCCGACGTACTCTAAAATATTGTGATTCGTTCCTAAGCCGTACAACTCGCTTGTGGAGTACCCAGCTGAGCTCTTTATTTCCTAGTTATTGTAACGATCAGACATTTAAAACCAACGTACATCGGTACCTATCTTTTTTTCCTCTCTAATTGCACTTCGTCTGCGCTGTGTTCAAACATTTTAAGGGTTTGAGCGCTCTATATTTAAAAAACAAAATCACTCATTCCAATCACGGTTTCTTTGGGATACGATGGAAATTGTGTAGTAAGACCCTATCCAGCAAACTAAGGAGACTCTATGTAAGACCTTGATAATACCAATCCTACTTCATGGCACTGAAGCATGGACTCTAACGAAAGTGGATGGAGATATGCTCAGTCATTTCGAAATAAAAACCCTTCGTCTCGTCTCGACTACACTATACGAGCTGTATAGCAACATCGACCTAGTCAGAAAACTGCCCATCAGTCGCCTGAAATGGCTAGGACATGGAGAGCGAAGGGACACCAAAGTTCCGGCCCGCATAATCTTCGAATCTAACCCAAACAAAAACCTTACCCTAGGCACAAGTATAAGGGGATCTCAACTAACTTGGAGTGCGCAACTACAGACAGTTATCAAAGAATCGGCCTAACTGAAGAGACTTGCTAGTTGAGTAATGAAATATACATATTCCTGAGATCCTAGGCAGCAGCGTTGTACCATTTTTTTTTTCTACGTTAGCATGTTTGCATCCTTATTTCAGTCATTTGTGTTTTGTATATAATCGACATAGATGCCAAGTACGGCATTTCTTAATGCCTTTCCAAATCGTTGCCACTGTTGTTCTGAAGTGTAATTCGTAAGAGTCAAAGTAAATGTAAGTACAATAAATGGAAGCTTTCAATTGAATCCCTGCAACTATCGAAATTTATTAATCAATATTTTTTCTAGTGTTGTCTAATTATATATTTTTTGATAAGGTGAAGGTCGATTTAATGGACTTCAAACCAAACCTTCATCATATGCCAGCTTTGTAAAGTACATAGCGTGCTTTATAACAATAGGTCTAAGCACAACAAAAACAATTAATTCTCAAAATAATTGACACAGAATTGTTTATTATCTTATTATATGAATTTAAACACCGTTCCTTGCGTTCAAATCTAAAAATAGAGTACGAGTATGTTTCGAAACTACCCATTATATTTTTCTACGTTGTTTTCATTATGTACACATATTGTATATATACGATTTATTAGTTCAACTTTTTATTATGCAAAAATGTTTAGTCCACCAGACGGAAATTGTTTCATATTAAAATCTGGACAAGATTAGATTCAAAACTAGAATACCTACATATTTCATGTTTTATAAAGATAATATTTGTTTAAATTTAATTTATTTTTTAATTAATTAAAAGTCGCCTTCTACGATGTATGTCCTATAAAGTAGGATATTCACAGGATAGTTGTAAAGCACATCGCAACCACGGCCACCATTTAAAATATTAAGAACATCCTCCATCCAAAGAACATCGCACTAAGTGCTCCAAAAATGGGACATTTAATCAATAAAACAGGAAACATCTTCTCCTTCTCCGAGATTACAGAGATCACAAATGATCAGGAGTTCTGCTGAATATGGTATGTAATTCAGGTTTATCAATTCTCCTCTTAATTTAAAATTGTAGAGTTTTTTTTTGTCAATTGAATGGCAATTGAAAAAATATGTTGCTTCTTGTAAAATGTACCTCATTTTACTATAAAGTATTCTGAATTCAGATGACTGCGCTTCGTTGACAAATGAAACATGAAGAAATATATATATACGCATCCATATATTATTATATGTAAAATCTAAAGGGAATATAAAACTTAAAAACTAACATTGTGGTTTAAATGAAATCAACCGCTTGACTTAGGCCAACGAAATTATTTCTTTTAACATTTCTCTAAAGCGTAAAGTGCTTAACATGTTGTCCAGTCTACATTCGCAATTATCTTCTTATACCTTTGCTAACAATATACCAATATACAGCCAACTTTTTTGCAGTTATTGTCACCTTATGCTTTTTAAAAGTAGTTTAAGTATCGTAAATGCTCAGACCACTTGTTTTTCAAGGGATTGTTTAAAGAAAAAAATCCTAAAGAGTCCTGACCGCAACGGCTTCATCAAACATTTTGCAAAACCTGATGATAGAAACCTAATAACAATCCGCTTTCTGGAGCTAACCTTGTTATTTTTCTTTTTCAAAAATGCCAACCACTATGTTTTCAGCTGCTTTCGAAATGGTCTCTCTTTTTCCCCTCAGGTGAATCGTTAACGCTTCAATGTACGCTAAATTGTTTCACTCATTACCTCACAAAACTCTCTGGCTTTCGGAGATATTTGAGTGTTTCAGAAATGAAGTGAACCTATTAATCAAATTGGCTCTTGTCGTACTTAAACCATGAAGTTGGTTAAACAAATTGAAAATAAAGTTCAATTTTGAGATTTTGAATTATATTTTCTGCAAAAATAAAACTTCAGAAGCAAATTTTTTAAAAAATTCAACTGGACTTGGTTCAATTTATTTCTAAGCCAATCATTTTGCTGCAGCTGTAACGAATAATTTTAGTACTCGTAGATGAGCAACAAGGCACACAGCTTCAAAATGAACATTTTAAAGAGCACTCATTACGGATTACATCTTACAACTTGCAAAAACGAGATGCAACTTATAACATATGTTATAAGTTTAGCTAGCAGTCCCTTAAAATATTATGTCGCCGATTTTATTGTTGTGCAATATTTTCATGTACGTTTATGATGTTGAACAAATCATACCGAAGGCGCTACTTTGTATAAATACCTTTTCGTCATAAAAAGACCCAATATTAACGTTACCGACCTATATATACAGAACAAAATATCTTTTTTTTCTATTCGCCTTTACGCCTCCTATATATAAAACCTATGATACACGTTTTTGAAGTCGATGAGCAAATGGTGTACCCACCACAATTTGCAATTACAAGTCTTTCTGAGAGATATATGGAAGGGTAGATCTTTATTCGACTGTTCATGTACCCGACTTTAAACCACATTGATAATATTCAATCAGGTCGTTGACGAAGGGCTTTTTATTTTGCATATAGTACTGCGTGGAAAATATCTGTACAATATTTACAATTATATTAATTCATAAGAACAGTTTAGCGGGATTAAATAAGAAGCTTCGAAATACAGAAAGTATTGGAAGTATTCGAGATGGAAAAATATTTTCCCAGATTTTACAGTATGACTCTTGTGCATTTTTTTTACATGAAGACCAAAATGTCAAAACCATTACCTACGACAAATCATAATTCCACATTTATTCCCCACTAAATATGCGGGGTGTTTTTAGAAGATACCATATATTTGAGCAAGGTACTCTATTAGTAATTGATGATAAATAAATAAACCTCTTTTTTTGTGTAATTAGCACGCAATTAAGCGATAAAGTGTAACTTAAAATGTTTGCACGTAACATGTTTGCGGGTTATATAGTAATGATTAGGAAATAAAAGCATGTTGTATGGCTTAGGAAACAATCACGATATTTCAGATTACGTCCGAAATTGCACTTAAGGGTAAACTGATGAGCATTCATTGTGGGGCGGGTTTTACGGTTGAAGGTTTCAAGGTGCGGAATACTTTTCCAATGGGGCACTTGTAGCGAAAATAGCGATATAACTGAGCAAAGCAGGAGACATTACGTCGGTGTTCCAAAGTGACGGTACGCTATCAGCATCTCTTATGAGTTGTATCGTACACTTTTGAATTCTATACAACAAGTGCAGAGGCCTTCGAAGCACCTGACTAGATATAGACATTTGGGCGCATATACGGTTTATTTATTGAGGCCAGAACAAAGGGGGTGAAATATTTCTTACATCGCTGAAGGAGACCAAAACATATCGCAGCATCTCTGACGAAATCAAATATGTGGTTATTCCATTATAGGTCATTGACACACATATCAGTAATATAAAGTTTTTTTAATTGTCGATGATGGGAAGTACCATTCATGGATAATGGCTGGGTGTTTAAGTATCACTTTAACGATATTTTGAAGCATTAAATTCCTCTCGGTAAGTAGAAGCTGTTTAGTACGCTAAAATTTGCTTTCTCGTATTGACATACTATATTTTAAAAGACAAGACATCCTGACCATTTGAAAATGTTTTACATTAAAATTTTGAAGACAGTGCAAATTTTTTTCTAAATATAATCATAATGCTTAACATTAAAACTATGTTTATAGCTTCTGTATGATTAAAGTTAACCCTTCGCTAAAATGTACATTTTATAGAAAAATGCATCTTCGAAAATGAAAGCTTCAATATCCCGCTTAACAAAAAAAAAAAACATTGATCAAATAAGTGTATTTTAATGTATGTATGCTGCTTCATATATACCCGTTTATATGTGAGGATGCACATTTATGTGAAAGGATTTAATGTGCATATATCGCTAAATGTGGTATTCATAGATGAAGATAGACTTCAAGGAATTAACCCTTTTAATTCCATGTAATTTTTTAAAACTTTTATACTCTTCAAGTTGCTTTAGCAAATCTATCCCCAAATTTTAAATATTGAAAGTTTTCGATAGAGTGGTTCTAGATTTGTCCCATGTAACAATCCTACTTTCCACTCATGTAATCCACATTACATTAACCCAAAAAAAAAACCCATACACAAAAAAAAAACCAAATGGACGAGTTAATCTTTGTCCTTATCCCTCGATTGAGCCCAATAGACGATTGGAATTTATTACTTCACGTGTGAGTTAGCCAATCAAGCCATGATAGGTACATATATCCCATGCACTCTCCTCAACAGCCACACTCACTTACTACGTTTTGTCGCATTCACCATCTGCCCACGCTTCGATGCATACATTTCAAAACATCACCTCGCCCTCATCCTCACTTCACCTTAACCATTTCACAATTTGGATCGCATGTAACATGGGCACAGGAATAATAGCACCATCGAAGCTTTCGGATGAATTGGATTGATGGAGTTTAAGGATGCAGTTCGAATGGTGCTAAGGTTGAGCTCCAGCAGCATACTACAGTAGCAGCCAGTTACACCCGACCAACCTGTCTGCTGTCAAATATCCTGTGATCGTTGGTAGCCGCATTCTGTTATAGAAAAAAAAATTTAAAAAAAATCAAAATAGGTTATGGAGGATAATTGGATTCGTTTTTCCATCAACCTCGTCGCGTCGTCGATGTATCGGATTTAATCTTTTTTTCCGCTGCCTGCACATGTTAAAATTTAACTGAAAATATACCAACGTTGGGTTGTGCACTTTTTTGTATCTTTCTATTTTGTTTTAAGCAAAGGACGAAAAATTAGGACACACTTCCTTCCACCTATAAGACAGAGGAGAGTTGAGACTCATGTGAGGGTTTTGGTTGTGTTCGCCTCCTAGGGGGTGTTTGCCTCAGATTGTCTGTCCAAAAGTAGGCCTTTTTTGATTTATTTGCTTTTAATTGACAGTGAAATATTGCACATGCATGCATGACGCAATCGACCGTCTATCTACTGCTCTGATGCATACCTAGTTACAAAGTGAGAGTGCGTCCGTTTGTGTATCGAACATGATAGCAAAAAAAAAAAACTACTGGAACAGTTAAGGCAGCAGGTATTCTCCATTACGGATGGTATCGTAGCCATTGTTGTCGTCAGATTCTTGTCACATTCCCATCATGGTGGAGAAATGACAGGTTTTAGGAAAGAAGAGCTAACGTGATTTAATGATTGAAAATTCTGATGCATCTAACACTAATGGTGATGGATTTCGGGCAGTTGGATAATGCATTTTAGTGGAAGGTAATTCCTTTTTTATTTCCTATAAAACAAAATTTCCGTCTTAAATTTAAGTGACTTTAATTTGCAAATATACAGAATCCTTTCTTTAAAAGTGACTTACTAATAAACTCACTTACTTACTCGTACTTAAGCAAAATAATAACACTTTTTTATTTTATATGCGTTCATATGTATATGTGTTCAAGTAGTCATTTAATCAAGTAATTTTTTATCCCCGCAACCTTTTAACTTACAATAGACAATTTCCGAAAATATATTTTAAACTCATAAGCTAATATATACTAGTACGTATGTTTGCTGTTTCTAGTCACATGATATCACACTATTGCTTTAATTAGATACATCTTCAAATTTATGCATAGCGAAATCAACGTAAACAGAAGGGAAAATGTTCAACATAAGAATACTTGAAATACTCGTACCTTTATTGACAAGTAATAAGTTGCGAGACGCATTCCTTTATCCCGATTTATACAACTCATTTTTTTCTTAATCCTCTTTTGGACTTGATTGATGCATTTACACTATTCAGTTTTCATTATCGTGTTCCTATATTATATTATATTATATTATATTATATTATATTATATTATATTATATTATATTATATTATATTATATTATATTATATTATATTATATTATATTATATTATATTATATTATATTATATTATATTATATTATATTATATTATATTATATTATATTATATTATATTATATTATATTATATTATATTATATTATATTATATTATATTATATTATATTATATTATATTATATTATATTATATTATATTATATTATATTATATTATATTATATTATATTATATTATATTATATTATATTATATTATATTATATTATATTATATTATATTATATTATATTATATTATATTATATTATATTATATTATATTATATTATATTATATTATATTATATTATATTATATTATATTATATTATATTATATTATATTATATTATATTATATTATATTATATTATATTATATTATATTATATTATATTATATTATATTATATTATATTATATTATATTATATTATATTATATTATATTATATTATATTATATTATATTATATTATATTATATTATATTATATTTATTATATTATATTATATTATATTTTGTTTTCTTCATCCACCATTCGCCATTCGTCCTAGTAGGTACCCCTTGTCATTAGCGAGGTTTATCCTTTGTTTATTATAATATGAGTGGGCAGAATTTTGAATTAGTTGAAGACGTATTAGATTGAAGTAATACAACTAATGCTGGCATGAACAATAGTAGTAGTTATTAATTTGTACTAGTGTTCTGGAGAAGTTTTAATAATCCAAAAAAATAGGAAAATAGTATTGATAAAGCCATAGTGAACAGTAAGAATATAAAAGGCTAATTTTCGTTTTTGATGAGAGAATTGCTAAATAAAGAAGAGACCTTTGCAATTATTGAAGAATGAAGAAGTTCAAATTGCTTTGGACCCTTGTGAAAAGTGATTTGAAGCGAACACACATACATATGAGGGATATAATCAGACCTGCAGCCATTAAAGCTTCCTTGCAACAAGATAATCGTACTAAAGTACAAATTACTATATAAACACTAATTTATAAAAAAAAAATAACGTTCCTAAAAATTGTTTGGTTAAACTCAAACATACGTCCACCTTCCATAACAGCGACACAAAACTAAAGAAAACGAACAAAATAACCACGAAGGGAATGCAGAAAATGGATAGAAATTGTTGACCATTCATATTTGGCATCCCCTCCCTTGGACCCTACCTTTGCGCAGCAAAAAACCAGTAGTATAAATAAAATATGCTTCGAAAATCAGAATTTTCCCGGACTCGTCCATGGTTTCTTGTTTTAGTTTTGCGAATACTAGTACATATGTAATGTCGATCAAATATTGGTTGATTGAATAAATGTTTAAAACAAAAGAGTGCATTCAGGCATTTTGGGAGAATTATCAACATATTATATTATAACTTCTAAAATACGCTATACAAATTCTCTAATTTTTTAATGGACCTTTAGAAAGTCCTTCTTCATACTTTGCCAGGAATGAGTTTTACTTTTCCAGTATAGTACGAGTATAATACAGTATAGCAAAGTGACTTTCACCATCGATCTCCGGTTCGAAAATCACCTAGAAGTCTCTTTGTTCATATTAGAAAGAATTAAAAGAAAACCTTTAACTCAGCAAAATATTCAACTAACTTATTTAGAGTGACCGAATACTTTAATCGAATTGATTGATTTTTGAAATTTTATGCATGAACATCTAATCTTTTTGAAACGTCAAATACATATGTTGTATATTCGTATATCTACACTCACAAATTATGTACTACATTGCACAAGAAACATTTTCATTAAATTACAATAATATCCATCCAATATACAATAATATACATCCATAAAATTGTAAACGTATTTGAAACTCATTTCAATAAAATAGACACTGCTGTACGCAGTCGCTATATCATGGACCTCTAGACCAGGAATTGGTTAAGTACACAAGATGGGTGCATTTTGGCCACTGCTCATTTACTCGTACAATAAAAATTGAGTGAATGGCAGGGAGATCGCGGAACTGGAACCATATGGATAACAATATAAATCTCAAAGCCCTTTCTTGTCAATTTTTTTAAACTTGTCAAAATAGTATGGTTTTCATTCTTCTGCTAGCAAGGGTATTTATTATCGAGTGTCTTCTGCCAGGCCATGGCAAGTTTACCATAGCTGGTTCTGGAAACCACATGCAACTTCTTGTGAAGAAGGCTATACATTTTTTAATCCGATTAGCAACGTTTAACTCAGTTTATAATTTAGAATTACTCTAAGGTAACGTGCTGAAACCGAAAAAAATAATACGGTATCTTCTATCCTGCTGGGTTTAATGTATCGATTAAAAGAATGATTTATTTTTTTTAAGAGTTAGACTCACATGGACTGCCCCCCTGATACCTGTGTTATTTAAAGTTTATTATGCATACCTATAGCATTAGTCCGATCCAATCACATATATCATGTTTTCGGCGGTTTTCTTAGTGATTTTCACCGCATCAAGTCTTACCATCAATTCTCTCAGAGCATGTGCATTTGGTAGAATGTCCAACGTCTCTTAATAGGAGTCCGTCCAATTGTCATCATACCTTCAATATAATAGAGATAATTGGCATTTGGGTGGTTGATTCTATAGATTTGCAGAAGGTTCTCCGTGAGTTTTACATACTTCTTATTTCTTGATACTGTTTTTTTACGTTGACTTTTCCATACCCGTGTCCTTAGCGGGACGCCTTGTCAGACACATTTCAGTCAAAAACCTCAGCGGAGTTATAACAAGACAGACATATTATAATCTAGAACCCCTCTTATGTTTGTTGTAACAAAAATGGGGTCATTATCCCCTTTTGCAAATGTGAAGCTGAATTCTATATTAATTTCGCTCTTTAAATCTCCCCATGAAGAATGGAAGCGCTCCGGGCTCTTCATTTTCTCCAATGGTGTCCTATTTCGATCTTCACTGTTTTACTCGTGTCTGCATTATTGGTTTTGCAAACGGTCGTTCTCTTTAATATGTTACCGTAGACCTCGAAAGAACGTCTGAGAAATTCGGATGATTATCACTTAGTTTTTAAACTTCAAAACAATGCTTTTTCGATCCATTAATGGAGACCCTAAAGAGAGTGAGTTACCGCAGTTACCAGTTTTGAAGTCGAGAAAGGCCATTTCCGAGTGGAATTCATAAAATTATGTTTTGGAAAGATAGTCATTTGCTGTAAAACGCAGTTATAGTGACTTACTGTAGAGCCTAGGATATTCATAGCTTTCATATACATGATGCGTGCGACTGACAATTTATTATAATTTTTAACGAATTCTACATCGAATGTTGCATATAGCTACTGCTTTTACTTTCAGAAAACTGCTTCAAACAAGAAAGAGAGACGAACTGAAGCAGTAATAAATTGCGTAATGCATGTGTCCCAGGTGATTTTCAAACATTCTGAAAGCTTGACATTATGTAGAGAATGTACAATGGGATTTCAATAAAGTAGTGTATTTGAAATCATTACCAATATATCAAATAAGGAATATTTTCAAGTTTAAAATTCAATAAAAAAGTGTATACAATTTGTGATTAAACATTTATTTTTGTATGTTAAAGTTTAAGAATGCTGTATTACTTTATTATTTTTTAAAAGACATCGTAGTCTAAATTATGTCCGTTTGTTTTAAGTCAACCAAAGTGTTTATTGTTGAAGATTATTATTGTACCCCCCAATGTAAGGTACGCGTGCAAAAAAAAAGTCTTATGGTGTAGAGTCCGGCGAGCAAAGAGTCAAGAAAATGTCTCCATATGTAAATATGTATGTTTCCAAACATTCTTGCTTCAGCATTCCAGCATTCTTCTTGGATAGGTTTATTGCATATTAAGTGGATGGAACTTTAATTCAATGTGTAATGTGTACTGGTTCTTTATTAATTTCTGCGGATTCCACGTAATTTGGTCTCGAACACATTCTGCTGTCCTAAAAACGTTAGTAATCCTAAAATAGGTATGTTGACAACTGTCCCTTCTTGCTTAAACCTTCGCACCTAAGATCAGTTGCGTGCTCAACTCATCATTTATCAGTGCAGACCTCTGAATAGCGCATGCGCGTCGAATGATATGATACCTTCCCTGCTAACGTCACCTTGCTGGTGTTGGGGCAGTTACAATTTAAACTTGAAAATAAATACGTTGTTAAGGACTATTCACAGTTAATTCAATTAAATGCGTGTTTCTTGTCAAACAATGTTCTTCAGTCCAGACTTAACATTAATGCTTCTATGCTTCTGTTACCGTCAAAAAATCAGCAACCAAAGTAGGCACTATATTTTTAGTTGAATAAAAGGTATAAGTGAACAAACCACCTGACTTATTTACCAAACCAGGATTTATTATTTGCAAATTAAATGAAATTTCTTTTTTCTTTTTTTTATGAGCCGTTAAAATAAAGAAGTGCCACTTATCTGCAGTGATGCTCTGCTTTTTGCGGTTGTCGTGGTGGAACTTTAATTTAAATATCACAATTGAACCTACTTTGAGTAGATATACAAGACTTATTTTCCGGATAATACTCTAAATAAAGTTACAAAACCACTGGGATTAAGCATATTAAAAAAAATCTTAAATTGCAAACGAACAATTGCTATTTTCCTCAACGAACTTTCAAAATAGGATCACAATCCAGCAGCTTAGCACGTGAAATGGATGATTTTGCTGTCAATTTTTGGTGGCTGATTTATGATTGATGATGATGACGGTGATGATGATCCTGTGTTGGTACTTGACTACCGCGCGGCACTGGTGGCGAACAAAATAGTACAAAATCTCTACCACTGCAGAGTAACATTACTATTACTCGGAAGGTTGATCCTTGTCTACAGCAATCACCAGCATAATCGCCATCACTGGTGGAACTCCATTGAAGTGTAGTTCAAATGTGTGTATGCATCATCCTCCAATGCATTCAGAAACCATTTTTCATTTTCGTTGTCAGGACTTTCGAAGTGTTCAATAATAAAGGCTTCCTCGTAATAAATTTATTACATTCGAATATGGATTTTTTATTGTGAACCCTTCGGTGTGCACTCTTGAGTTTATACTTTATAGACAGTTATGCATGTTGTACGCACGTATGTTTATAAATGCTTTCACATGTGAGGTTGAAATGATATAACATCAACCTACATACGTACATATGTTTATGCACATTTGCTTAGGTAAAACGTTGCAACAATCAACCGCAACAAGTACCCACGCAATAAATATGAATTATGTACTTATATACTTTTCTTTTTTTTTGCGACTATGTCCTTTTGTATACGAGTATGATTGTATGCTTGGGTACGATTGATTTAAAAAAAAAAATTCCATACACTAGTAAGCTAAATAAAGTCTTCAATTTGAACGTTTGTTCTTCTTAACATATTGTCGCACTGTATGTCTTACACAAGAAGGTAAGTACACTAGCAGAGGGGTTAAGATTTGTATTTTTTTAACATTAAAATACTTATATTCACTAGCTTAGGTCACACTTGACGTTTAGGTGAACGTGAGTCTCAATTAACAAGCCTCTCCAGCTGGGATGATCTCAAGTTGGTTGTGGTCCCCTCTGCGTGCCGTCCCTAAGGATTGGACTCGAAGACTGCTTGAGTGTGAGCTCTAGTGTCCATTCGCTATACATAGCCATTTTATAGACGAAGATATAAACTACTTCTAAATTATAACTGCCATAGTGACTTTTCGGCCAACCCATTAGTGGGATTCGTCCTTTACTGATGATACGAGTAGTATATACTTTGTTTTGCCCTGATCAAAGCTGCATTAACGGCTGGCTGTCACATCATTGCCATCCGAACACGCAAGTAATTGTGCGGACTTAAAAGAGATCGTACATTTTTTGTTGACCTATGGGTTTTGCGCGATTTTTCCTAGATCGATGTTAACGAAGTCACATGACAGTGCGTCGCCTTGTTTAAATGACGAGTTTCGCAGGTTTTCCTGTCCTCATATACGCTTTTGTATGCGACTTTGAAGTCGACAAATAGATCTGAAATTCCTGGTACTTTTCCAAAGTATTTCGTAGTGTGAGTATTCGATCAATGTGGGACTTTCCTGGCCTGAAACCGCACTGGTATGGACCAACCAGATTGTTAATAAATGATTTCATACGCTCACTTAATACGTCAGTAAAGTCGATGTTAAGGAGATTTATTCCACTATAATTGCCGCAGCCATCGGCCAAACGATGCTGAGAATCCATGCTTTGGGCATTCTTTGCTCTGACCGTAACTTACAGATCTTCCAACCTCTTCATCTCCAGGTAGTCCGTCATTCAGCGCCAGGAGCTTTGTTAGACTTTAGCTTCGATATTTCTCTCTTTTCTTCGTCAAGGGTGAATGGCTCATTCTGCTTGACAGGGGTATTTTGATTAACATTAAACAATCTGTATAGTTGTCTTTCCATATTCTTACAACAGTACTATTAGTTCTCCATGTTCATCCCTTCATGCTTCCAAACTTTTGAATGTCATTCCTGCAGTAGTATGTCTCTCTTTCCTCCATCGTGCACTTTTCATGCTCTTTAATTTTTTTCTTTTCGGATTGTAGAGGTTAGGAGCAGCTCTCCTCCTTCATTATGCGCATATGCTTGTTGATTTGCTGCCTGTAACTGCTTACTATACATTCATCTTCAAGCCGAAGGTTTCTTTTTGGTGGCGCTTTGAATCCATCACATAATTAGCGGATTCTCTGATGTCTCGTTCACAACATTCCTATTAGTGTTCTACGGTTAGCGTATGAGCTTGGCATTTTAAATAGCTTGAGGGAAAAACGAGCTTTTCTGATTCTACTAGACTCTGCTGTCCCTGTACCTCCCTAGCTGCAACAAATTAATCATTCGAGTCGGCGTTGGCTCCTCGAAAAGTTCGGATATCCAGAATTTTGGAGAAGTGTCTATCGTCGATCGCAATATGATCAATCTTTGTAAAAGATGATTAATCAAGGGATAGCATAATCCCTTTATGGATATTGGGATGTGAGGTGGATATTCAGAACGTGCTGGCTACTCCAAAGGGACTCGTACATAAGTATAAGAATTTTAAATATTATTCCATAGCAAACATTTAGTTGAGATACATAATGCCCTGGTGACCTGATATTCGTTCAATTATCATCATTGCCAGTAAAAATTGATGGAGCTTTTCAAAATATTTGTTGAGACTGGCCTTATTTCACCGAAGGGAAATGCAATGTACGGTCAATCTTAGTTTATAAGGCCTTATTTTATTAAATCACGTAGTCCTCCTAAAAGAAGATTATTTAGTGTTCTTTAAAAAAATTAACTATTGTCTTATTTGCTTCTCTACCAAACCATAAGATTTATGCATTTGGTCAAACGTCTGCAAAGTAAAATCTTCACTACTCTTAACACTGATCCCCTAAATAACTAACATATTTTACGAGCGATGTTTCATACAAAATTAATTAATTGGTAGCGCAACAGTCCGTTGTGTATCAAGATTCAAGATCTTGTTGTTTGTTGCGTTTGCAACCATTCAATATTTAAAGTACTCCCAGTTCTCCTCGCTTCTCGCAAAACTTTGATATACGAGTATACGATATATACATATCAATTTGGTAGATCGTCTAATAACCAGGCCACCGTCATGTTGCTCTATGAATATTGTAGCGGGGAAACTATTTACTAGTTATAATGACATTCCACCTTAGAATAAAGCCTATGTGTAACAATCATAGTCGTTATTCATCTATTTTTATCAGATCTGAAGGACTATATCAGTCTGGAGCCTGAAGGACTATATTACTACGGAGACTTAAAAAATACTCGCTAACATCTTGTATTATACAATACATTCTTCAGTCGCACAGAGAATATTTTAATGCTAGATTCACTACGTCCATATTAAGAAAAGAGACTTTTAAGCATGCAAGCACATGTGGGTAAATATATACGAATACGAGTTTATGAATAATAAAAACTAGCGACACCTACAATTTTATGGCCAATCTTTTACCTCAAAACTTATTCTCTTTAATGTTTTTTTTCGTCACATTACCTTGTAATTCGAAATGAATTTTTTTTTGTTATATTCGGATAATAGCATCATACATAGTAGCTTTAAAAAGGCATGGCTATCGAGAATATATCCATACTTATATACATTTATAGAAAATAAAGAAATGCTCCAAGAAGAAGAAAAAGCTTTTTGAGTTTTCTTTATCACAATATTTCTTCGTTTACCATCTTCTTTTCTGTAGGTAGAAAGTCCTTTGGAGTTATTTGCATGTCTGATAAAATAAATTATCCTGGCGAGGGAGAATAACACACAGGGAAAACGACTAAAGGACCAACGAAGAATGTAAACCATCACTTAGGCGAAATCATACAGGTATAGAGGAGAGAATTATACTTATAACACAGATGGGAATCAGTATCTGTATCCCATTTCATGCGGAAGAAATTTCACACTGCAAAAAGCAATGAAATCGTTCACGTGAGCAATCGCAACTGTGCCAGGAGTTTGCTCCTCACACGAACACAGCACTGGCAGTAGCAGCAATTCTTGGTGGGTATGGCGATATTCGTGCGCACCCCTTAACGAGAATTTATTATCAGACAACAATCAAGAAGTCATCAAATATACATTTTACGCTATAATTTCCACCATTCGCGTGTTGGAACTTGGAACCTGCTGAGGTGACTGCTTGGCAATAGTGATAGGTTAGCTACTGATGACGTTGTCGGTGCAAAAGGGTGGCGTCCTCTTTTCTTTTTGTACAACTTTTTCTGCAAGCTGCTCACCTTTTCGACCAAAATTGTCTGTGCTGGCTTAAAAACTTTAAAGAAATTTCTTTATTTTATATTTCAAATTCTTCTTTTCAATTACTTGAAATGGATTTAGAGTGCGTTTGGTCACTGAAGGAATTTGGTACTGTGAGTATTTTAGACCACATTGAAATAAGACACGTTACAACGAAAGCTCAAAAATAATAAAGTATTAATTCGAAGTTATGGCCAAGAGAGCATGTGTATACTTCTTAATAAATATAGGGCATAATTCGAATTCACGCTCATATGTTATTTAATATGCACATCTATTTACAATAAACATCACCATTATATACAAAAATATATTTGACGTATCTTCAATTAAAAAAAGTCTCGAATATTGCATATAAGATTCAGATCCATGTGAGAAAGTTAAAAAAAAAAGGAACCGGAAAGATTATCAGGTAATACAATACATTTTTTTTAGAATTGAAATCGAAAATTCCACAAATTCCTGACAAAATGATTGCTCACATCCGAAATCTACAACACTTAGAACTCTTTCATTCAACAGACTCTAGCTACTGACCACCACTCTCTCAGACTTTCAAAGACACACTCAAAGACCCTCTAGACCGAATATGGACGCAGTGATGAAATGATAAATTCCTTTGATAGCGGTGCAGCTACCTAGCGTAATATGCTTTTTAATATCAGACGTCGATAAGCCTGACAGTATTTCTGCTTTATAGAAATATTCTTAGAGAAGAAATATGTAACATCGAAGAAAAGTTGCAGGGTTTTCTATTCAATCACATCAAAGGTTCTCTACACAACCGATACTGAAATCCGTTTAATGAAGCTTGACAACGCTAGGAATCTGGATCAGTAGGAATCGTTATCTTTTTTTTAATTGAGAGAATAGACTGGTCAAAAAACCAATCAAATATGAGCACGAACAAATAAATCGCTAAGTCGAGAAGTTACATTCTGCTAAATAAACATCTCATTTTGTGGGTCTAACAGGAATTACTATTTTTTGAGTATTAAACACCAAACAAGTACAGATATTTTAGGTACAATATTTTGATAACTGGGCGTTATTAGTCACATATAATTATATCATAAGCCGGAAGCAATTGCAATAAGCAGGTAATTTTATGTTCGTGTTTTTTTTCTGTTCGCTTATTTGGCCGACAACGAAAATTTAATGTAAACCTCATAATGTAATGTTGACACAGGTAACTCATTATTTTTTGAAAAGGTTTTCACGATAATCAAACGTTTAATTGATGTGATGTGATTCTAAAATTGTATTAAATCAAACTTTCAAAATATGATAATATTCAGACCTGAAGTTTGCTAGAAAACAAAAGTTTGGCCCATTCATATATGTACAGGTTTCATGAAAGACTCCATTATGTACTCGGTAAATTTAAAGTAAAACAAAGAATTTACAATCTAATAGTAATAAAAGTACGAATGCAGATATCAAATCAAATGGCAGTTTATCGCCAGGAAAACACTGTGAGGAGGCTTAACTTAACTTAACTCCATTACAAAATCTCAAACTTTGGTAGATCATATTTATGCTAGGCTTTTTCACAATACCTGCTTATCTCTGGCGAGTACCCTATCCCATTTTAGAACTTATAATCACTACATGACATGACTCGTTTTCATTCGTCATAACCGATCTTATTCTTCTGTAAGACTAAATAACCGCTTGCTCAATGAAAATTACTCCAAGCCTACGTGGAAGAAAATCCCTCCTCAGCTTTCGATTTGTTTATTGCTTCGTTGAAGAAAACGCGTTAACAATCTTAAAAGACTTAAACTAAGGATGTCAAATTATTTACTCCAGAAAATCAATCTAAAAACGATATTCGCTTGAAGTGTAAAAAGCATCCGAATAACATTCGTATTAGTGAAACTTAAGATAAAACATGCAAAGAAATTAAAAAGGAGATTCCCAAATTATTATTTAAATTTCACAGTGCAAATGGGAATCTGAAAAAGGAATGGGGTATTATTAATGAACTCTTCAATAGAAATTCCTGTAATTGTGTACCGTCCCTCATAAAATGTGAGGATGGGGATATAAAAGACTCAAATGATTTAAAAATGTTGTTCATCAATGTAGCTACAAACACCTTAAAAGATGCAGGTTTGTTGAATCCTTTGAAAAATTTTTTGCATAATTATCTCAACACGAGAGTCAGGAAAACAGCTTCTTCTTTGAACATACAATATATCGTGACTAGAGTTGTTTCGGACCATATGCATTTGAATAATTTTGCTACTTCCACTCGTTCAGGTTTTTCTAATGCCTTTATCAAGGGGGTTGCCTTGAATGTTTTTTGATATCCACTTATTTAATAAAAGTATCTACAATGGTATTTTTCCAAATAGCCTGAAAATTGCAGAGGTTATTCCACTTTTTAGAGAAGGTGATAGATCTAGCTTTAATAACTACAGGCCTATCTCGCTAGGATTGTATCAATTCGGCTTCAGAAATGAAAAATCGACAGAGGATGCCCTAATAAACTTTTGTACACATGTTTATAAAAATGACCGCTTCGTATAACCAAGGCCTTTGATACCGTGGATAATGTAATTTTGCTAATTGAGCTTGAAAATACAGGTTTTAGAGGAATAATGCTAAATTGGTTTGCATCGTTCCTTGAGAACAGGAAGCAAGTATTGTAGTTGAAGTTAGTGGTCGCTTTAGCGACTGCCCAACAAAGCTCAATACTTGCCCCAATCCCATTTTTAATTTTCATAAATTCTATCTTTGACAGAAACTTGACTGGTAGACAAATTAGAAAAATTAGTTTTGTGGACGACGTAGCGTGTACTATTCCAGTTCCTCTTTATTAAATTTAGTGGCATAAATTAATAACTACTTGGAGATTCTAATTGGTTTGCACCAGCTTGTAATCAGCGACAAAACCAAGGTAACGTTTTTCAACCTACCTATACTAGATCTTCACTCACCAGAGCTTTTATTCCATAGTGCAGATTATAATAAACTATTGCATAGCTATGGCACTTGTGATTTGGCTACCGGCCCCATAAATTTTACTACCAATAGACTATGCATATCTAAATGCTTTATTACTGAAGTAGTATCGGATTTTAAATACAATAGATTGACAATAAAATGAATTGGAATACGCATACATCCGTCCTAAAAAGTACTCGTATATTTTATCGACCATCCAAGTTATTTATCGACTAATCTCTGTTTGCTCCAAATTTCACTTACAGCCTGTGTATTATACTTTACCGCAATCTAAAATACAATATAGATTAACATTTTGGGGAGATACTTATGATAATAAACTGCATCCCTTGATTGAAAACCAAAAACAAATTTTGAGAATTACTGGAAAAAAGGCAAAGCGAGAATTCAAGAATTCTGACGTTCAAACATCTTCATTTTTGTAAGGTTTTAAAAATATTTTTTATAAGAGCTGGTTGTCTTGTAAATTTATATCCAACTGCTAATTCTGTGAGCAGTAATGACGGTAATTTTGTTATTGTACCGCACCATAACACTTATAAATTTAGAAATTTTTAGACCATCATTGCACCCAGATTATTTACTCAGTTACCAAATGAACTTCGGAGTATTAGAAAATCCTTTTCATTCAATAGACAAATAAAAAAATGGTAATTTAAGTTTGATCACAATGAAATTAATCTTTTATTACGAGTTATAGTATAATATAGTATATACGAGTACATAGTATAATAATTGTGTTCTGTTTTATATGTTTCTTTTCCTTTTGCCTTCGTATCTCATATACTCGTACTGTCACTACCATAGTTACTTTAAATTGTAAACAATCCGTAATGCGTTTACCCCATAACCTGAGTAAATACAATAAACATACTATAGTAATGTTTTTAATACTATAGTAATAGAGTTTGTGAAGTCCTTATGACTCTCTGCATTCGCCCATAGTTTTATTTCTCTAACTATAGAATGCACGTTTATTTTTATTTAACTTACATATATATGTATATATATTAGCATATCTCTGTTTGTATAATTTCTACAATGCTTATGCAACTTTGAGTTTACTTAGCTTATTACATGAGTTTGTATAATTAGAAGCTTGCGTATTGTAGCAAAAATACTTGCCTTATATGTAATTATATTATAATGCATAGAGGTTATTGATTTTATAAAAGATACAGTACATTTCTTTTATGAAATAAAATAAAAACTGAATTGAAAAAAAAATTCTCTCATAACAACGCTTCAAAAACATCAAGTGAGGAGGACTAGTATTAGTACTGCACGGAGGTAATCAGAATTGCCACCTCTAGGTTTCACAAGGCGACTTGCACTTTCAGCCAAACAGAAGGCGTACCGTGTAACACCGCACCCGGGGACGAGAGCCGGATTAAGAGCTGCGATATTAAACAAAAAAAATTACAACAGATATATCCATAATTTTAAAATAGCCCGGATAACCAACAATGTTTAAAATTAATATCTATCGCACGTTTAGAGAAATAAGTTACTTTTATATTTACCCTTTAAAGCAAAACCCTGAATGAACTATGAATAAGTAAAACATACGAACCTTCAGTTTTTCTTTCACCAAGTAATACTTTGATTTCGATTTTCCAAAAGATCATCAAGTTTTGGATTAACACCTGATTTAGAGTGCCGGAAGCCGCATTTTTAAGACTAAATGACAGTGGGATACGGTGGAAATTATTATTTTAATAGCATAATCTGGTTATATATGGTTTGCATTGAAGGCAATCCGTGTTATGCCCAAAATAGAAAATTTAATTTCTAGTTCCCAATTTTTATTTTGCTTAAAACAAAACTTTACTCACTTATATTAATACTTTTCATTGTTTGCAACTCAATTCTATGATGGTAAGGCAACCCTTTTCGAGGTCAATGAAATGGAGCATTTTCGGAAAACATTATTCTTATCTTAAAGTCACATTCTGTCGGGTTCTCATTTGATTTTGAACATAAGTTTGCAAGACTACTTCATTTACATTTTGCTTTCCACCAGAAAGTTTCTTATCAATAATATCTTAAGCAACACTAAGAATCTTATTAAAAAACCCGGTATGAATTCAGTCTATTTCCACTTCTGCGCAACACTTGAACCAAGTCTTCTACTGAAATTGAATACTATTCGAGCCAAGCATTTTTATGTATTGCTTCTTTCTTTTTTCTGACCACAACGATGACGCTGTATGTCAATACTTGTAGAGCTCGATGTTATATCACCTCAACACAATTGGTACTGAAAGTCTCTTATGTAGGGTGATTCATTAAACTTTTCTACTTTTTAAATTAAAAAATAACACATATTTTCCGTGATATTGTAAAATGATAGAACTTATTCTTTTCGATACAAATCGCTTTATTCAATACAGTAACAATTCACAATTTATCGTTTATCTCAATACAATCCAATTTCTCAACCGCTTATACTTTTCTTATCTTTTACTTAAACCACTTAATCACTTATCCTAATTAACTCTTCAAATTCAACCGATGAACTACTCGTAACTTGCATACCTTGGGGATGCTGATATTTATACTTGAATACTTCGAGAACAATCCAAAAATAAAACCCAATCACTCCACCCTACAAAAACCGTACCAAACTGCATCTTAATTAAGGAGTACGAACTTTACGTGGATACGGATGATTCTCGGTTTCCAATGGGGCATTCGTGTAATAGTTCGCTTATTTGATCTCCCATCGACTCCGAAAATTTCATGTAAAGCACGAAATGTTGACCTTGGTGATTCATTATTTTTGTTTTTATGATACATCAAAAGTTCAGTTGATGTGTACGATGCCACATGTGTACACGTTTCATAAATCACCCTTTAGAATCTTGCTTTCAAAACAACCAAAATATTTCTATCCGCCCTCACTAACCTCTATTCTTCTGGGCCATAGACCAGGACTGGGTTGATAAGGGTCTTGAACACATATGTATATGTTGCCTCTCCTTAGTATTTCTGGACAAAGCCTTGTAACTAAATTCCCTCCTCAGGCCATAGAAACCGCTGTTGGCAAATGTAACTCTTCGTTTAATTTCTGATGAGGTGTTATTATCTTTATTATTATAGCCATTTAGACAAAATCCGTAACTACTTCAAGGTTATAGCGTACGAGTATATTGTGACTTTCTGTTCCATACGTCGACCCTTTTCTAATATATATATTTCCATTTAATCGTATTTGATGAATAGGAATTCTTGTGTGCAAACTGGGAAAATTATATAGTATTTTGGGATACCTGATTGTTCGTTTTTGATATAGTTGTCTTGACTTTTCATCTTCTTTTTTAACCATCTAAAAGGAAATTGTTAATATAAAATTATTAAAAGTAATTGCAAATTTATTTAAACTTTATTTATTTTTTAAAACATGAGCTCATACTTTGTAAACAACTAATATAAACTGATATTGACGTCAAATAGTAAGACCATTAATGATATGACGAGAGCCTCTATTGCATGACATTAATTAGGCTTCTCTTGCAGGTTCAGCACACTCACAACAAAGCCATCTTGAAAACCGGAAGAAGAATTTCTTCTCAAATTTATTCCCTGTCAGTTTTGGAGGAAGAGAAACGCGGACATGCTCTGCATAAGATATATTGTAGAAACATTTCATAGGGATATTTGTGAAATGTAGTTGTACTCCTGTTTCATTTTCTTCATTCCAAAAAATGAATCTCCATTACACATTTGCATTCAATTTGCGATAATTGGGAATAAGATATAATAAAAATATGAAATGATTGTGAACAAGTGTATTTTCGCGTACGAGTATTTCCGAATATTTGACCATGTGTTCAAAATTCAACCCATGTGTATCTATTTTTCTCACAATTTATATAAAATTATAACGCTTATTTGTGAATAATTTCGATGGAATAAACTATGTGAGTGAATCATACTGCAAAAATTCCGAGATACTAAAAATACCTCACTCTACTATTTTGGTATACAAATTCTAATATTGTAACATAAATTAAAGAATTTATTTTCCTTTCTTTGTTTTTGAACCCGCAGTAAGGCGGGTTATTTGCAATTTATTTGTACACCTTGTGTGTGTACGTAATATAAGCGTAAAAACATTTAAGAAAATCCGTAAATCCAAATGAGGTGTATTATGACGTACTCGTTTTGGGATACTTTATCAATCTATCTTTAATTACACAAAACCGTATTAAATATATAAACGCTTCTGGAGTAAGGAACATATGTATGTAGGATTTCCCAAAAGAAAAGACAACGTCTTTTATTTAAATTTCACTAATTTTATTTAATAGAAACAGGAATATGCCAATGGGTGGTTTCACGTCGTCGGGTGAAAAGAAGCAATCTGAAGTTGGTTCCCTCAACTCATAGCCAGCTAGCTATCGTCTTATTGCAGCTTTCCAGATTCAGTGGAATTATCTGTCTGCTTTAGTTAGTGGGCACAGTAGAGGCTCACAATTTGCCCACACGTATGTTTCCTTAAATTTCTAACTTTTACTAAAGATGACAATTACGGAAATTGAACAAAATCAAAGACAAATTATCATAAAGTCTCTCTTTCTAAGTGAGCTTTAGAATTCTTCTATTACTTATACGGCAATTTACATGTATACGAGTTCAGTTCAGTTGTAATAAGTATTATGAGTATTATTTTATTTTTTTTACAATTTCTGATAGAGTCAACAATTTTCTGATATACAAACACGTTTATAAAAAATAAAGGTTGTTAATTAAATTAAAGCAAACTCTTAACCTACTTACATATATGGGGAGTGTTTGTTATTACACCGCATGACGTAATGTAGACTTATATCTGCTAAAATAGGAAATGTGCAATTATACTCGTTCAGATAGATCCCACTTTCGTACTTTCGATGGATGTACACAGCCAGGTAGACTTAGACAGTCAATGATTTCCTGATCTATGCGAGTGCCAACGATACCGCAAAATATCAAATGTCGCATCTGACACTTATGATGAGTTTCTTGTGCAAGTTGCATGCATAAAACGTCTCACACTTTTGTAGAAAAAAAAAACTATAAGCCTTTGTATGCATTCCTATATGATTCTGAAATATGTACATATGTATATAAACCCAGTCGCTTAATGTCATCAAATGAATATGAGAAACTTATGTATCTGTTTATACATATCTATAGAATGATGTAACAATAACAAGGGGCAAAAGATGATGTACAACAAAATTATAAACTCAAGCAAATTTATATGAAATAAATGATATGGAATAATACTGAGGAAGAAAGTAAAAACTATAGCATAGCCTTTGTATGTATATTCAATGTGTTCGATATCAGCTAAACAATCACAATGCAGTGTTAATATATGTTATAATGAACTTCTGTTCCCCATAACATGATGAAAAACAAGGATTCAGTCATTAAGAAATTTAGATTAAAAAATTCTTTCTAACAAATTCCTTCCGTTTGCTATGCAGCTTATTCAGGCTCAAAGTTGCTGGGGCAATGAATTAGCGGAAAGGTGTGCGAGCTATCGTTGACACCTGAAATTCTTAAAAGTCTCTCTGCATCTTTTGAGATGAGTTACCATCAAATTCTAAAAAGAGAGGGAAAAGATTCATATACAGCTTCTCTACATGGAATATATTGATTTCTTAGAGACTTTAACTTTAAGATTCCATCCAATTATACTTAACATGGAACAGTGTAGTACGATTCACTTATTATTTAACCATTTAGTACTCGTAAATAGCAAGTTCTTTTAAAACAAATAAATAAATTGATGGGTCGGGTTTCTCGGTGTGAAGTACAGCCCACCCGTTTCACTATACGCGTATTTTTTGCTGTTTGTCTTAATATTTTGGACAAAGCTAAGAGTGAGCTTCTGATTTCTTGGTGAAGGTGAATCACAAGCATTCGACAGTAATGTATAATTTCGAAAAAGAAGTAACGTCAACATGTAGTGTCTTTGTTTCGGTGTACCACCAGGAACCCATACCTATAACTTAACGACGAACTTAAAACTGACAAATGCCGATGCATAGAATATTTCCTAAAACAATAAAAACTAAGAAAAACAATCCGAAAAAGTCTGATTCATATTTTCCAAATTCAACTTAACTTTGTCATATCTAAATAAGGCGCATAAATAGACAGTTTCATCTTTACTCTCATCATCGTATTTTCACATTCTTTAACATTTCGTAGCAAATTTCGCATCTACATATATAGTATATTACGAATGAGCTGCATTTAATATTTCTTATACACGATAAAATACAAACATAAATGTTAACTTGATAATAAAACAACTACTTGGGGGTCTTAAAACATTCGATTTGTATGCACAAACAGCAAGAAAACAAAAATTTACAACACTAATTCATAGTTCCGATTGTAAAAGTTTATATGTTAGTTCCAATACTTGTAGTCTGACAGAACTTAACTGATGCAAGTAAGAGCTGCTCTTCTAAATGCTTTCTTATTGAAAATGCTGCTGTCTACAAATATGCATTTTAAGGAAATACCTTAGTGCAATCAAAGTATGGACTGGCGTGTTGGGTTGGCACTTATTCTAATAATCTTCAACCCTAGATTGTAACTCAAAAATACATTGTTAAAATCATATGGAAAAAACGCCGTAGTAAACTCCAGAACACCAGAGTCCGAGTATATAAAATTTTATCCTAATGAAATTTTATAAAATAGGGCGAATCTAATAAGAGTGGACAATTTCGTCATGAAGTTGATTCGAAGGCACATTGTCAATGCACAATGATCTCGAATGAAGAATCTGATATCCGGGATTTATTACCCCAATTAATATCACCGCCCCGAGAGGGTTTCTTCTGTTTTGATAAAGAAGAACTGATCCAGGACAAATTAGCAAATTCCACGTCACTCAAACAGCTACAGACAGGCAACTCAACTACGGCAGAGACATCGCACTCGGTTGTGCGGAACATCTGCGGTTCAGTAGGCCCGTAGGGACTCGCGATATGAGGGACGATGCTCGACAGTACCAACTATTTTGGCGGTTTAGTGAAGGAGAGGAAACTCTTTCTTTGATTTCTTCAAGTTGCAGGTAGCTCTTTGACGGCGAGGTCGGGTTGCCTAAGATAGCTATAATTAGGGTAGTTTTTAAGCGGAAATAAAAAATATATTACAAAAAAAAATTAATAAAAAAAACTAAATAAATAAAAATAAAAAAACAATATAAATGGACAAAGAGAGGGTAACAACTTGTAGTAGATACCTATACCAAAAATATTATTTATATAATAAGCCAGTTTAATTTCTGTAACAGAAATTATTTACTGAGTTTAAAGTTTAGAGTCATTACTTTAAATAATTATACTGTAGGAAATATCGAAAGTGGCAATCTATTTAAAGTACATTATTGTTGTTAACACATAATATGAATTCATTGAATGCAATAAAAATGTAATTGAATTGAATTGAGCACTGGGGCTAAAAGTTAACTTGATAATAACAGAGCGTGCCCTCTTCATATATATGTATGTATGCATGTATGTTAAATTCTAAATTTCATTCTCGAGCTGGCAGAAATATCGGCATTCATCGCCCAAGTTGAATTTTTCGTACTATCTGAAAGCGGATTTTGTATTTATGTCTCCACTGTTAAGCAATCTGTAGAATTGGATTTTCCATACCCTCATCACCGACTGTGATTTTACTACTAAAATTCGTTTTTTACCTTCCTAGGTTTCCGTTCGAGTCTTGTTGGATTGGCACGTTATTTTTAGCCTTTGCTCAAATTTCCAAAATTTGTTCCAAGCATAGCACCTCTCCATTTTTTCGGTCTCCCGCTCACATACTCTTTATCTTTCTCCAGAAAAGCCCTCCTCATTTGGGAACGCACGAACCGAACCGAACACAAACCGTGTTAAATGGATTGACGATCAGTTAAAGGCGACAAGACAAAGGTTCTGGTGATTACCCACTAACTCTCGAAATGTTCGAAAATCTATCATTCGAGTATCGTACTGAAGGAGTGCCTTAAGTCGATCGCATGATCTCTTTTTGATTGACTATTTAATGACCAGGTGATTGCGATGCCCATTTGTGAATACTGAAAAGGGAAACTATGTGCTACCTACATATAATCGTATTCCTAATTCATTTCTAGACGTGGCGTCCTAGCTAACTCCAGCAAAGTTCAAGCTGTCACTTAAAAATGTCAACTGTCATTCCTAAGGTGTAATTCACGACCCTCGTGTCGTTTTTTTTTTCCTATTGAATTAATCCAATAAAATCAGAGTTTTTGTAAATTCTTTTTCATTCTTTTCATGTTCATGCGACAACATATATATCTTCCAATACTGCGATGCGTATGTTACATCTGTCGTGCATAACCAAATCTTCAATTTAACGGCCATTTCGATTTTCGGTTCATTTGAGCCAGCCCATGATAACTTAGTGTCCGACATTGTCAACGCAATCGGTTTGGTGGTTTACAATAGAACTAAGGTATGTGTATTTCTTGCATTTCCGCGTTAAAAAGCCTTCTTAATAGATGTCAGATGCTGAGTTTTCTGATTCGAAAACGAAAATGCATATACACGAACATATTTCGATTGATTCGTTACCTATCACCCAATTAAGAATCAACAGAAGGGCTGTCATCTCGTTGCTTATTATAGCTCTTATAAGAACAACTTTTCTGATTTATCAATGCGCTGCTTCGATAGAAATATTCATATTCTCGAATATTTCATAATCCAGCTGTCATTATTAGAACCTAAATCTAAGATATGTAGATTTTTTAAAGCATCACTATGTTTTTATTTAATCAGTATCCATAAACTTTGAATAACGTCAAATGTGGTCCTGCCTCGAATAAAGCTGTCGTAGTTTGCCGATAAGTGAATAATAAGTGATGAATATTTGCATGTTATGTAAATTCTGTTTCAGTTATCAAAATCTATAGTTTGAAGCAGTCGATTCTCTGAGGTAAATTTCATTTTCATAATGTATCTTATAATATATTCATCTTAGAAATGCATACATACTCGTATATCATGTATTTTACATTTTTTGCTTTTGACAATGAAAGCCGTTAGAATTATTCTTATCTTTAAAATCGAGTTCCGCTTCCGTACTTTAATTTGTTCTTCCATTAAATCCTTCTTTGAAAACAGCATTCCTACACTCATTATGTGCACATGGACATGTGCTACAAAAATACTCTTGTTTTTTTTCAAAAGTAATGTTCACTTCCTTTATACATTGGCAGGACAAAAACGAACCATAAACACCACGACACGTTTAAAACAGAAGTACACCCATCTCAGGCCACATACGGCAAACCACTTTTTGCCGCTTTATAAAATACGTAAGAAGACAGGAAATAGTTGGCCACCCAAAACCAAAACAAAACAAAAAGCAGAAGAAAAAAATTAAAAAAACATGTGTTCATATGTATTGCACAATGGGTAAAACCATTTCATAAGACTTGGTGTTATGCTTTTTGACTCGTCACAGCTCGTCAGGAGCATCACTGGTCAGCAAAACCAACAGCAGAAAAATCTAAAGTCCACCACTGAACTAATGTCGGCTACACGCGAACACCACAGCAAGGGATCATAATATATTTTTTTTTAACTACTATACTCAAGCGAACCCTAAAAACAGTTGGAAATTTGTAAAACCAGAAAAAGGAACTATGAACTATGCTTGTTATGTATGACTGTATATATTTCGGCAACTTTGCAGCAAAAGTTTTCCATGTTGAAGCATAGAAGTCAAGATTGCTATAGAGAAAAGACTCAACAGGATTCAGGACACAAACTAGCAGGAAAACATGCAAAAGGATAACACTTTGCGTTGGGAAGCAAAATTTTGCTTTCAAATTTGTGTTACTCTGAGTATTGCTTTCCGGTTTGCTTCTATGGTACATTGTTTTCCATTCATTTTCATCTATTGTCCAGGGTTAAAAGGTTTTTTTGTGGACATATGGTGAACTTACCTGAATTTGGATCTAATTAATGTTTTATCATTCCTTTCAAATCAAAACCAAACTTATTTGAGTAACGTAGTACTCGTATCATACTTTTAAGCAATAAATTTATTTTATCCAAAAACGTATCATACTATCAGTCAAGGTGGAGCAGTTTACCTTAGATGGATGTATGCGTATTGCAGTTTTCCATTATAATTATTTCAGGACTATCGGAGATGTCGTTATGATACTAAGGCTGTGGTTTCAGTGAACCGTGGCTATGATGATCAAATAACAGTGATCAAAGGGTTGGCCGCTGCTTAAGTGGTATAGTGTTGGCTTTCAAATCGGACTGCTCGGCAGCTGTCAACGATATTAATCAGATCGCGATCGAAACAGCTCTGTATTCTGAATATCCGGATGGTCTGACCAACATTCACTCTTAACACCGACAAGTAAGGAGTAAATACGAATATCGCTGATGTTAAAAAAACGTAACAATATGACATTTTAATGAAATTTGACATGGCAGGTGCAATCGCAAGTGGCCATTATTGATCGTTTCTTTCAAAATATCTCGAAATTGTTTATACTGCTAGATCAAACACAGAAGACTTCTGATAACATAATCAGAAAACCAGAGACTTCCCATCAAATATGTTTTGTTTTATCTGCCAACCAACCCAAAACCTTTGATCAGACGAATAATATCGAGAAAAGGATGAAGCGAAACCAGTACAAGTTGCAGAAGAAAAACAAATGCATGCGAGTTCTACGACAAAAAAAAAAAATCGTCTCCTGCGAAAAAAAGAACCTAGCGAAGTATCATTAAGGCCATAGAAGGGTCCGTGCACAGAAATAATGTTATGTAGACAAGGATCCGAATGTTGAAACTAAAATTTCAGTCGGTGCTAAATACCTGAAAGGACAGAATAAATTATTCCATGTTATAGACGATCGAAATTACAATAATTCTTTTCACCCGAAGGCCTCAAAACTCCGGCACAGAGAGTTTTCGGATCCATCTCCGAAGATCAACGGTTTGAAGGACGACTTCGTGACTGGTCAGCTTTTGAAAAAAAAAAAACACGATAGTCAATCAATAACATGATTGTAAATAAGGGTGGGTGGTCGCGACTGAAGTGGTAGTTCGGCGTTCAAATTCCAACCGGACTCAAAAGGTATTCATTTTTTGCAGTTGCTTTAATAAATCAAATTGAACTAATAAATTAGTCTCCCCATTAAATTGGGTGGACCGGTTTGAGATACAGATATTTTGAAATCTGATTTATTTGTTCATGTTATGAAAAAACTAGTTTTTTAAATACCTGTAACCCACTGAGTTACAGGGTATTTAAAAAGTTCCTTTAGAGAAGTAGGTACCAATAATTATTTAGCTATAACTTCTAGTGTAGTAAATCTAGAGCAGCCAAACTGGGCTCGTTTGAGAGCCAATTGATTAGTCGTTAATTAAATAATTCATTCCATACTTGCATTTTAGAGATATTGGTCTAATTTTTCTAATTTTTTTAATAAATTTTTGAGAAAATCGCGCCATAATGTTACCTACAAATTCAACATACAAAGTTTTTACCTGAGGCTTACAGTTTTCCAGGTTACATAAATTAATCCTCAATATGACTACTTTTGATCATTACTAAATAAGTGCACTTTCGTTTACCGTTATCAGTTGAATTTCGATAGCATCACATTGAAGTTGAAGTGTATAAAAGAATTTTTTTTAAATGCAAAGTATTCAAGTGAAGAATGTGTAAACATCCATTTGGTCTATGGATTTTGTAATGACAGTGCTGAGACAGCACTAGCACAACATCAACGAAGATTTCCTACACCACGGGTCCCTAATCAAAGGGTGTTTACATATACTCTACATACTTACTTAAAAAAACAAAAAGAACGTGAAACTCAAGAAGGTATCACTACTCTTAAAATGCCTGAGCACTTGTTAAGTTTTTCGGAAAATTGGATAGAGAGAGAGAGAGAAAGATGTTTGGTCTCAGTCGTTATTTCGCTTCATGGCTGGCATCCAACATTTAATAAAGAGACTAAATTATTAATGTAAATTGACTTGTTGTTCTATTTTAGGCAACAATTTATCTCACGAGATTTGAGTTGCCTGAAAAAAAGAATGTCTTTCGGGTGCGACTGGTATTGATCCCCGAACTGATTTTGAAGCCAATACACTACCTCTTGTGCCATAGCCACCCACTGTGAGAGGTGTAGAATTAGAGGAGCAAATCCTGAATATGGTCACAACAGAGCCATTAAGTAGTACATGTTCGATGTCTTTGCGACTAAATGTGTCCCGCCGTCCTCACCATGCGAAATTAGTTCAGGAGTTATTACCAGCAGATCTACCTCGACTATCGGAATTTCGACAGATGAGTCGCAATTCATTAGAGATCGCATTACCAACTTCCAATAACTAGACACATGGGCGAATGAAAATCCGCATACAATAAGAACAACATCATTCCAACATCGATTCAGCGTAAACGTGTGAGCAGTTGTAATTGGTAATAAGTTAATTGGGCCTTGCATACTTCCACAAACATTAAACAGTTAAACTTATTTTCAATTTTTGCAAATTACCAGGACTGTCAGAAGATGTTTCGCTTGCAAAAAGAAGAACTAATTTTTACCAACATGATGGTGCTCCAAGTCACTATGGCAGAATCTTATGTCTGTACCACTTTTCCGGCTCAATCTTCACAGAACGAATTACGGACACCTGGAACCAATGTCTAGGATGCTTCGCGAAGTTAACGATATTCTGCCTCTCTTCGACTACCATCTCAGCAAACTCTCCCTCAAGAACATACTTATTTCCACCTATGCCTCACATCCTAACTTTCTTTAACCGCTCCCACCCTTTACGTACGAGTATTTGCTTTCAATTATAATAAATCTGGCCGGCGTTGACCCCGGCCGCAAATCAAAAAAAGAAAAGTTACGTTGGCCTGTAAGATCACCAGATTTGAATTTCTACATTGGCTGGATTGCAAGAACAGATAGCAGTAGGGGCACAACATTTCAAAAAGACACCTTGAGCAACTGTTGTAGGTTTAATATTATGTAAATTACGATTAGCTATTACTTATTTATTTCTTTACAATAATTTAGTATAACGGTAAACGAAAGTGCACTTATTTTAGAGACATTCTTTTAGTAATAATTAAAATTAGTCATATTGGGGATTAATTAATTGAACCGTATACATGAAAACTGTAAGCCCCATGTAAAACCTTTGTGGGTCAATTTATAGGTAACATTATGGTGCACCAAATCCACACTTTTCCGAGAAAAATGCCATTTTCCCAAAAATTTATTAAAAAAAAAATTAAAAAATGTTGTGTTTAAAAACCTATATCTCGAAAATAGAAGCATAGATGCTAATAGTGTCTAAATATGAATTAATCAATTGGCTATCAAACGACCTTAGAAGTTATAACTAAATAATTGTTGGTAACTACTTCTCTGATGGAACTTCTTTAAACACCCTGTAACTCAGTAGGTGTTAAAGATGGACCCTCTGTCTAGTATGAGTTTTCTCGTAACTTGAATCAGATCTCAAAATATCTGTATTCCAAACCTGGCCACCCTGAATATTGGATGTCACCCATGGAGTGAAATAACCATTGAGCCCAAACATATTCCTTTCTCTCTCTGTCCAATTTTCCTAATAAATTATCATATGCTCACGCTTTTAAGGAAGGTCGTATCCCCTTGAGTGTTATATTATTAAAAAAAAAAGAAAGATGAATATTAAAATATGTCGAGAAATCGACAGAAAAAACACCCAAAAACGTAATAGCTCAGCCAAATTTATATACTGACAAATGTTGGTACGAGTATATGAAAAATGTTCGCAGAGGCGTTGACATTTTCATTTGCTTCCTTTGGGAAAAAAATGTTTCCATCCTCCCCAAATCAAACGATAAGTATAAAATACCGTTTAAGAATTAAAATATTCTTATTTGCTGTTATGCAATATACTATAGTTATGATATGAAATGTGATTCGTGACAATAAATATTTGTTTAGAAATGAAATTACGTTCGAGTTACCCTCAGGAACAATCAAGTACAATGGAGACTAGTCTTTGTCTGCTCTGAAAAAAAAGGAAAGTGTTGAAAATGGATGATAAAAATTACTGAAAACAAACCATGCATTCCCTAATCTGGTAGACGGAATCCGGAAACCAATTAAATAGATACTATACCGAAGCCCATCTGAAACAAACTTTCATTTCTTACCCATCAACAATATTAGGATTGTAACTTCGTTTCACGGTTAAAGGTGACTACTAATATTATTTACAGCTTGAACAAAATCAATGTTTCTTAATTTACTCCCATTCGTCCCGCACTCATTTGCGTAGCACCCGCCTGTATAAAAAAAAACTTCCACCGCTAAAGGGCAACTTAAATTAAGAATAAAGGCAAACTTGCCAATCACTCGTACAAATCGCTGTAGAACTTAAAAGTTGAAAAGAAAAAAAAATCAGCAAAACTAGAAGAAAAACTTTTCTGCAAACATCACAGAAAATCAACAAAAAGGCTAAGGAATAAAGTAAGAAGAACGAACGTACGTTGAACGCAAATAAAAAGTAGCAAAACAATAAAACAGTGAAAGGAAGCTAGGAAAAAATTCCCATCATCAAATGCAGTTGTACACACAAATTCTTCACCGAAAGGATTTATAGCAAATAATCCCAATGCTTCTGCAAGCAAAGTGACCTTAGAAGGAACTAAACCAAGCTGGGGTGTACAACTGTACACTTAAGTTCTCTATTGGATATTATATTTGTAAGCGAAGGGCAATCGTCTGTGTTTCAGTCGTGCAAAAGTCCCCCCAACTAACTTGTATTTGTAAAAACTATCTGCAAAACTTTTATAATCATTAGTCAATTAGAAGCTGTAGTGTTGGGTGGTGGATATTTAAGAGAAGAAAGAAAAGGGGGGATGGGGGTTGAATTATTGAGCAGAAGTATGTACGAGTAGGACACAAGTATCTGTTCGTGTAACTAAGGTTGCTTAACTGAGTTCGTCGGACGAAAAGACAAAAAATCTTAAAGTTGTTGTTGGATCTTCGTTGGTAAGCAATCTTTTGCCGATACCATCAGGAAAAACTTAATCAGTAAGCGGAGCGATAGAAGTATGGTGGAGCGAAAGAAGTATAGGGGCGAGAAGTATGGTTAGCTTAGTTAACGAACACTGAACATGGCAAAGAAAAACAATTGGGTATCGTGATTTTCTGTGTATATACATACATATATATCTACTATAATATGTTGTAGACTTATCCTCAAGGATGTACATACGAATAGTATTGTACGTTGCTTGCTTTATGCGCTTGCTGCTTGTATATGTTTTTGTTTACTGTTGCTATGCGATGACAGTCAATTGTATTCCAAAGTTAATTTTCGTTTTACTTTTCAGTTCGTTACTCTGTTTACATATATACAATTTTTCTATCTTACTTTTCGAAGGTGATGCACAAAACAAACGTGAAAATACAATGTTACTCTTTATTTCTATTTTACGAAATTATATGTTCCTGTCCGCGGCATTAGTAAATTTTTGAATCCGCAATAGCCTCAGACATTTTGAGCCCTTTCCAGGTAAAAAAAAACCTTTCATAACAAGCATGTTGAAGGCATTTTTCAACAAAACCCGACTAAATTCTATAGTAATCTGGCAAGAGCAAGATAGTTGCAGTGATATTTCAAAAGCATCGATTAATCCGATCCGACACTCACTTTTTGCAGATGGCATGATTTCCTGTTTCCTGCATTTATTCCCGTATTCACCCCTTCACTCTTCAGCTGTAGAGCAGAAACATCAGCGTATCTTAAATTCATTAAATTGCGATATAATAGCATAACTGACTAGCGAGTGGAAGTTAATGCTTTCAATAAGGATAATGTCAGATAATGTCTCTAAAATGAAATAAGAATCCTCAGCAATTATCTATGGACGCTGGAACAAACACACATATATTTAATTTGGCCAAAAATAACGCTAAATGTTTAGGTTTGCTTAAATGTTAAAAGAAATGCTTTTCCTGTTCTGCCCTAAACTGCCATAACAATGGACACACCTAATCAGCTGCCTCCAAAAGCTAAAAATTCATAGGGACCTATCATATTAAATAGATAGATTACAACATCGAAGTGCATTGTGTTGCTTCATATTTTATATCACAACTGCGTTCCACCCCTTGAAACTTCCGCTACAAATTTTTACCAGTTTACCTTATACTCGATTTCTGACGTGCCATGAAATACTGAGATTTTTTCTTAAGTCGTATCTTATGATTTGCAATAATTCAAAATCATTATGCATCGATATTCATAATCATAGCCCCTTTAATGCGCGCTTAATATACAATAAAAGTAATGGGATGTAGGCATCTATTGCTAAATGTTCTCAGCTTTCTGTTGATATGCTTAGTGGAGGTCACTTTAAATATGCTACACTTATAAAACCGAACAGATTCAATGTTACAGCGAACAATTTGATGGCCTGTCCATATTTTGCAAAATATGTGTACATATATTAAGCACGGAATTTGCTTTGCCTATACAGCTGACAATATACTGTTCAGTTCCGCCGTTAGTTGAGACAATGTTTCCACGATATTGGCATCCCTTCATTATCTACACTTGTTGTCAAACAATACATACTCGAGCCACAATTCCGAGTCTAATAATTTATAGTTCTAACGTATTTAATTTCACCCTTACTTTCCTGCTTTCTTCTCCACACTTGATGTTCCACAATTCTGTAACAGTGTAAGCATGCATCGCCAGCGTATCTCAGATGTTTAAAGTTAGATCGAATCTCTTGTTTTCCGCTGCACACGGAACACATCGCCAATTACTAAAAGAGACAATATTGGTGAAAATAAGCAGCCTTGTCTTACCCCATTTTGGATCTCTAATTACTCTGACAGCCTTCCTCTGTAATACATGCCACTTCGAACCATCATAAGGGCCTACTACCCGAAATTCTTCGTGATCAAGACATAAATCCTCTACCGATATTGTCGAACAACATTTCGAATTTGGTACCGAAGTGAAATGCATAAAGTAAAGTGAGGATGGATTCGATATCACCTTCAGGGAGAACGCAACGATTTTTTTTTTAGAGAAATTGACAATCATTGCATCTTCCCACTAATCCGGAAAAGTTTCTGTTTTCTCTCCACACAAGTTTATAAAGACCCTCTATTGCTATTATCGCTTCAGTTCCCACTGCCTTGTTATTATTCACAACTTTGATAACCGTAGAATAAGGCCCCTGTGGCTCCTGATACAAATTCGGGTAACTTTTGCTACGCGCATATCAATTTGACTTCGGGCGGATACACATTGTTTCACTTCTTTCATCTTTATGCTGGGTTTTGGAATATTAGGTTTTGTCGGATGATAGTTTGTAAACATAAGAACTCATATTATCTGACAACTCCTTCGGTCTTCTATATTTTTATAACAAATATCATGTCATTCGTTTTATTTTGCATAATGGATGATAATATTCGTACACATTGGCTATCGGGGGGGCGTATGCGAATTATTATTTTTTTTCTTAAAATTGACCGAAAATATGGGTATGGGACTGAAGCCCAATTATCAACTGGGTTTCGGACGAAAGCATTTTACTTTCTTAGTGCTGCATCTTTTTTTATATAATTAGCTCGCACTCAAGGAGTTTTTATGCCCTTAAAATGTTTGGACCCAGGGCGGATCTGACAAGTTGTTGGCTTGAAACTTATCAGAACTACCTGGCTCTATAATAATAATGTCGATACATATTTAAAAGCTAGTTTAGTGTTTCGTCAGGAGGAAAAATTTCTTCAACTTAATGTTACCCTTTGATAAATGTAGGTACATTGAACAGTTCACTAATTTTGGAGCTGAACAAATTTGACAAGCAATAAACATTGTAAACATCGCCATCGTGGGATTGTTTTTGTAATCCAATAGATCTCTGGCGAAGAAACTGAAGAACTAAACACGATGTAGTATAGATCAGCTGAAATAGCATAACTTGAAAATTATAATCATTCTGTAATATTGAATGTAAAACAAAAAGAAAATAAAAACAACTTCGCAACAAGATTCCATGGAATGTTCCCAGAAAAAACACTTACAGACACACACTCTAACGATCATTCCTTATTGCACTAAATTGATCGCTCTATTCTTTCTTATTAGCACACAAAATTTATTTCTTTATGCATCTGTAGTATATATATTATATGCATATCACAGGTTCAATAACCGCAAAATCAAATACGAAGTACTTACAAAGAACTTGTTATTTCGTTTTCCACCTTCATTAGAAATAGAAATCCAAAGGCGTTAAATCGCACGATCCAGGAAATCAATTCTGGAAGGAAGGTTATATGACTAGAAAATGTGTTGCATTGTATAATATATATGATAAAGCAATAGTTTCATGTGATTTATAACAAGGGACATCATTTTGTTGCAACCAACCCAACATTGAAAACATGTTTGTAGTCCTCTTCACACAAATATCCGGTCTGAGTCGGCAAAATTACATTTACAAGTAAATACATATTTATTTACAGCTACATTTCAAGACAAAATATTAGTTTTGTGAAATAAAAATTTTGTTGAAAATTCAGAGCTCGATAATCGACGAGTCATTCAAGGAAATTTCGAAATGAACAAACAAATCTGCAATGTTCCCTATTCTTTATTTATCTACACAGCTCACATCTTATGGCATATGTACGTACATGTATTTTAGTATTTAGTATTTAGTATTAGGTTTGCCTTTCGATTTTGTAGTGTTTTTTGTTCTTTCATTTGATTATAAAGAGCATTACTGATTTCAAATAGCCATATGCATGCGAATTGTTTTCTAGTGGCGCATCTTTTTATACGCTTTTCGAGTAGTTCATTGTTTGGTCTTGGGAAATTCCAACGGTAGTTTCTTATTTACCCTTTAATTTTATGACTTCCTGTTGGGAAAATATGTACCTGTTCACAGGTAGTAAAAGTTTCCGGGTACAAAATTTCCGACAGGTATAAAGAATGAAAATCGATTGCAAAATGTATGGCCTCATGGTAGTGATCGTCAGTGTATATATATATCTCCTTAAAAACTATCTAAAACCATTATAAACACCTTAAAACGTAAAGATATCACAAATTTTCGTTTTCGATTTTCGAGGTGAATGCACGAACTTCCCTATCATGAAGTTAAAAAAAACTAACACTATGATACAACCCTACTAGTTTAACCAGCCAGTGTAAACTTTAGGTGAAGTATTAGCAAAGAAAAATAAAATCAAAAGTTTTCAAGGATATTATTCCTTCAGGAAAAAATAGTTTAATCAAGGCAAATAAACACAGAACCCACTTTTTGAATAAGTTAATGAACTGAGAAATGAAGAAAAAAAAAACAGAATCCCATGAACAGCGAACGGAATATACCCACATCTAGATACACTATCACCACACGCGACTCAAAAGCGGACTTCCGCCTACCACATAATCTAATTTTTGTTAGTTCTTTTTTTAAGCCCTGCTGTCCGTTCATTATATCTACTCGTACTTGTCACAAAAAAGCATTATTTTTGTTTTCTTTTTTCACAGACAACGCTGGGAAGGAAGACGCACAAAAAAGATTACAAACACATACTAACTTCTCTGAATTTTAAAATATACCTTAGGGGCTATTTGCGCCGGTTTTAGATGGACATTTTGTTAAGCATACAATTTTTACAACGCACAGACATACAAACCAACAGCAGGTTCATGTAGCAACATAAAAAAAAATTTCCTTTTCCCTTGTTCATTGACATGATGTGGCAGCTCTCCTATCATGCTCCTACGCGATGTAGCTGTCTGATACATGTGTCAGTTCACAGGGAGTAGAATATCAGGAGCAATGGTTCTCGACCACAGCGTGACTTACTCACGGATAACCCAGAGGCGTTTGCATGTTAAACAAGGACTTTCGTTTTTGTCAAATTCATTGGACGTTCCTCCTCACATTAGTGGTTATGGTAATCGAATTTCAAATTATAACCAGAAGCTATGTTTTTATTTTGGTATGACCCCCTACATAGCATAGTACTCGTAGAATGCATTGAAATTTTTGTTATCCTTGTGCAGTTGATTTGATTATTTAGTTGTGGTTTATACAGAATTGCAAACGATTTGGTTAAATGTATTTAAGATTTCTGAATACATTAAAGAATTTTTTTTACCATCGTAAGTTTGTATCTCTGAGAGTATTTTGAAAAAAAAAAGCCGAGTTATAAATTGAATCCGACAATTATCATGAGAACTAAATCAAAAAATATACTATACCTATCATAAGCTGGAACCGAAATGCCCTCGTAGTAACGTAAATATGATCTGATTTAAATCCGACATCGCTGCATCCGATGTCTAATTTGCTAATTTAAACCTTTAAATAGACATTTTGCCTGTAAATCTTCTCCTTTCTTAAGAGAAGAAAACACGATTGGGCTGAAGATAAACGGTACCAAGACAAAATTAATTAGGTTAGAAAATACCACAGCTGCAGAAGAACATGGCAATGGGTAGAGATAGTTTCACCGGTACCTTAAAATATAGTTCTATAGAAACTTAAAGACCAAATTATTGTTGTTCATTTTAAAATGTTCTGCTAATTTAATACATGATCTGCAAAATATCTTCCACTATCACTAAAAAGCTATGTATAAAAACAAAATCAGGAAAACTGCTCAGGATGCTTTGTGAAACACCTTGATTATTTCTTATAGTAAGTAACTTAATAGAACTCGTTATAGGAAGGAATTAACCATGCCTGCAAGACGTAAACGACACAGATCAGTCAAAAGGGAGTTAGTTTAGTCAGGAAAAGTAGGCGAAACACATTTCTCTGTATTGGACATTTTACACAGAGTTGCAATAATAGAAAATGTATATTTCCCTATACAAACTCATATAGATTTGATAGTGCCACAAAACTTTATAATTAAAATATCTTCTCCTAATGTTCAGATAATACGATGACAAACAAACGCTACTATGACGATAGAGTTTTTTCCATTAATAATCTTCGAATCAATTACAAGCATTATCGAAGTTTCTTACAACGACAACTTGAACAAAACTGAACTCTCCAATAAAAACTTAAAAGACAAATAATCAAATAGAAGCTTATTCCAATAATTTAACTTAAGATTCCCCGATTTGCAACAGTATAAATAATTTCGAACACTAACACTTATGTAGTATTTTAATCCACTAATTTAGCAATTTGCACAGCACAATTTACTATCTGATTCGCAATCATATCCCCATCATCCTTTAGCATTTACCAATCGTAAATATTATATATGTACATAAGTATGAATACATGTAAGCTGTTTAACCAAATGGAAGGTCTACAACATCGTTTGTAAACCATATGTATGGTACATACACACAGTCATATTTTATATGCTTAATAAACTATAAACCAATATGAATGTACATACTTTTAAATTACGTATTCATATATGTACATACATATGTACATATAACATAACTTCACTAGCGCCGACTAAAGTTCGAAGCGAATTTTGTTTGATTATGTACAACTCTAATGAGCTTCTTGCATGAGTTCAGGACATTAATTTACAATTTAACCAACTTCAGTGGCTCTTCCTTGAAACGACGGCGGAGGCGCCAACACTTCTGTTTTGAGAATTTTCCCTCCCATTCGCAAACCCTTATAGACCATGATAAACCACCATCATCTTTACTTTCAAATCACTAAGCATTTCAATGCAATGTTTTAGAAATTAGTCTGCAGGAAAACCAGATACTCTACATTCTGGCATTTCACAAGTGCGGAAAAGAGGAAGTCCGGAAACTGGATGCAAATTTGAAATACGTCGGTATATTGTGCGGTTGTATCCAAGTTTATTTGGGCTGTTTGTCTGAAAAATTCGTAAATCTTGATCGCATTCAAAAGTCGATGGTAAATCACATTTCACTAATTTCAGAGTTCAGTCTTTAAGAATTTGTACAATACACACAGAAAGTAGTAGACAACAAACATACCCGTATTTTTGTATGTACGAGTACTGGTGCACAATGCATTGCATATCTTACCAAATGACACGAATTCGTGATAGTTATTCCACTACATGCTCTAAAATATATTTGAATAAATCAAAGATAATATTTAAAATACATCATTAATTTTTTGTTCTAAAATAATTGTTTTAAAAGCTATTTAAAAAAACATCCGTACCGTTCTACCAAGAATGCATTTCTTTCACTTCTAGGATCCTCATTTATCCTGTGATTTCATTTGATTTAAGCTTCTAAGTTTCGATTCCTTAATTAATTTTGCCAAAGTTATGTCCGCAAAAATCAGCAAGAATTTTGTACCACATTTAAATTTCTTTGATCTCCGGTTTTCATAAAGTTCGCTGTAGAAACGACTTTTGTTAATAATACGTCTTCATATCCTGATTATTGTTGTTAAATGATACGGGAATATAAAATAACGTTTGAATCATTCACCTTCAGGCCCTTACAAAGGTACCCACGACACCTATTTTGACAACTTTAATCCTAAAGTTAAAACCTTTCCACAGGTTTGACGGAATTGAATAGAATGGAGTCTTCATCTCTAGGTCACCTTAATTTAGATGATTTCTGTGACCTTTCAAAGGACGTACAGAGGCAGACCAACATTTATACTGTTTCGAACTCGTTGCTAATGATCGTTTTCAATTGGGCTTGATAAATTATTTCTAGTGGCTTTGTTTTCATAGAATCCGACTAAGTGAGTTAGTTACATTCTCGTTTTACAGTCTTTATCTTCTCTGAAGCCAATTTCGTATGGTGATACAACCGTTCATCATTTATTTGCGGAGATTTTCTGCTTACTATTGGCAATAGTGCAGGCCAAGGTAGGTTAGGTTAGGTTAGGTAAGAGTGGCTGTTGGAAATACCAACCCACTTAGGCCTATTGGCCCATTGTGATGCCACGTGGATCTGTGATCTTCTTACTACTGGAACCAGTTTGAGCTTTTAATAAAGCGTAGGAGACTGTTAACGTCTATTTTTTCTAGATCGTTTAGGTCGTTGTAGAAGAAAGCTCCTAGGTGAAGCTTCCTTCTCTGAGAGAGAGCTGGGCATGTGCAGAGTAAGTGGGGGATTGTCTCCTCCTCTTCCTCGTCCATGCAGCTTCTACAGAAATCGTTAGTAAAAGCGCCAAGCCTTCTTGCGTGCTTGCCTATGAGGCAGTGTCCGGTAATGACACCTATTATGGCGCTGAGATGTTTCCTATCTAAAAGGATCAGACACGTAGATCGACTCAGATCCAGCCTTGGCCAGATCTGTTTGGTTGCTAGACATGTTTGTCCAGCAGTCCATCTAAGGTCCGTTCTTTTATTGGCATCTAGCTTTAATGTTAGTTTGCACGTAGCGATTGGTATACCTATACTACCTTTGTCCGGTAGGATAGGTAGAGTGGTTCCAATTTTGGCGAGTTCATCGGCTCTGCAGTTCCCTGGAATGTCTCTGTGGCCCGGCACCCAACAGAGGTGAATGTTGAACTGCTCTGCCATCTCCATGAGAGATGATCGGCATTCAAGGGCAGTTTTAGAACACAATGAGACCGAGTCCAGGGACTTGATGGCGGCCTGACTATCCGAAAATATGCGGATATCCTTTGCAGATATCACGTTTTTCTTCAGCCAGGACAGAGCTTCTTTAATCGCCAAAATTTCCGCCTGGAACACGCTACAGTGATTTGGAAGGCGGAAAGAGAGGCTTAGATTTAGCTTATCTGAGAAAACACCGCCACCAACTCCGCTGTCGGTTTTAGATCCATCTGTGTAGAGATGGATTGACTTGTCCTCCATGAAAGCATCCTCCTCCCAGAATGATCTAGAGGGGAAGCTTACATGGAAGTTTTTGTCAAACCAAAATTCAGGTATGGTGTAATCGGTGTTCTCTGTGAGGATTCCTAATGTATTAAGAATGTTGGCGTGGCCAAATGAATTATTTGTCCACTGTTTAGTCGCTTTAAGGCGAATAGCTGCAGTCGCAGCCAAGGTAAAACTTCTGGAAAAAAAATCTTAATTATGTATGTTGTAGCACCTGCCTGTTTAAGTCACATCTCAATCTATTGAGACCGAGGATCAAGAATACCTACAAAATGGCACGTTAACGATTATCAGTAATCATTATAAGATTTTGTAGTGTAATTATATGGGCTAATGTTGTCGCCTGGAAAATTGGTGCAAAATACGCCAACTCAAGAACAGCCATCAGAGCTTGTCTTCCAATAGCGATAACTTCAAAGCACCGTTTGTTATTTTTACAGTTTTCAGCATTTATTTTCTGTACTGTTTGTCAAATCACCATAAATTCGGCAGAAATTCAAACTTGTCTTAAAAATCGGTCTGCAATTCGCGAAACGTATAGAAGATTACGTGATTTTGATCGTTCTCATAATCGACAAACTGAACCCGCTTTTCGTCAACAAATTTTGTACTCTCTACTTTGTCGCTCTTCGTGACGTAAAGACAACAGCGCTCCAACGTAATGTGCATACAGAATAAACTGTAGCCGCTGTGAAAGTGTGGCAGAGAATCCTGAATTGTCGATTTTGCGTCAATCGCCTTTGTCCGCTTCGGAAAATTTTGCGAAAGGATATCGGCTGACACCTGTATATGATCCGGCTAGTGCAGGAACCTAAGCCATGTGGCAATGCAATAAGAGTGGATTGGCCTCTTGAGCAGTTGGAAGTCGAGCCCGAATTTGTTTAAAATTTTTTTGTTTAAAAAATTAGAGACGAGGCTTGCTTTTGAATTAATGGGTGTGCGCACTACTAAAATTGGCATTCCTGCAATGAAGCAAATCCAGAGACTGAATCTCAATTACGCAAAGAAAAGTACGCTGTTTTGTGTGGTTTTCACGCTGGTGGTATCATCGATCCTCATTTTTCTATAGTCAGTTTTCTATAGAGCTCGCGTTATAGCCATTGACCAAAGTTATTGATCAGATCGAAAATATGGAAGAAATTGATTCAGAAATTGTGTTCCTGCGGGATTAATTTAATTTATTATTTTTGTTATTTTAGTAGGCGCTGAGGCTCTGAGGTAGGATTAAATGGTCGTTCCAGGGCAGACGAAAGGGAACAAATTGGAGAAATCGATGTTGAATACCCTCAATTCAGGGAACATGAACTCGGTGAAAGAGGGACCAAGCTTGACTAGCATACTCAAGCATCGAGCGAACAAACGTAGCATAGAGAGAACTGGTTACGTAAGGGTTGGAAAATTCCTCGGATCAACAGACTTCAAAAACTGCTATTTCATATAAAATTTTTAGCAATTTTAATATGGATTACTCGTAGAATAAAATCTGCTGGTTCCTTTTGTTAGGAAAAAGAAAAAAAAAATACAAGCAAAAAAAAGGGATCAACTGTTATTTCTGTGCACTTTATTTGAACGATATTTGGAGGTCTGCCTACGTAGAATTTGATCCTACAGTCTCTGCTGCAAAGCATATAAAACGCTTTCGTTTATAGCGTTACAACTCGGCCATCCTATCTTCGATCTTGCCTTCGAGATCAGAGTACTCTTCGTTGCTGACATCGTAGTCAAAGTCCTTCTTTGGAAGCTCACGATATCAACCTTCCTCTGCTTTCGCTGCATTTGAGCGATATCCTCTTACACATACCGGTCATTTAGCAGAACCTTGGAGACGATGTATGGGCCTCGATATCGTAGTTCCAGCTTCCGAGACTCACCTGTGGCTGTAGGCTCGTTCTACACCACCGCAAGTTATCCCGGCTGATACTGTGTTTCCAACCTGTGCTTCGCATCGAATCTTGCCTTCTGACGGGCTGTGCTCAATGTTGACTAATGCTTGACCTCGCCGTTGTTCCATTTCACCTTTGTTTGCTCTGCAAGCGCCAGAAGCAAGTTCCAATAGGAGTTCGTGCGGGCTCGCCTTCATTGTGCAGTTCCGGACGGAATTTCGTCCCTACTATGTCGGAATCAGAATACTCCGATTGCATCTCTCAAACTGGCCATTTGCTCGGGGTGTTCTGACAGCGGTCTTAATCTGCTGGATTCTGTTCTCGTTGCAAATCTGGCTGAATCTTCTCGAAGTGAATGCAATTCCTCGGTCGGTGACAATCCTTCCCTGCAACACGAAGTAGCTGGACACTTCTCTGAGGATGCCTAGGACTCCCTTGGTATTCGTGGTCTCCACGGCTCCGAGAATAGCTACCTGGCTGCTCCCCTTCCTATTGTAAGGGGCCCACGATTTTCGTGGTGCACGGTGTCGCATTGGAGGGGAATGCGATTCATACTGTGTAATTCCCCTCCGGGTTTTCCGCCTTTCTTCTTTGCGTAAGCACACTCCATGTGCGACTTGGTGTAGCGCTTGGTGGATACTCTCATCTTGGGGAACCAAAAAGCTTTAATGAGCCTTTAAAAGTCTTCTCGCCAGCGGGATGTCCCACATCCTCGTGACAAAGCTTAAGGACACTGCACCAGATCGCTTTGGGGACCACCCACCTCACCGCATCATCTACCTAACGGAAAAGACGGTACCCTTTTGTAGCTGTTTCTTCGCCAACGTCATCTCAACTGCCTTCAGTGTGTCTTGTCTCATGTCATGTCTCGCGGATTTTGGTCTTGCCACTGCATAGTCGTCACCCATTCCTCATCTGATATCTGGATGTTCAGTATTAACGCAGATGCTTCCTCGACCTGTTGCTCATCTTCTACTGATTTCCAACTTAGGGCATCGACGTGCGTCACCCTCTTCCCAGGCTGGTGAGCCATTTCGAAGTAAAATTTCCCACTCGGGTAATTAGTTATGCCTTATTGCTTGTCGCAACTATGGCCTCACAGTCCGTGACAAGCTTGTGCCCAGCAAATACACCCTGAATCGGTGTAAGCTCTCCACAATCGCAAGGGCTTCGAGCTCGTACGAGTGCCATTTCTTTTCGTCTTCAGACAATTTGCGGCTGTAAGATTCCAGCCAGGTCGGATGATGAGGCATCAATGTGCACTTCATAAGGGCACTCCGGATCAAACAGAGGCAGTACAGGCGGATTGACGAGCATCTCTTTCAGCTTTTGAAACGCTTCTTCTTGCCCAGTGCGCATAGTACAAACTTACGGAAGAACCCAGTGAGACCCAGGAATTGCCGGATTATATGAATGTCCTCGATGTACATTTCCTTCGAGGTGGTTTAAGAATGTGAGTCGTTCATAGACCTCCGTGAGGAATAAACGTGTGTTTCGATTTTTGCCAGAGTGAAAAATATAGTGATTTCAAACTAAATATAATTGGTTGCAGTTTTGCTAATTCAGGTTGTAGTCGACCTGTTAGCGGCGTCGACCGTCAAATTGTGAGACCGCGGGTTTGAGCCCAGTCTAAGTTTGGGATTTTTTTTTTGTTTTTGTATTTCTTAAATTCTGAGAAGAGTATATAGTGTTATCAGAAAAAACCAGTCACGTGATGGATGGTGTAGAGCGCTCCGCTCTTCCCATAACGGGAGTGGAAAAAGGCAAGCACAGTGTTGCCGGTGCCGAGGCGAAAGCCATTAAAAGGAGGAGGAGTTTGAAAACCCCTCCTAACCTAACAAATTTTCCTTTTTGCCGTTTTAACGGGTGATGAGGTCCATTATGAGGGGGGCAATAACAACTTTGCCTCTCTAGCGGTATCCGAATCAGACGATGCGGATGAAATGATAAAAGATATCAGCTGAAAAGGTGCAAGAAAAAATGCTTGCTGTTAAGCAGAAGCAAACTGCACGCAGGCAGAGGGAGCAATTAGAGGTAGAAAGCTCCCAACAAAAAAAGCAACAAGAGCGGAAACAACAACTGCAGCAACAACAAAACCAGCAGCAGCAGAAACAACAACTGCAGCAGAAAAAACAGCAGCAGCAGCAGCAGCAGAAACAGCAACAGCTGCAAAAACAACAACATCAACAGCTAAAACCACAGCAGCAGCAGCAACAACAACAAAACCAGCGGCAGCAGTAACAACAACAACAGCAACAGCAGCAGCAGAAGAAGAAGGAGAAGGTGCCTCCTATCAACACCTATAAAATGGAGGTAAATGAAACCAAGGACCTGTGTAAGTTGGTCATTGGTAATAATTTTAATATTAAGCGATTAGGGAACGACCGCCATGCCATCCACTGTAATACAGTGGAGGGCTATGCGAAAGTGAAAGAGCTCCTGAAGGAAACGACGACGGAGCACTTCTCATTCACACCGAAGTGTGAAAAGCGGCAATCGATGCTGCTGAAGGGGTTGGAACCGTCTTCTGATCCTGAGGAGATCCTGGCACTGCTCAAAGAGAAGGAATGCGAAGGACTCAAGTTTGTGGGGGTAAAACCATTTACCACAGCTAGAGCCAGGAGGGAGAAACGGAGTCTGCCATTCTTACTGGTGCAACTCAGTCCCGAAAGCCGTCTGGATAGTATAAGGAGAATCAATGTCCTAGACTACCAGGTAATTCACTGGGAAAAATTAAAAAGGAGCGAAGGCGTTATACAATGCGTTCGCTGCCAGAGGTTCGGGCACGCCGCGTCGAACTGCCAAATGCAGCCTCGATGCGTGAAGTGCGCAAAGAACCACAGTTCCGAGGAGTGTGCTCTGGGTAGGGACGGAGCATCCGATAGGACGCAGCTCTCGTGCGGGTTATGTGGGAACGTTGGACACACCGCAAATTATCGGGGTTGTCCTAAGTTCACCGACATTAAAATAGCAAAATTGGCTCGGCAGCAGAAGGTGGAGGTCAAACGTTCACCTGTACGGTTTCAAACACCAGCCGTCACGCCCCAAATTTCCTACGCCCAAATGGCGTCAGGTAGGGGGGCTACGGTACAACAAGCGACTGTTGCTTCTCCGGCGCCGATGCCGAGAACAACGGAAGCTGCACCCAACATGCTAGCCATCTTGCTCGCAATCCAAGGGCAGATGGCTCAGCTGCAAAAGCAGGTACAAGAACAGGCCAAGCGGGTGGACCAGATCTACGCGCTGCTGCCGGGCCTAACGCAACACATGTCGTAATGGGTACGCACATGGTGGAGCAAACTTTGAAGATCCTTGCGGTGAATGTGAATTCATTGATTAGGATCGAACGAAGAGCCGCGATGTTTAAATTGCTACAAGACCAAACTCCTGATGTGCTTTTCGCTAGCGAAACCAAGCTAACCGATAATCACAAACTGGAGTACAATAATTAAAGTTAGAAGAAGAAACCGGCCCAGATCCAAACGTGGAGGTGGTTTCGCGATCTTCATTAAAGAAGGTATAAAATTTCACAGAGTGTACAAGGGCGTGTTGCGCAGGTTCCGGGTGTTGGAGGCAGTTGTCATTTACATTCCGCTTCGCAGTGGAAAGCGGCTGTACTTGGCCTCTGTTTATGCACCTGAGGCTTCACAATCCACCCTATTTATTACAGAGCTCGACACGCTTTTTCGACTTCTGAGGCTGGAATCGGGGGAGAATTATTTTATAATCGGCGGGGATTTCAACGCTAGACACAGAGGTTGGGGAAATAATTTGCCAAATACTAGAGGGAACCTACTACTCGGTTGGTGGGGTCAGCACGATGTCATGTACAGACTCGGTCTTAAAGCGACGGATAACCCGTCTTTTCCCAGAGGCGGGTCTTATTTGGATCTACTGCTGTACGACGAACGCATACGACTGACAGGTACGAATTTACAAACGCTAAACTGTCTGCGCACATTCGTGTATGACAGTGACCATTGCGATTTTAGCACCGAAATTACAGTTCCGAACAAAATTGCGGAATTAGAGGAGTTTGTCCAAAGATATTCTTACAACTAGAGTAAGACCCGATGGACACGCTTCTCCGCAACCTTGACTAAAGCGCTCTCCTCGAACACGCTCCACCCACCGTCCAATAGGGATTTGTCAAACGAGGAGATCGACAATTACCTAAAACAAATGGAAGAGACAATTAAACAAACTATGGACACTACAATACCGAGATATCGACGTACAACTATCGAAGACGCACTGCACCGACAGAAGAGTAGACTTCTGTCAAGACTCAAAAACTTGTATAGACAGTTAACTGACCGACAAGACCCGGAGATTAGGACACTAAAATCGTCGATTAAAAATATCCAAACGCTAATAAAAGAAAATTACAGAATGTCTGTAAGTTTGTATTGGAACAACAAGGTTCGGGCTGTAAACACCAGCAACCCGAATATGTTTCCGCAAATAAATAAACTATTTCGGAGAAAAAATCAAAACGACCTTCAGTGTCTTAAAATAGCCCGGACGACAGACAACGAACGGTTACTGACAATAGCAGGTATTGATCCAAATGAGGCCGCTGATGATGACGACTTCTTTGTGATCGAGGATCCACAGGAAAAGGTCGAGGCCATAGGGGCGACTTTCCAGGAAGTATACAAGGCCAGTGATACCATTGGCCCTAATTATCGCGTCCAGGTGCACGACTTCTGCATTCGAAATGAAATAGGGAACTGGCGATCCGAGGACTCTGGTTTCACCCGGTTCAGCGACGGAAATATGGCAATTAATGTCACTGCCAGAGAGGGTGACCTACCCCCGTTCATTTCGAGGGAAGAACTCCATGAGATCTTCGACAAAATCAGGGCTAAGAAATCAGTGGGGACCGATGGTATTCCGAACATCGTGCTTCGACATCTTCCTCTAGAAGCGGTGGACATTTACAACACCCTGTTTAATAATGCAATGAATAATGCACATTATCCAGGGCATTGGACAACGGCGGTGGTTCAACCTATCCCCAAAAAGGGAAAGGATATATCCAATCCGGCGAATCTCCGGTCGATAAGTCTCCTTCCGAATATCAGTAAGGTTTTTGAAAAGGTAATCATAGAGCTCTGTCTAGGTGGGTTGAGGACAAACATATAGTTCCGGATAATCAATTCGGTTTTAAGGCGGGACATGATATCTCACATGCCGCGTCCAAACTGGTATCCGATATCCAATGGAATAGAGGCAAAAAACAATGTACTGGTGCTTGCCTTGTTGACTTAGAGAAGGCCTTCGACACCGTATGGTTAGAGGGTCTTTTCTATAAGCTGACTAGGCTGGGGATCAGTAAACCACTCTTGTACATTCTTTATAATATGCTAACCAACAGACAGTTCATCGTGAAAAATGGTGATGTGACTTCTGTTGGAATATTTCAAATTAAAAATGGTCTTCAGCAAGGCGCGGTCAATTCGCCGATTCTATTTAACATTTTTACAAGCGACTTGATAGGTTCACTTCCCCATACTATTGCGTACGCAGACGATTTGATAGCGTACAGCACAGGTCAAAAAATCGAGGTCATTAATATTCTCTTGCAGCGTGACTTCGATAAGATAAGACGATTTTGCGATGACCGGAAGTTGAAAATCAACTTTCAGAAGTCGGAAACCATTCTCTTTAGGACGCCGTTGTCTGGAGCCTCTAGGGATACCAGAAAAAATTGGCGAAAATTCTCAATCATTGGACAACACGGACAGCCTCTTGCCTGTCGAAATGTAGTCAGATACCTTGGGATCTGGCTAGATCAGTTTCTGTATTTTGGCAAAAATGTAGATGCTGCTCTGGCCAGAGATAAAGGTGCTTTTGCCCTTACAAAGAGACTGTTTTATAGCAGCCAACTCGATGCGAGGGTAAAGGTAATCTGCTACATGGCCCTTATCAGGCCCATATTGGAAAAGATTCGGGTGTTTGAGAGGGCTTGCCTTAGGGCTTGTCTTCGTTTGTACAGAACACCAGAGTCGGAGTAAAAGAAATTTTATCCTAATGAGGTCCTTTACAACAGGGCGAACTTAATACGAGTGGACAACTTCGTAATTAAGCTAACTCGAAAGCGCATTGCAAGAGCAATGACCTCGATGAATAACCTGATATCGGGGGCTTTCTACCCCAATTACCTTTACCACGCGCTCTGACTGCTTCGTTCCACCGGAAGCATTCCTCTACCTAGATCAGATAGGGTTGATCCAGGATAGATCAGCGGTGCCGTTAATCTTCCATGTCGCTCGGACAGTTGGGGACAGGCGACTCAACTACAACAGAGACGTGGCAAACGGCAGTGTGGATCGCCTCAGGTTCAGTAGGGCGGTGGGGAATCGCGATAAGAGGGATGTCGTTCGACAGCACCAGCATTTCTGGTGGTTGAATGATGGAGAAGATGTTTCGTCGTCGTTTCCGTCAATTACGGACCAGCCTCACTAATGAGGCAGAGCTGACCAATTTATTTGCTCAGTAAATAGCGATGGCCAGCTTACATAGGTTTAGGTTAGCATTTAAGAAACATATACATATATCAGTGTATACAATGGTGTATACTGATATATGTATATGATTGTGTATAACGTCTATGTGTGTTTATGTGTGTATTGTGCATTTAGGTTAGGTAGGCTAAGGTTTATTTTAAGTTAGATACTAAGTTTTTTTTAAAAATAAAAAAATGTCTATATGCTAAGTTTTTGTAAACAATTTTTTTTCTTAGCCTTAAGTATTCAAAATAAATAGTTCTAAGTAAAATGTAAATGAAGTCGAAAGACATAATTATAAGAATTTAGAGTAGCTTAGAGTGCCTGTGTGGGGCCAGTAAGTTAGTATAAGATTGTTAAGTAATTTTAAGCTAGCATTTAAGCATTTTTTGTTAGTATGTAAGAGTTAATGATTAAGTAAGTAAAATGCATTTAAAACTGAAAAACTGAAACTGGTTTAAGAATGTCGCCAAATCCAATAAAATCAATCTTAAATAGAAATTCAATAATTTAATTTGTTTACATAAATTCTTGCTATGGGATTAAGGTAGTAGTAGATTCCAGATATAGTTCTTGCAAATTCATGAAAACAGGTTCCTATAGTATGAGTAACGCGCAATTTGAAAACGACCCCCAGTGGACACATACATATATCATGTATATGTACAGGTCAACATTTGGTAGTTTTTAATATTTTAATTTAAAAATTGGTAAGTGATTGTGAACACAAAGTTTTCCTACAATATATTAAGGTCTTGAATTTTCAAGAACGTATTGAAAGCGTACCCATGTATGTATGTACAAATGTCTGATTATAAGAGGTATTGTCTCGACTAGGAGATAGGAAGCCAAAAGTTACTCAAGCTCAAACCACATAATTCATATTAAATTAAACAGTTATCATTATCCTAACCAAATATCGGAAGCAAAGCACAAATGCAGACATATGTATATATAGCCCAATTAATATCTTGCATGTGTGCATTTCCTTGCGTTAGAACATCATATGAATCCCACAAATGAATATGCTTACATATACGCACATCTGTACACATTCATATGTAGATATGAATACACGTGTTTGCTCATGCAGTATGCTTATGCTCGTATGTAGAGCATATCACCTAATATGTACTCACATGCAATTGGAAATCAAACAATGAGCAAAAATTAGCATACGTCAACATTATCAAAGACATCTTCATACCCAACACTTCATCATTTTCAGAGGCAATAATCACCATAGTCAATAAATTAAAATTATAGAGCAAAATCTGCATTAGGAGAGGCCGCAACAATGCAATTAAATACCACCCAGCGATGTGAACCGTGAAAACTGTTTGCCGATGATGATTATCGTCATGAATTTGATATGGCGATATAGTCGTATAGCGATAACTATGACCCATATGTGTAAATTGTGCAGATTTGGCGTAAAAATCGTTTTCCGTCTTCATTGCGAAGTATTTCCTTTAGGCGTACTCGTATTTATTCGAAGACTTAACCATATAAAAAGGCTTCATTAAAAGATGACTAGGAAATAATATTTAAAGCAAATACAAGATATAATTTGAGATTAAGTAGAAGTCTTTAGGGATTAATTTAGTTATCAAAGTTCGACCCATGAAACCACTAATGGATGAATACATAATTCCCAGACCCACACTGGCACTCACTTATTTTAATTCAAACTTCATGCGCCAGGGATCATGTGTGGGGATGATTATGGTGAAGTTACAAGTTTTATTTGAATAAAAGACTTTCCACTCCGTTTTCTTCCATACATAATCATACCACACACATACATACATACATATTTAAGAGCGTACCAGCAATTCCACAGAATTCAAACCAAGAAGTGATGCAATCGTTCTTGAGCGCTGTTTAAATGATGAGAGTGAGGGATAAATGGGCCTGTTAGATGTCCTTTCATAAGCCAGCCAACATTGCGCTTAAAATTCGAATACCGTTTTATTTAGTTGGCATCTGTGTCTCTCGAACCCAAAGTATGATAGTAGAAGAGAAATCTGGTATATATGGATAGATGTAGCAATAGTGTCATCCTTTGTTTGGAAGGATGCAGTAATTTCTATTTGTAAAACCCAGAAAAGAAAAATGCAAAAGTGAAGAGAAAACAACAACAGCATCAGAGATCTTGATCTCTCTATGTGCGGTGATTTTCTTTTTCATAAAAGAAAAGAACAATTTCTGAGACAACGTACAAGAACAAGTATCCTTCCTGCGTTTAATTTAATTTAATTTTTTCTCTTCTGTTTTTTTTTCTTCGTATTTTCACATCTCAGTGGAAACCACAATTGTTACGAGTAGGATATTGTACTGCAAAGGGGGTATTTTGGATAAGGACATGTCTTTCGCTTAAACAGATGTTGTTAAGTTTTTGTGCCCGCTCGCCAATGTTTCGCCGCTGTATTATGTCATTTTCCTGTTCGGTGTGTCCTCGTCATTTTGAGATTTTCACTTCACTCCGCTGTTACTGTTCAGTGTATAGTCCTTTTTTATTTTGTGCGATGAAAATTTCATTCCTTTGGATATGTTACGAGTAACATACCACTTTGCCTTTCGAAGCACATGTCTCTTTTAGGAACGGGAAGAGTTAATATTTGTTGATGTGTTGTCTTGGACAACTCAAGTCCTTTTACTCAAGTGCAATCAATTTGCCATTCTTGAATAAAAGCTAAGGCTGCATGGGTATGGCGTACACGGACTTAAATTTAATAACAAGACTAAAGGATGTCCATAATACATATAAAATGTGTCCTATAACAAAGTCATCGGTGGTGTATCTGTGAGGTATGCATATACCTTTCCAAATCCAAATGTTCATACATACTTACGGCTATGTATCTATGAATGTTCTGTACCAAAATATACATATGCCTGTATGTTTAGTTATCTATATGCTTAGTCTAGTCTTTTTCTAAGTATTTAAGGTTATGAGATTATGTTGTAGGCGAATTGGGGTCATTTAAAGGTAAGCTCAAAATTTGGTAAACTGGGTACATAAAAAATAAATAATACGTGGTCTTACAGAAAATTTTCAATCTATTGTACAAACGTTTTTGCACGGGATGTGAGGAGGGGTGCGAGGAAAAAAGTACAATAGACATTGCATTCAATAGAAAACCTCATTGTTTAAACTAATCACAAAATGGGGACATTTTCTGTAATTCAGATTGATGTTTCTTCATTTACCGCTTTATCTATGCTTCATTGAAGTTATCCAAAACATGTTATCTCTTTGTATTGCTCAATAGTAATTAAAAATTATTTTAGAAAGGATATTCAGGTACATAGATTAATGTTTAACAAAAAAAAACGGAAACCAAGTGAATTGAGACTTTTTAGTTGCAATAATTTTCTACACATATTGCATATTGCATATTGCCAAAACCCACGAAATCAACAAAACAAAAATACAATGTGGAGATTGCTACATACATGTGTAGTTATTATTAGAAAAAAAAAGTACTAATTTATTCAGTGTTGATTGATTGAAGAGGCAATTTAATATCGGTTTTCATGTTAGAATATACGATTCCGTATCTTAATCTTACTGACGAGGAGAAATTAATGAAAGAACCTAGATTGCTTTAAGTAGGAGTTTGAAAAATCCGTCAAAACGAATGAGACAGAAGTTAAAAGAAACAGTTCAGAACCTGAACGGTAAGCTCACCAAATGTTTTGAACTGATGTTGCGAGCTAGGAAAACACATGCAGATCTACAGAAACTACTTAAAGACAGACTTAAAGACTTTTAGATATCAGCTGCTATATCACTGAGACTTAGTCACTCACGAGAATCCCCAGCAAGTACTTAAAACAGAAAGACGTTGTAAAGCCCCATTCGGAAAAGATACTTTGTAAAACGTTAGGGTAACTCAAATTAAAAAGTGCTGTGAGTTTTCGCTCTAACTTATGTGATCCAAAATAATGTGGTCATAATATTGTACAAATGGGCTGTGTTAACAAGCACACAAACGGGGGAGATATAATTCAATTCAATTCAATTCAATTTATTATTAATAAATTAAGGAAAGTACAAATAAGACTTGGTCTTTTACAGTACATGTTTTTGGAGTGCATATAACATTAAATATAAACCTTAAAACTATAATTGAAAAGATAGAAACAGAAGGGAAATGAGATAGCGAAAGGGGGGAAAAAAAGAAAAATATAAGAATTGGGAAAAATAGAAAGAAAGAAAGGTATTATAAATGAGGAAAGAGGGAAGAGGATTGAGGTGAATAGTTGTTGCAGTTGTTACAGATATTGAAGAGCGGTAGTTTTGAATTTATTTGTTCCAATGATTTGTTTTGTTGATGTTGGAAGGCTATTCCAAAGTCTGGTAACATAAATGAAGAAGAGACGAGAAGAGTTTAGGTAGTTAAAATAAGGCATAGTTAATTTAAAGGTCCTGGTAGATTGGAGAAATTGAAACTTTTAAGAATTGCTTAAACGTACAGCCCAAAACAAGATTGTGATAGTGCGAGATGTGATTGTATCGCGGTAGTCCAAATACATACGAGTATCTTATAGCATCATTAAAAGCAACAAATAACTTATGTTCGGATTGAGAATCAAGTTTGCAGTACACAAGAGTAGAGTAGACAAATATAGAGAGCAACAGAGTTTTAATAATTCTAAGTTTTGTTTCTACTGGTGTAAAACTGGAAGACATCCAGAGCTTTCGTAGACCAGCATAAATTTGTCCAACAACATAGTTAGTATGGTCTTTAGCAGAAAGAGAACGATTAATTTTGAATCCAAGATTTGTTACTTTTTCGACAAATGGAATGGGCTTATTGTTTAAAAGTATTGATGGAAAATCATCAGTTTCAAAATATTTTTTCGAAATTAGAATTACTTGCGATTTTTCTAGATTAAGATGCAGCCCGTTTAAAGTTGACCAGTTGTAGATTCTAGATAGATCTTCGTTCATTCTAACAGTGAGGTCTTCAGCTAGTCCGGGTGGCTGTGATAAGTATACTTGGGCATCGTCAACGTAAAGGTGAATGGAGACATTTGAGCACACTTTAGGCAGGTCATTGATATACAGACAAAATAGTAATGGACCCAGAATGGAGCCCTGCGGGACACCCGTTAATAACGCCCTAAAATCGAAACATTTGCCTCCGTAAATGACCTTTTGGTAACGATTACTCAAATAATTCCCTATGAGACGCACGGACTGTTCACTGAGGCCAAAGTATAAGCTCAGCTTCTGACACAGTACGTTGTGATTCACTCTATCAAAGGCTTTGGAAAAATCAAGCAAACAGAGCACCGTTAGGTTATGCATATCGTATCTAATTCTAATGTCATCGAGAATTTTTATCATAGCGGTAGAACAGCTGTGACCCGCTCTAAAGCCTGATTGAACTGGAGAAAGCAAACTGTGTTGCTCCAAATACCTCGATATTTGCATAGCGAGGGTCTTTTCCAACACTTTTGATAGACATGAAAAAATACTTATAGGGCGGTAGTCAGATAAATTCGATGACTGAGGTTTTTTAGGAACAGGGATAACTTTGGCCAATTTCCAACTATCAGGAAAAATCTTAATCTATTTCGTTAAAAAATCAAGCAATACACAAAAATTGATCTTGTCTTGTTTTTTTATTTCATTAAACTTATTAAAACAAAAGTATTTTATTTATTATAGTGAGCTAGACTCAACAGCTGGAGTGGTGCATAACAGACTAACTAAAAATGTGCCAAACGAGGTGAAATATTTTCTTCAACTGTTAATTAAATGTTTATTTGGTGACCATGTCAGGATGTGGTAACGGTATTTTGGTTTATTTACTCCTACTATAAGAACCGTATTTTGTATTTAGACGAATTTCTTATTATTCCACATATATTCTGAGCTGTAGTACGAATAATTCTACAAACTAGTATAGCCATAACGGTAACGATGTGAAGCAATGTGCAAATATAAGTACTAATACAAGTACTCGTAGGCATTTTGCGTAAAAACGAATAAATACCATAGATACTCAGTTTTTCTTGGTCGTACCTCTACTCATATACTTATGGGTAAGTATATACATATATGTATGTATACACGATTATCTAGAATGACGTGCCATATATGTGGAAATAAATTGATAATCAAAGTAAAAGTAAATAAAAAGCATATGCTAAACCATATATATTAAACCATAATGTTTTGATTCTGATTTAATTTTTTTCTATACGTTTTTTCCTATATAGTTGCATATAAGAAAATTGCTATATCTATAACAAGTTTTATAGGATAATGTCAATATTTTGATGATTCGTTGAAAAAAGGACTTTTTTTATGTAAACTGCTTAAACCTGCAGAGTAAGGATCTTACTATTAAGCCTTATATTTTACAAGAGCGTTTTTCCGCTAGACATAGTTTCTGATCAAAAAAATGGCCCTGCCGCTTCGGATCTCGTAGACCACAATCCAATTTTTCGGACATTCAAGATCATATAATATCAGTAGTTATCCAGAATGAAACAAGGAGTCAAATAACATTAATATATGTATTATTCTCCCTATTTCATGTTGGATGCTTACCATGAAACAAAGTCACCATTAAGTTCTTTGTCTTCCTCACTTAATTCACTTCAATTAGAATATGCGATGCATTATGAGATCAAAAGACGGATGAAAATCCGCGTTGGCAGAAAACATATAAGAAAGTAACTGGGGTTTTAAAAAGGACATATTGACCCATTCGTTAAAATTGTTGAAACTTGAATATATTGGAATGCTATGCCTTGAATTTCAATTAACGACAAAATAAGCAGTAAATTTCCATTATCTAAAGTTTCTCAAGCTTTTTTTTAGCTTCAAGACCCTCCTTGACTTTTCGACATTTCAGAAAACCACAAAAACTGGTATTATTAAAAACGAAAGGTCTATTTATTTCTGTATGTATGTATGTTAGAATTAAATGAATTTGTCTTTAATTGCGTTATGTATACGTTTATACAAAACATTGCAATCCGATTAAACTTTCTAGCCGAACACTAATTTCCTTTTAAATTTACCAAGTTGCACACGTTCCTTGGCAATACGCAATATGAAGATTTGATTAATAAAAACTCGAGTTGGCTGCTGTGTATGATTATTTCGAGGAATGTCCCTCGCGATCGCCAATTCGTGAAACAGCAGTCACTGATGAAGTGATGCTTTTTTATTATAACGGGTGACCAGATAGCAATTATAGTTTTTCCAATTGTTATGCTTCATGAGCTGCCAAAGCTACCAATAACATCCAGCTGTCAAAATATTCAATAAGGTTTGTCATTTCATCATGCATCGTTTTACGCTTGCCGAACGTGCGGAAATTATTAAAAAATATTATCGAAATTCCGGCTCAGTTATGAATACGCAACGGTATTCATCATGGCTTCAGTGTGCAGGCAATTCGTCACTCTTTTGGATCTTAAGCCACCAACCAGACAGAGATTAGTACGAAATGGAGAAAACATAGCCGCCGAGGCGGCCAGTATCGAAGAATACCCAAAAATGTCGATTCGGCGCCGGTTAGCTGAATTGAGCATCGCCAGAGAGTCAACCCGACTTATTTTGCGCTTGGATTTGGGTCCGCATAAGATTGTGTTTTGGCTCAGTGGCTATGTCAATATACATATGGCGGCATCATCGGGCCTTATTTCTTTCGAAATGAGGAAGGAAACACCGTTACCGTCAATGGTTTCAGATATTGAGCGATGATGGATTTGATTTCTGTGATTAGAGCTCGACAACATCGATATATCCGAGCTGTGGGTCCAACAAAACGGCTTGAAATAGTAAAGGAGAAATTTGGCGACTGGCTCATCTCACAGCGAGCGTTTATCAATTGGCCGCCGCGATCATGCGATTTGACACCACTCACTTATTTTCTCTGGGGCTACGTGAAGTCCTTAGTATACGCTAACAAGCCAACTACTTTGGACGAGCTCGAGGTCAACATTCGGCACGCTATTGCCGGAATGAAGCCGCACATTTTGGACCGAGTCATCTATTTAAGTGATGTGCTATTTCACACATAATGGCATAAACGTGGCTTCAAATTGAAACCAGAATCAATTTAATATCTTACACAGTTGTTGTTTTGTTTCAATTTTCTTCCTATCACTCTTATTTTGTCATGTTTTTTTATAGGCTTTTTATTATTAATATGTCTTTTTTCTCCTTTTTTTCTAGTTTACCTTTTTTAGATAAATGTTGTATCAAAGATACTGCTCAACTGCAATATTTGTTTTACTTGATTATTGAGTTACAGTTAATTACCACGATTTTGATAATTAACATATTAGTACAACAAGTGGCTTAAGTCAAAAGTTAGGCAAATGTCTGTAGTTCCATTATATACAAAGTTCACATATTTCCAAACTTTGCAGCCTTAAAAGCGCGTTACTTTGAAGTGTCTAAATTTGCTTCTTGTATACGTTATTCATTAGGCATGTTCGATCCTATTTCATGACAGTCCATAACATACCTAATGCATAATAGGTTTTAAATTCGACCCCATACACCGCATAGTATTTCCCCAACAGAGTATCACCTTTTCGGCAGTCTAGAGTCATTTTGTCCGCAGAGAATTTTCCGAAAGCGAGCAGAGGTCATAAAAGCTTTTGAAGAATTTGTTGTGGACTTTTACAAAAAGAGAATATTTGACATTGTATCCCGTTGGAAAAGAGTCATAGATGCCAACGGATCATATAATAAAATATTTAAAAGGAGGATGACATGTTGGACGACAAACGACAGAGGATGACAGTTTGGCGGTATTTTCTACGGTTTTTTTTTAAGTGACTGTTTAATGACTGTGATAAATAAATTTATTAAGCTATTCCAAATGATATTCATTGTAAAGCACTGTGTGGGCCTTCGCCCAATTATGAAGGCTGTTTTTAGGCAGGATTTAAGAAAATGTATGTGAGTGTGTGTATGCGTGAGTTTGTATGCTGTGTAAATTTTTTACCCACGATGACTTGCGAACGAACAGCCAATTTGAATTTTTTTCGGATGATGCATCTTCACGCCTAATCACGGCTATTAGATTTTGACCAAAATTCACCAGTGGCTTTCTAAATTATTAAAAAATAATCATGCTCAAAATTCAAGTAAATTTTTCTTAAAAATAGAGGAAATTGTTGCAGTACTAATCGAACTCTATTAACATATGTTAGCACACATTTAATGAAAATTTGAAAAACAAAACGGCCCAGAATTATCTGAATTATTCAAGTAATAGCAACAATTTTAGAACCGTCCACGAACTACTATTTCATTAATGCAGGGAGTCCCACATCTGGGCGATCAAACGTTTATGGGTGATCGATTTTGGTCAGACAAAAATAATGAATTACATGACTGGCAGACACTCCCCTCTGAGTAAAAGGGACATAGAAACATTGAAACGCTCTCAAAATCAATTTTTTTTTTTAAAGGAAGCAATATGCATTTTTTTCAGAAATCAGGTTTACTTCATTACGTACGAGTACATAGTACATCAGTCCGTTGTGGTTCCAGCAGGCAAATAGCATTATCTCCTTCAAATGCACATTAGCTATTAATGTTGATGCGGAGTTTACCCTCTTTAAATAAAGGTATAGGCTCTTTTTCTTGCCTTTACCAAAACCTTTTAAGATTGACCGGTCAGGTTTAACCTGTTTTTTGACCATTTTCGCATTAAATTGTCCTAAATTAAAATGGAATAAGAAATATCAAAAACTATTGGAGAATACTACAAGTTCTCTTTATTAGGAAGTTCTTGGCGTGACCAATCGGTCGCACCTATTTCGGCTAGTTTTATTACGAATTTGCAAGATCAATCCTGTGCGGCTTAATATTTTTCTTATATAGAAAAATAATAGCTGGTCGCTTAGCAATAAAAACATTATTGACAAGACTGCCTCTTTCATTCCTAGTTACCTGATATGAGCTGAGAATTCTGGACCCTGGACATTTCAACGTTTCACTGTGTCGCAAAGGCCACAGTCGTAATAAAAACTTAATAAGTCTTAATGGGTAAAAAGACAAAACAAAATTGACACCTGATGCTCCCCTGCAGGAAGAGTGCTAAATTCCATAGAGTCGGTATTATAAACGACCATTAGCGGTTGTCTAGATGATTATAAACCAGACGCTCCGACCTTTCACTGAAACTTAACCTTTTTACAGAGTACCTGGTGATCAACACTATCAACAGCACAAGAAAGGTCATTTAGATTTTAGTTGTTAAGTCCGCTTTCACACGTCGCAAGTGTTTAATGCGCATGTTCTGGTTATTTTCTTTTGAATTGTCATTCAGTGATGCGAGCAACTCTACATGAAGACTTTCCCCTTCTTTGAGTTTGCATGTTATTTGACAGTTCTCTTTCATTTCATCTTTGGCGCTCAGTCTTTCATAATTGAAAAAAAGCCCGCTTGTTAATTCTTTGGTCCATTTCAGTTCATCCGCCATACTGAAATGTTGTGCTCGTAACACAGCGAAAGAAGTAATGAAGCAAATGCGAAAAAGAAAGAAGAAGGAGAAAAAGAAATGTCAAAAACTTGCAATGAAATTGCTACCCACATGCAGTGGGAATTTGGTTAGTTGGGAATTTTTTGTTTCATTATTTCTCTCTTTTGCACTCATTTGAATCTTTCGAAACTTGCGACGTATGAAAGCGGACTAAGCATTTTCAGACAAAACTGTTGAAGAGTTAGAGAAGAAGAGAGCTAGCTTTGTAAAAATTTTCGTGCATTTTGATACTTAATTGTTTGAACTTTTTCAACGTTCATTCACGTACATATATTAATATGTAAGATATAAGGAATGCTTGAAAAATGAAATCTTGCAAATAAACCAATAAACGCGTCCGTAAGAAACAAAAATGAGTTGACAAATTTTAACTGCGCGATTGTATCAAAGCCAAATTACAGCTGCTATAAATTATTTACACGAAAATCTTTTAGCATGCATCTATTGTACAATTTACTATTTGTAAGGAATCTTAATAGGTTGACTGTGTACGACTGGTTCACTATCAATTAATGCACCCTTCACATATGTATAACTTATGAAATCGCAGGTTGCTTTTCAAAATCCCCGTTTCTATACTGCTGTATAACAGGTGAGACGATTTTGTCTGTATTATTTTATTGACGAACGCATACAAGCCAGCGAGGTAAGCAATTGGTTATCTATTTTCCGGATACAGTTTCAACAATTAAAGATGTACATGAACGGTTTATATAAATCGGTTGACTTAACAGTATTCTTAAAATTGTAACCAATTACAAATAAACAAAAATTTATAGCACACATGAATATGGCTTAAAGCAAAGAAATACATTTAGTGTAAAAGAAAATGATCCATTTTATTTGCTTTCCTTTAACCGACCACTTATACTCGTACATACTTAGGAAGTCGAATACACAGCTCAAAATGAGCTCCAAATACATTTCACTTTAAGTAATCTCTCACTGAATCAAGGTTTTTAACTATGCATAGTTCCTATGTATTTGTACGTATAAGGAGGTAAACACATATAAATAACAAACTAATACTCTTTACGAATATTTCCTATACCCAAATCATTTCACTTTTGTATTCATCATACACTGGTGTTGGTTTAATGTAATTGCTAGGGCATCATCAATTCGAAATTATGGCGGAAAGCAAACAGTTTAAATGTTTAATTACCCTCCTACGGTGAGAATCCACCCTAAAACGACTAAGCATACCATATATTGTATACACATACACACCCTTACACTTGCTTTTCTCAATAAGAAGCTGAACACGTAATTCAGGGGCAAAAAAGAAAGACAAGGATTCGAAATGAATAAAACTTGCATCCTTTGGCAGTTTCTTCCTGCATGGTTTAAATGAAAGTGCAGGGCGCTGCACGTCGATTTGTTTGCGTAAGCCAGTACAAGTACTCCTTCTTTCTTCGTGTTGGTATCCGTCTAGCCCTGCTTATTTCGCGATTCCTTTCTTTTTTTATTATTATTTTGCCGTTCTAGTTTGCAGATGAAGTTGAGAGATACCAGAATATAAATTTGTAATTCTGCAGTCAGCATTCTTGACGTGCATTTTCAATTCGATACGGTTTACCAAATCAACCCTCAACCATGCTGGTGCTGGGTAAAAATGGGTGAAAATAAAATGCAGCCAAAAATACGTGGTAGAAAAAAGTATGTGAGGTCAGGGTGAATGCAAACCAGTCAAATACGATTCTGGTTTTCGGGAGGGAATAAAATACGACTGATTAGTTGCAATTAGTTTTGCACATTAAATAAAAGCGAGTGCATCTCTGCTCCATACGAGTGATTAGTTCAAGCTCCAAGTATAAGTATGTGAGTGTGACGTTTGGCTTTATTGAATTTCTATATGTGAAATCCCCTAAAGCGGTATTCAGAAACGTATTAGATAAGTTCCATTCCATTGCTATATATTTTTGTTTACGTTCAATCAGTTCAACGTTCTTGTTTAAACAATCAGATTATTTATAACGAAAAATATTATAAAAGAATTTTCAAACCACTGCAAAATGAGGCTTTACAATTTTAGAGAGCATAGCATAGGATAAACATAACAAATATGTATGTAGGTATGTACATCATGTTTTTTTGCTTTCCAGGTAGCTGTTGTTTGCCGCAATTTTCAATTGGTTGACATTTGTTGGTTTGTATTTAACTAATACAGAGCCTTGGTTTGCATTAAAAAAACACAGAGGCCGCCAAAAAATACAAATTTAGCCCTAATGCACTGTTTTACAGCGAACGTAAAACTGAATTTTTTTTACAAACTGCAACTATCGCACCACAAAAAAGTAATGAAACAATAATCCTTTTGCTATATGCTATGTAGAGTTTCGTTGTGTAGTTCAATATGTATATAAAAAATTAATAATACAATTTTATTTAGAATACATACAAGATATATTTCCTATTCAATCTATTTAATTTTTAAAGCATTCCAATTGGTAAAAGACGCAGCTTTTGGAAAATTTTGATAGCACATAAAAGTTAGCTGGCAAGCGATCACAAAATTACGTTTTGAGCCCTAAGAACCACGTAAGTCAGCAATAACGTATTGAAATTATTAAAGTTATTTGGTGTCGATAAGTAATAAAATAGCTGCTACTAGACCATTGAAGTTTTTCCCCTGAATCACTCATGACATGTGTCAAGAGAAAAATCTGTAACGATTGCAGATGTGCGCTATCGAGGCATAGGTCGGAATTTCGTAGAACCTAAATTCAATTGGTTTATCTCATAACATATGTTGTTTAAACAGGTCCTTACTACACAGCAAACGACACAATAGATATTTTGGAAACAAAACTTAGAATTTAATTTTTTTTAAAGTTTTAGCTCTAGGCTTAGGGCCGATAGCCTTATTTAGGTATAATATTCTCTTACAATAAACCGATTGCAATAAGTACCTATAATTACCAAAATCAGGATGAACTAAATGGAATAAATGGACCTTCTAAGGTTCAGTTTTTGCTGGAAAAGTTGTTCAAATAAAATTTAAAACAACTTAATTAAGAACTTAGACTTAGAAAACGACAAACAATAAGTATAAAATTAATAAAAAAAAATCCTGACAAGAGCGGAAAATTAATATAATAAATAAAACAAAGTTTTTTTTTTGTGGAAATGCCGACATTTTGTTTTAGTAATAAAGTAGACACGTGGCAATTATATGTGAAACGACTCATTTGATAAATTCCCTCCTCTGCTGTGCTGGGATGTTTGAGTTCTTTCGACTAAATTTTAATTTACAGTTCGGAGTAACTGTGACTAACTTTTAGTGATAAATCTCCTTCCTTAGGGCGAGGGTGGTCATAGGCTGATCTACATTAACTTTTGACTACAAAGAGTCGTAGAAAAAAAAATCCAAATACGTTAAACCGTATGGAAGATAACACGACCAGAGAGTGTCTCGTGTAATAATGCTATTGTATAGTGAATCATCGAGATCGATATTATTTATTCAATGAACAAAAAACTGAGTTATCATTACCGGAAACAAAGTCCACTGGGGTTCTAGTTCCTACTAAGTGGGAGTTAAGTCCACTTTCGCAAAGTCCTCTTCCTTATATAAGAAGAGGGAACTGATTTCCAACTATTAGAATTGAATTAAAAAACAACAATTACGTACCACACTCTTTTAGAGAAACATGTTCTAATGTTCAAAAACATACTTCTTTTCAAAATTCAGTTTGCAAGACTCTGAAAATAATCTAAGTAAAATCGCAAACTGAACTTCGGAGCAAACTGAAGTGTCTTGTGTGTATGTTTTTTTAATGTAGTTTTTCATTGGTTTTGTATATTACATATAGAAATATATATTTTAAATATTTATATTATCTAATCTTGTTAATGAAATTTGGTATATGTAATATAGCTACCAAATAGTTTTGGCAATTTGTTCATATTTAAAGAGAAATAAAATTGGCTTAAGTAGGCTTTACGAAAGTTGGTTTTTTTATTTTCCAAAAAGCAGATGCGATTTTCAAATCGTGGCAATTTGACTTTCACCATTCTCGTGAAGCAATAAGAAATCGTAATATCGATTAATTTTTAATAGTAATGGGGTGTCTACCATCGAACTGTTATTAAAGTTTGACTGTTAAAACACAGCAGCAAAAATGACACCAAACTAAAATTGTCAGCCCTTTTTGTTCTCGTAATGAATCCTCCAGTCAAGGAAGGAGTATATTGTACCATTATTGGAATTTAATAATAACTATACCATTATTGGAATATAAAAATAACTCGTCTCCTTCACCTTTTCTTCATATTATTATATGTAGTTCATTATGTAATAGATGCACGTCTGCGCTTGGAAAACAGATATGCCGAGGAGTAAAGTCCAAAGATATCATCCTCCACGAAACGCCAGCGCAAAATCCACATATGATCCGATTACATTCCTTTCCTGACTAAGATTCTTGCCGAGGATCGTTCTGAAAACAAGGGAAATCTCGAATCAACCGAAGTTCCGGTATTGGTCAAACAGCCTGCCCATAAGATAGGAGCCACACTGTTAGAAGGCCGAAAACGTCTTGGAAATCTTTGTATCATGTTTAATTCACCAAACTTTGGAATCCAGAGTGACACCAAAGGTAGTCATCCTCACTAATCATAAGATCACCAAGTGGGTATATTCTAACTCAACTCTCCATTGAAAGAGGGCCAATTAGTTGAAAGAAATCAGTGTATTAATCTGCAAAATAAAACTACCAACTACAGTAAAAAAGAAAATGCTATAAATTGCGTTTGTGCAACTAAGGTCAATGCAAGAGGAAAAAAACACACCCGATTTTTTTAACTAAGCATAAGCACCTTACGTTCTAATGTTCAAGTAATATTATTTCAAGTCAACTGTCATGTGACTGTACCTATGTAGCTTTAAGGCAGTTTTGGCTATCTCATATATCCCTATATGGGATATCAACCTCCCCGAAAGCAAAGCGTTTTCAAATGAAAATCTTTTCAAAATTATCAACATACTCGTAAGTGTGCCTGTAAGTCATTTGACGAAGGTTTGCTTTCCGGGGCACACATCCATTTAGTTGACAGTTGACATGTAACTAGATGGCATCCTGGATGCTGGTATAAGTATAAATATATATATTCGGGGCTAGCTAGTATAATATTTTTTATTGATAGATACAAGTATATAAAGATGGAACTACAGCTTCTAGCTTTGTCTAGTAGTTTCTTCTTATAGCTTCTTATTGTAGCTACGAAACTCAATAAAGGTTCCATTCCTGTTAATAGAACAAAATACGGTAACCTTTATAAAGGTGGATATACTTAAGAGAAAGGAAGATGCAAACTTAACCACAATGTAACGTTACTTGCACTAGTCCGTACCGTAGTATACCATTTCTTCCCACAAAATGACGTCAAGTGGTGCATATTCATTGATGCTAAAATATATGTATATCATACGTCTGAGCACTCCATTTCTTATTGCTTTCTATTTGCAGATCCAGATGCCTAAAGACGGGTTTCCATTCAATGCAAAACATTGCGGGACATGTAGTCTAATCAAAATTGTACAAAGTTGAAGAAGGTGTTGTGTTGCAGGTCTCAACATTAAGTAATAATTTCTGCCAATTTACGCTGTGTAAAAATTTGAAGAAAATTTAAAAACCATTATTCTGTTACGTATGCCGAAGGCAAAGCTATTTGAATAAGAACAAGCTAAATCATCAGCCATCCCTAATTTAAGGGTGAATATTGAATTGAGATAGTTCAAAACCAGTATGGTAATAAGTACTGGCCGTTTTATATATGATTCTTACCATCTATTTATATATAATTTTTGGCTTAAGCAATTTCCTTCGTTTGTTCGTTTCTGAAACAATCTGTCGTGAAATTGTTCGAAGAATTCGTGGGGGCTGCATTATACGAAGTACCAAATGCAATATTAGTAGCGTACTCGTAAAACACATTTGAAATTTCACTGGGGTTCATTATATTATTTCGCTGAATGTTTAAAAATTTAATATTTTTGAGAAAGATAATTTTATATTACGAGTAAGTTCGTTTAGAACTACCCATCCCTTTCTAAAATAGTTTTTTGGAACATTCTAATTTGTTAGCATACGAGTAATAATTTTTTTTTGTCACAACAAACTTCCATAGACAATCTCATGATAACTTCTTGCTTTCTTTGTCGCTAGGGCTCCCACCCAAACTGTGTAACAGGACTGAGTTTACTACCTTAGAAATTAAGATTCCGGGTCCTCCAATTGACGCCTTTTTGTCCGAATAGTGGATGTGAAGCAGAAAGCTTAGTCTATTGTCAAGTATTACTCATAAGTATTTTATATAGTCTGTTGATCTAATGATTTGGCTTCCTGCCCTTATGTCCATTTTTCCGGCTTGTTATTAGGACAACTTCGGTTTTGTGATCTGCTAATTCTAGGCAGGCGGGCATTAGCCGTCTTTGATGATGCATCGTTCGTAGCTGACTGTATCTCACAAATATTTATTGCAACGGCAGGAAATCTAATTATTTTTATTCCTGGTGGCAACGTTAATTACAGAACTTAGTCCTACACAATATTTCCTAATAAGGGCCCCTATACCGAACCTTGTGGGACTCCCGTGGAGATTTTATAATACTGTTTATTTCTTCGGATTCATATCTCAATCTTTATTGCTGGATACAATGGGGAACCCCCTTTTTCAGACACTTGCATCTTGCATTGTTGTCATAAACATGTCTGGTCTCTTAAACGGCGGCTTTCGCTGCCTTATTTGGAACGCCATCAGGTCCAGGCGCTTTGTTGATGCCTATCTTCTTGCAAACGTTGGAAAGTTATTCTGGTGTTATTATCGGAACTACCCCTACGCTGGGGTATCTGATTATATTGCACAGAGTCGATGGCATCTGTGATCTGTGGAAATAGGAGTCCTATAAGAGAGCATTGTTTGAGTTTATAATTGTGGAGACCTACAGCCATTCAGGTTAGTTATTATCGTTCTCTACGCCGTGCCCCAAGGATTTATGTGCTCTTTGTCGCATAGGCGCTTGAAGCATTTTATTGTACTTTATCTTATCGCCTTTTTTTGGTCCCTTCCCGTAAGCAATTTCCTCTGAGTCCTTTTATTTCTTGGCTCTACCATGATGTACCTCTTTTACTGGGAATTCGTCTGGGCATTGCTGCGCCACATGCTGCGGTTATAGCGCAAGTGAAGCGATGTGACAAATTCCCCACTATTTCGCTGTCGGCTAGCTTGCTGATATTCATAATTTCGTCGAACATGTCCTTGTCAAAGATTTTATCTTTCCATTTTGGGCCCGCTAGCTTAGGTGGTGGAATGGCCTTTTGCTCTTAAATATAAATTATTACCGCCTGATGGTCACTCTTGGTATGTTCTTCGCTAACATTTTTTTTTTGATTTTTTGAAACCAGAACTTAACACTCAAGTGGGTATGAATACCCTTATCATGCCTCAGCAGGTGTTAAGTTTTTTTTTTTTTTTTTTGAAAATAAGATAGACAGAGAAAGAAAGATGTTTGGGCTCAGCAGCTATTTCGCTCCATTGGTGGCATCCAACATTTAACGGGGAAACTAAATTGTTAGTTGAAGTTAGCTCGTTGTTGATTTCTAGTCAAATACTTATCTAATTTAATTTTTGTTAACTGAATAAATGAATGTTTTCCGGGCGTGGTTGGGATTCGAACACTGAACCTTCAGATTTGCATGTCAGCCCACTACTAATTAAGCTTTTATCTAAGCAAAATAGAAACGATATCACTTTTAAACAATTTATCTTTATGAGGCGGATGTATAAAAAAATTCATCAAGTTTTTATTTAAGCGTATATACTGGAAGAACAAGGTTACAACAAATTTGAATTCAGAAATATTATAAATTAGATTAAGAAATAAACACTTTACATGCTATTAAGCTTCAACAAAACTTCGATTTTGTGGTGATTAAAGTCAAGAAGCCATATTTTTACTAATTTTTTAAACACACGCAGACGTGTGTTGATACAATTGAGTAAGAGTTTCTGTAACAGGTAGTGCGAAAGGCATTTGCGTAGCTACGTAGGTTCCGTATGTCGGAAATGGGACTTCGTAGATAAAAAATGCTTTTAAGCAGTATTGCACGATATGCCTATGCGTCATTACTTAAAAAGGGTGGAATCTCTATCTGTTTCACTCACACTAGTCGAAATGGCGTGTTTATCCGTCTCAATCATGGCGTCACTGTCGGTCTCGTTTACACTTGGTACTCATTTTAACTTACTAAAAAGAATTAACTATGAATCGGGTTTCTTTAACAAAATATTTTTTTTTGTCCTCAGTTAAGCGTTAGTCTAGCAAGTTACTCGCCAAAATGGCATAGTACATTTTTTTGTCAGTACAGTCAGTTCAACTTGGATGATTAATGATTTTCAGATACATGGATGGACAAAAAAGCAATATTTTAGTTAAAACCGATATAGTTATGTTTCAATTTTGGACCGAATTTACAGAAGAGTTACTCAGGGATACGTTACAAAAAAAAAAATTAAGAAAAATAATTTTGGTCACATCACTTGAAAGATCGTTACAGGGTGTCAGATTTCTCAAATTCTTTTGAGTGCCCATAATTTTAAAAGTACATGACTTAGATTTTGTTTTATAGTATTGTGATAACCGACACCACTTGACCTATCACCCGTTTCCAGCTTGACGTTGATTTTTATACACCCTGTATATACAAAACTTTGAAAAAATAAATAAAAGAATTAAACTAAAAAAGACGAAAGAATTATCTCTCAAACGGCTCGAACAAGCGGATTTTTGAGTTATTCTAATTGGTTGCACTTTGCGCTACGCTAACTCCATATACCATATTGTACTTTCGATTGGAATAACCCATAGTAAACCATTTTCATATTCTTTAAGAAGCAATACTTATTAAGGCGGTAGAGGCAGCGATTGACGAAAAGTAAAAGTAAAGTTTGGACCAATTTATTGTAGATTTCGATTAATCGTTACATCAACATACGAGTATTTAAAACTATTCTGTTAAAAGTTTGCTTCCGTTGCAAGCTGTCTTACAGTCAAGCATGTTGTGACTTACACAGTCATTCCAGTGAAATACTATGTCTAGGTCAGGGGACTCCTTCTCCGCAAGACTAAAAAACATTAACTTAGTTTTGTTACTACGATAAGTCTCTGCTCAGCAAACCAATATCTAAGTAAAAAAAATTGCATGGTTTATAGCGGCAATTGAGTATAAGGTACTGGCTGAACTGCATAAAATCCCAAGGTCAACCGCAAAGGGTTTAATTGCACCCATTAATGGAAGTGAAAATAAAGAATTTATATATTTGAGAAATAAAATTGGCCCAAGAACTCTTCTATTTCCTCATAATTTGTCCGACACTTATCCTGAATTGTGGCGTAGGAAGCTCGCCATATGTCCCCCTCACTCCGCGATCTCCGGAGAGATTCGGATTCAAATGGCGCAACGAGGAGGAGTGAAGTATTGTAGTTCTTATTAGCAGAGATGCAAGGTGTTCGGCTGCTGAGGCTCTTTAACGTCATTTAGCCGAGCCGAAAAATACCGCACATCCACAGTGCGGGCATCCTAACCTTCCTGCCTGTGGTCATACTGTTGCTTGCACTTGGTCACTGCCGTTGCTGTATTACATTGTCATGCAGCGCGTGCAGTTGTTGAGTGTATGTAACAACCGATGGATAACGGGCTGTGAGTATGAATTTTGTTGGTGTGCTCTTTCCTATTGTTGTAACACATACCACATAAAAAATTTGATTCGGTAAACCAACTCTGCATTTTTACTTCACAACTGTGCTTAGTAACGTCGGTGTCTGTGTTTTTTGTGTTTATCTTTCTTTGTAATGACTCGGAAATTTAGAGTAAATATTGCCAATATACGCTCCTTTAATTTTCGATAATTACCCTAATTTCGTGACATAGTCTAGTGCCAGTGATAGTACAACATATCATTAAACCCATTTACTCTAACATATTAATTCGGTTTTGATTATTTCGCCGTGTTTATTTCGTTATCAATCATAATAACTTTACATAAAATGCCTCGTTCGCCAAAATCTCGCCAGTGCAAAGTGCTCTCTCCTACGGTTCCTTGCCATGATAAACTACCTGCCTCCCTGTCATCCGTCTCTGCCTCTCATCAGACTCCCCCCGACCCATCGACGTTTCCAACTAACCAGATGTCAAAATAAAGTGAGCTTATTTTCATTTTGATTTCTTCAAAACTCGCTGAGTCTGAACAGAGGATTCTCAACAAAATTGAGTTGGAAGTGGAATCAATGAAAAATAGTATTGCTGAAATTGATATTAGAGTATCGCATCTTGAATCAAATTCCTCCGTCACTGAAACCCTTCATACTGAAATCATCGCACTCAAACAAGACATCGAAATACAGGAGAACAAAGCTAATGCTGCTGATGCCCTTCCCTACGGAGTTCCAACCATGGAAAGCGAAAATCTGCTATCACTTTTCAGTAAACTGTGCCAAACTATTAATGTAAACACCGCAGCACTTCGGAGCATCTATCGCATACGTCCACGGTAAAACAACCCAGTGCAAGCACCTGCCATCATGTCAAAATTTAACTCTGCATATGAAAAAAAACCTTATTTTGAAGTCAATTACATCCAAATGTAAACATAGTGCGACCACGCTCTGCGTTCGTGATATCGTGACTTGTGTGTGTAATCAAGAATGCAAAAAGCAAAACTCGTGTTGTCAAAAGCTTAGATGATCTGCATCATGTAATCAATGGAAACGAAATAAAAAGCTCTGAAACTTGATCAATAGGATACAGTAGCGACCTTTATGTTTCTTAACATTTATTTACTTTTATCTTATTTTTTTACTTTTCTTTTTCTTTAGTTACATATATTATTGCAATTATTGCAATTTTTGTATTCTTATTCCACTTATGATTTTATATAATCTTTCACCACTCTATACTCTATACACTATATATATACTCATGTTTCCCACTTTCCCTTATCATAGTAATATTTCAGTTGGCTTGGACAGGGACCGTTCAGAATCAAGTGATGGTGTGATTTTACGTACTATGTTAAATGTTTTCTCCAAACAAAAGCAATGCCTTCAGCTTTGCCACATAAATGCACAAAGCTGAGGACCTAAGATTGATGAATTACATTATCTTTTTGTTGGCTCTGAGATTAACATAATTTGTATATCCGAAACATGGTTCCTTTCTGACCTTTCTGATGAAGTTACAGAGATAAATAAAAATCTATTTCAGATGGAAAGGTATGACATTTTTCTTGCTGATAGATTTCGGTGGACTGGAGGAGGAGTTGCAATCTGAATATAAAAACTGTATGTAAGTCCCAGGGTTCGTGTCCTATGGACTACCTTTTCATAGAGTTATCTACTGCTCACGACTCAATTATGCTTGGTGGGGTTTATAGGCCTAATAAAAATATTAATCTGTTCCAGCTGACATCAATACTCGAAGACATTTCACTGATCGCTCCGAATTTTATCTTGTGTGGTGACTTAAACAATGACCTCCTTACACAGTCTGACCTAATAGATGATCTGGAATCACTAAACTTATTTCCGGTAAACTCAGTCACTCCAACCAATTTTGGTGCTACATCTAGCACCCTACTGGATGTTATATTCGTTATTGATCTCAATAAGGTGCTCTTCTACGACAGCTCCCGGTTTTTCTAAACATTATCTCCTTTACTTAACGTTCGATTTACATTTCAGTATATCATCCAACCCAATACAGTTCAGGGACTTTAATACTCGTAGCATTGACTTGCGTGATATTAACTGGGAACAAATTTATTACATGCCTTCACCTAATCTACAAGTCGAGTTCTTACAGTTGAAAATGGTTGAACTATTTAAGAGACACGTACCCATACGAACGAAAAATTTTAAGCCTAACCACAATTCCTGATTGACCTCAGATATTCGCCACTTAATGCAAAAACGCGACGAAGCTTAAAACAAATGGAAGCGTTTCAGAGTGGAAGAGTTTGATAGAACTTATCGCTCACTTCGTAATATAGTTGTTTGCAAAATACGGGCGGCCAAAATTCGATTGTACTCAAAACGGAATCCTTCGTCAACCGGGAAGCAGTTATGGAAGAATCTGAAGGAGATTGAGGTGGGAAAACAAAGCAGCAGACATGTAACTAACGCCGACGGAAATAAGTTAAACAGAAATTTCGTATCCCATACCCCCTCTAGTGATGGTTCCCTCGCTCAAAATTATACTACAATTTCACACGTTCTATCTCTTCCAAACGAATCTTTCGCTTTTTCTCGTATCCAACAGGTTGACGTAGTTGGGACCTTGCTTTCAATTAAATCCTTTGCTGTTGGAGTGGACATAGTCCATCCCAAGTTCCTAAAAATCATCTTTCCCGTACTCCTGCCTCACATTACTCATATTTTCAACCAAATCCTCACAACAAGCGTTTTTCCTTCAGTCTGGAAGTTGTCGAAGACAATACTAGCGCCGAAGAATCCCTCGTGCACCGAATTCTGCCCTATTGTTATACTTTCCTTTCGAAAGTTTTCGAGAGAATCATGCAAAAACAAGTCAATAGATTTCTTCACCAACACAATCTTTTAACTTCTAGGCAGTCTGGTTTTCGCCCTAAGCATAGTTGCTCGACGGCTCTGCATGGAGTTGTCTATGACATTAAACAAAAGCATAGCATAGGATAAACATAACAAATATGTATGTAGGTATGTACATCATGTTTTTTTGCTTTCCAGGTAGCTGTTGTTTGCCGCAATTTTCAATTGGTTGACATTTGTTGGTTTGTATTTAACTAATACAGAGCCTTGGTTTGCATTAAAAAAACACAGAGGCCGCCAAAAAATACAAATTTAGCCCTAATGCACTGTTTTACAGCGAACGTAAAACTGAATTTTTTTTACAAACTGCAACTATCGCACCACAAAAAAGTAATGAAACAATAATCCTTTTGCTATATGCTATGTAGAGTTTCGTTGTGTAGTTCAATATGTATATAAAAAATTAATAATACAATTTTATTTAGAATACATACAAGATATATTTCCTATTCAATCTATTTAATTTTTAAAGCATTCCAATTGGTAAAAGACGCAGCTTTTGGAAAATTTTGATAGCACATAAAAGTTAGCTGGCAAGCGATCACAAAATTACGTTTTGAGCCCTAAGAACCACGTAAGTCAGCAATAACGTATTGAAATTATTAAAGTTATTTGGTGTCGATAAGTAATAAAATAGCTGCTACTAGACCATTGAAGTTTTTCCCCTGAATCACTCATGACATGTGTCAAGAGAAAAATCTGTAACGATTGCAGATGTGCGCTATCGAGGCATAGGTCGGAATTTCGTAGAACCTAAATTCAATTGGTTTATCTCATAACATATGTTGTTTAAACAGGTCCTTACTACACAGCAAACGACACAATAGATATTTTGGAAACAAAACTTAGAATTTAATTTTTTTTAAAGTTTTAGCTCTAGGCTTAGGGCCGATAGCCTTATTTAGGTATAATATTCTCTTACAATAAACCGATTGCAATAAGTACCTATAATTACCAAAATCAGGATGAACTAAATGGAATAAATGGACCTTCTAAGGTTCAGTTTTTGCTGGAAAAGTTGTTCAAATAAAATTTAAAACAACTTAATTAAGAACTTAGACTTAGAAAACGACAAACAATAAGTATAAAATTAATAAAAAAAAATCCTGACAAGAGCGGAAAATTAATATAATAAATAAAACAAAGTTTTTTTTTTGTGGAAATGCCGACATTTTGTTTTAGTAATAAAGTAGACACGTGGCAATTATATGTGAAACGACTCATTTGATAAATTCCCTCCTCTGCTGTGCTGGGATGTTTGAGTTCTTTCGACTAAATTTTAATTTACAGTTCGGAGTAACTGTGACTAACTTTTAGTGATAAATCTCCTTCCTTAGGGCGAGGGTGGTCATAGGCTGATCTACATTAACTTTTGACTACAAAGAGTCGTAGAAAAAAAAATCCAAATACGTTAAACCGTATGGAAGATAACACGACCAGAGAGTGTCTCGTGTAATAATGCTATTGTATAGTGAATCATCGAGATCGATATTATTTATTCAATGAACAAAAAACTGAGTTATCATTACCGGAAACAAAGTCCACTGGGGTTCTAGTTCCTACTAAGTGGGAGTTAAGTCCACTTTCGCAAAGTCCTCTTCCTTATATAAGAAGAGGGAACTGATTTCCAACTATTAGAATTGAATTAAAAAACAACAATTACGTACCACACTCTTTTAGAGAAACATGTTCTAATGTTCAAAAACATACTTCTTTTCAAAATTCAGTTTGCAAGACTCTGAAAATAATCTAAGTAAAATCGCAAACTGAACTTCGGAGCAAACTGAAGTGTCTTGTGTGTATGTTTTTTTAATGTAGTTTTTCATTGGTTTTGTATATTACATATAGAAATATATATTTTAAATATTTATATTATCTAATCTTGTTAATGAAATTTGGTATATGTAATATAGCTACCAAATAGTTTTGGCAATTTGTTCATATTTAAAGAGAAATAAAATTGGCTTAAGTAGGCTTTACGAAAGTTGGTTTTTTTATTTTCCAAAAAGCAGATGCGATTTTCAAATCGTGGCAATTTGACTTTCACCATTCTCGTGAAGCAATAAGAAATCGTAATATCGATTAATTTTTAATAGTAATGGGGTGTCTACCATCGAACTGTTATTAAAGTTTGACTGTTAAAACACAGCAGCAAAAATGACACCAAACTAAAATTGTCAGCCCTTTTTGTTCTCGTAATGAATCCTCCAGTCAAGGAAGGAGTATATTGTACCATTATTGGAATTTAATAATAACTATACCATTATTGGAATATAAAAATAACTCGTCTCCTTCACCTTTTCTTCATATTATTATATGTAGTTCATTATGTAATAGATGCACGTCTGCGCTTGGAAAACAGATATGCCGAGGAGTAAAGTCCAAAGATATCATCCTCCACGAAACGCCAGCGCAAAATCCACATATGATCCGATTACATTCCTTTCCTGACTAAGATTCTTGCCGAGGATCGTTCTGAAAACAAGGGAAATCTCGAATCAACCGAAGTTCCGGTATTGGTCAAACAGCCTGCCCATAAGATAGGAGCCACACTGTTAGAAGGCCGAAAACGTCTTGGAAATCTTTGTATCATGTTTAATTCACCAAACTTTGGAATCCAGAGTGACACCAAAGGTAGTCATCCTCACTAATCATAAGATCACCAAGTGGGTATATTCTAACTCAACTCTCCATTGAAAGAGGGCCAATTAGTTGAAAGAAATCAGTGTATTAATCTGCAAAATAAAACTACCAACTACAGTAAAAAAGAAAATGCTATAAATTGCGTTTGTGCAACTAAGGTCAATGCAAGAGGAAAAAAACACACCCGATTTTTTTAACTAAGCATAAGCACCTTACGTTCTAATGTTCAAGTAATATTATTTCAAGTCAACTGTCATGTGACTGTACCTATGTAGCTTTAAGGCAGTTTTGGCTATCTCATATATCCCTATATGGGATATCAACCTCCCCGAAAGCAAAGCGTTTTCAAATGAAAATCTTTTCAAAATTATCAACATACTCGTAAGTGTGCCTGTAAGTCATTTGACGAAGGTTTGCTTTCCGGGGCACACATCCATTTAGTTGACAGTTGACATGTAACTAGATGGCATCCTGGATGCTGGTATAAGTATAAATATATATATTCGGGGCTAGCTAGTATAATATTTTTTATTGATAGATACAAGTATATAAAGATGGAACTACAGCTTCTAGCTTTGTCTAGTAGTTTCTTCTTATAGCTTCTTATTGTAGCTACGAAACTCAATAAAGGTTCCATTCCTGTTAATAGAACAAAATACGGTAACCTTTATAAAGGTGGATATACTTAAGAGAAAGGAAGATGCAAACTTAACCACAATGTAACGTTACTTGCACTAGTCCGTACCGTAGTATACCATTTCTTCCCACAAAATGACGTCAAGTGGTGCATATTCATTGATGCTAAAATATATGTATATCATACGTCTGAGCACTCCATTTCTTATTGCTTTCTATTTGCAGATCCAGATGCCTAAAGACGGGTTTCCATTCAATGCAAAACATTGCGGGACATGTAGTCTAATCAAAATTGTACAAAGTTGAAGAAGGTGTTGTGTTGCAGGTCTCAACATTAAGTAATAATTTCTGCCAATTTACGCTGTGTAAAAATTTGAAGAAAATTTAAAAACCATTATTCTGTTACGTATGCCGAAGGCAAAGCTATTTGAATAAGAACAAGCTAAATCATCAGCCATCCCTAATTTAAGGGTGAATATTGAATTGAGATAGTTCAAAACCAGTATGGTAATAAGTACTGGCCGTTTTATATATGATTCTTACCATCTATTTATATATAATTTTTGGCTTAAGCAATTTCCTTCGTTTGTTCGTTTCTGAAACAATCTGTCGTGAAATTGTTCGAAGAATTCGTGGGGGCTGCATTATACGAAGTACCAAATGCAATATTAGTAGCGTACTCGTAAAACACATTTGAAATTTCACTGGGGTTCATTATATTATTTCGCTGAATGTTTAAAAATTTAATATTTTTGAGAAAGATAATTTTATATTACGAGTAAGTTCGTTTAGAACTACCCATCCCTTTCTAAAATAGTTTTTTGGAACATTCTAATTTGTTAGCATACGAGTAATAATTTTTTTTTGTCACAACAAACTTCCATAGACAATCTCATGATAACTTCTTGCTTTCTTTGTCGCTAGGGCTCCCACCCAAACTGTGTAACAGGACTGAGTTTACTACCTTAGAAATTAAGATTCCGGGTCCTCCAATTGACGCCTTTTTGTCCGAATAGTGGATGTGAAGCAGAAAGCTTAGTCTATTGTCAAGTATTACTCATAAGTATTTTATATAGTCTGTTGATCTAATGATTTGGCTTCCTGCCCTTATGTCCATTTTTCCGGCTTGTTATTAGGACAACTTCGGTTTTGTGATCTGCTAATTCTAGGCAGGCGGGCATTAGCCGTCTTTGATGATGCATCGTTCGTAGCTGACTGTATCTCACAAATATTTATTGCAACGGCAGGAAATCTAATTATTTTTATTCCTGGTGGCAACGTTAATTACAGAACTTAGTCCTACACAATATTTCCTAATAAGGGCCCCTATACCGAACCTTGTGGGACTCCCGTGGAGATTTTATAATACTGTTTATTTCTTCGGATTCATATCTCAATCTTTATTGCTGGATACAATGGGGAACCCCCTTTTTCAGACACTTGCATCTTGCATTGTTGTCATAAACATGTCTGGTCTCTTAAACGGCGGCTTTCGCTGCCTTATTTGGAACGCCATCAGGTCCAGGCGCTTTGTTGATGCCTATCTTCTTGCAAACGTTGGAAAGTTATTCTGGTGTTATTATCGGAACTACCCCTACGCTGGGGTATCTGATTATATTGCACAGAGTCGATGGCATCTGTGATCTGTGGAAATAGGAGTCCTATAAGAGAGCATTGTTTGAGTTTATAATTGTGGAGACCTACAGCCATTCAGGTTAGTTATTATCGTTCTCTACGCCGTGCCCCAAGGATTTATGTGCTCTTTGTCGCATAGGCGCTTGAAGCATTTTATTGTACTTTATCTTATCGCCTTTTTTTGGTCCCTTCCCGTAAGCAATTTCCTCTGAGTCCTTTTATTTCTTGGCTCTACCATGATGTACCTCTTTTACTGGGAATTCGTCTGGGCATTGCTGCGCCACATGCTGCGGTTATAGCGCAAGTGAAGCGATGTGACAAATTCCCCACTATTTCGCTGTCGGCTAGCTTGCTGATATTCATAATTTCGTCGAACATGTCCTTGTCAAAGATTTTATCTTTCCATTTTGGGCCCGCTAGCTTAGGTGGTGGAATGGCCTTTTGCTCTTAAATATAAATTATTACCGCCTGATGGTCACTCTTGGTATGTTCTTCGCTAACATTTTTTTTTTGATTTTTTGAAACCAGAACTTAACACTCAAGTGGGTATGAATACCCTTATCATGCCTCAGCAGGTGTTAAGTTTTTTTTTTTTTTTTTTGAAAATAAGATAGACAGAGAAAGAAAGATGTTTGGGCTCAGCAGCTATTTCGCTCCATTGGTGGCATCCAACATTTAACGGGGAAACTAAATTGTTAGTTGAAGTTAGCTCGTTGTTGATTTCTAGTCAAATACTTATCTAATTTAATTTTTGTTAACTGAATAAATGAATGTTTTCCGGGCGTGGTTGGGATTCGAACACTGAACCTTCAGATTTGCATGTCAGCCCACTACTAATTAAGCTTTTATCTAAGCAAAATAGAAACGATATCACTTTTAAACAATTTATCTTTATGAGGCGGATGTATAAAAAAATTCATCAAGTTTTTATTTAAGCGTATATACTGGAAGAACAAGGTTACAACAAATTTGAATTCAGAAATATTATAAATTAGATTAAGAAATAAACACTTTACATGCTATTAAGCTTCAACAAAACTTCGATTTTGTGGTGATTAAAGTCAAGAAGCCATATTTTTACTAATTTTTTAAACACACGCAGACGTGTGTTGATACAATTGAGTAAGAGTTTCTGTAACAGGTAGTGCGAAAGGCATTTGCGTAGCTACGTAGGTTCCGTATGTCGGAAATGGGACTTCGTAGATAAAAAATGCTTTTAAGCAGTATTGCACGATATGCCTATGCGTCATTACTTAAAAAGGGTGGAATCTCTATCTGTTTCACTCACACTAGTCGAAATGGCGTGTTTATCCGTCTCAATCATGGCGTCACTGTCGGTCTCGTTTACACTTGGTACTCATTTTAACTTACTAAAAAGAATTAACTATGAATCGGGTTTCTTTAACAAAATATTTTTTTTTGTCCTCAGTTAAGCGTTAGTCTAGCAAGTTACTCGCCAAAATGGCATAGTACATTTTTTTGTCAGTACAGTCAGTTCAACTTGGATGATTAATGATTTTCAGATACATGGATGGACAAAAAAGCAATATTTTAGTTAAAACCGATATAGTTATGTTTCAATTTTGGACCGAATTTACAGAAGAGTTACTCAGGGATACGTTACAAAAAAAAAAATTAAGAAAAATAATTTTGGTCACATCACTTGAAAGATCGTTACAGGGTGTCAGATTTCTCAAATTCTTTTGAGTGCCCATAATTTTAAAAGTACATGACTTAGATTTTGTTTTATAGTATTGTGATAACCGACACCACTTGACCTATCACCCGTTTCCAGCTTGACGTTGATTTTTATACACCCTGTATATACAAAACTTTGAAAAAATAAATAAAAGAATTAAACTAAAAAAGACGAAAGAATTATCTCTCAAACGGCTCGAACAAGCGGATTTTTGAGTTATTCTAATTGGTTGCACTTTGCGCTACGCTAACTCCATATACCATATTGTACTTTCGATTGGAATAACCCATAGTAAACCATTTTCATATTCTTTAAGAAGCAATACTTATTAAGGCGGTAGAGGCAGCGATTGACGAAAAGTAAAAGTAAAGTTTGGACCAATTTATTGTAGATTTCGATTAATCGTTACATCAACATACGAGTATTTAAAACTATTCTGTTAAAAGTTTGCTTCCGTTGCAAGCTGTCTTACAGTCAAGCATGTTGTGACTTACACAGTCATTCCAGTGAAATACTATGTCTAGGTCAGGGGACTCCTTCTCCGCAAGACTAAAAAACATTAACTTAGTTTTGTTACTACGATAAGTCTCTGCTCAGCAAACCAATATCTAAGTAAAAAAAATTGCATGGTTTATAGCGGCAATTGAGTATAAGGTACTGGCTGAACTGCATAAAATCCCAAGGTCAACCGCAAAGGGTTTAATTGCACCCATTAATGGAAGTGAAAATAAAGAATTTATATATTTGAGAAATAAAATTGGCCCAAGAACTCTTCTATTTCCTCATAATTTGTCCGACACTTATCCTGAATTGTGGCGTAGGAAGCTCGCCATATGTCCCCCTCACTCCGCGATCTCCGGAGAGATTCGGATTCAAATGGCGCAACGAGGAGGAGTGAAGTATTGTAGTTCTTATTAGCAGAGATGCAAGGTGTTCGGCTGCTGAGGCTCTTTAACGTCATTTAGCCGAGCCGAAAAATACCGCACATCCACAGTGCGGGCATCCTAACCTTCCTGCCTGTGGTCATACTGTTGCTTGCACTTGGTCACTGCCGTTGCTGTATTACATTGTCATGCAGCGCGTGCAGTTGTTGAGTGTATGTAACAACCGATGGATAACGGGCTGTGAGTATGAATTTTGTTGGTGTGCTCTTTCCTATTGTTGTAACACATACCACATAAAAAATTTGATTCGGTAAACCAACTCTGCATTTTTACTTCACAACTGTGCTTAGTAACGTCGGTGTCTGTGTTTTTTGTGTTTATCTTTCTTTGTAATGACTCGGAAATTTAGAGTAAATATTGCCAATATACGCTCCTTTAATTTTCGATAATTACCCTAATTTCGTGACATAGTCTAGTGCCAGTGATAGTACAACATATCATTAAACCCATTTACTCTAACATATTAATTCGGTTTTGATTATTTCGCCGTGTTTATTTCGTTATCAATCATAATAACTTTACATAAAATGCCTCGTTCGCCAAAATCTCGCCAGTGCAAAGTGCTCTCTCCTACGGTTCCTTGCCATGATAAACTACCTGCCTCCCTGTCATCCGTCTCTGCCTCTCATCAGACTCCCCCCGACCCATCGACGTTTCCAACTAACCAGATGTCAAAATAAAGTGAGCTTATTTTCATTTTGATTTCTTCAAAACTCGCTGAGTCTGAACAGAGGATTCTCAACAAAATTGAGTTGGAAGTGGAATCAATGAAAAATAGTATTGCTGAAATTGATATTAGAGTATCGCATCTTGAATCAAATTCCTCCGTCACTGAAACCCTTCATACTGAAATCATCGCACTCAAACAAGACATCGAAATACAGGAGAACAAAGCTAATGCTGCTGATGCCCTTCCCTACGGAGTTCCAACCATGGAAAGCGAAAATCTGCTATCACTTTTCAGTAAACTGTGCCAAACTATTAATGTAAACACCGCAGCACTTCGGAGCATCTATCGCATACGTCCACGGTAAAACAACCCAGTGCAAGCACCTGCCATCATGTCAAAATTTAACTCTGCATATGAAAAAAAACCTTATTTTGAAGTCAATTACATCCAAATGTAAACATAGTGCGACCACGCTCTGCGTTCGTGATATCGTGACTTGTGTGTGTAATCAAGAATGCAAAAAGCAAAACTCGTGTTGTCAAAAGCTTAGATGATCTGCATCATGTAATCAATGGAAACGAAATAAAAAGCTCTGAAACTTGATCAATAGGATACAGTAGCGACCTTTATGTTTCTTAACATTTATTTACTTTTATCTTATTTTTTTACTTTTCTTTTTCTTTAGTTACATATATTATTGCAATTATTGCAATTTTTGTATTCTTATTCCACTTATGATTTTATATAATCTTTCACCACTCTATACTCTATACACTATATATATACTCATGTTTCCCACTTTCCCTTATCATAGTAATATTTCAGTTGGCTTGGACAGGGACCGTTCAGAATCAAGTGATGGTGTGATTTTACGTACTATGTTAAATGTTTTCTCCAAACAAAAGCAATGCCTTCAGCTTTGCCACATAAATGCACAAAGCTGAGGACCTAAGATTGATGAATTACATTATCTTTTTGTTGGCTCTGAGATTAACATAATTTGTATATCCGAAACATGGTTCCTTTCTGACCTTTCTGATGAAGTTACAGAGATAAATAAAAATCTATTTCAGATGGAAAGGTATGACATTTTTCTTGCTGATAGATTTCGGTGGACTGGAGGAGGAGTTGCAATCTGAATATAAAAACTGTATGTAAGTCCCAGGGTTCGTGTCCTATGGACTACCTTTTCATAGAGTTATCTACTGCTCACGACTCAATTATGCTTGGTGGGGTTTATAGGCCTAATAAAAATATTAATCTGTTCCAGCTGACATCAATACTCGAAGACATTTCACTGATCGCTCCGAATTTTATCTTGTGTGGTGACTTAAACAATGACCTCCTTACACAGTCTGACCTAATAGATGATCTGGAATCACTAAACTTATTTCCGGTAAACTCAGTCACTCCAACCAATTTTGGTGCTACATCTAGCACCCTACTGGATGTTATATTCGTTATTGATCTCAATAAGGTGCTCTTCTACGACAGCTCCCGGTTTTTCTAAACATTATCTCCTTTACTTAACGTTCGATTTACATTTCAGTATATCATCCAACCCAATACAGTTCAGGGACTTTAATACTCGTAGCATTGACTTGCGTGATATTAACTGGGAACAAATTTATTACATGCCTTCACCTAATCTACAAGTCGAGTTCTTACAGTTGAAAATGGTTGAACTATTTAAGAGACACGTACCCATACGAACGAAAAATTTTAAGCCTAACCACAATTCCTGATTGACCTCAGATATTCGCCACTTAATGCAAAAACGCGACGAAGCTTAAAACAAATGGAAGCGTTTCAGAGTGGAAGAGTTTGATAGAACTTATCGCTCACTTCGTAATATAGTTGTTTGCAAAATACGGGCGGCCAAAATTCGATTGTACTCAAAACGGAATCCTTCGTCAACCGGGAAGCAGTTATGGAAGAATCTGAAGGAGATTGAGGTGGGAAAACAAAGCAGCAGACATGTAACTAACGCCGACGGAAATAAGTTAAACAGAAATTTCGTATCCCATACCCCCTCTAGTGATGGTTCCCTCGCTCAAAATTATACTACAATTTCACACGTTCTATCTCTTCCAAACGAATCTTTCGCTTTTTCTCGTATCCAACAGGTTGACGTAGTTGGGACCTTGCTTTCAATTAAATCCTTTGCTGTTGGAGTGGACATAGTCCATCCCAAGTTCCTAAAAATCATCTTTCCCGTACTCCTGCCTCACATTACTCATATTTTCAACCAAATCCTCACAACAAGCGTTTTTCCTTCAGTCTGGAAGTTGTCGAAGACAATACTAGCGCCGAAGAATCCCTCGTGCACCGAATTCTGCCCTATTGTTATACTTTCCTTTCGAAAGTTTTCGAGAGAATCATGCAAAAACAAGTCAATAGATTTCTTCACCAACACAATCTTTTAACTTCTAGGCAGTCTGGTTTTCGCCCTAAGCATAGTTGCTCGACGGCTCTGCATGGAGTTGTCTATGACATTAAACAAAAGCTTGATATATGTTATCTTTCCTTTCTGATACTTCTCGATTTCTCTAAGGCATTCGACAGGATGTACAACTTTTCCAATTCCGCAGTCTGTCTAATACCCTCATATTTGGATGATCGCCAATAAGCGGTTTTTACTGAAAATTCCTTGTCGGATTTTCTTCCCAATCCGTGTGGCGTACCTCAGGGATCTATTCTAGGCCCTCTTCTATTTTCTTTATATGTTAATGAATTACCATCCATTCTTTCGTACTGCTCAGTGTAAATGTACGCCGATGACACCCAATTACACATTAGCTTTTCTCCTGCATCTGCAGGCCAGTGCATAAATCACATAAACTCCGATCTGGATAAAATTTTCAAGTGGGCGAGTCAGAATCTACTTCTTATTAATCCAAAGAAATCTAAATGCATTGTATATCTAGAAATCCCGTTAATACATCCCTGCTTCCCCTGATCCCTATTAACAACGGTCCTATTAAATACGTTGACAATGCCAAAAACTTTGGTATCATTTGGCAACGCACTTATGGTCATCCGATCCCTGTGGGCTTTACAACACCTTATACCATTAGGAACCCTGATCTCTGTTAGTCAAGACCCTCATTTCACCTATTCTTACTTATGGATCTGAAGTCTACGAAAAATGTGATGAATTTAGTAGACATAAGCTAAATGTTGCATATAATAATGCTGCTCGCTATATTTTTAGCCGCCGTCGATATTACCACAGTTCTCACTTCTCCAAACGTATATATGGTCTCTCATTTGATAACATCCTAAAGTTCCGTTCCATCGTAATGTTGCATAACATCATACACACACGTCAACCTCAAAACCTATTTAATCGAATTACGTTTTGTGCATCTAATAGGACTAAGCGAATACTTTTACCGCGTTTTCTCACCTTACCTCTGAACGCCAATTCTGTTTTAACACCACTCGGCTCTGGAATGCCCTCCTATGCAACATTAGTGAAATAGAAAATAAGATACGATTTAAAAATCAATTAAAAATACATCTATCTACCTTGAATTAATTTTTGAATTACTCCAAAATGACACATTGTAAATGAAACCGCCGATTATAATTAGCTTTCTATATTGCAATTTATTAGCTTATCTCAAATTTTTGTAAAAGATATTATATATTAATGTATAAGCTCTCGATCTAAATGAAAATAAAATAAAAAAATAAGCAAATTATCCACTACTTATATCCTTATACTGAAATTGTTATTACGGGCGATTTCAATATACACAATTCTGGGTGGCTTCTGGACACATAAGACACGAAGGGCGGTGTTTTGAGATCTGCGCTGCGGAAAACAACTTAACGCACCTTGTAAATGAGTCCACGCGAATACCATACGTTGATAGTCATACCACCAATACCCTGGACTTGTTGTTAACTTCTCACCCTAATAAGTACGCAGTCGATGTGCTATTCCCTCTAGGCTCCTCGGACCATTGTGTTATATCAGCTAATTTCTCGTACACCGACCACTCAGTTAGAGAAAAAATTCCTAAAACAAACGTATAGGAATACGAGAAAGCCAACTGGAGCGGTCTTAACAGCTCCTTTAGGAATCCTAACTAGTAGTTATATTTCCTCGATAATGACGTGGATGCCGTTGCTGATATGATCACAAACACCATTCTCTTTGGAAAGAAATACTTTAACCCTCATCGGATGAAGAGTATCAAACCAAAAGAAAAGGCATGGTACGACTCGAGCTGTAAAGAGACTGTCAGGGCTAGACGAAAGTTTTTTCGGTCCTTCAAGAATGACCCGACAAAGGAAAACCGAAAAATGTTTAAACGAGCCTGGAAAGACTGCAACGTCTTTCTTAAGCATGTAAGATTCCAATACGACCAAAAAACTGATACAAAAAATATTACAATGTCTCAACAGCAGTAAAAATTGTTGGTCGTTCGTCAAAAATATTAGAAATTCTTATTCCCTATCCCAACTCTCATTTACAAAGACATTCCAGCTGTCAGCTCTTTGTACAATCTGCATGCTGCACTCTTTGCGGCCAGTTTAACACTCTCAGATTATGTTTTGTCTCCGCCTACACTTGAGTGCGTCGAATCTTCAATGGAACGAATCCACTTTCGCACTCGTGTACATAGACTAACTATACCTAGATATAAAACTTTCCAGATATTGGAAAATCAAAACCGGTTTTCTACTGATCGTCACTATCCATGAGACTCTGTCCGTGAATACATGTGAATTGTGATCAATGGCAATTTCCCTCCTTTTTTATACAAACCACGCCCATTTTAACCAAAAAACGTCGTCCACTTTACACGCACTCGTGCAAATCGCTCTCATTCTAGCAATTTTACTTGTAAATTGCTCTCATTCTAGCAAATTTTGACAAAGTTATAGAGATGCAAAAGTATTGGAATTCACTTACAGTGTGTCTGTGCGAAAGTTAAGAGTTTGCAAAAGTATTAGTAGAGTTTGACATCTAGTTTAGTTTATCTATGCTCGTGTAGTAGAAAGAGTACTTAAAGGTTTCAAGATACATAAATCCGCTGGTTCAGATGGTATATCAATCCATCCTGAAGAGGTGTTCTTCCACGTTGGCAAAACCACTGCCTAAGCTTTTTCATCAATCCTGCTCCTTCCGAGCAGACTGAAAACAGCATTTGTCCAGGCCGTCCCTAAAAAAGGCGAATCTTCTTCTCTTTCCTCCTATAAACCCATTGCACTTACGTCCCTTCTTCCCAAAGTCATGGAAACGCTGATAAATCGACAGCTCATGAAATGTCTCGGAAGACGAAAACTTCTCAATTACCGGCAATACGATTTTCGTAATAACAGGTGCACTGGTGATTTGATGGCATGTCTCACCGAAAAGTGGTACCAAAGCGTACATCAATCTGGCGAAAGCAAGATAGTTGCACTTGATATTTCTAAGGCATTTGACAGAGCATCCGGCTCTTTTATCGAAAATGCGTGCTCTTGGGATAAATGACTGCCTTCGTCAATGGATTAGAAATTAACTTTCGGAACGTTCAATTCAAGTTGTCTTGGATGGTTTCAAGTTTAGTAATCACAAAATAAATGCTGGTGTGCCCCAGTTCTCCGTTCTGTCTCCGACACTCTGTTTAATTTTTATCAATGATCTCTTGTCTGCTACTTCTAATCCAATATATTCCTCTGCTGACGACAGTAGTCTGCTTTTCATATTTGTTCCCTGACTCACGTCCCTGCTCTTCGGCTGTAGAACGGGAACGGCATCATATGTTAAGCACATTAAATTCTGATATTAATAGCATAACTAATTGGAAAACCACTAACAGAGTAGAATTTAATGCTTCCAGAACACAATGCTGTCTGTTGTTGTTAAAGCGAAATTTAAACACCCAGCCATTATTTATGAATGGCACTTGCATCGTCGAAACCGATAAACTTTCCATACTCGGTATGTGTGTCAGTGATAACTTACGTCGCCAAAAATGCTGCGAAATGTCTAGGTTTCCTCAAGCGATGTAAGAATCCCTCTTATCAGGCCACAATATACAAGACATTTACTCGCCCGAAAATAGAGTAGAATGCCCACTTTTGGTCGGGTGCTCCCAAAACCTCTTTGCACCTGCTATCGTGATTCGTTTCTAAGCCGTACAACTCACTTATGGAATGCCCTGTCTAGATATGTACCCGCTTCGCAGCGCATACAAAACTATTCTCTTTCAAGGTATTTGTTTTTGCAGAAAATCATCATAAGTATTTTTTTTTAGTTTAGTTAGTTTTAAATGCATTTTATTTTCTTAATCACTAACTCTTACATACTAACAAAAAATGCTTAAATGCTAGCTTACAATTACTTAACAATCTTATACTAACTTACTGGCCCCACACAGGCACTCTAAGCTACTCTAAATTCTTATATCTATGTCTTTCGACTTCATTTACAGTTTATTTAGAAATGTTTATTTTGTATACTTAGGGCTAAGAAAAAATTGTTAGCAAAAACCTGAGCCTATGGAAAGTATTTTTTTTATTTGGATAAGGATGAACAAATTTTTGTATAAATTGAGTTTGATTAAAAATTCTGACACTCGCCGCTAAGGTCAATTCGCGTATGTTTTAGGGTTTTCAAGGTCAAACATAGCAAAGCAAAACACAACCTAACTGAAAACCGCAGTCTTTTAGAAACAAATGTATAGTACGAAGGTATCATTGGTATACATATGTGAATACATCCTCATTTGTGCCTGGTTCTATTATACGAGTAGTAGTTGCTTCAAAGTCATTGGGTAGCAAAACTTTAACCAGCAACCTTGTTCCATTTCACAGCCTTAGTGGATTTAAGTTGCTGGATGCCCTGGAAGGCCTGGTGTTTTTGTAGAACTTTAGAATTCAGTTGGCAAATGTACCAAATCATCTGCATTAACTTCAATATCAATAGATTTATAAAGATAAGGGATACCATTAACATTTCTCAAATTTAGCTCATTAGTATTGGCCGAAGAATCGTTTCTAGGTGCAAGAATAGCTGTTTCTCTAAACCATGATAGGGTCTTGCTCTGGATATCTTGAATCGAGGGATATATGCGATGTACTAATTCATCAATTTTACTTAATTGATGTCCAAAAGAAAGAGCAAATTTCTTATTTAGTTCCGGAAGTGTTCCGTTTCGAATGCGCAGAAGACTTTCTAAAAATCATATCGGCATCGTTCCCTAGGTGAACTCTCATGTTTTTTAAAATAAAAAGTTTTTCAATGATAATATGGATTTCTTTTGGTAAGCATTTACTTCATGTGCTCGAGTTCCGTGAGTTCTAAAAGGCATTATTTTTAGAAGTTTTCTGTTACTCCGAATGCCCGAATTACTGACCTGGGCATTGTTAAGCGATAATTTAAATGCAGTATGTGCCAGAAGATGCAACCCGTTGCAATTTTTCCCGATGATCTTATTTTTGCTAAAATTAAATTAGCATATCTTTCTTTTCGTTTTATTCAATGCTGTTAAGAGCGTTATTGAACACCAATTTTTGATCCATAGTCAAGCAGCGTTCGCATCTAACATATTCACATGTTGTAGAAGCTTTTCTCTATTGTATGAGGTTTTTCTAATGAATTCAGTGCTCAGTAATGAGTTTCCATTACTACTATAATTTGGCAACGGAAGTCCAAAATTAGTAATACTTTTGTTGCTTATTGGGCCAGCGCGCACTGGATCAATTTTTCCCCAGGGTATCTTTTATTTCAACCGCACATTGTGTGAATATTGCGGGGAAAAATTGTGTATACATGAACTGATTTTGATTGTAGTGGTATTTCTGATAATTTTGCTCAGCCTTTAAAATTGACAACTTATATGTGTATTGGTTTTGGCCCGATGTTCAACCGCTTTAATACTGGTTAAATATTTACCGCGTTTCTTACTTTACACTTCATTTCCCTCTTCTATAAAACCAGTTTTACCCCGGGGTTATTAGTGTAGCGTACGCTGGCCCATTGATTGATATTTGTTCAATAAGAATCAAAGCTTCATTGAATATTCTTTCATTATAATTAATATCAGAATGAATATTTCACACGCGATTCAAGGTGTCTTTGGCCAAATTATTTTTAAAATGCTGCCAAACGCTCAATGATTCGGAAACATTTTAAAATCCCATAATGATATTGGTGATCTAGGGACAGATGCATCAGATAGGCATTCATTCTAATGCGAATTACCTCCGATCCTTCCCAGAGCATTGCAAGCAAATTGGTAGCTGCGGTGCGATATGGCGGTTACTATTTTTAAGCTAGCAAAACATTTTGGACCTCGGATGTGATGTAGTAGCATACACACGTCGCATAGTAAACTCTTTCCCTACACCGGGATAACGACTTACATGTTCACCTTGCTTGCCTCTTTGGAACTTATTTTAGCTCCATACGTAATATATGGGTATCTCATTGTATAAAAGAGTTTGTGAGAAATAACCTTCTCTGCAGAGTTAAAAAATAGCTGTTAAAGTTGTTTCACGCGGTGTTTCGAGAATATTTTTAACATTTTCTGCATTAAAGAATACCTTTTTGGCCATTTTCAAGATGTATTGCAAGGTGGACAACCTCCACAAGCCTCCACATCTATCTTATCTTGCCGATTTTGCAGAGAAGATGCTGCTTGGTCACTTCCTTTGTTAACATACTTGCAAATATATTTATTAGACTTAACCGAACTGCAGAGCTCAACATTTATATGGGCACGGAGATTGCGAAGCAAAACCGCATTGTAAGGTACAACCCAACGATTATCTATTGTATAATTATATATTGCTTACATGTTTTCTTGTGTAGCAGTTCTCCCACCGTTTGATGAAGCACGTCGCCTATATTTAGGGTATCCATCATCGATCTAAGGAGGATCAATTGATGCGATATCTTATCGAATGCTATAGTGAAATCAGTTGCGATAACATCGATTTCTTTGTCATTTTCTAAGGCTGCGAGAACAAAAGACACAAATTCAACTAGGCTTGTGGTAGTTGATCTGCCTTTTTAGTAAATCATGTTGTCGGGGCGAAATAAAAGGCTTGCGTTTGAAGCTTCAGGCTTCGTATGAAATGCTTTCAAAGAGTTTGGGTATATGAGAGAGTTTAGCAATGGGACGATAATTGGTAACTTCATGCTTAGATCCCTTTTTGTGTATCGGGATTATAAAATAGGTCTTCCAAATCTTGGGAAATTCTCCCTGTGTTAGGGATAGATGAAATAGGAGGGTAAGGGGTAAAGACAAGTTGGAAGAGCATTTTTTTAAGAAAAACGGCGAGGAGACCATCTGGGCTAGGTAAAAATTCATCTTTAAGATTAAGTAACTTTTATTCAACAACTGCAGGATCGAAATCATCGAAGTAAAAGGGATCTGGTACGAAAGAGTTGTTGTCAAATGATTGTTTGATAAATGTAGCAAAAAAGTTGGCGACGGTAGGAGGATTACTTGAAGATTTGGTTTCGAAAGTAAGGGAGGAAGGATAACCATCGGTCTTACTTCTGCAATTGACAAATTGAAAAAACAAAAAGAACTTGGGGTCATTTATAAGATTGGTTTGAGCACTATTCAGGTACCGTTGATAGGGAGAGTTGTACACTTCAATGAAATGAAGATATGTATCTAGGTAGTTTGAATAGTCGGAACAAGAGTGGGTGCGAAGGAATACCGCCCATAAATTGTTTTTTTTTTGTTTCGTAGAGAGCAGAGTCTACCATTATACCAAGGAAGGGATGTAAGTGATGCTTTATGGCGGGAATATCGCACATAAACGGAGATAGATTTGAATATTTCTCTGTGAAAAATGGAGAAGGCAGCGACCACAGATAGATTGGTAAACTCGAAAGGAGCGCTCCTTACATAGGTATTGATTTTCCGGAAATTAGCTTTGTGAAAATTGTTAGAAGTGAGAGGCGACTGGAAGGGAGAGTGGTTGAAAAATTAAAGAAGAAATGGAAGATGAAAATTATCAATAGTTGAAAGAGATAGGGGACAACATGATACTGGGGAGTTGGTGGGATCAGTTGTGAAGATAAGGTCTAATTGCCTTGACATAGACTATAGTCTGTTAGCCGATCTAAGAAGAGGCATTCCTTAGAAGAAATGGGACTAGAAGCGATGAAAAAAAATAGATGAGGACAGATGGAGTCCATTTCAGCTGAAGCGAAGTCTGATAAGTCGATCAAATTGTCAATTGCTGCAATAGTAAATTGGTAGGATTCCATAGGTTGGGCCGGAAGAATGTAGCAACATATAATATACAAGCATCTACGAGTAAGAGTTATTTTAACTGACACAAAGTCGAGCTTAGAAGAAGACGATGTTGCAACGAGAGAGGAGTCAAAGCTGATGTGAATGGCCAGTAGGACACCGCGACAAGGAGTGTCAATCAAGGGGGCGTACATTCATCATCCCGAAAAACATTAAAAAGGAAGAGGGAATAACTTCTGGTTTTTTTATGTTAGAGATAAGATTAGTGTCACTCAGAGCGTAGAGGCAGGCATCAGATTGACACAAAACGGTGTGAGTTTTAGAACGCAGTCATCTTACGTTCTGGTATTATTATTATAATTTCTTATCATATAAATAAATTTACATGCTGAAAACAGAGAGAGCACTAGCTACAAGGGCTTTACGTTCTGGTAATAGAAGGTGAGAGGAAGGTTTTTGCATGGCTTCTTAGGTTCGAAAAAATCAAGTCGACTGCGTTGGAGATGTAAGACTCATTTAGAGTACACATAGTGGTGAAGAGCGGCAAGATCGTCTGCACCTTTTGGGAAGGCGTATTGAACATCTTGTGATACTTTATATAAAGTTGTATGAGACTGCTAACATCGGTAAGAAGGCTTTCCTACTGGATGGAAACCATGACTCTTGTTTTACCCTCGTAGCACACCGAGTCGGATTTATCGTGCAGATAGGCGAGATATAAACGTATATTCTGGCGAAAGGGGATCAATAGAAGAGCGAGTGTTTAAGGAAGAGGGTTCAAGACATTCTTTATGATTTTTTCGTCAATAGTGTCCATTACTATGCAAAAGGGTGGTTTGATGTTAGCAACCTCACTATTATCGGGTAGTCTTCCTCTTCTTGCAAGCTCATTCGCTTGTTCATTTCCCTCTGTACCGCAGTGTCCTGGCACCTGGCATATTCTCACCCGGTTATGAATGCATAATGCTTTGAGCACTGTGCGACAGCACCTGACTGTATCAGAATTGATGTTGGTCGATTCCATTGCCTTCATTTTAAGTTTAAGTTTGATTTGAAGTTATTATCCGGATTTTTGTTATTGTATTAAGCCGAATAAAGGGGCCTTCGCTCCATCAAAATTAAAAAATTAAAATTAATTAAATTAAATTAGGTTCGGCCTGGCTATCGATGTAGATAGCGATATCTTTTCCGGATATTTATCTCATCTGCATTAGCGTAGCCGCTCTGTTTTCGAACCACCTGTGAAAATTGCAATTTTATTTGACCCGATTATTGCATATTTTTGCCAGTCCTCGCTCTCCGGATATATTATATCATACGGAATGTCGAAGTCAGCTAAGGAAGAAATTTCATCAGTTAGAATTGGATTGGCTAGCAGTAGCTCCTCTAGGACCGTGTCGTATCCGAAACTACTGCTCTTGAAGTCATCCAAATTAGGCAGCTGTAACTGTTGCCAACTAGTTCTTTGATCTAGAAATCAAGCGGTGTTAGGTACAGAAAGGTGTCCAATGCTGCCGTACGTGTGGTACGAAGCGCACCTGTAATGACTATGTAAGCCGTTCTTTGAACCGCCGCTAATTTTCCGTAAACTGTTTTCTTGTTTGTTGCTTTCCACCATACTAATGCGCCATATGTAAGTATGGGTCTTACAACCACCACCAACGTATATAGCCAGTGCAGCACAGCAACCCCACATTTTTCCTACCGTTTGTTTTTGCGCATAAAAATAGCATTATGCCTTTTCGATTCTTTCCAATTCAGTTTTTGTCAAGAATTACACCCAGATACTTCACGCTGTCGGTGAGGTAATAATCTTTTTAAGGATGCCATTGATAACCAGCACCCACAGGGGTGGCGATATGACTCCCCCTTGAGCGGTTCCCATGGTTGCAGACATTCTAACCGAGATTTGTCCAATGAAACAGTTATGGAAGGTTTCTTCTATATCGAGGAAGGTCGCCATCGCAAACTCACCGAAGTGAGGACTCCTTTTTATTTTCCCCAGCACCTCGTGCATTGGGGTTTCTACAGATCTGCTTTTCATATACGCATGCTGCGAGTCAATCCAAAAGCCATTACTTCATCTATTCCTAATATGATTCTTCAATAATCAATCTAGGGTTTTAAACATAAATCATGACAGACTTATTAAGACCATTGTTTGCTGTTAAGTACCGCTGTTTACCAGCTTAAAAACTACCTTAGCTTTTCTCCAAGCTATTGGTATCTATGTACCCTATTTTTAGACTGTGTCTAAGAATTTCCATTCTTGGATTGCTACCTCCGGTGCTTTCTGTAGCATAATCGGTAGAATACCATCCGGACCAGGGCTTTTGTATGGCTTAAAGGACTAAATTGCCCACAGTAATTTTTTCCTATTAATAAGAACACCTATTTACTCTTTGGAGAGAGAGATTAATGTTCTCAGTGTGCCGTAGCATGACCGAGTCATCTGATAATGTGGATCCAAGAAAATGTGTTTCCACCAATGTTACCAGAACCTCTTGGCTACTTTCAGTCCAGGTTCCGTCATTTTTTCTGAGGTAGCTAGGAACTCTCACTTCCTTTGAAAGCATTTTGCGTAACCCCGAAACCTCGTCTATTACTGAGATAAATTCGCGGTACTTCTGCCATGAAGCCCCTTTTGACTTTCTGGCTAGGTACTTGAATTGTTTTTTTGCATTCGTAGTACTCATTCTATGTACTGTCACTTCTCAAAAGATTCGTCCTATTGTAGAGTTCTTTCCTTCTTGAACCTATTTTCCTATTCCCTCCATTTTGGAGAAAGAACGTTCGTGGTTTGTTTGACCCCCAACCTTGCATTCTTCGGCACGGTTTACTATATGCTCACTCACCACTGGAATCAGGTTTTGCAGTTCTTAGTTCACCACTCCTCAGGGAATCCTTGGGATACTGAACATCATTATAAACAAAATTATTGGTAATAGGGATATTACCTTGGAGTCCTTTACCTCATCCTAAACAATACTGCGTACATGGAGATAAGCTCAGAAGCTATGAGGTTGCTTACTCATAGTTATAGGAATAAAGTTTTTACTTTTATTAGGGTATTAAGAGGTGATCTGCTAAGATTACTTTGTATCCGACCGCATGGGTTAAGCTTATACTTGAAAGTGGAGAGCATGAGCTATCGAACAAGTCATGCTTATCACACCCAAAGTGCGGTAAAGAAGCCCAAAAGCCCAGCGCACCTCGTCCCAGTTAATAAGTCAAATTCCGTGCAAGTCCCAAATAATGCGATTACCCAACCACGATACTACCAACATCATCAACAAAATTCCAACGCTCATACGCTTGTCAATCTTTTCGGATTAAATAATATACAAATTAAGTTTTTCTTGTTACCTTCCCTAAGAACATTCTGTCGAATTCTGGGTGACGATAGCCTAAAACTAAAGAGAGTTACATGCCAATTCTTGACTAAATTTATATTAAAATTAAACAATTGAAGTCGCCATCGGCAGACAAGATACAAATTTGCTTATTGCAAAAATTTACCATCTCACAACATCACAAAGAAATTTTCTGAACCCAGTTATACACTAAAATTTAAAACTATTTTTTGAGCCAGAGGAGAAGCTGACGTATACAACTAAAGTTATTGTGGAGATGAAAACGTCCCGAGAACAGCCCATCCACAGCCAGAATTACCCTTTTCCCATCTCCTTGAAAGAAAAAGTGGAAAAACAGGTCCGAAAATGACGGTCGATGACGGTACTATAAGACCTTCACGGTGTCCATATAACTCGCCCGTATGGATTATGCCCAAAAAGCTCGATTATCACAATATCGTATGGTGATAGATTATAGGAAACTAAATTCTATCACCATCGCAGATAGATATCCAATACCGGATATTAACGAGGTATTCTTCACGGTACTCGATTTAAAGAGCGGATTTCACAAGATCTCTTTAAGGGAATCCGACATTGAGGAAACCTCATTTTCCATAAACAACGGGAAGTATGAGTTTCCGAGATTGCCGTTCGGGCACCAATATATAGGGAAATTTTGCAGATGTACAATATATCGACGATATCATCGTTTACCGTGAAGACGAACTCCAGCATGCTAAACATATTGAGTTGATTTTCAGCACTCTACATACAGGTTGCAAGTATGAAATTCCAATTGGACAAGTGTAAATTTTTCGAAACCAAAGTAGAATTTCTAGGGTTCCTTATTTCAGCCGATAGCATAAAATCAATCCCTGCGAAAATGGAATCCATTCTTAACTTCCCAATTCCTGAGACTCTCAAAAAACTGAGATCTTTTCTTGGTCTTTCAGGGTATTATAGGAGTTTTATTAGAGATTACGGAGTAGGGTCATGTGTCCAAAACCAAACCCTCTAAATTGCTGTGCAGCTTAACCAAGAAGCCATCGAATCCCTCCAAAAATTAAAAAATTCTCTCATTTCTCATGACCTAATTTTAACATACCTATCCTCTAAACCCTTTGACTTATCAACGGACTCTTCAAATTTCACTCTTGGGCCTGTCATTTGAGGAGCTCTGAACAAAGTGAAGGAGAATTTTGCTACTAGTGAAAAGGAATTTTAAGCCATTATTTGGGCGTTAAGTTCACTTAGAATTTACCTGTACGGTTCACTGCTCACCAGCCTCTCACGTTTGCTCTTAGTAATAAAAACAGCAATACTAAGATGAAGAAGTGGAAGGCTAGACTCGAGGAATATGATTACTAGATGAAGTTTTAGCCTGGAGGGACCAATGTGGTGGCAGATGCATTGACTAGAGCTCTTATTTCAGCCGATTGTTTCAGCTCAACATAGTGATGAAAGCTACGGTCAGAATCTTATCCAGTTTGCAAACGAACCTCTAAAGGTTTTTAAGAATCAAATTATCCTTGATGTAGCCGAAAAACTTTATATCAATTTCAAATGATCTTTCCAACATATCATCTTCATAAAATAGTTGAAACGAAATATACTCCAGAAAGCCTTCGTTACCTAAACCCTGCTGTAACTAATGGCTTCCAAACAAATGAAGCACCCTTCTCTCAATATAGACTCCGCTTTGCCAGGAAATTAGTAAACGATTTATGTACTGAATCTAACCAAGAGGTTGAAATTATCAATGAACTCAATAAAGTACATCGTAACAGTGGTGAAAATAAGTTGCAATTGTTGCAGAGATGCTATCTTCCGCAAATGAAATCTAAAATAGAAAAATATAGCAAGCAATGTAAAACCTATAAGGAGCACAAATATGATCGGCACCCTTACAAACTCAAGTTGCAAGCCACACCTATATCCAAATATCCCGGTCAGATCATATATATTGACTTATTTTTTACCAACAAACAGATAATATAGACAAAATTTCGAAGTACACTCAAGCCAGAATCGTGAAGGCACGAGCAGCGCACGATATAAAGGAACCGTTAAGAGGGCTGATTATCTACTTCGGTTTTCCGGAAATAGTAGTTTTCGACAATGAGAATTTCTGAATGCGAGCCCTATAATATTCTCGTAGGGAAATCAGTTTAACATCAAGGTATTCAAAGCACCGCACTATACGAGCTCAGTAAACGGTTAGATAGAAAGGTTTCGCAGTACTCTGTCTGAGGAAATGCGTTGCTTTAATTCCAAAAAATTCCATAGCACCTTTTATGAATTACAAGGTCAATTTACGAGCATAATAACTCAATCCACTCTGTTGCCGAAAAGAAACCAATAGATTTATTTTTTGCCAGAAACCCAAATAACGATTTAGCTCAAATCGAAAATGAAAGACAGGAAAACATTCATAAGGTCAAAAATAAACAAGAAGTTGATTTAAAATATCACAATAAGAAGAAAAACCCACCCAAAGATAATGAGATAGGTCAGGTAGTATATATAAAAACTAATAGAAGAATCGGAATCGAAAGAATTGGAAACAAATTGTCACCTCGCTATAGGAAAGAAGTTGTAGCGGAAAATAAAAATACAATAATTTCAACTCAATCTGAGAAAGTACAATAGTTTCTAAAAGCCTTATAAAGAACTGATTTACTTTTCCTATTTCTTTAAAGAACATGGCTATTTTTGAACCAGTTCTGTGTGCCAGAAACTCAGATTTTGGATTATTCCAACTCAAAATTAGTAAAAATCAGCACGAGCACGGCAAAAACCCAAACAGGATCATTCAAAATTATACACACATTTGATATCGATGCATACGAAACAAAACTTGCGAATCTGTACAGCACTCTTAGATCAAAAATACAACCCTATAATCCCCTATATTCAATCCTATCTTATGAGAATATACGCTTTAGAAGTTACTTAAGTAGACTAAAGATCAATAAAAAATATAAGACATCTATAGATTTCATTGGCAGTGCATCGAAGTGAATTGCCTATAACCTAAGTCATCACGACTATAAAGTCTTGTCGAATAAAATGAATAGTGTCCTAATGAATAATAATAACCACATTAAAATTAGCAAATTAAATATGGAAAAAAATAAACATAACAAATAGAATAATAAAAATTGTAAAAGAAGAAGAATTTATCATGAACATAAAATATGAACTTGAAATTGTAAAAGAAGAATTGTTTGCATATGCCATACAATGGGCGAAAGCTAATATTATATATTCATATATACTGTCAGATACCGAAATTAATATTATGCAAAATATCCCGAGTAAAAACAATATTCCTTTTGTAACTATAGACGAGGCCTTAGAGTTTGCAGATATAAAAATTGCCTCCAATGAAGAAAATAAAATTTTTATTGTTAGCCTAACAATTACAAACTCACTATCCTGTAATTCAATGTTAATCAAAGCTGTCAAGCAAAACCTTGTAATTAAGAAATTTTATATGACTTCATCCTTATTTGTAATAAAGAAACTTTTGAAATTGTCAAGAAATGTAAATCATACAATAAATTTTCCATTTGTTCAGATGCTAATATAGTAAATATAAGTAATTCTTCATGCATACCAAACCTACTGTACAGCAGAGTTCCCCAGTGTACTACCATAGACAACCAACACCGTTGAAGAGTTGTCTCCTGACATCATTTTCCTTAACCAATATAAAGGATCTATCTACATCGACTACTATACCATCGCATTAAAGAGGACCTACATTATTCGCCATCGCAATGCCACCAGAAAGATTGTAGAAAAGACGATAATAACCCACGAAATCAGCCCTTACCAGCCGTATTGCAAGCTGTAGCCTGTCATGAAAATATTGAAGAGGTTTTGTCTCTAGAGATGATGAAACAATTAAGAACCAATGACTCCAAACAGATCGAGCTGTTGAACACAGAATACAAAGTCAGGCTCGCAGCAAATTTAGGCCTGGTAATTCTAGCAATTATCCATGTAACAGTCATTGCTTTAAAAGGCCAACTCCAACGTCAAAGGAACACAAGTTCCGAAAAAGCAAAACAGATCATTGGAAGTTCAGTCCTACAAAACATCAACTTCGAACGAAGGCGTTCAATTTTAGGGGCGGAGGAGTTAACACTGAAAAAGTTTACATTCACACGTGATCTTTAAACGGCACCTCGCATTCCAGGCGGAATACAACACCTGACGTCCGTCAAATAGCTTACGATGCTCATAGCATCACCCCGAACGTAGGAACGTATGCATGGAAGAAGATTTGATTTAAGCTATTATTCTCTTTTTTTTAGTCTAATTTTTGTATTCGAATAAAGTTGACGGAAGTTCTCCCGATTTGTTTAAAAAAATTAAAAGTGCCTAAATATTGTAAATTTAATTTGTACAAAGAAGATATGCAGGTATATCAAAGTCGTTTTGTGAAATATAATAATTTTAACAAATATGTAAATTTTATTTTTATATGTTGTATAAAAATCAAAATAGAGCGAAGTGAATGCAAACCATTTGCATAAATATTTTTCTTTTTCTTAGTCAGAAATTTTTTTTTTTTTGAAATATGTTGATAGAGTTTTTAATATTTTATAAATCTATAAATTCGATTCGATTGCAAAAAACTGCATCCAAATCTGTTCAGTAGTTTTTTTTTGTTTCTGCGGCACATACATACGCGTGCATATAAATTTAGAAATTTGCCTTTTATAAATGTAGTGATTAACAATTTATAGTAAAAGTTCAAGTGTTGTTTTAAGAAGATTACCTATGTAGGTACATAGGTATGGTACATATCCTAGAATTTTTAACCCAGGAAAGGTTATTGCCCAAGACACCCATTTGATCGGTACTATACATGAAATAATATGCCTCGTTCACTTTTGAAATCTTGTAAATATGGTAACTCGAATTCGATTTAACCAACGGTCTTACGAGTACATTGAAATATTTTTTTTTTCTTCTTTCAGGCATCGATGACCATCATGTTATCAATTTAACGATTTCGCTCAGTTTGAATTTCGCTCATTTTTTTCAGAGAATCATATGAAAAATATGACCACGGTGATGATCAAAGGAAAAAGACTGTCTAAGATTTGAAAGTTTAATGTATCACTGAGATATGGGTTCGTTTCTATTTAGACTTAATATTTATGATATTATTTGTATAAACCTATTATTTGTTAGAGGTTTTGTATCGAAGGAGAAATTCATTAATCAAATTAAAAATTCTACCCCATTTACTGTTCTACTACAAATTATTAATCACATTTCAGCTATTTTTGCTATGCATTAAATTAGGCAAATTCCTAACATTGAGAAACAGGTCAATTTGTATATCCTGCAATATGCGTAGGTATTTTGAATAGATTCAATATTGATTTTTTTCATTTAAATATCTAAATAAATAGGATTTTTTTTATTCTTTTATTGAGTGGTGGATTTTTTTGGATAATCTTTTATTGAAGTGGGTATTTCGTTGTTCACATTTTAATCGCGTTTTAATAGTACAATAAAAGTGGGAAAAAGGATACCAAAAGTATGCCAAACAACTACACACTAATGGAAATGGAAAATAATTATTTACGTTTGAATGGTGCATGTGAATTTATTTATGTCGGACTCACACATGGTGGCTGAATCAAGAGCAGGATGCAAAATGTGCACGCCATTTAGAATATGGAGCTCTGACAGGATGAACAGTTAAAAGTGAATAAATTACCCCCATGAGACTTAGCAGCAGTGGTGGCACGTTGCAACATAGCAAATGGTACAGTGAGGCGTTTTTTCATTTTAGTTTTATTTATTTTTTTAATTTAAGTCGAATTCAATACAATTTTATTTTTTATTTGACTTTAGTTATCTAGTTTTTTTTTTTTCTTTAATTATTTTAGCCTTTTCCCTTATACACTTTAATAGCAACCTAATGCGGATTCTTTTTCCTCTCCTCAATAAAGTTTTTTTTAAGTATGCACAGATATATCAATGTAAAATGTATACACATACATACGAGTATATGTATGTTCAGCTGCAGTTACAATATATATGCAGTTGCATGTACGTAAGTAGTTTTGAGAGTGAAAAATTCTAATTTTGCAAGTTTTTTTTTTAATGCAAAATAAGTTTTTTATTGTCGTTTTTTTAATCTGATTGAATCCGTATCTGTGGGATAGATGAGGCCTAAGTCAATTACACTTAAGTGTATAAAGGCGAATAAAGATTCAGATTTGTTGTCGATTGAGTTAGTAATGAATGAAAGTCAGTCTTATCGATATAATATGACCAGATCGACCAGATAATAAAAATATATGTACATAACATGCATACATATATTCCCAAGTAACTAAATCATCTAGGTTAAGGTGGCATACAGCCACGAAAAACAGAAAAACGAAGTTCGGTGGTCGCCTACTCAACAGAAATGACGCTACATTAAGACTGGTCTAAGCCAACAGGCCAGAAACTTTATATGATTCGGAGCGAACGTTCTACGTAAAATTGCGGAATATCGGTCAAATTATAAAAAAATGTCAACTGCCGAGCTTGTTAGCGAGGCAGAGATTCCTGCGAGTATTTTCTTCGTTGTGCTACATTATTGAAAAAATTAGCCTTGACGTAGCACTTCTTCAATTGTTTGTCGTTTTGTGATGTTAAGTTTCAATGCAATACCTTTTCTAAATTCTACTAAATACATATCCTATTAAGATATCAAGATATTTTCATGTATTTCAAAAAACTACACTTTTCTGTGTACATTTATTAAAAACGCATTTTCTTACTCGTATTTGACTCAATTACTGTAATACTTAATCTTCAAATATAAACCGTGGTCTAAAATTTACCCAAATCAACATTGCATTTCCTTTAACATTAACCTAAATTACTTAAATAAAAACAGAAATCTAATAACAACGAATGTAGTTACCTATTGTATATTCGTATATTGAAGGCAGCCAATGGCTCAGTGTCATTATTAGTATTGACGATGTAGTTTTTTAGAATAAAAAAGTTCAGTTGCAAATTGTAGATGCAACAGACCAAGTTGTAAGATAAACAGACATACACACAAAGATACGACCACACAGGTGAATAGAATTACGATGCCTATCGTCATTATAAATTAAAACCATAACTACAAAAATTTTAACGAAAAACCCCTTTTTCATAAAAGAGAAAGTTATTTTCCTTTCTTTAACTCAGATTTCCTTTTCATGTTATGAAACTATTCAACCATTTTAAAAATATATAATGTTTATTTCTGTTCATAAATAAGGTAAATTTTTCGAATACTCAGGTCTTACGTCTCAAGAATAAGAAAAAGTAATCAGACAAAAGTGTCCTTAAGTGTCAACGAAATTTGTTTAAGCTTATTGAAATAAAATAATTACCATTTCTTAAAGTAGCCCATGGTTAAGCTGACATGTTCTGAAAGTAATGAAAGTAAACACTCGAATACAAAGACAAAAGTTTAAATGAAAATATCATAGATATAAACTCAAACAGAAAACTGAAACAAAAAATTAGTTCGATGTTGAAACTCTCAGCGTGAAAGTACCATTGACTGACTACTCATTCACTTAGAAGCACTCAAAATACGTCAATATTCACATGATATCCATCTACGAATTGATAAATACCATTGCCGAGCCGCACCCCAATCAGAGTTTAATTTCGAATTGAATAACCCCACTGCCAAGCAGTAGGTCCAACGGACGCTGTGAACCAGAAAAAGGGTTGCTGAAGTGTTGGAGTGTTTATGTGTGTACTTGAAAGTTTTGAGTTTCGCTTTGGGTTAGGATTACGGTATTCATTTCGGTCTGCTCTATAAAATCCCATAAACTGGGGTTAAATTTTAACCCCAACATTCAACCACACTAAAATTCGAAGGAATAATTATTTTCTAAGGTTAGATAATGGCTAGAATTTTTGGTAAACAAATTACCCATCTGATAATTATTCGTTCATACCTGACTCGCCGAATCTAAGTTTCGCATTAAAAGGTAGAAAGAATGATTTTTTTCTCTTACTCTCTTTTATATTTGTATTTTAAGTCGAAAAGTTTTAATTCGAATAGACTAATCAAGTGCAATAATGCTGGTTTGTATTTATAGAATATTTGTAAATTACGTAAGTATGCTTTTGGCAAGGCACAATGGAAATAGACAAGCAATCAAAATGAAACGAAATTGGTGGTTGATAATCTTCTAGATTCATTGAGAAGTATAAAATCTGATAAAAAAGGGCATTTTATCAAACTAAAATTTTTCCATTTTTATTCGTTTTAGGCCAAAAAGATAATGTAATACATTTTATTGAGTTTTGAATTCATGTGCATAAGATTTGATGTTCCAATAGCAGTACAGATTTTAATTTAAAATCTTACCGGCCTAAGGATACGTCGATTATGCACATTTCTGTCTAGTATCATAGTTTAGGAACCGGTGTTTCAAATACATAACACCTACATATCTGTTTCCTCAAATCAGCTAGTCTAGCTTCACACATCTATTTGGGAAGAACTCTCGTGGTAAGCCAAAATATATAAGCAATCAGATTCAGTCGTAAATGATCAGAAAGATGCCAACGATGTGATTTCGCATCCTTCGACTGACATTAGGTGTATACAACTGGCGATTGCCTGGTCTTTACTCGTATTTCTGATTAAGGATGATTTTTTTTTGGATTAATTTTTAATAACGTTTTAATTTGGAACTTTCAAATCTATTTTGTCAATTCTTGAAAAATAAATCTTGGAAATGACCACGTAAATATTAACTCTTTTTTGGCATATTGCACCACTTTTTGAAGACTTTCTTGTGAAATTCCGACAATTTATTTTCGCTTGTTGGGTTGAAGTTATTAATGGTACTCTGATTTGTTAGTATTAACCATGTTTTTAAAATAATCCCAGAAGAAAATGTCAGGCGGACTCAAACCAGGTGATCGTGCTGCGCAGTAGAAATCACAATTTGTTTGAATCAACCGATTATAGAAAGGCGTTTCGAAAATTAATTCTGGGCTTTGGGTGTGCTAATACCGAACAATTGTATCGCTTCCAGACAGTGTAAAATGAGCTTCGACGGTGCTTATCACACAGTCCCAAAAATCAAGGATATTTAACATATTTCGGGCATATTGAACATGACTCGGTTTATCAAGCGCTAATAACTTTTAGACTATTAGCATCTTGTATGGGAATTTATGCAAATCAACCTTTAAAATCTTCCACATTGTTGATTACTGGATGCTGGTCAGCATCGGCTTTAACGGCTTCAATGGTCTTACTACTTCGACGTGGACGGGGCTTACTTTTTGACTTTGATGTTGCCGCATTACCACTTTCATTGAATTGTGTCAATAAACGTTTAAGTATTTCGGCTGTTGAAACTGTTAGGCTGTTGGATATTTTCTTTTATATGACTATTGCGTTGACACAATATACAATAATACTGATTTTCAAAGTAGAATTTTATAATTTCAACGTTCTTTTTTCATATATAGTAAAAATTGTACTGGAATGAAGTTTCTAATATGAATTGGCTAATGTCGATTAGACATTTCCTGTCATTTTTACTTTTTTTTTACTTCAAGTACCACAATAAAAAATTTCCCTGTATTAATTCAATGCGATAGCAGCCTCTCCAATCAGTAATAGCCACTGTTTTGAAGTTACGTGTTATGTTAAAAAGTCTGAAAGTGCTGTTAGAAGTAGGAGCAATTTAATCCGCAGGACAGAAGATAATTGATTTAGCAATTTACCAATGTTTCTTAGGTTCTTCTTCAAGCTGCGGTTGATTTCTCGAGGCCCAAAAGACTACAAAGCCAAATGATTAAGTTTAACCAGTAGATTGGTAAAAGCTGTTAATGAGGTCGAACTTATTAAGACTGATTACAGGCATAAGTCTTCAAATATTCTTTCATAGAAACCACAAAATTCCAACGCGACTCAATGCAATATTTTTCAAGATAAGTAATAAGCATTGCATAGGGTAACTGAAAATCATTTTCGGAATTATGCTTCTATTGCAAAATCCGTGTACGCAAAATTCTATTTAATTGGAATGGTGAAAACTTATCGCAAGTAAAAACAGTGACTTTGCTTAACTCCTCTGTATAGCCAAGCCCTCTGTGAACAAGTATACTTAATGTATTTGTTTACTCAACATTTCTCTTCCCCTCCTGTTAACCAGTATGTTTTACTTGAAGGTAAATCAACAATAAATCAAATCAAATCAATCAGATTCTCTAGTATCCTTTAATTAAAGAAAGGGAATTTGATGTAATTGTTGCCAATTTTAGAATCATCCTCCTCTAAATTTAAACTTAAAGGCCGGCAGTGTAAAATTCACATTGAAACTTCTTCATATGATGTAGCTATTTTCACCACTAGTGCTCCAGTGGAATTATTATTAGTATTCCGCCCTTCTAAAATTGCAACCATAACACCCATCTCACCGGGAAGGCTATGTAACCAGAAATGTTCGGGTGGCATCTCATTTCTTTTTATTTTAATACTGCTAATCAATATTTATATATACATAAAAGGTTTAAATAAGTACAATGCGTACCACTAAGAGGATAATGCATAAGTTCATAAATATAAATCTGGAACACTAACAAAATTATAAAAATTCACTGCGTTCGATTATGACACAGTAAATGTTCGAAAAGTTAACTTCTATGATTAAAGTAACTGAAGTTGGTCTGGTTTCTTTTATCTTGAATAACTATGAATTCTGAAAAGCCATCGAGTTAGATTCAAATCAAACATGTAAGAAGCTAATCATTTTAAGTGTTTCTTCTTAAACTCTTGTTTCCTAGTATTTGTAAAATTAAACTTGATCTTTGTTCTTACATTGATAAAATCATGTTACGATTCGAACATCGCTAGTCCCAAGGATTCTCAAACTCCTTTGTTGTCAAATCGGAATTTATTTAGGCTATCTTTGCCAATCGAGTCTGGTATCGCTGTTACGATAATGAATATACAAAAGTATAGTATTACATAAAAATTTGAATCCTGCAGTGGCTTTTGAAAAATTTTACTTATATGGTCTTGGTGTCTGTATTCCTTAGGAAATGTTTATCTCAGCCCTGTTCTAAGTGTTGGGACAAATAATATATAAATAAGACCAAGACTAATTTTTCTACTTTATTACTTACGACAATAGCTGCGATTTGGCTATGGCAGCACACGATCATTTTAATCCCTTTAAAACGTTAAAAATATCAGATTTCTTCTGATTAAGATTAATATGCAATACGGACGGAAATGCGACTTAATTAATACTCCGTGAAATGATATCTTTAAAAAATTTATCAAACGTTTTGGAATCAGTTTTAATTTTTTAATTGAGGAGAACATTTGAAGGAAAAGCTATTATTAAAACCTTTGTTTTATATGATTTATAATTCAATTTTCTACAAGAATGAATTGACTAGTTAATAGACCTAAAAACTAAGGAATTTGCCAGGTTGGAATGCAAATAAGTTTATAAATGAATTCACATTATAATTAAAGAAGTATATATAATAGACAAACAAGAGAAAGGGAGAAAAAATAATTTTAATGAAAATATATAAATCTATAAAACCAATAAATAACAGCAAAACAATATATCTATCTCTTCATATGCAATAGTAATAATATTTTTAAATTAATTTAAAAATACAATTAAAACTACAAATTTGACACGAAAATTGTCCAAATGATCAGAACAGAACCCCTTCGAATCAATCCTTCCTGGAAGAGGCTCATTAAACTCTAGTATGTTAAAGATAATAACGTTCGTTGTAATGACCTTGTAATCTGAACATTCTGAGGTAAAAATTACTAAAACGCTCTTTTTGTAAATCTGCTGATTTTTTGAAAGATAACCAATGCTCACAAATGCCGTAACCTGAACAGATCAGCTCAACAAACCCCATTCAAATGTATATATTATACTCGTATTAACTGGAAAACGTATTAAAATATTGGTGTGTCTTGATCCTTGAAATTGGTGTTTCATTAGGTATGACTCAAGCATGGTGTGACTTGGTCTTAGCCAAATTAAATTTGCTTTTACCATCGCGTGCGCTTAAAAATGGAGCGACGATAATATTATAAGCTATTGTATGCGTAGATATAAAGAACTCCATCAAGTAGAAAGTAATTCACAATGGCGTGTTTTGTGATGAGGATATGTAAGCTTAGCTCGCCCTGGGTGTCATGCAAGAACGTTCGTACTCGAACATTTCATATTCAAGATATCATGTGTGAAATGATTTAATTACGACAACTTGAAGGAGAGTCAAGTTGCTACTTCCTTATAAATTACATATACATAAGTATAGGTATGGCAAGTGTCTGAATTTTTCCTACTTCCCCTACCCTTCCTTTCAATATTTTTTTGTAGCACTGCACACTCGTATCCTTAAGCTCTGAAATTTTGCAACCATTTCACATGTGATTTCTTCGAAAAACATGGGAAAAATGACAGACGAGAAATTTGTTTACCTAAAACGAAAAGCCGACATTCTAAAATGCCCCCTAATATAAAAAGGCAGACGTAGGTACGAACGAACTTTTATTATCCTTCATTGCGAAAAGAAAATTGTCAGACAGTTCCAAAGGTAGAACATCCTTACTTACGACCTAACCTAGACGTATTCGTGGATCACGTATTATAAAAGTGGAAATGTGTTCATTTATGTACCGACAACACATACTCGTATATGAATGTATATATACGTGAAGGTGTTCTCAATATCATTTCTAAAAAACTTGGAGGAATGAACACTAAATGCCAGAGAAATTGAGAAATTCTGAAGCTAGGATGATGCAAATCAACTAAGGCATCATTAAATATCCTCTGGAGATATGAGCGTTTCTATGTGTATATGAGAACGAAGAAATATTTATATAGACGTAGTGTAGATTACAAAATAAAGAAAGCCTATAAATTACAAAGTGGGAAGTTACTCGTAAATTAAAAAAAATATGCATAAATATACTCGTATGTATAAAAAAGGGCATGAAGTAGTAATATGAGTATATGGTTGGAAGTTTTTTCACATGGCAGAAAGCTAAATTATTTCAGTAGGGTGAAGAAAAAATTAAAAACTTCATAAATATAGTATACTTCATAAGTATAGAATATACGATTTTATATTCCTTGTATATTTTAAGCACATATTATTTTACAATATATCATAAAATATACATAGATATGATTATTTTATGAGTAATAATGTTCTTTATTTCTTTTGCAGGTACGTACACCGATTTTTTATGTTTTACGTAAGCGTTAAAAGAGTTAGTCATACATAAATGTATGTCCATAAATACTAACAACAATTTAACTTAAATATATTTTTATTTATTTTGTAAATACTTAAAAATTTATTATATTAATTTAATTTCTGTTCGTAGGGTATACTCGTTAATTTTATATTAATCCTGTAAAGAGCTTTTTTTATATTGCTTTTCAAATTATCTAAAAATGCACGTTCTTTTGCCATATCGGCCCATCATTCACATTCTCTTAATTTAGATAAGAAATTATGAGAACAATAAACAAACAACGTTTCTCTATATCTATAACTATAGAATGTAAACATTGAAACATGGAATACATACCACATACGCCTTGGTAGGAGTTTATTAAAATAAAAACTTATGTGTAGCTTTTTGATAAATACCAGTCAACATTTTAAGTTTTTCTTTTCTTTTCTGTTGGAACAGAGCACTCAGACAGAACGCTAGTCTATTGTACTCCTTGTATGTTCCTTTTACTCAAATTTCGGAGTCTTTCGCAGAAAGATGAGTAAGCGCTTCAGTGATAAAGTGACTATAATATCAGCACCCAGTTACCTGAAACCTGTTGCGAGCGTAGTGGTATAGAAGTAGTACACCGCGGTGTCGTCATCACTCTCGCATGTTGTGTCCCTTATGTCCAGCACACTTACATAGATGCTTGGTGTCCTCTCACGAGGCCAGTAACCAGCCTACAGTCTTTCCTACTGAGATACAGCGGGAGAGTCGCTGGCGAGTCAAGCCATCTGATGAGGAAATCGATATCATCGGCTACGATATTAGGTAAATATCAACAACTCCACCACGCCTTTAAATACTCGTACACGGTAAGCGAATTAGGTGAATTAAGACGATAGGCCTAGAGACGACTGTGTAAAGGAAAGAATAGACCTAAGTTGCACCACCTCATTCCGTTCAATGTGGATAATATGATAATATTAGGTGAGTAGAATATATTAACAAAAGTATTGCAGAGACTCAATGACATATACCCAGTTTACCCGACAGCTCAATGTGCGTTGAAGCAATGAGCATTGGTTCAATACCCGTAGAAATGCTGGTGTTTATATGAAATTATCCAAAATGAGCGAGAGAAAATTGAGAGAAATTTAACAAACAGCTGGTTGGACTGACACTTCACACCCACACTGATACATTATTCTTATTTCTTTCTCTTTCCAAATATTTCGTTTGCAACCCCACATTTTAAATACACAACTGATTACCTGTCCGATAATGGAAGAATACATTCTTTTTATTTCTTTGTCTATCCAAATATTGGGTTTGCAACCCCATATTTTAAATACACAACTAATCCCTGCCCGATGATGAAAGAATGATGAGAGCGCGAGAGAGTACAATGTTTCTATGCGATTTAAAAATGTTTACATATATGATATTTCAAAACGGTTACAAATTTTCAACGCGTTTTATAAGCAGGAATAAACGCATGCGTGTTGAATATTTTAATGCGGTTTGAAGTGGTGTCTATTCGAGCCTATTGAACGAATGCGGATTGCTTCAACGTAAATTGAGCTGTCGGATAAACTGGGTAATAGAGATCTTAAAATTCTTTGGACCAGCTTTTATAAAAAACGAAACTAGAATTGACTCTATGTGGGAACGAAATTTAAGTTAAGTGAAGACACAAGAACAATGGACCCATCGTTAAAAAAGTAAATACTAACAAGTAAGTCGTGCAAGACTTTCATGTGAATATGTTATACATATATCAGGATCTGTTGACATTAAGTTTAAGAAAGTTATGCCACGGCATTGAAAACTTGAGCATCTTGAGATAATACTTACGATACAATGATACTCGTATTTAAACAATTTTATAATGTTCTCGCCCATCGATAGAGAAGACATTATAATAACCAAATTAAAACGGTTGTTCTACTGAAGATCAATGGACCAAAATGAAGTGATTTCTTGAGGGATTCCCGATTACAGAACGTGAGATAGACTTTGTACTTAATACCAAGTAATATATTTTTTTTTATAATGAGCGCGCGCTCAAGGGGTTTGTGTACCCTTTAAGTGATTGTACACAGCGCGGGCAAATTGAAATTTAGGGAAGAATAAAAGAGAGGTACCGATGTACATTGTTTTTAAATGTTTGCGAGTTATAACGACCAGGAAATACAGACATCAGCAGGACATTCCATAAGCGAGTTGTACGGCTTAGGAACGAATCACGATATTTTAGAGTACGTCCGAAAATGGGCTTGATGGTGTACTGATGAGCATTCATAGCGAGGCGGGTGTTACGGTTGAAATTTTGAATGGGCGGAATGCTACTGGCGATTTCAGTGGAGCATTGGTGGTGGAAATAGCGATAAAACAAAGTGAGACAGGAGACATTACGTCGGTGTTCGAGGGTGTCAATTGATTGACTGATATTAGTATCATCAATAAGTTTTATCGCACGGATTTGAATCCTATCTAGCAAGTGCAGAGAGGCCAGATCAGACGGGGTAAAATATTTCTTACATCGCTTGAAAGAAATAAAGTTATTATACAATAACAGTCTTACCGACATCAGTAACATTTACACTGACTTCTTTTCCGTCCTCTTGTGTACATAAAGTCACGGAAATCAATCCAAATTGATTAATAGCCATATATCTAACTTAAACAGATTCATATTAATTGGAAACAAAGTTGGATTTTCAAGAAAAGAACATTGCACCGTAAACAATATTTTCGAATATGAGCATGAATATATATGTAGGATTTACCAAAAGAAAGAAAAAGGCAACGCTTTTTGTTTGCATTCACTTTTTATTTTAGTTTTATTTTAGAAAGGAATGTGCAGAAGGGTAGTTTCTAATCGGGTGGAAAGAAGCAATCGAGAAGGGGGCGAACGTGAGTGGTGTATAGTGATCTGGTCACGTACGGGTTGCAGAATTCTTTGGACCATCTTTTAACGAAGCCAAGTGATGAGTTTGCTTTAGTAATTATCTCATCAATATGCGAGCGGAAAGGGGATATGGGTTGGCCGTGGAGAAGGTAAATTCGGAGAACAGACTTGTCGCACTTACGTTAGAAGGTAGTCGATTGACATTTGGTGACATAAGTTATTCTTCTTGAACCAGATGGAAAAACTATTTGGATCTATTTGAAGGAGGCTGCAGTCATGTTATGAAGAAATGGGTTTGAAAAATTTGGTATCTTCTGTATAAAGAGAAAGTGCTGAGTGTTGAATGACCCTTTCAAGATTGTTAATGGTTAGGATGAAGAGGAGTGGACCTAGGTGACTACCTTGAGGAACTCCTGAAATGGCCGATAGGACAGACCTGAAGCAAACAATATAAAAACGATTATCCAGGAGAGAGATATCCATTTTAGCAAAATGGGTTCAAAGCCCAGAACGGACAATTTGTACAGGATTAGTTTATGCGATATCTTGTCAAAAGCCTTAATGAAATCAGTTGTTATAACGTCAACTTCTTTACCACTAAGTTAAGTAGGTATTTGAAATAAGAGTGATCCGGTACGAAGGAATTATCGGCAAAAGATTTCTTAAAAAATAGCAAAAAAGCTGGCTATGGTATGCGAATCGGGTGATGATATGTTTTTGTATGAAAGGGATGGAGGAAAACCGTCAGATTTTTTTTGTAGTTAACGAATTGGTAGAAAGACTTAGGATAGCCTTGATTGATTGCGCACTATCCAGGTATCGCTGATAGAAAACGTTATAAAGCTATGCAAATTGAATGTATGACCCGAGATAGTTAGAATAGTCAGCAAAATAATTGGATCGAAGGAAAACTGCCCATAATTTATTTCTCTTGTTGCGTAAAGAGCGAAGATTACCATTATACCACGGGGGCTCGTAGAAGGGGTTTTATTGCGCGAAAAGGGGACATAGAGAAAAATAGAATTGAATAATTCTCTGTAGAAGATAGAGAGAGCGTCTACTTACACGCGTCGCTGCCAACAGTTCCAATCCTCTTCTTCCTCCATTGTACTTGCATAAAAATTGCCCCATGGCTTCATATTATCCGCACTTGGCGTCATAACGCGAGGCCTCTCGTGAATCCCTTCATAGCAATCATTTGGAGACACCTTTGTAACAGTTTACGGACCAAAAAATTTAGAAAAATTTTTTTGATTAGCATAGAATTGAGTTTTTCTAATAGCTACTAAATCTTTAGTTAAGATACAAATTAAGGATGGTTTTCTATTTACATTGTAGGTTTTGCGATTCTCTTCCTCTAAGGCTTTGATCGCAACTGGCGTATCTGTTTTCTTCGAGTACAACCCTAATCTTTTCTTTATGGGGTGGCCGTGGTGTAGTGGTACTAGCAATCGCTTCTCACTCGGAGGGTCAAGGTTTGAATCCTGCCCATGATAAGCCTTTTAAGTTTTTCATTTGTGTATTTGGAACTCAGACAGAAAAATACTGCGTGTGAAGGTGTAACACGGACACGTAAATTTCGCTGTTGTAGAGTTTCAAGCACAAAAAAACTAGTGCGAATTATAACCTTCGAATCACTCTGAGTGAAGAAAAAACTCTCCGTCCTATTCGGACTCCCACCCCTGGAGAGCTAATACCGAAACCAAATACACCTGAGTTTCAAACCACTACAAAAAACAAAACAATTTTCCTTTTTCCTCCTTCTACCTTTCCGCGTGCGCCATGGCCACAGTAAAAGGGTATCTAACCCCTTAGGCGCGCATAAATTATAAAAAAAAAAAATAAAAATGTATCGGTTCCGAATAATAGTTTAAACCGAGACGGAGTACGCTTTATACGAGTACTTCTACTCCAGGTAGAGCTAAGACACTATTGTAGCAGAGCGTCTCTTGTGTTAAGGTGGACTCCTGCCATTATGGCCTTATCCCACGGGATGCCCATACATCCATGGGAGCAAGGATAAGCCTTGTCATCGCTCTCCGTCAATCCATTGATACCAACTGTGTTGCCGGCACAAGTTCCACCCTTGGTATGAGTCGAAGCCGACCTAAAACCTCTTACTGCTCTTAGGGTCGCAGCACCCAGTACTTATTGCAACTCTACATTGGGTCAAACCAAAGGAAGACCCTTCCCGCGATTTTGGGTTTAAGCCACAGCCACCATGACGCTCCCACAAGGGGGCCTACCTCTAACAAGTCAGGCCCGGACCGAGATCCGGCTGGCTCCTGACTCCCATGGTACCGTGATTTAAGTCCTGGTAGGGACTGCCGGTGGTCCAGCCGCCAACAAGACCTATGAACGGCAACTTGTGACTGATCGAATCGTAGCAACCTTCGGCAGCGTCATCTGAAAATGTTTACGGTAAGACCAGTACTTTGCTCTGCCCCCGTTCATTATTAGACAACGTCATTAGAGGGCGAAGCCTTGATAATTGGGCGGGACCCACTATTGTAGCACTACGCAAAACTTTGCCAAGGCCGAAACGATTATTCGGTTTATCCTCTCCATCTGACCATTTCATCTAGGCACGCCTTTTATAACCAATGTGTTGCTTCGTCGTTAAAGTTCGCAAGGACTACCACGTCGTCTATGTAATGCAAAACAATTCCCCATCTATCAATGGCTTAAATACTATATTGATGTTTTTTTTTTTGAAAAACCGCGGGCAATGTAAAAAAAAACCAAAAGACACTTTGTTGAATTCGTATTATCCACTAGGTGTAACACACGCAGTATTCTTGCGTCCAAAAATTACTTGATTTGCTTAGGGCAACAAGTAGACGTTTAGGAAACAATGGCCTTTTCCATCTCTGACCACCCCATGCAAATAGCCGCACCTTCAATGTCCTGTATCCAGTTTCTAACACCGTATATTCCATTCCCGCTAAATTCTGGAATAATGTTCAACGCATATTGAAATGATAAAACCCGTGGCCTAGCCTTATTGTCTAATGCACCTAATTCTCTTCTAAAAAGAGAAATTTCCGAATTTCACGAGCCTTCAGCAAGTTTTCTCTTAGCTTCAACTCTGTAGCGAACCCCGCAGCTCTTCGAACATCTACTTTATCGTCTTTGCACCTATACTACCGTATGCGGTAGCTCCACTCGCGGTCCTTTCTCATGAAACTAACCCAACCCCCTTTTCCTATTTTCTGCCCATAAGGCTTTTATGGAAAAATCAGACTTATATTTGTCTTATAACTTTAGCGACGTCGCCAGGCTTATAATTGGTAGTCGTACTATTTGCGGGCTCGCGGTTACGTAACATTGTTCAGTCCCAAAATTTTATTCTTCCCCTTTTTTTGTTTTATACAAACACCAAATTTTTTCCCTGATTTCTTTCTCCTGTTTTGAAAAAATAAGGAATATTTTTATTTGGTTGATAATCGAAGAACTGGATCGAAAGCTGGTGGAAAGCTTTGATGAGATCGTAATATTACGGAAGTTTTTCCCTTTTCCAAAATTGTTGCGATGATCGTTTTCGGAGTTGCTAACGATTGATCTTCGACCTTACATACGATGAGAGGCCAAACAACTCATCCTTGGTTTTGACTAACCTATTTCTTTTTAATGAGTTTTCTGTATGTTGAATGCGATATGTTAAACCAACCTGAACAGAGTTCTCTTCATTTGAAGAGTCGATTCGCTGATTTTGTTGGTCACAAAGTTGTTAATATACCTACTCGAATATGTGAGATCTACTTTAATGTGTTAATAGTACAATAATTTCATATCTACTCACGATCCGTCCGTATTATACTCGTACTTATGGATTTCACAGGTTAATAGTTTCTTCATTTACGAATATCAGTTGGGTGTTGTGGGGCTTTCAAATTTAGTGGGGCGTCCTTCTCGTCGCATATCTGCTTGTCTTTTCATTTTACTTAGATTTTTATTTGTTTATAATTTTTTCTTTTCAACTAAATTACTATAGTACAGTCGAGTCCCACTTTCGGACACCAGTTTTGTAGGGTTTACAAAAATAAAAATATAACGCTTGTTTGAATTCACTTTAAGTTTTATTTTAGAAAGGAATATGCCAATGGGTAGTTTTTAGTCGGGTGGAAAGATGCAATCTTGGTTGACTCAACTCATCGCCAGCTAGCCTCCGTCTAGCTGCAGCTTTCAAGTGTGGGATCGTCTGTCTGCTTTAGTTAGTTGGCACAGTAGAGGCTCACAATTTGCCCACATATGTATATACTATTTAGCATTAACGTTTAGCTAAGGGTTTGCAGTTTGTTATATCATTCTCACAAGCCTTTCTGTAAATAGGCTCTATGAAATTTTTCTCAAATTTTGAGAAAGTATCACTGAGAGAAGAAGAGTTAAAACAGTGACCACAAAATGAACGCCTTTTTTAAAACAACGACAAGAATTAAATCGGGTCGAAGCGAGTGTTTTTGTTATTTTGAGGAACCTCGGGTTTTTCAAAATACATACTGCTATCCATACATCATCTACGACATACAAATCAACCCAAGCAAATTTGTTATAAGCTAAACATAATACTTCTATCTATACATTATCTACAACATACACAGTATACACCAACCCAGGCAAATTTGTTATAAGCTAAACATAATAAGGAAATTTATGATGTGCTATTATATTGTGCTGATATATACTGGAAACAATTTAGTCATACGTCGTTTGTTACCCAATACGCAGTTTTCGGCATACAAACTACAATCCATTTCGAAGAGCCCATATCACTTCAATATATGACCGCCTTTTGCTTAATGCCCTTCCGCCCGTGTTTAACCAATAATTATTTATTTTATTTATGAATTTGATTATGAAGCGCATAGTAAGAAGTAATATAAAATTAATATATTCTGTAATACTTATCGATCTTTAATAACTTACTTACTTATAATAAATCTTTCTTTTCAGAACCTAAACTTATAACCCAAATAAGTTGCACTAAAATATGTAATACTTAGGACGAAGATATAGCTGGTAGTCAATTAAATTGAACGCAATAGACCCAAGTAAAATAAAAGAACCAAACCAGTTTCTTTTACTTATTACAGACTTCTGATAACAATGTAAGTCACGAATCTGCAACATTGTTATTTGTGTTGCAAATAATTGAAAGGGAATTCTGAAATATTGTACCTAAAAATTAAAATAAATATGTATTTAGTCCAGCTAAGAGTCCTAAAAGCAGTTTTAAAATTGCTCTTCTATTTATTGTCGATGCGTAAGGTATACATAAGGCCGCCAAACTTCCTGAAGGTGTTCAGCGCTGGATGTTGATAAAAGCGAGACGCTATAAAAGCACTAATGAACGATTCTATTTCTTCTCACTCGAAGCGGACCATTATACTCCTATTAAACAGGTCATATTGAAATCAGATGATCACTTTGCTTTGAGTTCCTGCGGAGTTCCAGAGAGTTATATCCTTGGACTGTTATTATTGACTTTTTGAATGCATTTCTGTATCTAGAAAAATACTGCCATGTCTACTTGTGTGAAGTCAATGAAATATTCTATTTGGGCTGTTCATTTTATACTCGTAAAATAAACAAAATTAATGAACGAATTAATAAGTCATGGACATTAAAGTATATCTAAGAAGTTGTCTATTAACGCAATGAAATCAAAAATATTACAATATTAAAACTAGAATTATGGTACATCAAGCCTCTCATCAATTATATATTGTCCAGATTCACTCTGCTAAACATTTTGATATAACTTTGATTTTATTTTATTTTTAAAGAATTTAACACTCACTACTCAGGCATTGAGAACGTGTTAAGTTTTTTGAAGAATTGGATACTGGATGTTTGGGTTCAGTGGTTATTTCGCTCTACTTGTGGTCTCCTACATTTAATGCGGCGACTAAATTATTAGTATAAATTGACTTCTTGTTGTTTTTTAAGCAAGCATTCATCTCAAGAATGTCTTTCGGGCGCGGCTGGTATTGAACCCCGAACCGTCCGATTTGGAAGCCAACGCACTACAACTTGAGCCGCGGCCACCAGCTAGAAAATCAGCTAGATATGCTGACAGTAGAATGATTGGTTTGGACAACTCAAAGACAGGGCAGGTGAGCGGGAGTTGCCTTGTCTAAATGGAAAATACTTTTCAATATTGACTTTTTTCCTATTATCATACCAGGTTCCATTTTCACCTCTACAGATTAGGTTTGGTTTCTTTTACCTATTGGTTAAAACGTCGTTTCTGGAGAGGCGTCACTTCATGCATTCTGGCTACCTCTTGCGTGTCCACATTCTCTAGACGTTAGACAAGTTTTTTTGGTCTGGTGTCTATCCACATACGAACTTTGACTTCAATAACTTTCTAGTCTGGGGCTATATTGGACCCGTGCCTTGCTTCGACGCCAACATGAATAATTAGCATAACCGCTTGTTGATCTGCAGTTCGCCAAATAGCTACATGAATTCCGAGATATTAAAACTGTATGCTTACTGTAGTCATATGGTATATCATACCGTACCGAAGTCTATTAACGTCAGTCCATTGTAAGACGCAATATAGTGTAAATTGTGCTTACCGAAGATATCCTTTCCTATTTGGCATTTAAATCACTTAAGAAAATCTTAATGTCCTGCTTAGACCATTTCAGGGAACTTGCGAATAAACGTAAATAACGTCATCCTCTCCCTACATAGGAAGTTTTACTTAGTATTACTTATATGATGAACTTTAAAGCTGCAGTAATGGTTTGGCTAAGGCAACGAATAAATATTTCTAAGTAATCGATCTACTATATGTATGGTATGTATATATGTATATATATGCTTCTTATTTTTTCAGTATTGTTTGAGTAGACATAAATTATAAAAATGTTGGAGTGTTGTACCTTAATTTTATTTTGCCATTTATTGCGACTTATATAATACAATACATTAAGTTGTACCTTGTTTACCACCCAAGTTCAAAATTAGCTCAACGTCGTTACGAACAAATTCATTCATTAAATTCACACTCACGAAGAAATCGCTTTTTTTCGTCTAAGAAAAAGGACATGACGCTCAACCATTACTGTTCGTGGCTTCGCTTTAAAATTCCTTCACCCCCAATTCCCCAATTTTTCGTTTCGTTATTTCGCTATCACCATTTGTGATGTACAAGATCCAAGCAATGAATATTCTCCCCACACATCCAGCCCCAAACCCCGGAATACCAACCTCCGACCAACCTCCCCCCAACAGGCACATACATATATCTGAAACATAATTCTCCGCAGCGTTTCATTTTACGCTGTTAAAATGCTAACACTGGAATTTAATGCTACATAAATCATCGTGACTCCTACAGGCTGCCGGGTGAGCTTGGTGCTTCAGTGTTATGCTGTGTTACCGGAGCTGTTGCTCTTTTGCTTGCTTGGATGTGGGAGGAAACATCCATATCCTTATTCGTTCAATTACTTCTTGGGTTAAATTTTTATGTAAGGACATTTTGTGGAATGGATTTTGTTTGTTCGCGAGTGGATGAAATAACTATTTTTTAGAGCATCGTATTATCTATCTTCTGAAAGCAAATACGTAGAGTACATTATTTCTTATAAACAAGCAAGTACAGCTCATGAAGGATTACTAATTAAATTCTTGTGCTCGTAACACTTTGATTTTGATTTTAATGCTTGAACCTTGCGCTAGAGTCTGCTCGTACTCTGCTGTTTTCTGCCACAAAATCGTTGTTCCTTTTGATTTTTACAATCCCATAATAAAAAATATTTTTTCAAAAAGTGCTGCGATAAGCTCTTTTCTTTTGTGCTACGGCTATAAATCATATTCATCACGATTTTCAATGTGTAATCTAATCTACCAGCAAAGGCACCTTGCGGGCTTTATGATTCCAAAATCAAAATGCATTTCGAACCGCAACCGAATCGATTTGTGTTTTGGGTGTCTATGCACATTGACTGTGGGTTGTGACAGAGAGATTGTATCTATATGTACCCATGTATGTTATCTAAGTACGAATATGTAGATATGTAAATATAAATGACAAAATGCAATCACCACATGATGAGGTCTGTTGCACACACATTACTCAATCCCGGCTTGCGTATACATGCATAAGTAAGGGAACGAAATAGATATTCGAAGGGAAACAGATTTTCACAAGTAACATAACAGATTCATATGCAAAGGAATATCATCTTCCTACAGTTTGTCTTTTTTTCGTCAATATGCTACGAGCAAAATTTTAGATACATTCCTCCCATGTTTAACGTAAAGCTGGAACTTATTACAGGTGTACTGCAAAAAGATAGTACAGTATTAAGGATTTGAACGTTAACACATTGAGAGTGCTGCTTATATATTGGAAAAGTATTTTCTGTAAAGGACTTAATTTCAATTTGCGTTATTTACTCAGGTTACACTACTGTTTTTGGGAGAATAATAGGCCCTTTAAGCTATCCTTCAGTTACAAATATGCACTGGATGTTTGTTCTAGTCTCATTCGTTCTTGTTTTCTTTCTACTTAATATTTCCCGAGTCATCTTGATGCTGCAACACGCATATTGCAATAGAACCGATCTACAGATCCTATTCGTGGGTATAACATATTTTACATACAATATTAATATATTTTTACGAATACTAAATTTTGATTGAGTTCGGTGGTATTTCAGCGTTCTGGCTTTTCCACAGTTGCTTGCCTGCAGATGTCAATAAGGCAGCTCTTTGCGGTGCTGCTAAAGAGAAGCGCAAATTATGACTTACCATAGCCATGGCACTCGGTATTTAAAACAGATGGAATTCGATTACATTTTACAATTTTTTATTGTATCCTAATGTATTCTTCACTGCTTTTGCCTAAGAGATTGTCGAAATATTGTTTGGTAGTGTGGCATTTTCCTCTTTTCATAAGACATGTGGGAGTTTTTCGTTACCTTCTTACTTGGCCTATTGTATATTGTACTTCTTAGTTTTTAGTTATGATCACCTTTCTATGATCCACCTACTTAACTAATTAAAAATATTTTGTTATTAGTGTTCAGATAATTCAAAGTATTCTATATTGGAATGGTTTCCAAATTTAAAAAAAAACATTTTTTTTTTTTATAAAAGCTGTACGTACTGAAATACTGGGACACTTTTGGCCCTAAGGAGTGTTTCTTATTATATTATAAAAAAAACAGTATTCGGTCCGCCTTTTAAGTGTACGCATGAGTTTGCCTACCTTTAAAACTTCAAACTGATCCACATTCTAATGTCATGGAGAGAAGTCAATGTAGTTTTCATTCCCAAAGCCGAAAAATGTTCTTGTCCCACAGGACCTCAGACCTATAAGTTTATCATCTTTCCTTCTGAGAACTCTAGAACGACTGATTGATATCCATAAATAAAATTGATCCAAGACTTCTGTCAACGGCTCAACATGCCTACTATAAAAGAAAGTCGATGAAAACGGCTCTGTATTCACCGACTAGCCACATCGAACGATCATTACAATATAGACGGTACACAATGGTTGCTTTCCTGGACATATAGGGTGCCTTTAACAACGTCAACACATCCGCAATCACGACTGCGCTGTCAACTCTGCAGGTAGACGACTCACTTGGGGAGTTGATCAGTCTTATGCTGAAAAGCAGGATAATCAACTGGGTGAGACTTCTTCTAAAATATGTCAGCAGAGGTACGCCGCAAGGCGGTGTCCTCTCTCCCCTTCTCTGGAACTTAGTAGTTAATGAACTGCTGATATACCTGGTAACAGGGTGATTGCCTATGCGGATGACGTTGCTATAACCATCTCAGGTAAGCATCTTGATACCATTAAAGGACTCCCACAAGTAAATCTCAAGAGATTAACCCGTTGCGTTGGGCGGATCGCTGTGGATTGGGAATAAACCCCCATAAAACTGATCTTGTCCTCTTTTACATGAAATACAAAATTCCAATTACAGACCCTCCTTCAATAAATTTCCGATGCAGCAAAATATATGGGTCTCATTTTTGATAAGAAAATAAACTGGAAACCTAACATTCAAGAAAGAATCAATAAAGCTACAATAGCTTTATTCTCTTGCAAAAAAGCCATAGGAAATATATGGGGCCTTCAACCTCGCATAACCTACTGGCTACACATCTCGATCATAAGACCGATACTTACTTACGGGGTGGTCGTCTGGTGGATGGCCTTATAAAATGCAGACAACTGCATTAAGCTAAGCAGAGGCCAAAGAACAGCATGTATATGCATAAGCAGATCTTGCGGTCTACCCCCTCTGCGGCATTAGACATTCTGTTTCATTTGACCCTCGATATTTTCAACAAGCAAGTAGCTACGACTGCAGCTTTACCCTTAAAGCGACTAAACAGTGGACAAATCATTGGACATTTGGTCACGCCAACATTCTTAATACATTAGGAATCCTCACAGAGAACACCGATTACACCATACCTGAACTTTGGTTTAATACAAATTTCCATGTAAGCTTCCCATCTAGATCCTTCTGGGACGAAGATGCTTTCATGGAGGACAAGTCAATTCATCTCTACATAGATGGATCTAAAACCGATAGCGGAGTTGGTGACGTTGTTTTCTAAGATAAGCTAAATCTAAGCCTCTCTTTCCGTCTTCGAAACCACTGTAGGGTGTTCTAGGTGGAAATTTTGGCGATTAAAGAAGGTCTGTCCTGGCTGAAAAAAAAACTTTATATCTTCAAAGGATATTCGCATCTTTTCGGATTATCAAGCCGCTATCAAGTCCCTGGACTCAGTCTCATTAAATGCTAAAACCGCCCTTGAATGACAATCATCTCTTATGGAGATGCCAGAGCAGTTAAACCTTCACCTTTGCTGGGTGTCGGGCCACAGAGACAGGGAACTGTAGGGCCGATGAACTCCTCAAAATTGGAACCAGTCTACCTATTCTACCGAAAAAGGATAGCATATGTATACCAATCGCTACGTGCAAATTAATGTTAAAGCTGGATGCCAATAAAAGAACAGACCAGGACTGTTGGACCAACACATCTAGCGACCAAACAGATCTGGCCAAAGCTGGATCTTAATTGCTCAAGTGTCTGATCCTTCTAAATATAGAACATCTTAGCGCCAGCATAGGTGTCATCACTGGACACTGCCTCATAGGCAAGCATGCAAGAAGGATTGGCGCTTTTACAAACGATTTCTGTGGAAGCTGCATGGACGAGGAGGAAGAGGAGACAATCCTCCACCTACTCTGTACATGTCCAGCTCTCTCCCAGAGAAGAAAACTTCACTTAGGAGCTTTCTTCTACAATGATCTAAACGATCTAAAGAATATAGTCGTAAACAGTGTCCTATGCTTCATCGTAAGCTCAAACTGGTTCCATTAGTAAGAGGATCATAGATCCACGTGGCATCACAATGGACCAATACGCCTAAGAGGGTTGGTGTTTCCAAAAGCCACTCTTAACTACCTACGTACCTACAACTTCGAAGCATAGTTTCTGCTTCAATAGTAAATAAAGAAATAAATAAAATTAACAGCATGTGCTAGGTTTTACTCTCGTTCACTGTCATATTAACCCATAAGACACATTCTAAGCCAGCCTTGAGTCCAGATATAAACATACCTACTTTTGCTCGGCACTCTGTTTTCAGTTGTTAAAATCAATCGTCCTGGCATCCGCGATCAGAGGTTTGGTCTGCCTCCAAACCTAGCGTCTAGACTAAAAAATTTTCTTAGCTAGAGCATTTGCTTGATGTGACCGAAACAGTATAGTCAGCGTATTTGATTTTTTGTCCTCATTCACATTTTGATACATCTTATATAGCTCTCATGTATCCTCCTGACATACGGAACTACTCGTAAATATGCAATTAAGAATTTTTCTCTCGAAGATATTCAATATCTACTCTGCTTTTCTGCTTATCGTCCAGGACTCATAATGGTGGGGTCGGTGCTCTATAGAGCATGCATTACGTATTCCTAGTTAAGAGCTTTGAACGCATTTGTTTTACCACACCAAAGCAGTGCCAGCACGTTTCGCTTGTTCTTCAATTGTCGTTAAAGCCCATATTGGGAATTCGTAGGTTATTTCCATTGTTTATCTCAATGTACAGATTTGGTGTACCTCCGATCTGCTAGCGGGGTACCACACGGGTACTTACCAAGTACTGTGTTGCAGAAAAGTTTGTGTCATTAAGATGTTACGTTGAATAGCATCTTATACGCGATACTTAACACGGATGCTTAACAGGGATACGCCTCGTTATTTGCTGTAAGAAAAAAAGGACAGGAAAAACCGAAGATTAGAAATCTGTAATAACTTAAAACATTTTTTAGTCATAAAATAATAAACCAAAAAACAATTTAAATATCTTATTTCTAGGCAAACTTTAAAGACTTTTAACTGCGAGAGTGTATCAAATATAAACTGGACACGCTTTAAAAAACTTCTAACTTTATTAAACCAAGCGAGTATATATTATTTTTCTACATAGTCTTCCGTCATTGTAATAAATTTTCCCGTTGGATTGGGAGCTCTTTTATTCCATCATCGCAAACCACTGCAGATGTTTCTTTTTTTTTTAATTAGCGCGCACTCAAGGAGTTATGGTACCCTTACAATGTTTGCACACATCGCGGGCGAAGATAGCTAGAGACGAAAGCAAGAGAGGAACCGATGTTTTGAATGTTTGAAGGTTATAATGGTTAGTAAATAAAGATCTCGGCAGGGCATTCCATCAGCGAGATGTACGGCTTACGCAAGAATTACGTATACAATGTACGTCCGAAAGTGCGCTTGAGGGTAAACTGATGAGCATTCATAGCGAGACGGGTGTTACGGTGCTAGCAATTTCAATGGAGCACTGGTGGTAAAAATAGCGTAGGGCAAGGTGGGACAGGAGATATTCGTCGTCGTCGTCTTATCGCACGGTTTTGAATCCTACCCAACAGGTGCGGAGGGGTTTTAGGAGCATCTGGCCAGATATGGGCACTGGACTCCAATTTTGGGCGGATGAATGCCTTATATATTGAGGCCAATTCAGAGGAAGAGAAGTATTTCTTATATCGTTTAAGGAAACCTAGACATTTCGCATATTTGGTGATATCAAATACTTGGTCATTTTCGATCTCAACGATGCTATTCATGAATAATGGATGAGTGCTTGGATTTCGTTTTAACGACAGCAGAAGCATGCTGTTTTTATCGAGATTGAGTACTGTCGTCAGCAAAGGAATATATTGGATTAGAAGTAGCAGACAAGAGATCATTAATGAAAATTAAAAAGAGTGTCGGAGGCAGAACGGAACCCTGGAGCACACCAGTATTTATTTTGTGGATATCAGACTTGAAATCACCCAAGACGACTTGAATTGAATGTGCTGAAGATAGTTTCTAATCCATTGAAGGAGCAATTCATCGATCCCAAATGCACGTATTTTCGACAAAAGAGCCTGATGTCGAACTCTGTCGAAGTCCTTGAAAATATCAAGTGCAACTATCTTGCTTTCGTCAGATTGATGTACAACACATGGCATCATATCACCAATGGACCTGTTGCCACAAAATCCGTACTGCCGGTCGTTGAGAAATTTTCGTGTTTTGAGATGTTGCATGAGCTGATGATTTATCAGAGTCTCCATGACGGAGGTTATGTAGGAGGTTTTCCAAGCCTGAGAAAATTCTCCTTGTAAAATGGATAGACGAAAAATATGGAATGGCAAGGGAAAAAGAGGGGGAATATTTTTCAAGAAATGTGGCAGGGAGACCATCTGGGCCGAGTGTGAATTCGTCATTGAGTTAGTGTAACTTATATTCGATAAAAGACGGTTCCAAGGTGTGTGAGAGAAGTGGGCCTTTGGAGAAGTTCAGTAGGTAATTAAAATAGGATGGATCTGGTACAAAAGAGTGTTAGTGAAGGATTGCTTAGAAAAAGTTGGTAATGGTGAGTGTATCCGTTGATGGCTTGTTGTTGAAAAAGAGGGAAGGAAGTTAACCATAAGAGTTTCTTTTGCATTTAACAATTTGGAAAAAGGGCTTATGGTCGTCTATAAGGTTGACTTGCGCGTTATTAAGATATCGCTGGTAAAGATCAATGAAATGAGGATAAGTACCGAGACAGTTAGAATAGTCGGAAGAGGATCTGATACGAAGGAAAACAGTCCATAACTTGTTTCTCTTATTTCGTAAGGAACGAAGCTTGCAATTATACCAAGGAGAACTAGTGGATGATGTTTTAAGGTGGGAAATCGGAATGTAAAGGGAAAAGTATTAAATATTTCGCTATAAAAATTGGAGAGGGCAACATTTATACTTAGATTGTGAAAGTTAAAGGTCACTGATTTTGTGAAAGTTTGCTTTATGCAAGTATCATGATGATAGAGTTATGGGGGGAGTTGACTCGACAGAAGAGTTATGAAAAAACGAGAGACGAAGAGGAAGTTTTCAATTACTGGAAGAGATAGAGGACAACGTGAGACTGAAGTGTTAATGGAATCTGTTGTGAAAGTAAGGTGTAATAAGGAAAGATGTTTTAGCTCAGTGGTTATTTCGCTTCTTGGGTGGCATGCAGCATTTAATGGGGAGACTAAATTGATAGTGGAAGCTGGCTTCTTATTATTTTCTAATTAGCTACTCAGCTTACTTAATTTTAGTTGTCTGAAAAAATGAATGTCTTTCGGACGCGGTTGGGATTCGAACACTGAACCTTCCGATGTGAAAGCCAGTTCACTACAACTTGTGCCATGGCCACCCAGACTGGAGTCCACTGTAGCTGAAGAAGATTAAAGTCGCCGAAAATCAGGATGTCGTCAATAGAGCCAGACAGGTCAATTAAATAGTCGATCGCATCAATAGCAAGTTGGGAGTTGGATCTTGAAGGGGAGTATTATTTTTATTACGGCTAAGTCGACCTTACAGAAAGAAGAAATAGTAATGGGAGAAGAGTTAAGGCTTTTGTGGACAGCCAGTAGGACGCCTCGACACGAGGAATCATTTGGGCGGATAGGATCGTCGTCGCTAAAAACAGTAAAAGTAGGGGGAATAATTCGCGGTTCGGGAATCAGATTGCTTTCAGCCAGGGCATAAATATCAAAGAGAAGAGCATGCGATTGGCGTAGGCCAGCGTTGGTTTTAGAGCGAAGACGTCTAACATTCTGATAGTAAGAAGTAAGAGGGATGTTGTTTGATGGAAGTGTGAGGCGGGATGTTTTAAGTGCTGGCAAGGGTGATAAGTTATGGATGGAAGAATTAATCATGGTCGACTCGGCTCCGCTGTAAGTGTGAGACTCACTTAGAGTTAAAGTAGTGGCCGAATGCAGCAACTTCGCCCACCGCTTTCTGAGGCTACATACTAAGAATCTCGTGGGACCTGACATAAATTTTCCTGAGACTGATAGGGTCGGTAGGGAGGCCTTCCTGCTGGATGGAAACCATGATGCTGGTTTTGGTCTTCCCTTCGTAACAGGCTGAGTCCGATTTGTCGTGTAGATAGGCAAACAAGAGACGAATATTTTCATATATCTTTCTTTCTGTAAACCTATAGAGTGCATAACGACTTTCTGTAGTGTACTTGGTTTGTGTGTTACGAGTAGTTTAACTATGGATGAAAAGGGGATCATGAACAGGAGCAGTGGAGGAGGAGGATGGAGATAAATTGTTAGATATGGAGTTAGCTAAGGGACGAGATATGCGGTTTAAGGTATGGAAGTTAATAATATTAGGGTACTTAGCATCAGTTTTAAGATCGAAATTAGGAAATGAGTTGCTAGCAATAATTGGTGAGAAGGGATAATGTGGGTGTTTGGGATTAAGTTGAAAGATCCGGAAATTAGGGGATTAGAAGGTTGGTGCATAGGAGGTTTGTCTCGGGTAAGTGATGAGAGAGGACAAAAATTTGGAAGATGTTTGTTTTAAACCTCCAGTTAGGATCGGGATTAGAGTTTCGCTTTTTGTTAACATGTTCCTTTGTTTGTTACTTTGGGAAGGGAGTTCGAAGGGGTCGTTTATTAAGCTTATTATTAAAACTATGTATATTTTTAGAGCTGCAATTATGGTCGAGATGTGGATTTTCTCGTTCCTTAGATCATTTGGTGATACTTATCTGCCTAGGTTTAGTGGCCTTACCAGGGGAAGTCGGAATCAACCACGATTATTTATATGGGTTGTTGATTTTAAAGCTGTTGGGGCTATTGTAATCAGCAGGGGAAATCATCTGGTACTCACTAATGGTGATAGCATAATTTCGGTGAAAGAAGTTAAACACCCAAGAAGCATCAATGTGTTGCGGAGCACCTTCAACGTAGAATGCCGTATGATTTCCCTTACTCAGCTTTTAAAGTCTACTTTTGCATTCGGAGAGGGTCAATGAAGTTCCGAATTGTTTCAGCAGTTTGCGTGGAGCGGAGGCGGGTGGGATATTAGGTAGTGAAGGCAGAGCGATTTCGGTTTCCGTTGTTAGGGCGGCGGGAGGAGTAGTTGAAAATGATGGCATGTGAGACTCAGTCTCTACTAATTCATTATGAATTGAGACATTGTACGGGGAATGAACTTGGATTTGAATTTTGTCGTGTATTCCATCGATTTTGTGGGAAGCCAATCTCACTTCTTTACCGATTTCGGCAACGGTCAATCGAGTCGCTATGAGTTCCTCGCTGACGTTAGTCATTTTTAGGGCCAGGTCATCGAGTGTAGGATCTGATAATCTGATGGATGCCGGGTGAGATGTATTGTTTTGGAGGATGATTGAAAAAGCAAGTCGAGATCTGTACGGAGAAGATTGATAGAATCGTTTATGTGAGTAAGCACGTTGGGTTTAAGGAGGATGGCGAAGTTTGTTTGAAGGTATTTTTTAATCCATCGAAATGATATTTGATCATTTCACTCTCGTTGTCGTGATTAGCTTGCTTTTTGGACATATCTTGGATCGCTGTCAGTTGCTTTTCGATCATTCTTCCTGTGGATTGTAAGCTTCCATAATACTGTACAGTTCATGCAGTTTACTGAGTCTTCAATCTTTTCTATTCTGTCAAAAATTTAAGAGATTGCAATACTCCTTGAGGTATGTAGGTAATGGATGCATGGCGCATGGAAAGATTTTCCGCAGAGACCATTGCAGGCAACCCATTCGGCGTTGGGGTCAACATTTGAGCACAGAACTATCACAGCACTTTTCCATTGCTTGTTTATTTAAGTTTTTGTTTCTGTTATTTTATTTTTATTTGGGGTCAACTGACAAGTGAACTTGTGAAATCGGCAGACAAAACTAGGTCGACGAACAACGACGGGAAAAATACTGAGTCGGCAGTTTACGGGGCTTTGAAGGGAAGTGGAAAACTAAATAAATTCGGTATGCTGGAGAAAAGTAAGCCCACACAGCTTGATAGTCAGTCAACCAAGACTGGGATCATGCGGAGGCTGGCGTGGTAGAAATATGCTCGAAATTATTTTCAAATCTTAAATGCCATAAGATAGTCTTTCAAATGAATTTAATAAATCGTCGAGTTAGTTTCTCTATATTTTATTTAAGCAAAAACGTCTGAGCCTCGAAAAACAAAAAACACCCTTTATTTTGGTTCAGTGGATATTTCGCTCCATGGGTGGCATGCAACATTTAATGGAGGGACTAAGTTATTAGTGCAAATTTACTTAATGTTTTAGTTGCCTGAAAAAAAGTCTTTCGGTCACGGCTGGTATTGAATCCCGAACCATCCAATTGGGAAGCCAATACACCTACACTTGAGCCCTGGCCAGCTGTGGTCAGCGGTTGAGCTACTCTTTTCGATGCAAAGAAGGTGTTAAGCTCATTGTCCTTTATACGTTTTGCAGGTTCGTCAACCATAGTCAATAATAGTCGTGAATAATAGTCGATTTGGGTGTTCCACTATTGTTTTATATGGAGGTGTAGTTTAACTGGAGAGATTTATTAAATTTTTAAATTTTTGGATTCATAAAAATTTGATAAGAAGTGAAAGTATTCAAAATTCTGGGCCCTAAGCAAAAATTATCAAAGTTGTAAGGTATACATACATATGTACGCATATATTACAATTTTATGACTTCTTGATACGATTTGTACTTATTTAGCGTTATTAATTTGCATTTATAATTAATCAGCTTCGACTTTTAAAATTGTATTTAACTGTCAACCTAAAAAGGTAATATACCTACATACAGACAATGGAACATCGAACCATATCTGTACAAAATATAAAGAAATTTTCTCCTCTTGCCTTATTCACTCAATTGCAACCAATACCTTGGCATGAATATTGTACTCGAATGACATATTCACGATTTCACATGCAGAAAGAATAAGGCCAACTATTACACTGAATTCTTAAGAATATGCACATGAACATCCATACGTATCTATATATACTACTGCATACATACTTTAACTTGCTCACACAATCGCCTACGCACACTTTCCAATGGAGCTCAATATGTCATTAATATCTTAAAAGGCACACGTACGCCTCTTTGGAGTCCTCAAGTTCCCTATCCGCACATACTCGTACTTCTCTCAACTTATCGTAATACTCCCTCTCATACTTTATATCTCTTGAACCCCACTCAATAATGGATGCTCATCTTTTACTACGAATATGTACTCACTACAATATAATGCAATTTTCCTATACGGTTTCTCAATAGATAGCACGTTTGCGCCCCTACATACTCATACGTATAAGTAGATATGTTTAGATAGGTACGAGTATATCCTTATCCTCCTTTCGGATGACGTTCTGCCCTTGCCACATATTTGCCTTAGTCTAGGCCGGGAGTAGTTTTAGTGTGGTTAGCATCCTTATGGGATTTAATGAGATAGAAAATAATTGCAAATGACATATGCATACATTTTGAATCATCAGTCACTAGGATGATATTTATGTATTTTGTATGCGTACACTCAATGTGTCACTATTTTGCCGGATCGATTTGATTCTACTGTAAATATGTCGAATGAGGATATGCATATTTGCACATACATACATTCGTACATATTTATGAATGTATATGGAAAAACACAAAAATGAATTTTAAGAGAATCTAAAGCGATTTATTGTAATAATGTATTGCATTATAATACATACGGTCCATAACTTTCATTGTACAATAAGTGTCTGTTCACATTGGCGATGTGATGAAAATCCTCCCGATGAAAGGCGTGTTCACATTTTCATGAGGTTGAAAGGCTTTTTGACAAGTGGAACACTTGAATCGAAGCATTTTTCATTTTTACATTTTAGCAGTTAGCCTGAAACATACCTTTTTTCCTATTCTTCACACTTCCTTTCTAATCAATGATCAAAACTAAAATGAAAAAATGTGCCAGAAATGGAACAATATGGAAATAAACGATGTGCTTCTGCCGAAAACCCACTTTAGAAATGGATTTTCGGTGGAAGTAACCCTTCTTCTTACCACTTCAATAAAAAGCGTTCCCCCTCTTTCGGACAATCTTCTTGCCCGCGCCAATGTGAACAGGCACTAATACTCATATCTATAACATGATGCACCTGATAGTGAGTAAGTTCACAGACTAATATACGGGAGGGCCTGGGTGGATACAATGACAAGGCGTGAAAATCATACGTATGGGAAACATTAGGCCTTTGTCCACTTGAACTGTCGCGCCAGCAATTTACATAACATGTTTCGTTGTCTATGATACAAAAAACAGTGATGTGAACGTAAACAAAAATAAAGTGTCGCATTTTACCACTTATCGGTAGAACAATTGTATAACGAAAGGTAGTACTCTCTTAATTTGTCAATAAGAAGTCTGTGAAGAAGAATTCCGATATCATTTTACACGATCGTATTGTGATCTGTGATATAGACATATCTCATTGAATTTAGCTTACCAATTGAGCTCAGAGTAGTGTTAGCTGATAAAGCAACACTATTGATTTGTTCTGAAGCCATCCGTAAAAAATTGCCAAAGCGGCATTCTAACAAAAGACATCAGAATTGCTTTGTGTTGGCGTCATAAAAATTCTTTTATGCCAAGTACACATTAAATTCTGCCACTAGATTTTGAATCAATCCACGCTAACTATCAAGTTAATGATTGATTACTATTATTTTCTGAAATATTTAAATTATTATGAATCATATTATTAGCTGTAAGTAAGAAAATAAATAAATAGGATTATTCATGGTTCATCGTTCCTCATTCAAAAGATATAAAAACACACATAACCTATGAAGCTATTCAACTAATTTTTTTCTGAAATAAGGAGTTCTGTCTTATACGTTAGAAACCCTTGGTCATCTATACAAATTGTTGATCTAAAATACTATATTCACTACTTTCCTGGTATATAGGACAGTCCGTGTCCTGCAATGGAAATCCTGCCAGCAGTTTTGCTTTTCCACAGTAGAGATGGACAAGTAGGTATATAGGTACCTGAAGACTTAAACTTATCAAAGGACGCAGTATTACATCTAATGGCCTCATGTGTTCCACTCCGCTTTCCGTCTTGCGATGGTTAGGTATCCTGTTGCATCCGCGAATCTGAGAAGAGATGTTAATTAAACAGAAGGGAGATCTCAGAGGTCCTAAAATTCTTTGTATCAAATTACTGACTCCGCGATAGTAACATAGAAAATGGAAGAAGGTATACTCTAGTAAGTACACGTCCCCATAGCCTCTGTACAGGTCACCACCGACAAGGCTCAGCTTTATTAAATTTGTCTTCACAAGATTGTCGCCTATGACTTATCCAGATAATTCAGGTTGGCCTTTAAAGAGAATCTTTCTTGCTGAATTATGACCATAATTGTCTTGAAGTCTCATAGGTCAGAAGATTTTTCCACAGTTCATTGTTCTTGATTTGTATCTTTTGCTCCACTTGTATTCTTGGAAGGCAGAATAGAGGTTTGATGCTTTGATCCCCCTCAAACGAGGATCCTTTTTAAGCTAACTCCTGTGCTTGTTCATTGCCTGACACTCCTTTGTCAGCAGAGCTTAAGAGCCTTAAACTTTACACGACAGCGCTTCAAAAGCTTTGATTTAATCTCGACTGCATTGATGTCCTTAATGGCAACCTATCAATGGTTCAATGGTTCAAAGTCTGGCCGCTTCTTCTACAGTCAATAGCTCAGCCTAGAAGACACTGCTGAAGTCGAGGTGAACGTACTATGAAAATTATTTGTTACTAACAATTCAAAAACTCCACTTAAAAATATCAAAGCATGCATGTAACTAAAATCAATTTTAAAATGTACCATTTAAAGTTTAACATAGTATGATAATATGATTTAAAAATATTATCAAAATGGAAAAACGATAAATATCAATTTCAACGTACGTGTGAGCATGTGTAAAACATGTATGCTTACATACATTTTTATCAATATTTTTTTTTTGAAAAAGTTTTCTAAGAAAACCTGTTTACGCTTTTACACCAGCTAACTGTTAATCACATTCATCTCGTTTAATCTCAAGCAAACTTTCTCGCAATCGTCATTCGCTCGTTAGTCGCTTTGCTGACCACTTTTTCATATTTAATCTCTCTGTGGTTAGCAAATGAACATCATAATACATTTTGGATTAACTAAGATAATTAGAACCGCTCTTTGGCATTTTCGATTATATCTACTGTAGAAGTTGCTGCCTACGAGTCAAGCAGAAATTATACATACAATTACGAGCATTGTTGCTCTCTACTCCCTGTGCAATCTATTTACTCGTAATTACAAAGCACAGCTCAACAAGATTAAAATTGAATATTTGACAGCAAAACCTATTGATTAATATGTCAATCAACAGTAAGATAGCTTCTATTGAGCCCCCTATATTAGCAAGGAAATCAAGGATCTTAATTTTGTAATTACCATTACCAATTACACATAACATATACCTAATTATATACAAAATAAAATAATAAGAACTCTTTCTTTTGATTACTTTTATTTCATATCTGGGTAAACAATTCAATGTAGGGAAAGATCGACAAGAATTACGCCCACCCCACTGCTTGTGGTCCAATAAAGCTGGTCTGCTGGAGTAAACAAGCTTACTTTCGAACTAGAGAATTTTAGCTGCCGTTCTGTGTGACTGTCGAAAACCCTTTCTTCAGCAACTTGATGAATCCTCATTAGTGAAACAAAAGACCACCATTGACCAGCTATTCAAGTGGCCAAGGAAACCTAATACCAGTATATTCAGGTTCACAAATTCACTGAATGTTTATATATAGCATTTGTATATATACATATTTATATATACCATTTCTAGTTCTGTCACGTCACTTAGATCTTTAGTTTCACCAAGTATTTGGACAACGTGACTTTGCTATATCATAGTCAGGTTATCGGTATGCAAAAAGGAGTATACGATGTTGAACACAGAAGTAGCAGTACGCCGCAGTACTTCAATACACATAAGCGAGATTTTACCGCTCGACATAATAATCTGTAGTACGCATTTGGCTCTCAGCAATGAAGGTTTATAAAAAAAACCTCGTACTACGTGTAAAAATTATATTATGAAAAAGAAACGACGTTATTGGATACATCCTTTTACCGATCGTCGACTCATAAAAGCAATATTTTATACATCTTTCAATAGTTTAAGAGAAACTCCTTAAAAATTTGTAAGGAGTCAGTTGGCCACGGAGGCATCCATGATACAGGAGTAGTTGGCAGTGGCACGCTCGCGATTGCTCGGTTCTAGCTCGTCGGATTGGGTTGGTTCTTGCCACTACCCCGTACATAGCAACTCAACTTACCTTTTTGTTTCGTGCCGAATTATAAAAAAAAGAAAACAAGGATAGCCTGGAGAAAGCTACGTTATTAGGAGGAGAGAAAGATGATAGAAAACAAAGAAGCAAAGAAACAGCAGGATCACATCTGTGTGCCATCACCACTGTGCAAGACTGGGACTAGCGCGATGTAGCTAACTAAACCTACACTAACCTAATTAACTACCGAACTTAATTAACGATTTATAACTAAACCTAAAACTAACTTAACTCTACGTACCCTACACCGAATAATATGTCCCAGGGTCACACAGCGATGACAGCTCGTCACGACCTGAAATAGCGCACTGTAAGCGCACTGTTATAGAGACGTTATGTGTTTATTTCCTACGCTCTCCTCGACTTTATCAAATCGCTACTTTCCTCGCGGTTTAGTTTGTGTTAAGTGTGGGCGCCTCATAGTGTATGTAAAATGTATACTGAACATTTGCGAGAATGGGAGAAAGGCGCATGTAATTCCTTGAAATTTGGCGAGAACAAAAAAATCTTTATAACTACTGTTACTTCTGTATGACAAGTATAGTGGGCATCAACAAAAAGAATCGCCACAAATGGATATATCCTAATATTTCTTCAGCAATAAGACCAATTCCTCATTCAGAGGACGTTCCAATACCAGTTTTTCATCGGCTACCACAATGTCAGGAGGAAGAAATTGAAAGATCTAGTGCTTCTCAAGTAAGCGATGACTTTAAATGCTCTGTAGAAACATCGAAACCTAAAACATTTTCACAAAACGAGCTTATTGATCTCATCAGAGACTGAGATCTTTGAAAGAAACGTGCTGAGCTGCTAGCATCAAGGTTAAAAGAAAAAAATTGCCTAGCCTCTGATGTGCGAATTACTTTCTATCGCACGAGAGAACAAAACTTATTGCAATTTTTTTCTTCAGGTGAAAATTTTGTATATTGCAGTGATGTGAGAGACTTACTGACTTTCATAGGCTTGGAGACCTATCAGGCAAGTGACTGGCGTTTCTTTATTGACAGCAGCAAAAGAAGTGTCAAGGCTGTCCTTTTACACAACGGCAATAAACACGCTCCTATTCCAATTGCTCGCTCTACTTGTATAAAAGAAGAATATGAAGTATTTTCAGTTCTATTGTATAAAATAAAACATGTCGAACATAAATGGGTGATCTGTGTCGATTTGAAGATGGTTAATTTTTTGTTAGGTAAACAAAGTGACTATACAAAATATGTATGTTTTATTTGTCTCTGGGACGGTAGAGCAAAATCAAGACGCTGGATACAAAAAAAATGGATGTGAGAGATGCTATGGTCGTTGGTGAAAACAATGTGATAAATTTAGTTCCCCGAGAAAGAATCATTCTTCCGCCCTTGCACATAAAATTGGGGCTAATGAAGCGATTTGTGAAAGCTCTGGACAAAAATGGACATTGTTTTCAGTATATTTCTCAGAAATTTCCCGCATTAAGTGATGAAAAGCTAAAAGCAGGCATTTTTGATGGACCCCAAATACGTTTATTAATTAAATGCTCTACTAATTTTGAGGCATCTATGACTGAATTAGAACGACTTGCGTGGAAATATTTTGCAGCGGTTGTACGAAATTTTCTCCGAAATTACAAGGCTGATGACTATGAATAGTTAGTTAAAGAAATGTTAAGAAGCATTTCAAAGTACACATAAGTACACATAAAATTACATACCTACAAGTTATATAGATCAATTTCGGCATAACCTAGGGTAACGCTTCCATCAAGATGTAAAAACAATGGAGAACAGGTATCAAGGAAGATTGGACGTTCATATGATGGCAGACTATTCCTGGGGAATTATGCGCGATTGTCCAAGACAACTTCACTCTAGAAAATCCCTTAAAAGACAATTTCTTCACGTATAATATTAAAATAAAGCCGTATTTTTTAAAAATAAATTTTTTTGTCCATCTCATAAATTAAAGCTAATACAAAAAAACAGTTAACATTTTTGAAATCACCTTATTAAATATACTTAAAAACAGGACTTAAATCCTAGGCATCAAGGGCAGTGTTATTGGTCAAAAACATCGACACAATTATTCCACGCTCTTGCGGAATATAGCGCTCCATTTCTTGTCTGTTTGTATAATGCAGCTGTCTAGTTCACAAATGTCAAATATGATTGACATACGACGCCATTTACAAAAATTATACCATCTTCCGATAGGGTGATTTATTTTACGCCACATGCCGTCTTCCAGAGTTAGCAACCTGCCCGGATTATATTTTTATTTTCACTTTTGATATAATTATCCCTGATATTTTTCCACTTCTGTATACATTTTTCGCCTGAAATAGAAATATTAAAGTCATAACTGTGTTGCCTTTCGACCTATTTTACATTAAATTTTTCCAGTTTCATGGGTTCTGAATGTGATCAAATTGATCTGCATTTGACATATCAGATACATAACATTAGGAAAGATTTATTTGTTTAGTTATTTATTTTCAAGGGATCGATTACAAATGAATTTGTAGAGTCCGGGATTTTACGCCGGGGTACTATGCCCATGTGGCGTTTGTCAACAGCACGCGGTGTACCGAGGAAAGATATTAAGAAAAGTTTGCAATCTATTTGGGAATATTTTCGGGAAAAATCTTTTCCAGATTTGATTTCAGAGCGTTGTAAGGAAATTGCAGAAAGTTTTTATAATTATTGCCAGTTTCGCAAATTTGTGCGATTACGAAAACTAAGGATGAGTGGGTCCCTATTTTACAATTACAACATTTTTTTTAAATATAACAGTATTGCTCGCTACTGCAAACGGCAAATATATCTATCTTCATTTACATCGACGTTGGTGCGTTTGGAAAAGAATCGGACAGCACTCATATTCCAAGGGGCGAACCTCTCAAATTTACTTTAAGGCCAAATACACCCTACGCGTTCATTGCTGTTAAGGAGACCTTCCAGCGGTAGAGTTTTGTCAGATAAAAGAAGATATTTAACTACGAGTTTCTCTTGTCAGGAGGTATGTCTAATGTTCATTTGGAATCCTCTGTAATAAATAGAAATACTGTTGGTATTTGCTATTACTGTGCTCTCGATAAATTTGTAAAAGCTGGAGACAGATATGTCAATATAAGGATTCAGTGAAAAACACTTCAAGACCCTTAAGAGCAACAAGTCTATTCAAGCAAGAAATCAGTTAAGACCACTCTAGAGGTCGTAAAAATAGGCTTTTTTGTGATTTTTTTTTCAGGTAAAATATAAATTAAATTGAGTTTACAAAGGTAGAAGTTTATTGTACATATGATTGAGTGTGAAACATAATTTTTATAGAATAATATATTTAAAAATGGCGGCTGTGCAGCGTTTCTCAGATGACCTCGCCTTTTTGGAAGGCCGTACCAACAGCTCCTGTAAATGTTCAATTATGATGAGTCAGTAAATTTTTTTATTGTACATAACAGCAGCTAGAGAAGTACGTATGATTTTTTTGATATATTGATTTGTGGCCGAATGGAGGACTTCCAAAGTCAAACTTACAAAATTCGCAACAAAATCGCCAGAAAATTGTTAATAACAAATTAACTATGCCATATAAAAAAACAAGTCCTAAGTAATTGTTTAGACAATGTATTTTTAAAGACCTAGTTAAAATTTGAAGTGAATTGGTTGAAAATTGTTCAAATTATGGCACCCATAAGCCAATGCAGTTTTGAAATAAGCGTGTTTAAAATGTTAATGAGGCTCGCTGCCTACCTGGCGGCCGTGCACTATATTTTGAAAAACAAGTATTGTACTTCGAGATATTTCACGGCCATAATCTTTTGGGATATAATTTTTGAGGGCTTAAGGGACCGTTAAAGGCAATAAAAAAAATTAATTTTTTGAAAATCCTAGAGTGGCTTAACCCCCTAACAGATTACTTTGGATCTGATTTTGTTAGTGTCCCATTGCAAAAAAAACATATTTAATAACTATTTAAATACTTATATTTATGTTTTATGTTATAAATGCAAACTTTGATTGAAAATTAGATATAAGTACTTACATATTTCTTTTTTATCTTTGTCGTCTTTGTCTTAGAAGCTTTCAGAAAACACCCGACAAAAATTTATTCACGCCAGTCTTTTCTTTTGCCGATCATGGCAATTTTAAGCAGTAAGATCTCATATGTCTAGATAGTTTTTGATTTCGGCTATAAAAAGATCTATATCCAATCCAAAACAATTTTTGGCAAACAATTCAGTGTTTAAAAGCGCGCACGTGTCACTCGTCACAAAAAAAATGTCATCAGTCGTTCACAGACCACGGTAGTATACAGACCTGTTTCGGCTTTTCTTCAGCGAATTCTGTAAATTATTATATAATTAACACACAAATTTTCAAAAGCACGGCTGGCGTAGTGCAATAGTGCGCGGACGCGAAATTTTAATATTTCAAATTGTGCGGGTTCATTCCCTGCCCGTGGACGGCATTTATAGCATAACGCCCCTCTCTTTGCCTCTCTAACGAAATGCTGCTAAGTAGGGAATTGGCGAGGGGGGGGGGGGGGGGGTTTACGTCTGCGGCAGTAATAGCAGCGTAAAAACAAAGACGTCACGAGACGGAAGACGAATACGTCTCTGATAGCGTGACTCATGACAAAGCGAATAATAACAGCTTTGCATCGTTGGCAACTTCTGAGTCGGAAGACGAAGATGAAGAACTGAATGCCATTAATAGCAGCATCCAGCAACTTCAAAAAAAGGTGCTTGCTATTAAAGCTAAGCAAACCGCCCGAAGGCAAAGGGAGCAGGGAGCTAAGGCAAGCACCCAACAGCAACAGCGACTGCAGGAGAAAAGGGCGCAGAAACAGCAGCAAATACAAACAAAACAAGTGCAAAAGCAGCAAAAAACCCAGCAGCTAAAGCAACAACCGCAGCAGCAAAAACGTTACCAAAAACAGCAACAGCAACAACAACAACAATAGCAGCAGCAGAAGAAGAAGAAGGAGAAGGTGCCTCCTATCAACACCTATAAATTAGAGGTAAATGCAACCAAAGACCTTGTAAGCTGGTCATTGGCAATAATTTTAACATAAAGAGTATGTTGAGTCCACTGTACTACAGTGGAGGGCTACGCGAAAGTGAAAGAGCTCCTAAAGGAAACGACGACGGAGCATTACTCATTCACACCAAAGTGTGAAAAGCGGCAATCAATGCTGCTGAAGGGGTTGGAACCATCTTCTGATCCTGAGGAGATCCTTGCGGTGAATGTTAATTCACTGATTAGGATCGAACGAAGAGCCGCGATGTTTAAATTGCTACAAGACCAAACTCCGGATGTGCTTTTCGCTAGCGAAACCAAGCTAACCGATAAGCACAAACTGGAGTACAATAATTATATTGTTAGAAGAAGAAATCGGCCCAGATCCAAACGTGGAAGCGGTGTCGCGATCTTCATTAAAGAAGGTATAAAATTTCACAGAGTGTACAAGGGAGTGTTGCGCAGGTTCCGGGTGTTGGAGGCAGTCGTCGTTTACATCCCGCTCCGCAGTGGAAAGCGGCTGTACTTGGCCTCTGTTTATGCACCCGATACTTCACAATCCACCCTATTCATTACAGAGCTCTACACGCTTTTTCGACTTCTGAGGCTGGAATCGGGGGAGAATTATTTTATAATCGGCGGGGATTTCAACGCTAGACACAGAGATTGGGGAAATAATTTGCCAAATACTAGAGGGAACCTACTACTCGATTGGTGGGGTCAGCACGATGTCATGTACAGACTCGGTCTTAAAGCGACGGATAACCCGTCGTTTCCCAGAGGCGGGTCTTATTTGGATCTACTGCTGTACGACGAACGTATACGACTGACAGGTACGAATTTACAAACGCTAAACTGTCTGCGCACATTCATGTATGACAGCGACCATTGCGGTTTTAGCACCGAAATTACAGTTCCCAACGAAATTGCGGAATTGGAGGAGTTTGTCCAAAGATATTCTTACAACTACAGTAAGACTCGATGGACGCGCTTCTCCGCAACCTTGAACAGAGCGCTCTCCTCGAACACGCGCCACCCACCGTCCAATAGGAATTTGTCAAACGAGGAGATCGACAATTACCTAAAACAGATGGACGAGACAATTAAACAAACTATGGACACTACAATACCGCGGTATCGACGTACAACTAACGAAGACCTGTTCCGCAATCCTACTATTGACGCACTGCACCGACAGAAAAGTAGACTTCTGTCAAGACTCAAAAACTTGTACAGACAGTTAACTGACAGACAAGATCCGGAGATTAGGACGCTGAAGTCGTCGATTAAAAATGTGCAAAAGTTAATAAAAGAAAATTACAGAATTGCTGTAAGCTCATATTGGAACAACAAGGTTCGGGCTGTAAACACCAGCAACCCGAACATGTTTCCGCAAATCAATAAACTATTTCGGAGAAAAAAACAAAACGACCTTCAGTGTCTTAAAATAGCCCGGACAACAGAAAACGAACGGTTACTGACAATAGCAGGTATTGATCCAAATGAGGCCGCTGATGATGACGACTTTTTTGTGATCGAGGATCCACAGGAGAAGGTTGAGGCCATAGGGGCGACTTTCCAGGAAGTATACAAGGCCATTGGTACCATTGGCCCTAATTGCGACCTGGACAGTCGCGTCTTGGTACACGACTTCTGCATTCGAAATGAAATAGGGAACTGGCGATCCGAGGGCTCTGGTTTCACCCGGTTTAGCGACGAAAATATGGCAAATAACGTCATTGCCAGAGAAGGTGACCTACCCCCGTTCATTTCGAAGCAAAAACTCCGTGAGATCTTCGACACAATCAGGGCTAAGAAGTCAGTGGGGACCGATGGTATTCCAAACATCGTGCTTCGACATCTTCCTCTAGAAGCGGTGGACATTTACACCACCCTGTTTAATAATGCGCTATCCCCAAAAAGGGAAAGGATATATCCAATCCGGCGAATCTCCGGTCGATAAGTCTCCTTCCGAATATCAGTAAGGTTTTTGAAAAAGTAATCAATAGAGCTCTGTCTAGGTGGGTTGAGGACAAACATATAGTTCCGGATAACCAATTCGGTTTTAAGGCGGGACATGATATCTCACATGCCGCGTCTAAACTGGTGTCCGATATCCAATGGAACAAAGGCAAGAAACAGTGCACTGGTGCTTGCCTTGTAGACTTGGAGAAGGCCTTCGACACCGTATGGTTAGAGGGTCTTTTCTATAAGCTGACTAGGCTGGGGATCAGCAAACCTCTCTTGTACATTCTTTATAATATGCTAACCAACAGACAGTTCATCGTGAAAAATGGCGATGTGAAATTAAAAATGGTCTTCAGCAGGGCGCGGTCAATTCGCCGATCCTATTTTACATTTATACAAGCGACTTGATAGGTTCACTTCCCCATACTATTGCGTACGCAGACGATTTGGTAGCGTACAGAACAGGTCCAAAAATCGAGGTCATTAATACTCTCTTGCAGCGTGACTTCGATAAGATAAGACGATTTTGCGATGACTGGAAGTTGAAAATCAACTTTCAGAAGTCGGACGCCGTTGTCTGGAGCCTCTAGGGATACCAGAAAAAATTGGCGAAAGTTCTCAATCATTGGACAGCACGGACAGCCTCTTGCCTGTCGAAATGTAGTCAGATACCTTGGGATCTGGCTAGATCAGTTTCTGTATTTTGGCAAAAATGTAGATGCTGCTCTGGCCAGAGCTAAAGGTGCTTTTGCCCTTACAAAGAGACTGTTTTATAGCAGCCAACTCGATGTGAGGGTCTGCTACATGGCCCTTATTAGGCCCATGCTGGTATTTGGTTGTCCCGTGTGGTTCAATGTACGAGCAAGCTTAATGGAAAAGATTCGGGTGTTTGAGAGGGCTTGCCTTAGGGCTTGTCTTCGCTTGTACAGAACACCAGAGTCGGAGTACAATAAATTTTATCCTAATGAGGTCCTTTACAATAGGGCGAACCTAATACGAGTGGACAACTTCGTAATTAAGCTGACTCGAAGGCACATTGCAAGAGCAATGACCTCGATGAATAACCTGATATCTGGGGCTTACTACCCCAATTACCTTTACCACGAGAGTGTGCGATCTGACGGCTTCGTTCCACCGGAAGCATTCCTCTACCTAGATCAGAAAGGGTTGATCCAGGATATATCAGCGGTCCCGTTAATCTTCCATGTCGCTCGGACAGCTGGGGACAGGCGACTCAACTACAACAGAGACGTCGCACATGGCAGTGTGGATCGACTCAGGTTCAGTAGGGCGGTGGGGAATCGCGATAAGAGGGATGTCGTTCGGCAGCACAGACATTTCTGGTGGTTGAATGATGGGGAAGATGTTTCGTCGTCGTTTCCGTCAATTACGGACCAGCCTCACTAATGAGGCAGAGCTGACCAATCTGTTTTCTCTGTGAATAGCGATGGCCAGCTTGCATAGGTTTAGGTTAGCATTTAAGAAACATATACATATATCAGTGTATACAAAGGTGTATACTGATATATGTATATGATTGTGTATAATGTCTATGTGTGTTTATGTGTGTATTGTGCATTTACGAGTAGGTTAGGTAGGCTAAGGTTTATTTTAAGTTAGATACTAAGTTTTTATAAAAAATAAAAAAATGTCCATATGCTAAGTTTTTGTAAACAAATTTTTTTCTTAGCTTTAAGTATAGAAAATAAATATCCATAAAGAAAATGTAAATGAGGTCGAAAGACATAGTTATAAGAATTTAGAGTAGCTTAGAGTGCCTGTGTGGGGCCAGTAAGTTAGTATAAGGTTGTTAAGTAATTTTAAGCTAGCATTTAAGCATTTTTTGTTAGTATGTAAGAGTTATTGATTAGAAAATAAAATGCGTTTAAAACTAAAAAATAAAAAAACTCGGTAGAAAATTTTTATAATTTGCAGATGTTGCTCGTTCGTGTACTTTACCATGATGAAAATGTTGAATTTTCTGAATAAATTGACAGTGCCAGTTTGATGATTATTAGTGAAAAAGTGCGTTCACAAATTAAATTCAAAGTTGTCAAGTCCCTATTGGAATTAAAGATAGGTACCGATGTACGTTGGTTTTAAATGACTAGGAAATAGAGAGCTCATGATATTTCAAAGTACGTCCAAAAGTGGCTTGAGGGTATTCAGATGAGCCCTCATAGCTAGACGGCTGGTACGGTTGAAGGTTTGAAGAGGCGGAATGCTACTGGCGATTTCTATGGAGCACTGATATTTGAAATAGCGATAAAATAAAGCGAGACCCGAGACATTTCGCCGATGTTCGAGGGTGTCCATTGACTGGGTGATATTAGCATCACCTACGAGTTCATCGTATGGTTTTGCATCCTTCTAGAAGGTGCAGAGATGTTTTGGGCGCACCTGACCAGATGTATGCATTGTACTCCAATTTTGGGCGGATGAATGCCCTATATACCTGAAACCTGAAAGCACAAGAACAAGAGGCAGGCCAATGATAAAACTATAATGAAATATAAAAACTAAATGTTCAAAATTGGATAAACGCAGCACAAGACAGATCAAAATGAAGGCGGGTCGTGCAGAAATCCAACCCAAGAATGTAACGCCATTAGAAAAAGAGAGAGGACTCTGGTGTTCTGTATAAACGAAGGCACCTCTCAAAGCGTATTGAAAAGAGTATACAGCAGTGGGTCACTAATGTCTAGCCTGTTCAGCTTGAAGAAGAGTCCCTCTAACTATACCGCATCGAAGGCTTTTTCCAAGTCAATCAAGCAGACACCAGTTCACTGGTTCTTGCCTTTGTTCTATTGGATATCAGAAACCTGTTTAAACCCGGCATTAATGACATGATGTCCCGCCTTAAAAACGAATTGATTATCCGGAGCAATATTTTTGTCCTCAACCAACTTAGCCACGACTCTGTTGATCACTTTCTCGAAAACTTTACTGACGTTTGGAAGAAGACTGATCGACCGGAGATTACCCGACAGCATTACAACTGGACCACCGAAGCGCTTGTCCAAATTTTTCTGACACACTTTTAACGGAAAATTATTTATTTACTTTCTTCACTTTGGAAACCGAAACACGTCTATTCCTGACAGACTTTATGAACGACTCATCAGCCTACGGCACTACCACTTGGCTACCGAAGCACTTGCCAACATGTTTTTTAATACACTATTCACGAAAAATTATTTATTTACTGTTTTCACTTTGAAAGTCGAAACACGTCTATTCCTCACAGAGGTCTATGAACAACTGAACCGGGTACTCTACCACTGGGCTAACTGGAGCCCTATATGAATCTTGTTAAATGTCTGTTTTATTATTGTCACTACTGAAACAAAAGCCGGAACGCATCTGTTCTCCATGGAGACCTTTGAACGACTGAGCTAATCGGGCGCACTACCACTGGGCTAAAGTCATGAATATACTTTTGCAACTTGACTTCGCTAAGATAAGCGTTGTTGCGACGACTGGAAGCTGGTGACCTACTTCCGAAGTCGAAACCATTCTGGGATCGTGGGAAAACACGGGCAGCTATTTGCATGTCGAAATAAAATCATATATTAATAACCTTGGAGCCTGGCTAAACCAATATCAATGTTTAAACAAAAATACAGATACTCCTCTGGCCAAAGTCAAAGTTGTTTTGCTCGTACTAAGGGAATGTTTTATAGTATAGCCACCAAGTGTGCAAGTTTTTGAAAACGATTCGGGTGTTTGAGAGAGCTAGCCTCAGGAATTGAGTTGGCTTGTATAGAACACTAGAGTTGAGGTACATAAAATTCCATCATAATAAGATCCTATGCAACAGGACTAACCTAATAACAGTGAGTAATTTCGTTATTGAGCTAACTCGAAGGTACATTGTAATAGCAACGCAATCGGCTAACATGTTGATTTACTTGGCTTTAACTGCTGCATTAGCCAATAAGCGTTCGTGTATTTCGATATGAAGGGCTGATCTAGAACAGATTTTCGGTGCTGCTGCGGTTGATCGAACAGCTACTCCTGAAGGCCATAGGGAGTAGCGACATAAGGGATATTGCTCGCCAGCACTCAGAATTTTAGTGAATAGGTGAAGGAGAAGAAATTCCTCGTCCTTTCCATCGATTCCGAGTTAGCCCTATAAAGGGACAAAATTTCTTAGATGTAGCCGGATTATATTGTTTAGATAGAATTAGTGTAGATTTAAGAAAACAAATATCACAAAAATTAAAAAAAAAAACAAAGTACATCGGTATCTCTCTTTTTTTCTATCTATTTGAGTCCTCGCTAATTACAAAAAACGATAACATTTCATTGAAATCCATTCACTATCCTACATGTTGTTGACATTCCGAACACATCGATTATTATCAACATAGTTATGTCCGCGTGCCCCGTTCTGAAAGAAAAAAACACGAAAACAAAGTTCCGAAATACGATTGAACATAACTATTGCACAGCGCGTTCTTTTCTCATATATAATATAAAGTTTTGCCGACTTGTAAAATCTCAGATTTTTTGCTTAAAATCCTAAGCAAATAATTCATCGTTCCACAAAGAAAAATGTAATGGAAAATTCATCAGTTTTTCGAAAATATCGCTTAGCTATGTTAGAGAATTTCAATAGGTCCGACATTTTTTATAGCTTTTGAACGTGTCAAAGTATCCACGTACAGAATTCACAATCTACTAACCGACTTCAGTATAAATATAGTATAGATACATATGTGTATACATATGTTGTATATATAATTTAAATGTACCTATCCAAAAAAGATAAAACTTCATCTGAGCGGACTAAGACAATAAATAAATAAATAGCTATATTTTCTCTATTTGTCGTTTGAGACAACTTTGAACTTTGAAACTCAAGAACACCAGTCCTTCATTTCTTTCTATCCAATGTACTTTTTACTCCCGCACCGTATGCATACCTTTTAAGGATATACAACATACAAAATCCCTTGAGCGGTTTGTTGCTTTGTACTTTTTTGGGAGGTTCGTCTACGTTGAAGCAATTTGGGAGGGAATATTCAAATCTCAAATTATAAGCTCAGGTAGATGGCGTCGAAAATAAAATGTATAAATGAGCTTACAGCGTTTTTAAAAAAACAAATCGTTTGTTATTCAAATTCTAAAATATTTAAATCTAAAAACGTGAATGTAAATTCAGTTTTATTTCGATTTAAAATTCGGAAAAAGATACGGTGAGGGCCTTTTCTAAATTTGTTATGGATTTCATTTTATCTATTTCATTTCTTAATAAGAAATGTTTCTTTGATCCTGATGTAGTGGTCTGATATATTAAGATACTACTGGATTAATTTACTTTGTGAATGCTAAATCATTAGTAAGATTTTCGTCTTTTTCATAATTGATGGATAATACTGATTGAAAGGATCACGAAATAAAGCTGAGTAACAACTATCTATTGGAGATACAGCAGGAAAGTAAAATGATTGTAGTAGACGCCATCTATTATCTAGCGAACAAAATCAGAATTAGCATGAAGTTCTCACCTACTTTCATATGACGTGGTGCCTAATTTTTCGATAGCATGTTGTCCAAACTGCGTTTATGGCGAAGCCAATTCGCGTCGCGCGATCCCAAGCGACATCGCTCACAACGAATTTGCAAATAATTGAGTGTTTCTGAAACGCGATCCCGCTTAATTCCATTTGTGCTTTGACACTGATAAGTGCGCTAAAATAAGTTTCATTGAAAAACATTTATGAACTCAGTAAAATATATTTGAAAACCTTAAGAATGAAGAAGAAATTTCAAGTGCATCCCATCAATGAAGAAATTAAATATGTTGTGAACAGAAAAACTGTTGAAATTATGTGGGAAACAATATTTTCATATATACAAAAGAACACACTACCTTCTCTCCAAGACTCATTTTCATTCCATTCCACCTCATTCCATTGTGGTACTCAGAATGACAAAGATTCCACACACATTGATTTCTATGCACAACTTCAATTAATTTGCTGTACAATAGAGCAATTCTCCAAACTGATTCAAAATATTTCGATTGCAGCCTAAAAGTTAAAAATTTCTTCTGCATCACTATATCAAATAAATGAAAACAATTTGTGTTTAAAAGAAAATAAATATAGCAAACAATTTATAAATATTGTAAAAAGGTGATAATCCACAAACATCAAAATTGAAAAAACAACAAATACATAAATAAATAAAGCGAAATCAAATATAAAAATAAAAATAAAGTACTACTCATACATCCCCTGTTTGACCTAAATCTGATAATAATTTGGTAAAAAATGGGATAAAAATTACCCTTACTCAACACATACATACCTAGACGCTCCACGAAAAATCATGTAAAGTAAAGATGGAATGACATTATCATCAACATCATCATCACCACCGTCATCATTAAGAAGCAACGGCGTCACCGTCAGCCCACTGACACCCTCACATTGCACATTGACATACCAGACTCTGAAGAAGTCAAGAAGTTATGAGCGGCGCGCATTGTTCCATGAAACACAAAATTAATTGGAGCGAAAGTTTTTGGAAAGCTTGGGGTATCGGAGCGGAAGACTACCCCCAGCGCAATAATAATAAAGTTAAAGTGCGGCAGAATGCACCTGCTGTTAATGTTATGCGGGCTTGTATTGGGCCTTGAATCGTACTGCAAAGGGTAACGAACATATACTCGTACATACATATCCGAATATTCACTGTGTATATACGAGTATGTAGATGCATATTTAAATAAAAATAAGTGACACTTTTTTGTCTTATTTTGCTTATTATACGTAATTCCGTGTCCTTGAATTGCATGAAATTGGATTTTTGATATTCAATCGAAATTAAATATACATGTTTAGGTATTTATTACATATACGGCACATAATTTTTATATGCGTGTATTCATAAACTGTATATGACATTTAAATAGATAGAATTGCATAGCAATAAGGAGTTTTATAAAGATATTTTTTAAAGGCAATTTACATACAGTGTACTCATTATACTCGTAGTCTGATTAAAATTACCATGAATAACTTAATTACGAACTAATTTATATTTAAAAATATCCGCACGTATGTATGTATGTACATATTGTTTTTCAAATATTTGTTGGGTTTAAATACGTAAGTATATATTGTATGTACATATGTTGTTTGTATTGTATTGAATTACAATTATTATTACAATTCCAATCAAATTATTATTGCAACCAAAAACTTAAATACTTAAAAGGTAACCAATTTGTCAGATGTTATATGAAGGAAGGAAGCAGAAGACGAAAGACATAGGAACAATAGAGGGCACTCTAGAGCGAAAGCTTGCTTAGGTGAGAGTCAAATATAGGTCGAACGAGATTACCTTTGCGTAGCATTCTAGTCATGGGTTTATGATATTCATATTTCTACGATTTCGTAAGTAAACTTTCAAAGTTATGAATTGCAATAGAGCAGAAGAAACAATGTCACCAGTAAAAAGCTGATGCAAAAATAGGATGTCACCATCTGCACGACGCATTTTTTAGGGTTGTAAGTGTATCAGTTTCAAGCGATCGAGATATGGTGGCAGGTTAAAGCTGTCGATCTAAGGGATATATGTATGGGTGGTGTTACAAACGGGTGACCAGACTTAACTAGCGTGTTCAAGAAGGGGTCGAAGAAAAGACTTTTAAAAATATTTAGTAACATATGGGCCAAGGTTGAATTTTTTTATGACGTTATCTATTTCAGTACGGAAGGTCAATTGGTTACCACGGGTACCATCTGAAGGGGGGTTTTTTATCACTAAGCAGACAGGTTCATTACAAATAAAGTAAGTCAGAGTTAAAGTTGTAAGACCTTTTCGAGTATATGAAATATATAATAACTTGAATTTGTTGAAATTAAGCTGAAGAAAATTTTGGCGGCACTTGTCTTCTTGCTGCGGAAAACAGTCAGAGGGGTCTAAGTGTGTCGCAAGTTTTTAATGCCATCTGCATATACAGATACTCGTATAAAAGAATCAACAGATACAATTACCATTAATTCGCACGACGAACAATACAGGACCGAAATAGCCCAATCGGGGTACCCCTGAGAAGACATATATGGGTTTAAATACTGTAGACTCAAATTAAACACTATGGTAACTTTCCTTTAAGCAGAAATTAAGCCACATAATAAAATCAGATTGAAAGCCAAGAGCATAAATTTATGTGAAATTCAGTCCAAATCTTTGCTGAAATTTGAAAGTTTTTTTGCTATTATCTAGGCTCAGAGAGTACTTGATACCTATTCCATTTGGCTTGTGGTTGTTGATCTACATACATCCTTCCATCTTGGTTTTTCAAAAAGATGAACTTACAATGAAAAAACATTGAGTCATATGTAGTTCTCTTGAAGACTTTTGGAATGGAAGGGAGCTTCGCAATGGTCCTATAATTTGGGACTTCGTCTTTTCTAAGTTTCTTATGGAGAGGTATTAGGAACAATACTCTGTGAAATGAGGAACAAAAAAAGAAGCTTGAGGGTTGTGCCAAGTAATTTACACATTTATTTAAAATGATGGACATCTGAGTATTTGTGAATCTGTTCTTTCTCTACTGCCGAAGTAATGCTCATAAAGTAGAGCTCATAAAGTTCTTAAGCTCAATCTGCCGACTGGTTAAAGAATATAGCTAAACTATCATACGCACCGTGTTTTGGAGGAGATTTCGAGCAAGTCATTTGCTGTCTGTTTCGTTTTTGTAGCAGGGGGCTACAAGGAATGCTGATATTTTATGATATATTATTGGGCCACAGTCCTTATACCTACTTGAAAGAAGTAGCTAACAAATATTTATCAGCTCCTCCTACTAGTGTAGCAAGTGAGCAATTATTCAGTGCTGCTGGACAAATTTATGCTGATCGGAGGGCTAATTTGCAGGGAGAAAATGTACAAAATTTTTGTTTCTTGCATACAATCTTCAGTTATTTAATTTTGATTATTAATTCTACCTAGGGTTTTGTATTTTTTTTACTGGTTATTTTTTGTTTTTATTTCTTTGCTAAGCATTCATTTTGATTGTTCCGTTTATGTGTTATTTAAAAGAGTCTACTGCAATAATTTACTGGATATTTTGCTGTTTATGTCTTTGTAAAATAAATTAATAGAAAAGAAAATATCTACCGATCAATTTTATCAAACTGATCATTATATTTTAGGTTCTTAAGCATTTTGAAATACAATCTCCATTAGATTCGACTTCGGCCGAAGGTGATGAAGAATCCGAAGTTCGGCTTCGGCTTCGGCCAAATAATTCACCTTCGGTCGGACTCTAAGTGTCACAGCGTGATTTTAAATAAGCGTGCCTTAGTTTATTTCTCTTATTACGCATGGAGTGTGATTCTTTGTTATACCCGGCTGGAGATGATAAGTTCTTTGGAGCACAAATAAAACAAATTGTGGAAACAAATTGGAAGTTTTATTAAAAAGAAAATGGGAAGGAAAATTATATAGACTATACAGGTTGTTCCCTAATTCGTCAAGGATAAAATCGTTCTACAATAAGGGTATATCTCCAATGGTGACATCATTTATTGAGGTTTTAAAAAAAGACTTACTTAGAAGTACACCGACCCATGTTAACAATAAACGTTTAGCTTTGCAATTCAATGTTCCTTGACATAAAATTTCTAATGTACCTGCGCAAGAACTGCTTCCCGATGATTTTCAAAAGAGTCTTGAGTTTTCTAACGCGTTGCTGGAACGGAGCGTGGATGACAACCAGTTTATTAGCAGAACTCTTTAGGCGGACGAATCTTAATTTACAAGAGATGGGATCACAAATTATCATAATCTTCATATATTTGCTGCGTACAATCCACATACAAAGAGACATAAATCATTTCAACACAAATTCAGCGTCTATGTGTGGGCAAGTGTAATTGGAAACAAGTTGATCGGCCTCTTCAAATTCTGCAAACTACTCGTATGTGTAGTTTTTGCGAAATGATTAACCAGAATTATTGGAAGACATGGTCGTGAGGTTTAGAATTGGCTAGATGAAGAGTACGGTAATCGTTGGATCGGAAGAAATGTACCAGTTCACCTCACTGCATGATCTTCTTACCTTACAGTATTGGATATTTTTGTGTGGGGAAATTATCTAAAACCACACAAAATCGTTTTTTATTCATAGCCTTTGGAGCTTAAAGGAAACTTTTCTGGAGAAAAGTGACCTTAATTCAGAAATTACCATGGGCAAGAAAAAGGGAATAGGTTTTGAAATTGGATATCTGAAGACTCTAACAAGATATCAACTTTATTTAAATGCAATTACAAAGCGTACTATTTCTTCTAAGAACAAAGTCATCAACGAAATTTCTACCATTAGTATTAACTGAGCAATTTCTATTAACGTGGGTCAGTCACCAAAGTAAGCCTTTTTTTAAATCCTCGATAAATGATGTCAACATTGAAGAAAGACCCTTAATGTAGTACGACTTTTTTCTTAGAATATACCCAAGAATTATTTTCTAAATTATTCTTGACGAATTCTGAGACATCCTGTATATAAAAGTCTAGAGTTATTAAAGGGAGAACTGAAATTTATCTGACTAAGTCGACTGTTTAAAAGGGCAAGCTTTTAAGACGTCAAGGATAGGGGTAAGTGCTAAAGATCTAGATTGGAGAGAAGGTGATTGCTCGCTCAAACAATGCAATTATCCGCGTCAGATTGTTGAGAAAACCACTTAATTGAAAAAGACCGGAGCCCACCAAACAGTCGATGAAAAAAACTTCCTTCTTAGACTTTACTTAGTTGATCAGTCTGAACCCACTTAACGAAATTAGTAACAGCGTCGCTAGAGTCGACACGATCAGATGTCAAACGCTGTGGGCTGGTAAAGAATTCGAATTCAAAAGACTCTCTACTTCCGATTTTATTTAATTTTTGGCACATTCTGTAACTTTTCTAGTCTGTTCTTTGGATGTATCTCTGAGTATCCCTATGCTGCTAATATAGTAGCCGAGAATCTCTTTATCTACATATGTATACGCACTACTACTTTTTTTCCTATAGCTTTTGTACCTTAGACTGCTCCTTTCAGTACGCGACCAATATGGTTCAGTAATCTCGGCAATCGCGGCATGGTGATCTCTAGTTGTTTATAAGCCTGAGGCTTGCCAGGACGGCACTTGAAATATACTGCAGGTGTGATGACTTCGCGACATTTTCTCACAAAATTATGCGCATGTAAGGGTCATAGAGAATCACTAATACAATAGCACGCTGACAAGGTTAAATGCAATCCAAAAACAAATTAAATCAGTGGTTATTTTCCCTTCCACTTGACCTAAACCATTTAATTAAAATCAAAGATAAACAAGAGCAATAAAATTTTCTTCAATCTAAAATTAAAAATGTGATTCAAAATTCACTGCATCACACACTCGGCGTGTAAAATTGAATCTATATTTTACTCGTATTTCCTCTCTACAACAATTATAAGGAACCATGCTGACCATAATTTGGTTTAAATAAAATGTAGGAATCAGACATTCATAGACCCCCATGATGAAAAAAAATGATTCAGCTTACTCTGTAGTGGAAAATTGAATAAACAATTTATCAAAAAAATAATTAGAAACAATTTGGGCAAGTGAATCGGTAGCCCAGCGGTAGTGGTGGTGACCGACATAGCAAAAAGCGTAGGTCGATCCCCGAAATTCGTCGGATTTTTTTTATTTTTAAAAAGGGATAAAATTATAAATAAACAACATAAAAGTGAAATCGAACGATGAGTGGTAGTGAGTGGTCCGCTATACCAGTAGCGGAGCGACCAGATGGCACAAAGGCATCATATGACCAAGCGGCTATACGAGTATCAGCCCAAAAGACATCTGGGAATCCAGAAACAACTAAGAAGAGGAAAAGGAAACATAAACCAACTGAACACCTTGTAAAGCGCCCTTCTCTATCAGTTTGTACTGAAAAGCTGCATGGTAGAGTAAGTGAAGAGGCGCCAACAACATTAACAAAGGCGGCAGCTGAGTCAGACAACGACAAAAACTCATACGTGTCTGATGGTGGGTAAGGACACTATATAATATATATACCTTCCCACTGGCTATTAAAGCCAAGAAAGTTGTGAGGGGAGAGAAGGAGCAACAACAATTACACTCGGGAACTCAACAACAGCCAAAAATAAGGTCAACGGGCAAAATCATCCGCTACAACAACAAAAAGTACTAGAACCAGCACAAGTGCTGATGAAGAAACAAACACAACCATAACAAAAAATATAGTATGCAGCATCTATTAAGATGAAGGAGTTCCTCTCCTTCACAACGGATGGTGAAAAGCTTTAAACTAGGGGGCTAGAACCGTCGACTAATCCAGAGGAGCTCCGTGCACTGCTGAAAGAGAAAATGTGCGACGAGCTCAAATTCGTGGGGTTAAGCCATTCGGCACGGCTAGAACAAAAAGAGAGAAGCGGAAACTACCATTCTTCCTGAGTCAGCTAACTCTCAAAAGCTCCCAATGGATCATCTAAGGAGTGTCGAAGTCCTAGACTACCAGATTGTGTCATGGGAAAGTAAAAAGAAGGGATAACATTTTACAATGGGTTTGCTGCCAATGGTTCGATCACGCCGCGTCGAACTGCGAAATGCAAGAAGAAAATGCAAGAAGTGCGGAAAAACTACAAGAGGAATGCGTCAGAAAAAAGTCAACTCTCTTGTGCCTTGTAGGGATACGGGACACACCGCAAACTATTTCAATATACAAAAAGAGTAAATCTGGCTCGGCAGCAGAAAGTGGAAGTTAAATGTCTACCTGTTCTAACACAAACCGCAGCCCTTACTCCCCAAGTTACTTACGCCCAAATGGCGGCAGGTAGGGTAAATGCGGAACAGCCGAAAGCCGGTCTTAACACACGCCCTTTGTGTCTATCTATGCGCCTAAGGCTACTTAATACATCTTATTCATTTCAGAACTCCAGACACTTTTTCGATTCCTAATACTGGAATTAAAGGAAAATTATTTTATTATCGGAGGATATTTTAACGCCAAAATAGATTGGAGAAATAATACGCCAAATCGGGCCAGCACGATATCATGGACAAACTTGTTTTAAAAGCGACGGATAGTCCGTCGGTTCCAGGACACGGCTCCTATTTGGATCTCCTTCTGTTCGACACACGAATAGAAATGACAGGTACTAACCAACATTCCATAAACTTTCTACGCATTTTCGTTTATGACAGTGATCATTGCAATATCAGTACCGAAATAATCGTTCCGAGCAAAACGGAAATTGGATGAAAACAAAGCGGAATTGGATGAGTTTGTTCAAAGGCATTCCTACAACTATAGTAGAGCGCTTTGGACACCCCAGAAGACGTCCAGAACACTGACGATAGCACTTTCCTAGAATTCGCTCTACCCAGAAATCTGTCAAACGAGGAGATTAACAGGTATCAAAATCGAATGGACGAGACAATTAAACAAACAATGGACAAAACAAAACCTCGGTATCAACACACTGACAAAGAACACTTATCCGCAATGCAACTATTGATGCACTACACCGACATAAAAGTAAACTGTTGTCAAGACTAAAAACCTTGTAGAGACAGTTTACTGACAGACATAACCCAAATATATAAAATATTGCGGAGAAATAATAAAAACGACCTTCTATGTTATGTCTTAAAATCGCCCGAACGACGAACAACAAACACGCACTTTTAGCAGCAAACATAGGTCCAAATGAGTCGCTTCCGAAGTTTCAGTGAGGAAAGTTGATTTATTCGTGGTATTAGCAAGTGCAAGTGTTTTAAGAAAAGTCAGAAATTGTCCTTTGGTTCAGTGCAGTTCCTACCGAAATCAGGTGTGGAGAACCCGAGTTCAAATCAAGTATTTTTTTTCTCGTTAAACGAAAAAACTAATCGTGAAACGGTTAACAGTAAAGCAATGGGTTCCAGTCAGCCGGAGATCCCGCAAAATCAATCGTTGCCCAAAAGAGTGACAAGAACAAGTGAAAACCAGCAGCAGTCAGCAACAATAGCAAACAGTGCAACAACCAGAGCAGAAACATCATCCGAGGCATAAAAGATGGAAAAAAGAAGAAGGAAAGTTATGCCAAAATCCAATCCATCGGCAAAAAAACCGACAAAAGATGGGAAAATGACACTGAACTTAGCCCCGTATCAGCAGCAGAAACAGAAGAAAATAATGGTCTTAGCTACTCATATGAATCAGAAGGGGGTGAAGGCCGATATATCGGCGAAAGCAATTCCTTCCAAGAACTATATGATTAAAGAGCTGATAAAAAAAGGAAGACGTTGCAACAGAAAAGATATCAAGAACAACAAAAACAACAAGAATTGCCTCAGCAACAAAAACAAAAACAGAAACAACAGCAACAACAACAGCAGAAACCTGCGCAAAACAACAAACAGTTGCAACAACAAAAACAAACAGGACAGAAAGTGAAACAGCAGGAGCAACAACAACAAAAGAAGGAGCAGCAACAACGGCCACGGCAACAGGAACAAGAAAAACAGCAAAAGAACAAGAAAAAAGTACCACCAATTAACTCAAAATGATAGCATAAGGTTATGTACTCGTAGATTAGTAAGTAAGGATTTTTACCTTAAAAGATTGAGTTCCAACAAACACATTATAATATGTAGTAGCATGGAGGAACACAAAAAAGTACGCACCCCCTTAGGTAAGGCGAAAACCGAATATTTGACATACACTCCTAAAAGTGAAAAATTGCAGACGATGCTGTTGAAAGGCATCGACCCTTCAATAAATATAGAAGAGCTCAGAGCTTAAGAGGTTTGAGAGCGACGACGTTAAGTTCGTGGGGGTCAAGCCGTTTACCACGGCTACGGAAAGGGATGGTAACCCAAAATTACCATTCTTTTTCGTGCAGCTTACCTTTCGTGCAGCATTCTTACCAACGCCCAACAGTAAAACTGATAGTTTACGAAGTACCAAGTTTCTTTACTATCATGCTGTTAGTTGGGAAAAATTAAAAAGTGTAGATCACGTACTACAATGTATGCGCTGCCAGAGGTTCGGGCACGCCGTAGCTAACTGTAACATACAGTTCAGATGCGATATGGAGCGAACTATCCTCGGAAACAACACTCCAAAGACAATCAGACTCCCACAATCGACGCACTATACGCACACAAAAGTAGATTGCTCTCTAGGCTGAAACAGCTATACAGACGGTTTACTGATAGGAACGATACTAAAATAAGAACACTAAAGTCAGTAATAAAAAACCTGAAACAATTAATAAAAGAAAATTTCAGTAAATCCATAAATCTGTATTGAGGCAATAAAATCTGAGCTATAAAGTCCAGTAGCCCGAATATGTTTGCGCAGATAAATAAATTGTTCAGGCGAAAAGATCACAATGACATCCAATGCGTTCGAATCACACAGACGACAGAATACAGACAGTTATTACTGACCGCCGGTATAAGTCCAGAAAGTGTCGACTCAGGAGACGGTATCTTTGTGGTCGAAGTCCCACAGGAGAAAGTCGAGTTGCTAGGCGCTTATTTCGAAACCGTGCGTACTGATTATTCACAGTATTTATCGTAACCACGATATTGGACTCCCGCAAATCACTTCTATCTGCGCAACGAAATCCATAATTGGCGACCTGAGAACCACGGTTCTATACTGTTTAATGAAGAAAACGCGGCAAACGTCATCGTCGCCAATGGACAAGCTGCGAGTTACTTGTTCATGCGAAAAGATGAGATCCTGTGCATCTTTGAGTCACTGAAGAACAAAAAGTCGGCGGGAGTAGACGGTATCCCAAATGTCATATTGAGACATCTAACCCTGGAAGCAGAGGAAATTTTCATTATTCAGCGCATTGTTAAATAGCAGTGGCACACTCTATCCCAAAGAGGGATAAAATTAGGACCAACCCTGTTAATCTTCGGTCAGTTAGTCTACTTCCGAACATTGGCAAAGTATTTGAAAAGGTAGTCAAAAGAGCTCTGTTGAAATGGGTGGGGGATAACAATATAATCCCAGACAATCAGTTTGATTTTAGAGCGAGGAACGACACCATTCATGTGGCGTCAAAACTGATCTCCGATGGCTGATTTGATGGTTGACTTAGAGAAGGCCTTTGACACCATATGATTAGAGGGGTTTATCTACAAGCTAATCAGAATGGGGATGCAGAAACCTTTGTTATGATGTTATATATATGATTTACGATATGCTTATGGGAAAGAAGTTCATTCTCAAATGTGGCAACGTGATTTCGAGTAAAGTTTTTAACATTAAAAATATCTTATAACAGGGGTCGGTTACTTCTCCGATAATTTTCAATATTTACACGAGTTATCTAATAGGTACCCTCAATCACGCTAAAGCGTATGCAGATGATTTAGCAGCGTACAGATCAGGACCAAAAATCGGAGTCATTTGCAACGTGACTACGATCATATTAAGGAGTATTGCAATGATTGGAAATTGAAACTTAATTTCCAAAAGTCAGAAACAATCTTATTTAGAACTCCATTGAGAAGGACCTCTTGGGATACCAGAAATTTGGCCATCATTGGACAGCATGGACTACCGACTAGCGGTGAAAAGCGCAGTTAGATATCTTGGCTTGATAAGTATTTATATTTTGATAAACATACAGATGCTTGTCTGGCTGGGACCAAGAAGGCTTTAGCTCTGATAAGAAAATTGTTTCAAAGCAGTCAACTTGATTCCAGAGTCAAAGTCATATGCTACGTGGCCCAATTCCGGCCAATCATAGCTTACGATGTTTAAGAGACAGAGTCTTAGAACTTGTCTTCGATTGTACAGAACACCCGAGTCAGAGTACATAAAATATTTTCCCAACAAAGTCCTTTACAAGGGAGCTGGATTAAATAGGATTAACAATTTTCTAATTAAGGTGATTCGGAGACACGTCGCAAGAGCAATGGCGAGCGATAATAGCCAGATCTTTGGGGCATATTAATTACCCCAATATAATGTATCACGAGAGCACACTTCAATCTGGCTTTATCCCGCCTGAAGCATTTCTCCATATTGACACTAGAGGGTTGGTGCAAAGTAAGGATGGTATTCCGGTATTATACCAGCGCCACCGCGGTGCGAGGGAAAGCCACTTTTACGACGAGTACGCCGCCAGTGCTCAGGAGCTCTTCCATTTTAACCCTACAATTGCGGACAGGGATAGGACCGATGCCGAAAACAGTACACCGAATACTGGTGGCTTAAAGAAGGGAAGAGAGGCGATACGTTCTCCTAGGTCAGTACATTACTTGTGTAGCTCCTCTTAGATATAAGTATATTAAGGTTAGCTAGGGGGTTTTCATGGAGATTCTCGTTATCACGTAGGGATGCCTCTGAGAACTGACCGACGCTAGACGGTCTCGGTCAAGTTCCGGAGGAACATGTGCACCATGATGACGACTGCCAGGCACCCAAAAACGCAATCGAGATGGTGACCACTCGAAGCAAACAAAAACGAGTGCTCGCCACCTGGATTATAGTTAAGTTAAATTAATTGATAAAATATCTAAGTTTTTTGATAATAATTTTCTTAGAGAATGATAAGAGAGTACTACGCTCAAAACAATGTTCCACACAATCAGAAGTAAGAAATCAGTGCGAACCGATGAAATACCGAACATAGTTCTTCGACATCTTCCACTAGAAGCGGTGGACATTTATACCACCCTGTTTAATAATGCAATGAATAATTCCCATTATCCAGCGCGATGGTACACCCCATCTCCAAAAGAGATAAAGACACTTCCAATCCAGCGAAACTCCGATCGAACAGTCTTCTTCCAAATATCAGTAAAGCGTTCGATAAAGTGATCAATGATCGATAAGTGGGTTGAGGACAAAAATATACTTCCGGATAATCAATTTGGTTCACAAGACGGGGCATGATGTCGTTAGTGGTTACTGCGCATTAGTAAACCATATTATTTACAATATGTCACAGCAAGACAGTTCATCGTGAAAAATGGCGATGTGACTTCTTCTGGAACATTTCACATTTAAAACGGTCTGCAACATGGTACGGTGAATTCGCCGACCCTATTCAACATTTACACAAGCGATCTGATAGGTTCACCTCACCATGTCATATAGTACGCAAACGACTTAATCGCGTACAAATCGGGTCCAAAGATTGAAGTCATTAATACGTATACTCTTGCAGCGTGACTTCGATAAAAATAAACGATTTTTTTAATGCATTTATTTATTTATTAAATTCATTATTACTTACGAGTATATGCTATACAAAAAAACGATTAAAAGCTAGTTTAATTAACTTAATAATCTTGCTAGAACTTACTAGCTCTACGCGAGTTCTCAAAGATAAATCTAATACTTAATCTATATCTTTCGACGAACTATATAACGAACTGCAATACAATTTAATTTAATAATTTTAATACTAAGAAAATCGGTTTTAATTTTGAAAACTTACAAACTACCTAAGATAAACCTTAACCTCTTAAAGTATCTACTTATATTAGAAATGTTAAATATGTACTTTTAATTTAATTTAATTTAATTGGCAGCCACTTGTTTGTCGAAATGCAGTCAGATACCTTGAGATCTGGCTTGATCAATATTTATATTTTAACAAACATATAGATTTTGCTCAGTCCAGAGCCATAGATGCACTTGCCCTTACAAAGAGACTGTTTTATAGCAGCCAACTCGATGCGAGGGTAAAGATGATCAGCTACATGACCTTGTCCGGCTTATGCTTGCCCTTGGTTGTCCCACAAGTTTATTGAAAAAGTTTCGGGTTTTTAAGAGCGCTTGTCTTCGCTTATACAGAACACCAGAGTATGAGTACATAAAATTGTATCCTTACCTTGAACAATAGAGCGGACGTAATAAGAATGAACAATTTCGTCATTAAGTTTATTATTCATTATTCTACCTAGATATGAAGGGTCGGATTCAAGACAGATTAGCGATGCCGCTAATATTCCACGTCGCTCGAACAGCTACGAGAAGGAGAGTCAACTACGAGAGAGATGTCGCACACGGCAGGGCGGAGCGTCTCCAGTTTAGTAGGGCGGTAGGGAGTAGCAACATGAGAGATATTGCTCGGCAACGCTAACAATTTTTGTGGCTTGTTGAACAAGGGGAAGTTTCATAGTCGAATTGCTCTAGTACAAGGTAGCTTCATTAGGAAGCAAAGTTAGTCAGCCTAGTTCTTACATAGTTCTTAGGTAGGATTAGGGTAGATAAATAAGTCCGTTTACTAGGTTTCTTCCTTAAAAAATTGTTTCTTTAGTTTTAGTTATAATTTGAATGATTATAGAAATATAAATAAGAGTATTGTGCCCGCACGAGGCACTTTAAGCAAATTTCTAGGCCTAGCATGGAAAAGTTATTAAATTAATTGAAACAAAAATCCATTTAAAATGAAATTAAAAGTAAACTGTAGGAACAATCGTTGAATATGCAAACCGCCAATCTACAATTATTTAACTAGTTTAAGTAATATCCCATCATATAAATTCGCATACTGTTCCCGACTATTTCTTGAAGTACAGAATAATTATTCATGCCCACAATGAAATTTGTGATTTCTATTCTTCTAGTACTTTTCCCTTACCACGAATTTTGCATGATTAATTTGACTCAAAGAAATGAAATGAGAGAATGGAACTTATAAGGTACTAATCCACTTTGACTGCCGCAAAGCATCATACTCGTGAAAACCAACAGATACTCTTGCAATTTAATCTTCAGCTCATCTTTTTTAAATTCTATATAAATGCTGCGAATTTGGCATTCCTTTTATTCAGCTTATTCATTCCGATTCATGATCCACTAACCCCAAACGAATGAAATGCTACCCCCTAAAAATACGCTAGATTCTCAACTCTCATGGAGTGTAAAACTGAGATTCTCAGCAAAATATTTTCATAGATTTTCCAGTTCACTGAACCAGATTGTAAACAGGAAGAAAATCTCTGAAAATCCTCTTCACCTCCATTACCACTATACGAGTAGATACGAGTACCTACTGATATTTGATTATCTGCATACTCGCAAAATTCCATCCAAACAAACTCACATGCACGCACTTGCTCATACTCATACTCCTCCGCCTCATGCATCATCATCCATAGGATGAAATTCGATGGGCTCGGTAAAATACAAATGAGTGTGTCCCACAAGTATCGCCTTCTTACAGATAGTAAACAGACAAAAACTTGAGGGAGTAGTCGGCAGTCAGGACGGTGATAGTAACGAAACGACGATGGCGATAATGATGATGGTGATGATGCCATAAACATCATAATATTTCCTCATCAAAATGATTAGCCACTGTCACCCACTCACTCTATGATTGTGAATGTTCATACTAGTATGTATGTATGGATATGCACATTGTACAAACATGTGTGCAGACTAATCAGGATGTATAGTATTGTGTAAGTGTATAAAGAGTTACTCCTGATTCCGGTTCTGTTTCTGCCTGCTTCATCCACTACAGAAACTTCCCAAAATAGAATTATTCAGGTCTACAGGGCTTGGTAGATTTAGAGATAGGTATGCAGTTTAACCCAGAACAATGGTTGCCTCCTTCATCCAACATACATAGAAAGCAAACGACAAATGAACCCCGATCCACAAAACATATGTTCTACTGCCATTTTATCAACACATCCTCTTTCCTGTCCCTCTATGGAAAAAATTGCAAAAACCACCCAAAAAAAAAAAAACACAATCCTTTTGAACCAGTCACCACAGAAGCTCCCAAAACACGATAGTACGTGCGGGAACAAAATCATAAATTGCATCCTTGAATTTGTCATCGGAGTTAGCGTTGGCTTTACGTATGTTATCCTTCTTCGCTCATTCATGCACATTGGGCTATTTGATGCTAGTGGTATTGCTGTTGATGTTGCTGTTGTTGATCTCTGGATACGGTTCGTTTTTGCTAGCCAGTTCAACCGATGAGTATAACTGTGTTTTCTTCTTCGTATTTTGATATAATGTACAATACAATAGGTTGCCCAGTTCCATGTTTTCACAGAATGATTTCAAGAATACGAAGAAATATATTTGAACGAGTATGCGGAAATGCTGCACACTGAATGTGCAGGATATGTGTAGCCGGGAGATGGGTCAAAATTTGCGGAATATGTTTCCGAATAAATTGACTCTTTGTACAGTGAAAGTTATGAAAATGTTTTTGCATAAAAAAGTCAAACATTGTGCGGTGCTTACGAAAATAATGCATTGGGAAAAAACAAAAAAGTATTTTACACTGTAATACCTAGCGTAGGGCAACCTTGTTTGTTTTACTTGTTTTACAAAAAAGAAAACAAATTACCTATTTAATTCGCCGGGTGGAAGATTGAATTAAAATATATGTGTTGGTCGTGCAACATACTTCAAAAACTGAAGTCCTATACAATATTCAAATCATATTTAAAGACATATCGAATTACATCTGGTCTGCAACAAAGAATACTTATCAATCGAACTGATATCCTAAGATACAAACCCGGAGAAAAATAAACAGTTCATCTAACGAACTACGTTTAATCGTATTATGCAGGTTATGTACCCCATAAAATCTGATACATCATCAATTTTTTCTTTTTCCAAATAACTTCAATATAAAGTATTTTCCCACACGTTCCGCGATCACGGCAATCTAATATCAGCAACAATGTTGCAAAGAAAGTGTCCAATGTCACGAAAGTTCACACGCGCTGCATGGAAGATAGCTGAGATAGCAATGTGAGAATTGATATAAGGCAGTGGCGAATGGTCACCAGTTTAGTTAGTAAGAAAATTTTGTAAGAGCTAATCGGCTTGGAATGGATAAAAATATTTTTTTCAAACAAATCCAGGTACGAGTAGTATAAATGGCGCAGTCGGTAGGATTCAAATAAATTGTTTGAATATATAAGAATCCAAATACGCACGAGAAAAATAAGTTTTTGAAAGTATAAATAAGTGTAGAAGTGTATCTTAAAACTAGAAAAGCTCTACATCGAACCCAAAGAGAAAAGAAACTTTCAAAAAATTGTGGAAATGTATCTAAAAATAAGAATTAATACTTCACACTAACTCTGCACTCGGAAAAAAAATAGCTTAAAATCAGCTAGAACATTCAGACACTAACTCAGAAAAAACGGTGCAAAATTCATCGAAAAGACAATATTTCTAAGTTCTTTAAAAAACAAATTGAACAAGAAGAGATGGATGCAGTTTGATGCAGAAAGACTAACAGCAGACATAGAAGCATTGGCTAACAGAAATCCGGTCCAGAGCAGAGCCGTGACGATAATGAAGGAGATCGCTTACATCAGAGAATTCAGCGGTGAACCAGAACAACTAACCCAGTTTATTACGGGAGTCCAACTACTCCTAGACAGCGTCGACGAAAATACGAAAAGGGAATTATGGCAAGCGATCCAGAATACCAAAATTTGTGGACCAGCGTAAGAGCTACTTCTTAACAACACACCAAGGGACTGGGACGAGGACAAGCAGCTTCTGCGATAACATTTTCGACCATCGGTAAACTACAAGGACATATCAAGGAGAATAAGCAGCTTAAGGGTAAGTTCAATATCAGAGTTAAATTATCAGATAGAAAAAATAATTAAGGATATCAAAACGTTCGCAACGTATGACAATAAATCTGTAAAAACCAAAAATACGTTCTATACAGTGTTAGTCGATAAGATTAGTAAATTGTTGCAGGGAATTTATCCCGGGAGTTAAGAGATAAATTTGTACTATATGAAGTTAAAGAAATTTTATACAGTTATATAATTTGATTTTAATAATTTAGACAGGAATTTTATATCACACAATAGACAACAACCGTCGAACAACAAATCTCAGAAACAGGACAATAAGAATAGTAGTGCTCAACAAAATAGTGAGTATTTTCATGACCAACATAAAATCTCTCACCCGAACAACCATAATAGGAACCACAATAGGGAAAACGTATTGCAAGCTAGGCAATACAATAATAATACACACCCAAACAATCAGACCAATTCAGATATAACAATCAGAGGTCAAATCAAAACTCACAACCAGTGTTCAACAGATCAGGCCAGTGCAGGAACGCACAACAGCACCTGCAACCAATGGAGGTAGGCAAATAACCTATAATGATAATGAAGAAGAACAGGTGGAAGAAGGCAAATTTCTGAAGAGGTTCACAATATCTCTTCTAGACCTCGGGAATAAGATATTTACTGACTTGACAATTGACAAACGAACGTATAAATCACTCATTGACACGGGCTCAACTATGAGCATTATTAACTCTAATAGGGTAGACTGCAGTAAATTTAAAATTTACGAAAAAGTTAAATTAAAACAGAAATACAAGTATACAGACAGAATTCAACTATGACAAAAAGGGAGCAACACGGTGGTACACAAGAAAGTTAGGTGACAAGCCGCACGATATATTAGTGGGGATGGATTTGCTAAATAAAATCGTTAAAACAATTAATTTCAATGATAAAAACATAATTTTAAAGAATGGAACGGTCATACCGATTTATGCGGTAGAGAACAAAGCAACTCTTGATTGTTTTGAACTCAGTCCCAGCAAAATAGAGATTTAACCCATCTTAATAAGGTCGAACTGCTACAAATGGAAGCTCTCGATAATCAATATAAAAAGGTAATTTACCGTGAAGGGGATCTGTTGACAAATACAGACTCCATCACACACGAGATAAGAACTACGACCGACCAACAAATTAATGCAAAGCTTTACAGACTATCACCTAGACATGAAAACGAAGTCAGAAGACAATTACAAGAGATGGAAGCGCAAGGTATTATAAGAAAATCAAACAGTAGATACGCGTCACCAATAGTAGTTGTTGCCAAAAAGTTAGATAATTGAGGACGACAGAAATTTAGACTGTGCTGTAACTACAGAAAGTTCAATGAGATTACAGTCGACGATAACTACCCGATTCCAAATATGTTATAGATGGAATATTGGATAAGTTAGGAATGGCACAATACTTCACCTCACTAGATCTGGCTAAGGGATACCATCAAATAAAGATGCATCCCAATGACATTCATAAAACGGCATTTGTTACCCCAAATGGGTTATACGGATTCGTTATAAATGGCCTAAAAAACGCGTATCTGGCTATTATAGAAAATTCGTAAAGGATTATGGCAAAATAGCTAGTGCGATGCTTAAATATTTGAAAAAAGATAAGAACATAAACATTAACGACCCAGAATATATCCAGGCATTTGAAACATTTAAAACAAACATTATTAAACATCCGATCCTCAAGTTTCCTGACTTCAAAAAAGAATTCACGGTGTACACTGACACAAGCAATTATGCGATCGTAAATAAAGTCGAAAGACATAGTCATAAGAATTTAGAGTAGCTTAGAGCGCCTGTATGGGGCCAGTAAGTTAGTATTCGATTGTTAAGTAATTTTAAGCTAGCATTTAAGCAGTTTTTGTTAGTATGTAAGAGTTAGTGATTAAGAAAATAAAATGCATAGAAAACTGAAAAACTTATGCGATCGTTGCGGTCTTAATGCAAGAAAGACGTCTGTTATGCCTAACGACCATGAGAAGAATTATTCTGTCACGGACAAAGAATTCTTGTATGAGCATTATCATATTTTAGGCCATATTTATGGGGAAAAAGATTTAAAATAATAACCGATCATCTACCCATAAAGTATTTAAATAAAAAATATACCGGAAAAGAGTTTAGCCAGTGATACCAACGATGGTTACTCAAACTACAAAAGTACAAAGTTTGATATCGAGTACCTAAAAGGGAAAGAGAACAAAATGCAGACTTTTTAAGCCGAATTCTAGATAATGCAAATAACAATACAGAAAATCAGTCAATAAATAATATCTCAGACAACGCAACAGTACATTCGCAAGATGAACAACAGCTAGACCATATCCCGATAAAAGAAGCAATAGTCAACATTTATAAAACTCAACTAAAACTTACAAACTACTCGTACACTAACAAAGAAATAGAAGTGGTACAAAATAGAAGGATAATTTAGATAGACATGACGAGAGAACGAGAATATTAAGCCAGGTATCATAGGAATTTACACTAAACTTTCATACCACGAATTTAACAAAATGCAACAACTTCTAATTGAACTTTTCAGGCATGAAAAAAAAATAAAATTCGTGAAAACAACTCTTAGGGCCAGGCAAATAGGTACTTTAGAAGAAGCTCACAAACAAATATCACTTTATCACACGAAAGAAAGCTTCATAGTGGTATTATTGAAACATACCATAGTTTAAAAAACAGAATTTACTATCCCAAGTTAGTTAAAGAAATCACAAAAATTATAAGTAATTGTAAAACGTGTTTTGAAGTCAAGTATGAAAGAAAGCTAATTAAACTGAAATACGAAGTTAGCGAAAGACCTTCTAGACCAAACGAAATTCTGCACATGGACGTTTATTATTTCACGAAGCAAGCATTTCTAACCTTCATAGATAAATTAACCAAGAAAGCATATGTTTATTATTTAGCCAATAGAAACTGGATAAATAAAATTTAAACCTTAGAAGAACACTTCTCAAAATTTGGAAAACCTTCAAAATTAGTTACAGACAACGAATTTAAATCCAAAAATATTAAAACGTATTTAATAGAACAACAGGTAGACTTACACTAAACCAAAACAAACACACACATAGGGAATAGCGATATTGAAAGTTTTCACTCAATCAGGAAAAATTATTAACAATAAGAAACGAGCATTTAACATTAATTGAAAAAATGCATAGGGCAGTAAACAATTATAACAATAGATACCATTCAACAATAGAGATGAACCCGGAAGAAGCAATGTTTGCGGATTTCGCAACACTTGCTAATAGAATAAAACTTCAAAAAGAAAAATATATTAGTAAACTAAATAGGGATAGACAAGAGTATAAAGAAAATAGGAAAATAGTACCAGTTAAAAATTATAAGAGAAATTATTACAAAATCGAATCTAGATATAGATTAAAGACAATGAATAAAGAACACCCAGTAAATATTAAACCACCTCGTAAATTTGCAGATGACAACCTTAGCGTTTCTCATACTGACAATAATGACGAGAAAAGCAATAGCAACATTAACGATTGACAGTATAACAACAGACAACGGATACGTAGAAATTAATATGGGACAGACTGAAATAGTGCAAGATACGAAGACCATTTTAAACATCATCAATACTACAGAAATAAGACAGACAATTGGTTAATTTTAAGTAACCCAATAATAAGAAACGAATTACGAACCCTTTACACCAAGCTAACAACAATTGAACCAAATAAACAGACAAGGAATAGCAGGGGCTTATCAATTTTATAGGTACAGCAGAGAAATGGCTATTCGGGACAATGGACGACAACGACAGGTAAGAAATTTCGGACCATATCAAGCAAATAGAAAACAATAATCAAAATGCAATAGGTAATTTAGACAAACGAGTAGAAATCATTAGCACTTTAATGAAAGTACGAGTATATTCTACTTAAAAAGTGTAATAGAACTAAATAGGAAAGAATTAACTAAAACATTTACAGAATTAACATCAAATAAAACAAAGGGTTATATTACAGAAACTTAAATTAGACCAAATATTGAGACTTATAATGTTAGAAGAAAATATAGATCAGATAATAAATAAGATAACGTCGGTAAAGCACGGAATAATACACCCTAGCATGTTGACCATAACAGAAATCAACGAGACAAAACTTGACTTTTATAAACTTCAAAATGTGAAAATAGGATTACTGAAATATGACAAAGAATGAATAATATTGGTATTAAAGGTACCGTCTTCATATAAACTTGTAAATTATAACTTTATCACACCCATTCCAAGTATAGATCGGATGGAAGTTGTGATAGGGCAATATTCTTTTTCGGGAGAAAGTGAGCTGTAAGCAATTCTACCAAGTCATCGAAGGTGAAGTTTTCTGGCTTCCTTGGCTCCACCAACGTCTTTGCCACTTTGTAAAGGTCTGCGCCTCCAACCCCAATCATAAAAGAAATTTTGCTTGCACTGTCTTCTATTATTTAATTTCAGCAAATGTTGCATACGTTCAATATATGACTGGAAATCATCTCCCATCTCTTCCAATAAAATTTGTCATATTTGTGTCACTATTGGTCTTTTCGCGTGATATTTCCGTTTTTTTATTCAAAACACCCACTAGTTCAATCTCTTTTACTTTCAGTTTGTTATCACTTTCTGCCATCAATTTTTCCGCTATTTTTTTTCCTCGTCTCCACTGACATATCTTACGCCAATAATAACCGAGTCAAGATTCGAGCTTAATACTGACTTTATTCTTTATCTTGATTACATCTAACATTATATATTCCCCTGCTTATGATTTACGAGTTAGTTTAGTTTTAATAAGAGAGAGAGAGAGAGAGAGAGGGGTAAAGAGAGGGTGGAATGAATATACTTAATACATATCACCCACAAAGCTGGAAAACAGCAGCTATAATACCCATCCCTAAACCAAAAAAAGACAAGTTTACAATAGAGGGCTACCGCCCTATCTCTCTCATTCAATGCGCAGCAAAAGTACTGGAAAAAATAGTTTCAAAACGCATACTTTGGTATGGAGAAACATAACACCACTTTATTCGAAACCAAATCGCATTCAAGGCTAATCGAGGAAGCACCGATTTCCTACTATACATAGATATATATCTAGAGCTCTAGACTCCAAAAACCATGTGTCGATATTTACCATAGACTTTAAAAAGCGTTCGACAGAATAGCAATCCATGTCGTTTTAAATAAACACTTAAAATGGGGTGTTGGCCCTAGAACCTTTTATTATGTTAAATCGTTTCGTAGTATAGAAAATTTTGTATTAAAGCCAATAATTCCCATTCAACCACATTGCTCCTACATAATGGGATCCCCCAAGGATCACCCTTATCTGTTATTTTATTTTCTTCTGCATTTGAATATATAAGTGACATCTTAACAAAGCACAAACACTTAAGTTACTGCCTATACGCAGACGACGTATACATACTATGTAAAAACCAAAATGTAAACGAAATTAAAGTTCACTTAACTAACGCACTCAAAGACATTTTAGAATGGGCAAACTCTCCAGGTGCCAAACTCTCATTACCAAAATGCAAAGTCCTTCACGTATGGCAAAAGCAATCTTGTACACCTCCTGCTGTAAATATTAGTAACATAGAAATGGAAAATATAAAAAATGTAGAAACCATAGGACTATTATTTAATCAAAAATACAACTGGAGTAGCCACTGTATAGATCTTTAGAAGTCTTCAGCTGTAAGGTTTATCTATCTATCGAATAAAACGAGTAATGTTCACATTAATACCCTTTGCAATATTACTAGACTGATAATTTCAAGCCTTTTTAGCTAGTAGCTCTTTAAACTAATTATATAAATATAAATATATAATAATAATAAATTAGTGTGTCTGACGCAAGCGTTAAATAGAATTCGGTATATAATGTTTATAATTTTCAATAAATAACAACAAATATCATATCGATATGTTCGAAAAGTTTGGTTAGAAATCCACCAGGGCTAGTGGCACCTTGCACAGCTGAGGCAATACCATCTATAGGGGCTCTTTGTTTTTTTAAATTGGCAAAACCTTTTGCAGTAATAGCCAATATAGCCACATGCTGCCTTGTGCTCAGTTTGGTTTTGCGTTTTAAAAATAGACTTACGTCAGGACAGCTTTTACACTAAAACAGTTACTCAAACCAGTCAGACGTGTTTTTCTTATTCTCCCTATTCACCTGTTTAATTAATTTTCGTCAAATTGCATTTTCCGGTTCTTAACCCTCAGTGCTCGAATTCTTTAATTTTTTTTTGTCTGCTGGCAGATTTCAGTGCAAAGCCCCTATCTGAAATGGGTAGGCAATTAGATCTCATTTTCACCACTGACCCCATAAACTCCTCTATCTCACTCTGTCCCCTTTCACTATCAACCATTGATAACTTTCACCCGACACTTCTTGTTTCTCTTTTTATTTAGTTAACTTTTAATTCGTTAACTACAAAAACAAATCTGGCGGTTTTCCTCCATCCCTCTCTACAAAAATATATCATCAACCGATCCGCATACCGTAGTCAACTTTTTTGCTACTTTTTTTAAACAATTTTGCCGATAATTCCTTCGTACCAGATCCCTCCTATTTCAAATACCTACTTAACTTCCCCACTGGAACCTGTATTCCTCAAAGTATTGATCATGTGGTAATAGAAAATAAGTTACAACAACTTAATGATGAATAATTTCCCGGCCCAGATAGCCTTCCATCCATATTTCTTAAAAAGTGTTCCTCTACACTTTCCCACCCCCTCTCAAATCTCTTCCGTTTATCCCTCTCTCAAGGTGAATATCCACAGATATGGAAGTATTTTTTCATAAAACCGATAACAAAAAGGGTTTAAACAGCGAAGTCACTAATTACCGCCCCATAGCTAAACTTTCACATATACCCAAACTCCTCGTACAATCATTTTGTACGAAGCCTTAAGCTTCCAGTGCAAAAGTAGATCAACTACCACTAACCTCGTCGAATTCGTGATTTCAGTAAGGCTTTTGACAAGATATCTCATAAACTAATCCTGTTCAAATTGTCCGTCCTCGGCTTTGAACCCATCTTGCTAAAATGGATATCTTCTTTCCTGGATAATCGTTTCTATAGTGTTCGTTTCAGGTCTGTCCTATCGGCCCCATTCTTGGCCACTTCAGGTGTTCCTCAAGGTAGTCACCTAGGTCCACTTTCTTTCATCCTAACTATTAACGATCTTTAAGGGGTCATTCAACACTCAGCACATTCTCTCTATGCTGACCATACCAAATTTTTTGAACCCTTGTTGAGTCCATCCGCGAATTTGGCATATTATGCGATAGGGAGCTTAATTTCCGCTCTCATATTGATGAGATAATTACTAAAGCAAACTCATAACTTGGCTTCGTTAAAAGATGGTCCAAAGAATTCTGCAACCCGTACGTTATCAGATCTCTGTATATCACTCACATTCGTCCCCTTCTCGAGTACGCTAATCAAGCGTGGTGTCCCTTTCAACGAGTTCATGTATCCGGTATTAAGAGCATCCAGCGTCGTTTTTTTCGATTTTTTTCGAGGTCTACCTTGGAACGATCCTCTAATCTTACCCGTCTCAAACTCATTAACCTGAATACCCTTGAGGAAAGAAGGGACGCAACTGACATTCTTTTCATTCACCGACTCCTCTCAGGCTCTGTCGATTGCACGTCTCTTTACAACTCCAATTTGTTTTACACTAACCCTCGAAATCTACGTTGCCCCCGTCTCTTTTATCTACCAATCCACCGCACCACATATGGCTCTAATGAACCGATCTCCCGTATGCTGCATAAGGTAAACTCCAACCTTTCCGTTTACGATTTTAATCGCAACACTCTCTCCCTCAAATCCGATCCCCTTCACCATCCCTAGCTTTATGCTCTAGTGATAAGTCCTAGATATTGCTAAAACTTAAATTTCTTTTAGCTTTTAAGTCCTAGTTTTTAAGATTGTATTAAGCAGTTGTTAAAACCTATCGTTGTGGCATCCGTGATCAGAGGTTTGGCCCCTCCAAACCTAGCGGCTAGATTCAAAAATCCTCTTAGCTAGAGCATTTGCCTGATGTGGCCAAAACAGTTTAATCACCGTATTTGGATTTTTTGACCCCATTCATATCTTGATACGGATTATATGAACCCGTATATGACTCTTCGCATATGGAACCACATATGCAAAGAAGAATTTTTCTCTCAAATATGTTCAATATCTACTCTGCTTTTCTGATTATCGTGCAGAACTCATAAAGTCGGGGTTGGTGTTTTATAGTCCATGCATATCTTATTTCTAGTTAAGAGCTTTGAATCTATTTGTTTTACCAAACCGAAGCAACAGCCAAGACTTTCCTCAATTTTTGTAAATGCTCATACTGAGAATTCGTTGCTAGTTTCCACTATTTGGCTCAATGACAGATTTGGTGCATACACAATCTGCCAGGTGGGATACCACACTGGTATTTAGCAATTACTATGTTGCAGAAAGGCTCAAGTCATTTATATGTTACGTTGAATAGCATCTTGTTTTTTTATGTTCGACTTTTTTTTATAATGACTGGGCAATATAGAGTGGATATAGCCAATATTCGCGAGCTTAAAAGTAATCACTTTCCTGCATACGTCCATATCTATAAATACAAGCCAGCTGTTTTGGGTGAACTCCACCACAATGGAATTCCTGTTCCAATCCGGAATTCAATTTCATGTGGTTAAAATTCCATCTCCATAAGCAAATTAACCACTATTGCTTTATTTACAGAAGCCCCAAATTGGACTAAAATTCGACGTTTGATGTGCCTTCTGACTCTATACAAAGAATTGTATCCCTGTAACTTCATACTGAAATTGTCATTACGGGCGATTTCAATATACATAATTTTGGGTGACTTCGACATTCTGGACAGATAAAACTCGAAGAACGGTGTGTTGAGACTTTCGCTGCGGAAAATAGCTTAACTCAGCTTGTAAATGAGGCCAGACGAATACCAGACGTTGATAGTCATACCGCCAACACCCTGGACTTGTTTTTAACTTCTCACCCTGACAGATACCAGGTCAATGTGCTATTCACTCTAGGCTTGTCCAACCACTGTCTCATATCAGCTAATTTCTCGTACAACAACCACACAGTTAGAGAAAAGATTCCTAAAAGAACCGTTTGGCAAATAGGAGAAAGCCAATTTGAGTTGACTTGACAGCTTCTTTAGGAATTTTAACTGGTCGTTATGTTTCCTCGATAACGACGTGGATGCCGCTGCTGATATGATCATAAATACTATTCTCTTTGGAATGAAATTCTTTATCCCTCATCGGATGAAGAGTATCAAACCAAAAGAAAAGACATGGTACGACTCGAGCTGTAAAGAGGCTGTCAGGGTTGGAAAAATGTTTTTTTCGGTCCTATAAGACCAACCCGACAGAGGAAAACCGAAAAAAGTTCAACGAGCCAGAAATGACTGCAATGTCTTTCTCAAGCGTGTGAAATTTCAATACGACCAAAAACTAAGGCTAGAAATACTACAATGCCACAAATGTAGTAAAAATTTTTGGTCGTTCGTCAAAAACATTAGAAATTTTTCCTCATCCTCCATCCCAACGCTCATTTACAATGGCATTCCAGCTTTTAGCTCTTTGGACAAGGCCAAAGGCTTGCTGCACACTTTGCGGCCAGCTCAACATTTCCAGATTGAGCTTTGTCTCCACCTACACTTGGGTGCGTCGAATCTCCAACTGGATAAATCCAATTTCGCACTCGTGTAGTAGCAAGAGTACTTAAAGATCTCAACATACAGAAATCCGCTGGTCCAGATGGTATATCTCCCCTTCTTCTGCAGAGGTATTCTTCCTCGCTGGCAAAACCACTGCGTAAGCCTTTTCATCAATCCTACTCTCTAGTACTCTTTCCGAGCATTGCACTTAAGTTCCTTCTTTCCAAGTTCATGAAAACGTTGATAAACCGTCAGCTCATGAAATATCTCGAAACGCGAAAACTTCTTAACGACCGGCAGTATGGGTTTCGTAGCAACAGGTTCAAATTTCTAATTGATATTTCTAAGGCATTTAACAAAGTTTGGCATCAGACTCTTTCGTCGAAAATGTGTGCATCTGGGATCGGTGAATAACTTCTTCAATAGATTACAAACTACCTTTCGGTAAAATTTACGTTATCCTTTAAGTATTCCTTTGTTGACGGCAGTACTCTCTGCTTTTGCTATTCGTTTCCTGACTCACGTCCCTGCTCTTCGGCTTTAGAACGGTAACGCCGACCTATGTTAAGCTCATTAAATTCTGATATTAGCAGCATAACTAATTTGGGAACCGCTAACAGAGTAGAATTTATGAATGGCACTTGCATCGGCGAAACCGAAAAACTTTCCATTCTGGGTATGTGTGGCAATGACAACCTACGTTAAAATGACCAAATGCTACGAAATGTCGAGGTTTCTCCAAACGATGTAAGAAATACTTCACCCCCTCTGATCAGGCCTTAATATATAAGGTATTTATCTGCCCGAAATTGTAGTACAATCCCGCATCTGGTCGGGTGAGCCCAAAACATCTCTGCAGGGGTGGCCGTGGTGTAGTGGTACTAGCAATCGCTTCTCACTCGGAGGGTCAAGGTTCGAATCCTGCCCATGACAAGTCTTTCAAGTTTTTCATTTGTGTAATTGGAACTCAGACAGAAAAATTTTGCGTGTGAAGGCATAACACTGACACGTAGATTTGGCTGTTGTAGAGTTTCAAGCAAAAAAAAAATAAGGCGAATTATAAACTTCGAATCACTTTGAGTGAAGAAAAAACTCTCCGTTCTATTCGGACTCCAACCCCTGGAGACCGAATATCGAAACCAAACACACCTGAGTTTCAAACCACTACAAAAACAATTTTTCCTTTCACCTCCTTCTACCTTTCCGCCCACGCATGGCAACAGTAAAAGGGTATCTAACCCCTTAGGCGCGCGTAAATTATAAAAAATAAAAAATAAAAAAAAGATAGGATTCAAAACCGTGCGATAAAACTCATAGGTGATACGAATATCACGTAGACAATGGACACCCTCGAACACCGACGTAATGTCTCGAGTCTCACTCTGTTTTATCGCTATTTCCACCATCAGTGCTCCATAGAAATAGCCAGTAGCTTTCCGCTCTTTCAAACTTTTTAACCGTAACACTCGTCTCGCCAAGAATGCCCATCTCCTGATTTTTCTTCACTTGCGCTGTGTTCAAGCATTTTAAGTGTCCCTTGTCCCTCAAGTCCCTTGAGAGCGCGCAGATTATAAAAAAATATAAAAAAAATATATACGCAACATTTAACAGGGATACGTCTCGTTATTTGCTACAATACAAAAAAAAGGGAGGAAAGACCGGAGATTCGAAATCAGAAATAGGTAACTTAAACAAAATTTTGTTGAAGCATAAAATAATAAGTCGGAAAACAATTTAAACATTATATTTTTAGGTATACTTCGAAGACTTTTAACATACTAGGGCGTATCAAATATAAAATGTACACGCTATAATAAACGTAGACACACTTCTGGCTGATTGCTTCTTCACTTTCCTTCGAAATGACAACTTCGCGGCATCCAGTAATTCACAATAATATTGCGGATTAATTGTGCGTCGATCGTGAAAAAAATCAATGTAAAAACCACCTTGCCGATCAAAAAAAAGTTGCCATTACCTTTGCGGCACACAACCTCGTATTGGCCTTCACCTTTGCCCTCTCGATGCCCTTGCTCCACTCTATAAGAGGTCATCAGAATGTTCGTTTGGTGAACTTTACACATATTTGTTAGCAGCAGCTGTCACGCTTGCGGTTGCACGGCGTTAACTTGTCGGTCGATGGGATGGAAACTTGCTGCTTTTCTCTGATTCTTACTGTTTCATCGTGCCGATTAAAAGAAATAATACTCGTATAAAAAGGGATTTAAAGCTCATGACTAAAGATGCTAGAGTATTGAAAGTTGAAAGAGTTTTGATAAGAAACGTATCCAATACAAGAATAATTTTATTATAATTCATTATCTATGTATAGTATATGTATATATGTACATATATACATGCATATCATTGGCAACGCAAAGATGATGCATGTAGGTTTTGAGCATTTTCTTAGAAAGGTTAAGCCAAATCTTTAAATCACACCACACAAAAAAACGTGTTTTTTTACAGAAACAAATTAATAATGACTTCCGCACTGAATGTCTGAGGTTAGATGAAAGAAAAGAAAGAATGAAATATCCCACTTCCTTATATACTTTACTATCTTGATCCTGATCAATTGTTAAAAAATATCGACCCATTACCCTATAAATTGTGATTAAAATACAGAAGAAGTCACCCGTTACTTGCGTAAATCTTTAGCGTGATAAACTCCAATAATTTTTCCGCTCAAGTTTTCAATCTCGTATAAAATATTTTCCGATTGCATTCACTATCCTACATCTTATAAACTTAGGACACAACTTTGAATTTACATGCTTTGACGCACTACTTGACATAAAATTTCTTCTGTAAACGATATCTCCCAAGTTAAAGGATCTAACTGAGCTTCCAAGGTTTTATATTTTTGTATTTTTTTCGTAAGCACGTTTCATTTTATCTTTTACTTTCTCCCTTATGATATTTAATCCGTTACTTGGTGATAAAAATTGAATGTCTCCATCTTCAAGTGTTTTCAATTCCCTGAAAAATTTGTACATATTTGCATGTGTACTCATTTGTTGGCCGTATACTCGTAAGTAGAGTAGGGGGTTGTTCCAGTCGATTGATGAACTGAAGTACATAGAGCCTGTTGAATTTCTGAAACATGCCTATCCCAGTACTTTTGATCTTCTCAGAGATACATTCTAATGCCAGCCAAAATAGACTGATTTACACTTTCCGATGCGTTAGCCTGCGGAGAGTAAACCGCGTTTCGGATATGAATGAGTGCATCCGTATTTGGAAAGAAAGAGCTGAAAATCTTTGGATACAAATTGCTGACCGTTGTCACTGTGAATGAATTCCGGCAAACCGAACTGGTGAAAAACATTTTGTTTCAGGTATTCTATAACTGCGCTTGTGTTAGCCCTACGCATTGCTTTAAGAAAAACAAACTTAGAGAAACTATCAAGAACAACAAAATAAACGCGTTTCCTCGCTTCGTCCTACCAATTTGGTATCTTTGGTATATTTGATCCCATTGCAGGTCATAATGTTATATTAGATGATTTATTTTCTTTACATTTCAAATAATTTTGAACGAAGTCGCGCACTTGACACCATATTGGGCCAATAATATAATTCTTGAATCCTTGAAAGAATTTTCAGCATTCCGCCATGGGAACAATTTGAAGGGTGATGACACATTTCTATGACTGACTCAGTTAAATTTTCAGGTACCCCAACTTCCACTGGAATTCAGAAATAAGGTTATTCTCATCTTTCTGAAGTACTCGTACTTTCTTGTAAACAACTCCATTTCGTATGTCTAGTTCTGGTAAGTTAACTTGATTTTCTTTAATTTTTGTTAACAGGTCTCGATACTTACTAGTTTTGAAGTCAGCAGAGTCGAGATCGATGAAAGAGGAGGTCATTAGAACCGTGGAAAGTTATTCATTGGATGCCTGAGAATGCTGGATGTTGAAAGAGAATGATTGTAGTATCAGCGACCAACGAGCCAATCTTCCTCTTTAAGCCCCATCAACCATTTAAGGCTGGCATGATCGGTCACTATTGTAAAGGGTTAAAGTTCCACATAGGGACGAAACTTTTTAACTGCTTGCACCGCTGCATAACGTTTTTGTTCGGTCACGCTGTATTTACGCTAACAGTCATTCAGTTTTTCAGAGAAGAATGCGATGGGATTTTCATTATTTTCGTCAACATATTGAAACAAGTCACCTCCTATGCCATAATTAGACGAATCACATTGGATAAGAAAATGTTTTGAAAAATCAGGAGAAGACAAAAGGGGAGCAGAAATAAGAGCAGTTGTTTTTAAAGCTTCAAATGACATTAAAGCATCGGGAGTCATAAGAAATGTCTTATTTTTCCTAACTGTGTCTGTCAGTGGACCAGCGATTTCTACGAAATTTCGGATAAATCAACGTTCCCAACCACATAGGCCAATAAATCTTCGTACTTGTTTCACGGATGTTGGCACCGGAAAATCCTTTATTGCAGACACTTTGTTAGGATCTAGTTTTATATGACCCTCTCCGACGATATATCCTAAATACTTTAATTTTTTAAAACAAAAGCGGGACACTTTTCTACGTTAATTGTTAAATTTGCCGCTTGCTAACACTCCGCAGCTTTCTCTAAGATTTCTAGATGGCTAATACAATCCTTGGAAATGACCAACAAATCATCCAAATATACAAAAACTTGCTCTGGGGATCACTTTATCCATTAAGCGGCACATCCTTTGAGCAGCGTTACACAACCCAAAAGGCATGGGGATGAATTGATAAAGCGGTCTTCCTGGCACAGTGAAAGCCGCTTTTTCCCTGGACTCTTTCTCTAGTGGAATTTACCAAACGCGTCCGTACTAATGTAATGTGTATCTTTAAGACGGCTCAATAGGATCTCTATGTGAGGAAGAGGATATGCGTCTTTTTTGTGAGTGAGTTCACTTTTCTAAAGTCTAACACAGTCTAACACAGCCTGTTCTTACCAGGTTTCCTGATGAGAACGATGGGTGAACTCCATGAACTGATGCTCTCTTCAATCACTCCCAAAGAAAGCATCCTATCTAATTCGTTGTATATCATCTTTTGAATTGGTGGTGCCGCTGTTTTACTGGCTCCGCATTCCCTGTGTCAATAATATGAATTTCTAGTGAAGTTTTTCCCAAACGTTTTTCGGAGAAAGAGGGAAATTTTGTTATAACCTGCGTACTTCTAAACTTTTGCCAGAAGTCTATACCAAGATAAAGTGATTGGGACAAATATGGGATATGGCAAAAGTCAAGCCTTTCTCTTCAATTATTAAAAACAACTTCAGTGTTAATCCTACTTACGATGAATTGTTTCCGGCCATCAGCGGTTCTGATGAAAGACGATAACTCAAGAACAGGGATATTTAACCCTTTAACTTTTTCTAAGCAGCCTTTATCGAGACAAGAAATGCTGGCTCCACTATCTAAAAGGCCAAGCATCTCATTTCCATGTATTTTGATTGTTGCATAAGGTCGAGAATCTAAGCTATTATTGAGAATATTGCAAGAAATTCAATGCTTAAATATTGTTCGTTTCTTGAAACGTAAGCGAATTATAAAAAAATTGTTTGGATCTCTGCATAGCTTAAGTTCTTCTACGTATGTGGAATAACTTTTCACGAAGTTGGTTATATTTTTTTAGCCTCTCTTAATATGGTAGACTTCGAAACGTATGTCTTTTTAAATGATTAGTCGAATTTGTTTGTGCGTCACTAGTATCGGTTTTATAAATATACCTATACCATATGTTTTCATCAAAATTTGTGTTCGTGCAAGCATCAACCATCACTGCTCCGGTTATGATTGTGTCGAACAAGACTTCCCGGATTTCATCTCGTTCGATTTTGGGTTTTCCAATTCAGGATTACACCGAGCACAACTTATGACGGTGATTCCGTCCGTACCACACCTGTAACAGAAAAGTCTGCTAAGCCGAGATGGACTGTCTATGAAAATGTGGCCTTGGCTTTTGCAGTTATAACATTTCAGTGTTTTCGACGTAATTGGTCTCTTTTGCATATTATTATTTGTAAGTACTCTGTCATTCCTTGAAAAGGCTGAGACATCGCATTCATTACAATCAACTTCCTTGGGATTATTTATTTTTTCAAGCTCATGAATTGAATGATAAGGGTTTGTCCTATTTAGAATAGTGAAACGGTTCAGTTCTTTTGCATTCTTCTTTGAAATTCTCAATGGAATAAATTCTCATTGGATATATAAATTGTATCGATTTTGGGCTTATATTTGTTCTGAGAATGTGAATCAGATCTAAGTCTTTGATTGGCTGCCGTAATTGACTTCTAAGGTGCAGGATTGCATTGAAAAAGTCTTCGAAACATTTTCCCGGTAATCGTCTCCTATCCATGATTTGTTTTATAATTTCGAAATCATTTTCGTGGTTTCGAAATTGTTTTAGCAATGCTCGACGTAGGCTTGGCCACAAACCAAGGGGATTGCCTCGAAGAAATTGCCAATACCAATCCTCAGCACTTCCTGCTAATAAGTGGTGAAAATTCATCAAAACTTCCTCCCAAGAACAATTATAATTTAACTTAAGTACATCGACTCTAAACACAAAGTCTTCCACTGACATACCCTTAAATGAACCATTGAATTTCAGACCCCATTGATCTAATCGAAAAGTGTGTCCTTCCCATGATCTGGTATGGCTTAGCCTGTCATTATAAAACGCTCTGTTGAATCCCAAGCTGTCTTGTGATTCTGAGTTACGAATATTACCTAAGTGAGCAAAGTTATTAAAATGTTGTTGACCTGGAGGATTTGCTGGTGGACTTGAACTCATAACGTTACGTTTGACTATTCACTTGGAGTAAAATTCAACCAATTGTTAGTAAAGATTGCATTTTAGAATTTGCGCTGAGCAAAATAAGTAAACACAAATTGGAAATCCAAACTTCCGCAAGAAAACTGGATGTGGTCATTTAGAATTATAGAGAATTATTGAGAATCCTTGGTACCACATTATTGGAGGCCTCTGAAGGACATCAGCTTTGAGTGTCTTTATTTGTTCAGGCGGCTCCACGTTGTTGAGCGCCATTGTAAGAGGTTATCAGAGTTTTCGTTTGGCGAACTTTATACTTATTTGTTAGCAGCAGCTGGCGCGCTTCGGTTGCACGGCGTTAACTTGTTGGTGGGATGGGATCTTGCTGCTTTTCTCTGACTCTTACTGTTTCAATGTGCCGATTAAAAGAAATAATATAAAAAGGGATTTAAAACTCATGGCCAAAGGTGCTGAAAGTTGAAAGAGTTATAAGAGCATACTGAAACTTATTGCGTCTTTTAGATGCAACCACACCAGATGGAATCCGCCTGCTGCAACTGGCATAGCCATTTGTTCCATGCCTACTCCTTCCTAATCTTTTGTTGGAATAGTCCCTAATTAATTCTTATGAACATTTTCCTAAGCGATTGTTTCAACGCACTTCATATTAATTTGATACGAAAAAAGAAAAAAACTAATTGTCAAATAATTTGATAAGAAAAGAATAATTTTATTATAATTCATTATTTATATATATATATATATATGTATGTACATATGTACATGCATACCATTGGCAACGCAAAGATGATGCATGTAGGTTTTGAGAGGTTAGGTACTTTAGTTAAACATGTCATATGAATGTAACTTAGGTTTGAAAATATGAGTACATTTGTATACGAGTATGAATAGCATGTGCTAAATTCAAATGTATGAAAGGTTAGTTTGTAGACTCTTATTAATTACTGTTATGTATATTTAAGTATTAAATATAGTTAGGATAAGTATATAGTATGTATTTAAGTATATACTATACATATGTATACATATATGTGAATGCACGTTATAAATTAAGTTAAGAAAAGGTTAGAAAATAAGCCATTGATAAGAAAATGTTTGATATGTACTTACGATTTTGTATGAAGCACCAGGCGGTGAAGTTTGTGCACAAACAGGCGTATATGCAAATTGAGAATCCTTTATAAATATTATATAAATTGTGATCAAGTGTTACTTCTCGGTGGCTTTTACAGAATTCGTTTACTGATACAAAATCTACCTTCATAAAATTTAAGTTTAAATACTTTTCGTTTTTCACCTTTTTTTGTCTTTTTGTTTAAAATTATTTAACTGATTATTTGGCACTAGTATACTTATTTGTCACGAAAATTTAGTTGTTATATTTTAGGTTTAAGTAAAAAAAATAGGGTTACGATAACTTTCGCCGATACATCATCGAAGTATATACATACATATGTAGATAAAGTACTTGATTTAAGAACGATTGAATGAGACTATGAAAAAAATGCTCGATTATTATAAATTTACAGTTTTCCTTCTTCCTTTGCGATGGACCAATGTTGAGATACACGAAAGGTTAAGTAGGCATATGTGCAACCAACACGAAATTCATTTCTTCTATTTGCAGAGGGTGAAATATTTTCAAGTTAGATTTTACAACCCTTTGCTTAGTAAAGTGGACCTTAGTGGAACCCAAAACGTTCTCCGCTAAGGCTACTAAAGATTTCTGAAAGTGTGAATTTGTATTACTTGCTTACTTGCAAGAAAATGCTTATCTTCTAAGGGCCAATATACATATATGTATATATATGTACATATATAGGGTCCGCCATCTAACGTTTTTTTTTTTAACTAGTGATTATTTCGTGAATGGTAACACGAATATGGTTGTGTATACGCTTAAACAACGCTGGGAACGTGGGCCTGCGATCGACTTAGAGAAGATGCCGATTTTGCCAAAAAAAAATCATCTTTTCAGATGAAGCTCATTTTGATCTTGGCGGGTATGTAAATAAGCAAAATTGTCGCATTTGGGGCACAGAAAACCCGCACGCATACATTGAAAAGCCGATACACCCAAAACGAGTCACTGTTTGGTGCGGATTTTGGTCCAGAGGCATAATTGGGCCATTTTTCTTCGAAAATGAGCAAGGAGTGGCCGTTACGGTCAATGGCGATCGTTATCGGGCCATGTTGAACGAATTTTTGTTCACAAAAATTGAAGAGGAGGATATTGGCAACATTTGGTTTCAACAGGACGGCGTTACGTGCCACACAGCCGAAGCTACACTCGATGTTTTGTGCCCTTTTTTGAAGATCGCATTATCAGCCGCAGAGCTGATGTCGTTTGGCCACCTCGGAGCTGCGATTTGACACCGTTGGACTATTATTTGTGGGGTGCCGTAAAAGATAAGTGTTACGCCGACAAGCCAGAGACAATTGACGCTTTAAAGGACAATATTCGTGAAGCCATTGGAGAAATACAGCTGCACACAATCGATAATGTGCTTAAAAATTGGACCGATCGTGTAGGCTACTGCATGGCCAGTCGAGGCAGCCATTTGAATGAAATTATTTTCCATTATTAACCGGAAGGATTGTACTTTCAAATAAAAAAAGAAATTTGAGAAAATATTCAGTAGTTTTTTTTTTATAGCATTTTCAAAAAAAAAATGTTGGCGGACCCTATATATTACAGTTGTATTCCGTGAGTGGAATCAAGTTCATTAACAATTAATGAGATTAATTTCCTTAGGACGCAAAAAGGATAAAAAAAAACGAATAAGAAAAAAATAAAAGGTTAAGCCAAATCTTTAAATCACACCACACAAAAAAAAACTGTTTTTTTTACAGAAACAAATTAATAGTGACTTCCGCAGTGAATGTCTTAGGTTAGGTGAAAGAAAAGAAAGAATGAGATACGAGTATCCCACTACCTTATATACTTTGCTGTGTCTCAATAAGTTTAAGCCAAACTCAATCGGTTTAAAATTTCAACATATCAATTGGTATAAAGGTCGAGTTCACGCTAAACCATCTCGTTTGTGTCTATGATTATCGGACCAATTGTTACATTTTAGGAAATTATGTTTTTAAGATTCCACAAAAATTGAATAGGGATCACGCTACAACTCCGTAGTCGCCTGTTTCGACTCTGGTATGTTGTAGTACACCCACGTTTCGCCACAACTCGATTTAAAAATCCTCACCTTCTTGCTGGAATCGATTGAAAAGTCGCTGTGAAAACTCCAATCTATGTCGCTTGTGATCTTCTGATAACAGTCGTGGAACCCATCTAGTGGACGCTATGAAATCCCAAGTCATCTATCACTGTCCCTTGGATACTCCCGTAACTGATTCTCACTTCCTGAACGATTTTGAAGAGAGTGATGCACCAATTTTTCTCTATAAAATTTCGGACCGCCTTAATTTGACCTCGGTTACATTCGTCCCTGGACGGCGATCATGCATCTCATTCTCGATCTTTTCAAAACCGTCAGAAAATTATTTGTGCCAAGCAAACACCGGGTTCTTGGCAGGGTGTTATCGTCGAACTGTGCTTGTATTGGTTCACCCTCGCCTTGGTCAAAAACTTAATGACAATCCACTACTCCATGGAAACATTCACTTCTTTCCCACTTATGGCTTCTTTTGATACGGTACAAACCATTTGCACATCAACCCTTTCCAGGTCTAAGACCCCTCCGAAGTTTTTAAAAATTTTATCAACTCTTTAACGCATACAAATTAATTCAATGCTACATATGTTTCTCCCACGTGGGGTAGATTCTTCTTAGGATCACCCTTTTAAATAAGTAGCGCGTACAAATTAATTTAATGCTACATGTTTTTGCTACATACATATGTTTCTCCCACGTGGAGTAGATTCTTCTTATGATCACCTCATCAATAAGGTTGTGAGTTTGGTCTAGCATTTGAATGATCCAACTGATTTTATTTTGTTCTTTTCTTCGAACCTCGGCCGGAACTTAGGATTCTGTTGCTTTTCTGACGGGGATTTCGAATAAATGACTTCAAAATACCAAGAACAGCTGATACGCACACCTTGAAGTGTTTCAGCTATCAGTTTTTTAATTTGGCGACTCTTCGTCGCTATCTTTCGCCTTTATATTTTCTCTCAGTTATTTTTGCAGGTTGTCGATTTTCGTCCACCACCTTTGCGGCTTCAATTGCTGGTTTATTCTGGGCGTATTTAGCTGGAAATGCCGTCCAGAGATGGTGATCCAAAGTCTTCTTCCACTTTGGCCTATTATAAACATAAGCTTGTTATAAGAGTATCAAGCAATGAAAAAAATACTGGGAATTATATCTCGAATCACTCTGAGTGAAGAAAAACTCTCCGTCCTATTCGGCCTCCCACCCCTGGAGAGCAAACATAGAAACCAAACACACCTGAGTTTCAAACCACTACAAAAACAATTTTCCTTTCTCCTCCTTCTATCTTTCCGCCCGCGCCATGGCAACAGTAAAAGGGTATCAACCCCTTAGGCGTGCGTAAATTATAAAAAAAAAAAAAAAAAAAGCAGAGGAGGTAACTATACCTACCGAAGATTTACCTGTTTTAGTTGCAGCGACTTCTGCCACACTATTTCTCCCTACCGTCGCTGAGAGAACGTGATTTCATTATCTAATTGGGATTTCCAACTTTTCTTATGTTACCCTCCTACCTCACCCGCCTCTTGCAATTTTTCGTGAATCAAGTCGTCAAAAATTGAATCACTGACGAGCCACCTGATTATTTTAATATACCATATCTTGTAACTAGTTGAGCTTATCCGCTACTCCCTCCATGGTGTCAGCCCAATCTTCCAAACATGCAGACGCCATCGGAATAGAAACATCAATTTGCTCTCTGTCCAGAGCCTAAATCGGCTTCATTTTTAAATTTGTCTGTTGAGGGGTCCAAAATTCATACCCCGGCCACATACGAAAGGATCACTCCATCTGCAGTACATATATTTTTCATTTGTTATTCATAACTTTTTATGTCCAAAGCTTTATGTAATGTGTTTAGTGATTTTTTTCGTTTTATTACATGTCGTCGCTGTGAAATCAAACCGGTATATCAGCAAAATGCATATTTTTCACCCTGAGCGCTTTAAAGTTTTCGTATGTGATATTTTCCTTTTAACGTCCGTTTGGTTCACCTCAAAGCCACCTTATGCATTAATAAAATTTAGACGAATACTGCTTATTGAATTAGTAGTTGCAAATAAATCGAAAATTGCTTAAATTAAGAGAAATATGCAGATATACCAGTTTGACTTTAAAATCAGTGTAATATTTGCTTTTGTGTCACAGTGACTTCTTCTTCTGGGTAATAGTAAAAATGTACTATTGTGAGATAATTCAGTTTTACTTACATGATGGACAACTTTCCTCCTTGAAGATTTTGAAGAGACTGGCGTATTGCGCAATAGATCTATTTTCTGATAAACAAAATGGCTATTCCCGTGTAAATGCATACCGGCCCAACACCATCTGATGGATTTTTATTCAACTATACGAAACGTGTCGGTTCGACATAAAAATAGACGGAAAAAGAATTTTTTTTGACACCAACAACTCAAAAACTTAATTTTTGCACATATGCCGGTTTGATTTAACAGCGACAATATGAAGATTGTTTTTTATATTTATTTATTCGACGTGTTTGTTAATTTTTCGATAAATACTATAGATGGATGGGTTTATTTATAATATTGATGCCGTAGTGCAAGAGAGTGTGGAACTCAATTTCAATTTCAATTCAATTTTCAATCAATTCAATGGGGGTGGCCGTGGTGTAGTGGTACTAGCAATCGCTTCTCACTCGGAGGGTCCAGGTTCGAATCTGCCCATGGCAAGTCAGTTTTTCAATATGTAATTGGAACTCAGACAGAAAAATTCTGCGTGTGAAGGCATAACACTAACACGTAGATTTGGCTGTTGTAGAGTTTCAAGCACAGAAAAAATACTGTGAATTACATCTCGAATCAGAAAAAACTCAGAAAAAACTCTCCGTCCTATTCGGACGGTATAGCAACATAATTTGTATAAATCGAAGAGGTACTCTGTCAACACCAACTGCATCCGATTAGAGATAATGAATAGTAGGAGTATTAATAAATTTCATCTGCGATGCAACATCAAATTCAAAGTCATTTTCGGGATCGAACAACAAATGATTGTTTGAAACAAAAACTGGAATCTGCATTTGTCTGGAGACAAAAGCACTATTAAGTTCGTTCACATTTGGTATTCTCTCAAAGTCGTCTTTTTTACCATCCCAATTGAGCCTAGGGTACTCCAAAGTTTTTTAGAAGGTTGATGTAAGAGTATTTTTTTCTTTTTTTAAGAACTTAACACTCAAGTGAGTGTTATTATTAATTTTTTAAGAAAATGGGACAGAAAGAGAAAAGTACCAAACTTCGAGATACAGATTCAAGATTGACGTGTATCTGCGTTTGACAGCGATTCAATATTCAAGCTGACATTCTGGTCAGCTCTTTAAAGTGCGTTGAAAAAATGAATGGTAATAAATATGATAGCTGGACAAAATTCACGAATCCAGTATTTCCCAAAAAATACAAATCCACTGCAAAACTTTGTTTTGGTGGTCGTCCCTTAAACAGGCTGACAAGAAGACCATTATCTAATTTATCGAGAACTTTTTCGATCCAAGCAGTAGGTAATAAAAGCCTACACTAACATTAAAATACCGTAAAAAAATTTACATATACACTATATTTGATTTAAATCTCTTTTTAATATCCTTTCATTTCAACTTTAACTTACTTATGGACTTGGCCCAAACAAAATTTATTATCTGTTTTATTTAGTGACGAGGGCAAACTCAATACTTTGTCTTCTATGGTATTGTCTACGTTCATCGAGAACTAGGTACTTGCATCAATCGTCGAAACACAAGGGGTAATGTCAAAAATTGAGGCGGTTCATAACGAGAATAGTGGACCATATTGTCTAGATATTAGACACAATCATGCTCCCATATACTGAGAAAAAGACGCCGTTAGTGTGGAGGTTTCAACAAGGCAACGCTCCGAAACACACCTCAAAGATGGTTCAATCTTATGGTTCGCTTAAATCCTATAGCAAAGTTGTAGGTTATCCTTAGAGCAACGGTTACAGTTGCAGCCAAAAGCAATTTGCCAACTTAAAAAATGTAATTTGAAATTAAATAATAATGCCCAACGATTCGTAACACTGCGTCTCCACGAGACATCGCTGGTGTTAAGAAAATGTTCATGAAATCAAAATGTCCAGTGGAGACTATAATGTAGTTGTTTACCAAACAACTTACACTCACAGAATGAAATGTAATGCAATAATTTGCAAACCTAAGTTAAAAGAAAAAATGTCAGACGAAATGTCTGACATTTAGTCTGACATATTTGACGTGGAGACGCGGTGTTAGAATTGATTAAAAAAAGGAAGCTAAGCGTCTGATTCACTTCCGTCGCAACCTTAATAAATAATTCTTTGCATCCCTAGGGGCGTGTGCAAACTATGTACTTTTATGCACAATTTCAAAGCCAGGTAGTAAGTTATTTCAGAATTGTTAGAGCAGTCTTAATAAAGATTTAAAATAGACAGGGTGATAAAAAAAATATATCAAAAATAATATCAAACCAAAACTGGAGCAGTCGGTAGGATACAAGGGTGTATCCATAGCACAACGTTTTCTTAGACTTTACCGTGTATTAATTTGCGAAAAAGTAACTAGTGAACGTTTTACTTAAGATAGTGAAATTTGTGTCACTTTACTAAAGATAGTAAAGGAAAACGACGAGATTATTTTAAAATTTGTGAAAGATAGCGAAAGTGCAAAACACCTCATTCAATTTCAGTCAGACCTCTTTTTCTTTTTTGGAACAGAAAAATATTTTTTCCTTAAATATAGACCCTCTAAGATACATCTCGAAACTTTCAGAACTTTATTGATTTATTTTACAAAATCCACTCTAATCTTACAAGATATGATCAATTAGCCCAATGCATTTTCTCAGATTGCTTGAAAGCGAAAGGAAGAACTAGGGAGGTCATCGAACTAAATGCTCATTTAACCTTGTGGTCGGAAATGAAACTTACTCTAATAAACATTTTCGGAGAAGAATTGTTTGACGAACTCCGATCAGCTATGTGTAAGACGAATAGTATTGACTTTTACAATGAGATAAAGACGATTTTAAGACGATTGAATGTAAAGACAAAATAAATGTTAGCAGAGAGCTAAAATAGTGAAAGGCTATTCAACTCAAATATAGAAAGTAATAAAATATCCGCACAGCAATTTTCAAAAATAAATTACCTCAACCCGTGCGTTCACTGCTATGTTGCAGAAATCCGCAAAATATGAACTTATTACATGAATATGAGTATACTTATTATAATCCCCTTTTTAATTCCACATCATAACCTAAATCGAAAAACAAATCACAATCACTAGCCTTTGATATAACACAAAAATATCCGCATACCCAGAATTATAACAGCAAGCCCTCCAATCAAAACCAAAACAAAAACGTTCATAATCCAAATAATATTGAGTATATAACTTAATTCTTGGGTTTTTTTTTTTCAAAATTTGAACGTTTATTTAAGAAAAACATGTACAATAGTATTATTCATAGTATTTCCCACCTCAAGCTATGACTTTTTCCCATCTCTGGCAATTTGTGGATCCCATCCCAAAAGAACTGCGCCGGCTTGGCAGCCAATAATGAAACAAGCCCATTTTTGATATTCTGCTCTGATGTGAACCGTATTTCAGTGAGGGCCGTTCTGCATCGACCGGAACAAATGGTAGTCAGAAGGGGCAAGGTCTGGGCTATAAGGCGGGTGGGGTAAGACTTCCCATCCACTGTTTTCCAAATAGTTCTTAACCGGAAGAGCAACGTGGGGCCGAGCGTTGTCATGATGGAAAATTATTGCCTCGTGTCTGGTCGCATATTCCGGGCGTTTTTCAGCTACTGCTCTCTTCAAACGGATTAATTGTGCTCGGTAGCGTTGTCCATTGATGGTTTCACCTGGTTTTAGCAGCTCATAATACAGCACACCCATCTGATCCCACCAAATACAGAGCATTACCTTCGCGCCCTGGATATTCGGCTTTGCGTTGATTTGGCTGGTTGGCCGGTTTCACATATGATTTTTTACGCTTGGGGTTGTCGTAATGGATCCATTTTTCATCACCAGTAACAATCCGATGCAAAAATGACTTCCTTTTGTGGCGTTCCAGTAGCATTTCGGACATGCAAAACCGCCTTTCGACGTCTCTCGGCTTGAGTTCATGTGGAACCCAATTTCCTTGCTTTTGAATATTATTATTATTATTATTATTTCGAGGGATCTTTACAAATGAATTTGTAAAGTCCGGAATTTTCACGCCGGGGTACTATGCCCATGTGGCGCTAGTCAACAGCACGCGGTGTACCGAGTTCCCATGTGGTCGCCCATCTAGGTACTTACTTACTGCTTGATTTCGGTGATCTAGTTGGAACCGATGCTTTCGATGTGGCGAGGCCGCTTTTGAATATACCCAGCTACTACAACGTTTTGAAATGGCTGCTTGAGTGACACTCAAAGATTCTGCGAGCTCTTCTTGTGTTTGGTAACAATTTTCATAGAGTAATGCTCCCAGTCCTTCATCTTCAAACTTTTTTGGATGCCCAGGACGTTCATCGTCTTCCAAGCCAAAATCACCGCTTTTAAAACGTGCAAACCACTTTTGGCACGTTCGCTCAGCTAGCACATGTTCACCATAATCTTCCACCAAAATACGATGACTTTCGGCAGCAGTTTTCTTCATATTAAAGTAATGAAGAAGAACTCCCTGCAAAAACACTTTTTCAGGCACAAAGTTCGACATATGTGAGTGAAAAAAAATTATTGTTGTTTACGCTTCAAATGAATGACATATACTGAAATGACGTACAATGACAGTAGCTTTCCAGCGCATGTTCCAATGGAATAATAAAAATGGAATAATACAAGTTACGACATCTCTTAGAAAACCGCACGAATTAAGTTATAGACCCAATAATTCTCAAAATTATAGCAGCAACTCAACCAATCACAACCAAACTCAAAGATTCTATAATCGAAATAATAATAATTTTCACAATTATAACAGCAAAAACTTCAACAATGACAACCAATATCGGAATAACAGTTTTCATAATTATAACAATAACACCACCAGTAACATTCAAACCCAAAATTTGCATAGAGATAATAATACTGATAATTAATCTGCTCCAGAACCTGTGGAAGTTGGCTAAGTACAAGGAACAAATAAATGTAAGGTAAATGGAATGTAAAAATAAATATGTATCAATCGAAAGCATGATAATAAGGCGGGAAATTTACCATCACAGGCCTCAGGTACAACTTGCCCTATATAATAGTAAAAACAAAACTAAGGCGCCTAAAACTTATAATCGATACGGGTGCTACCCATTCCATTATATATCCTAATGTATGTAATACCAAGTGGCATGTCAAACTTGCGGAACCCCTAAACCTCAAAACACTCAGCCATTGTATTGAAATTAAAGAAAGCGCACGAATTATTCCTTTATTTGAAGAACTAGATAGTAGAAATAAGATGGTAGACAATTTGATTTATGCATTCCATACAAAATTCGATGGATTAATAGGAACTAATATACCTGCACAACTCCATGTAACATACATTACGGAAAACGATTACTAAAAACAATTGATAAAACCGTAGAGTTACGTTTTAATGCCAAAACTTTTTCGACAATTCGGCACACAAAAATAAGTATTCCAGTTCAGCAAGAGCGTGGACTAGGTTAAGTAAAAACACAGCTAATAGGCGACCATCTTAAAGAAAAAGAAGGAAGGAATTTATAATACAAAAAACATTATCATATACATGCATAGATAGAAGTAATAAGAAACAAAGCTGATTCTATCCCCTTTATTGATAGAGTGGACAAAAAAAATGTATACTCCGAAAACTACAATATTATAGAAGAAGCTAGACAAAATTCCCACTATTAGAACAGATAAGAAGTTATCATTTAAATTCCGGAGAACGAAGAGACTTATTAAATCCCATAAAACAGATGTTTTCTATGAAGAAAATGCTTAACTTACTTTCACTAATGCAATTAAGCATCGAATCAGGACTCTCGATTATGTCCAAATTTATGTTAAAAGCTATATGTGCTCCTTTATCCACAAGAACAAAGTAAAGAAGCAAATCAAGGAGATGTTAGAGAAGAAAGCCAAATGGAGGCTTGTGATCGATTACAGAAAGCTGAACCCAGTGACTATCGACGACGAGTGCCCAATACCGAGCATTGATGAAATTCTCGATAAATTCGGTAGATGCCAATATTTCTCGACTCTTGATTTGGCAGAAGGATTTAATCAGATTGAAATTCACAAAGATGACGTTCATTATGAATTTCTTCGTATGCCACTCGACCTTAAAACAGCCCCAGCAACTTTTCAGATGCTGATGAACAAAGTCCTCGACGATTACATCAACAGAATGTGCCTTGTCTGTATAATATTGATGATATAATCGTAATCTCTACCTCTCTGCAAGAACACATTATATCACTGACAAAAATTTTTCAACGGTTGAGACAAGTAAATTTATATATTCAACTGGACAAATTTGAATTTCTTAAGGTAGAAACCGAAATCATTGGCTTTGTTCTTACGACCGACGGTATTAGACCTAATCCAAAAAATAATGAATGTGTAAGAAACCATCCTTTACCAAAAAACTGTTTTTGAATTTAATAAGTTATTATAGGAAGTTCATAAGGGATTATTCGAAGATTGACAAACCAATGACTTTGTATTTAAAGAAAGGTGCAAAACTATAAAAGTCGAGCTTTCGAAACTATAAAAGTCCTTCCAATGAATGATCCAATTCTAATCTACCGCAATTTCGATAACATTTTAACTTTAACTACAGACGCTAGTAACCATTCACTTGGCGCTATACTCTCTCAAAGTAACCATCCAGTTTCATTATGAAACCAACTGTAGCCATTGTGTAGGCAACTAAATATTATCACCCCTATTTATTTGGTAGAAAATTCGTGGTTGAAACAGATCACAAGCTAGTACTTGACTATTCTCTATAAACTAACCGAATTCTAAACTCATAAGACGGAAGTTAAAGCTATCCGAGTTTGATTTCAAAATAAAATAAAAAAAGGGGTCCCCAGATACAAAATATTGAAGTAGGTTAGGTTAGGTTAGGTAAGAGTGGCTGTTGGAAATACCAACCCACTTAGGCCTATTGGCCCATTGTGATGCCACGTGGATCTATGATCTTCTTACTACTGGAACCAGTTTGAGCTTTTAATAAAGCGTAGGAGACTCTTAACGTCTATTTTTTCTAGATCGTTTAGGTCGTTGTAGAAGAAAGCTCCTAGGTGAAGCTTCCTTCTCTGAGAGAGAGCTGGGCATGTGCAGAGAAGGTGGGGGATTGTCTCCTCCTCTTCCTCGTCCATGCAGCTTCTACAAAAATCGTTAGTAAAAGCGCCAAGCCTTCTTGCGTGCTTGCCTATGAGGCAGTGTCCGGTAATGACACCTATTATGGCGCTGAGATGTTTCCTTTCTAAGAGGATCAGACACTTAGATCGACTCAGATCCAGCTTTGGCCAGATCTGTTTTGTCGTTAGACATGTTTGTCCAGCAGTCCACCTAAGGTCCGTTCTTTTATTGGCATCTAGCTTTAGTGTTAGTTTGCACGTAGCGATTGGTATACCTATACTACCTTTGTCTGGTAGGATAGGTAGAGTGGTTCCAATTTTGGCGAGTTCATCGGCTCTGCAGTTCCCTGGAATGTCTCTGTGGCCCGGCACCCAACAGAGGTGAATGTTGAACTGCTCTGCCATCTCCATGAGAGATGATCGGCATTCAAGGGCAGTTTTAGAACACAATGAGACCGAGTCCAGGGATTTGATGGCGGCCTGACTATCCGAAAATATGCGGATATCCTTTGCAGATATCACGTTTTCCTTCAGCCAGGACAGAGCTTCTTTAATCGCCAAAATTTCCGCCTGGAACACGCTACAGTGATTTGGAAGGCGGAAAGAGAGGCTTAGGTTAAGCTTATCTGAGAAAACACCGCCACCAACTCCGCTGTCGGTTTTAGATCCATCTGTGTAGAGATGGATTGACTTGTCCTCCATGAAAGCATCCTCCTCCCAGAATGATCTAGAGGGGAAGCTTACATGGAAGTTTTTGTCAAACCAAAGTTCAGGTATGGTGTAATCGGTGTTCTCTGTGAGGATTCCTAATGTATTAAGAATGTTGGCGTGGCCAAATGAATTATTTGTCCACTGTTTAGTCGCTTTAAGGCGAATAGCTGCAGTCGCAGCTACTTGCTTGCTAAAAATGTCGAGGGGTGTCAAGTGAAGCAGAATATCTAATGCCGCAGAGGGGGTAGACCGCAAGGCTCCGCTTGTGCATAGACATGCTGTTCTTTGGACTCTGCTTAATTTAATGCAGTTGACTGCATTTTCCAAGGCCGTCCACCAGACAACCACCCCGTAAGTGAGTATCGGTCTTATGACCGAGATGTATAGCCAGTGGGTTATGCGAGGTTGAAGGCCCCATTTGTTCCCAATGGCTTTCTTGCAGGAGAATAAAGCTATTGTAGCTTTATTGACTCTTTCTTGAATGTTAGGTTTCCAGTTTAGTTTCCTGTCAAAAATCAGACCCAGATATTTTGCTGTATCGGAGAAAGCTAAACTGGTACCGTTTATTGAAGGAGGGTCTATAAATATTGAAGTAAACTTAATTGAAAATAATTCTATACCTGTAAATAAATCAAGTATTATCATTTTTAAAAACCAAGTCATAATCATTAAATCCAATTCAGGATCGTTAACAATTAAATGGCTGAAAATATTTAATAGGAAATCAAACGATAATATACTATACACTAGTCTTTGAGGAACAAACGGCTATCATGTTATTAAAGAACTACTATAACCTTAACACTTTAAATCTAATCTTAATTTAAGATGAACATAATACGAAGATAATTTATAATACAAATTATAATAAAAAAAAACCTTTAGTACACATTTTACAAACAACTCTAAGTTCAATGTCATACACGTTATTGGAAAATATAGCAGACGAAAAGAAATTGGCGGACATAATCTAAAAGGAACGTTTAAGGAATAACCATAGAAGTATTGAAGAGGTATAAAAAGATATAACACTAAGCCATTTTAATACAAAGCTACTTAATCCAACCCCCTAAACCATTATTAAAATTAAAGGAAACGCCTCCAAAGCCGCATGAAATTATTCATGTCGATTGTCGATGTTTTTTACAGCTTAGAGAATTCTCTCTTTTTAACCATTATAGACAAGTTTTCCAAACACGTTTGCGCAATTATTCATTTATTTTTGGCCAATTTGGTACAGTACGAAAAATAATAGTAGATAATGAACTATTTTTCAAGGCATTACTCTTAAAAGAATTCCTAACATAACTTGGCGTGGAGCTTTATTTCACATCCAGTAACAACCACACATCAAATCGTAACGTTGAACGTTTAAAAAACACTATAAACGAGCACATTCGATTTCTCAAACATGACAAATAGATTTCATCAATGGTGGAATCCATCAGAGCGATTACGAAACCATTTATGATAGAATTTTAGAGAAAAAACAAAAGGTTGACAAAATTAATCGAAATAGAGAGAATAACCCTCTAAAAAATTGTCGGAACTTTATTAAAGGGATAAGATAAGATAAATATTGTAAAATCGATACAAGAATAATTGATGAAGATCATGTTATTGATACCAATATCAAAAATAAACAATATAGAGCCCATATTAAATGCAGGAAAAAATATCAAAATCTAGACGAACCAACTATTAAATTAAAACAATCAAATACGAAGCAGACGAAACATAATGAGAGAGCAGTCGTAGATATCTTAGGAACAGGATTGAAATATGTAGCAGGGACCACGGATCACGAAGACGAAATTTAAATCAAGGATAAACTTGATCAACTATTCATAACCAATAAGAAAACTCGTAGACGAAGGTAATAAACAGGTATTCATAAACAAAGAATTTAGTAATATAACAACTCATATTAGAAACCAACAAAAGTCCATAGAATTATATCTTAACAATAACAGCGAAGAGCTTATAGGATGAGTAAAGACACTAGAGACCGAAATTGAAATAATGAATTATAATTATGAATTATATATCAAATACACCACGATATCTTTCTTTTCAGAAAGATGTAGACGATGTACATACCTACGACAAGTTTTATTTTTAAGTAAATTAGAAATCTTCACTAGAAACATTCTAGGGCAACAGGAGTTAGTGCTGGCACCTGACATAGAAAGTCTATTAGAAATAAAACTAGCAGTCACAACATATAAAGACCAAATTATTATAGTACTACTACTACCCAAGGTATCTGAACATAGATTTTCACAAGTTTGTATAGAACCACTTCCAGATAGAGAAAACAAATCAGTATGGATCAAATATAAAAATATCTTAATAGATGAAGATAACAATGTTTTTGAATTTCCAGTAAAAGACAATCCTAAAAAAAAACTTAAGAAAGATTCAAAATAAACAGATCGATAGAAAAATATTGTTTTTATATTTTTAAATACATACTGTCAAACTAAAACTGTTAGCCTCGCAAAAATAAATTCCATGTTTTACACAGTTGCGAATTGTGTATTACAAAACACTGCATATTACAATACGCGTTAAGTATTTCTTACTTCTTTTAAATACTGTAGGTATCATTTTATGCTAAAGGTTTCATTCGAGTTCTCCCTTTATATCTGTTAATTTCGAAATTATTTAAAAATCCTATCTGGCAATGCTTATGGTTATTACTTGGTCAACCGGAAATATGCAAAAGCAGGTTTTTTTTTGAGGACGTATTGGAAATTGGATTACACAGAAATACGTTTTATGCAAATCTAAGCATTTCGCCCCCTATTCGTTAGGGCATATTTTGGGTATAAGCATATTTCGGCATACTTTTGCATTTTTAGGACATATTTTAGCATATTTGTGAATATTTTCAAAATTTTTGCTTATTTGTTCTTTTTTCAACAGCTATTTGTGTGAAGAAAAAAACAATGGATATTTACGGAAGTGCACAGAACAGTTGCGCACCAGAGTAAACCCTTTTACCATCTGCATATGACAAGTTATATAATTTTTGTTGTAATTTCCTAGACATCTGAGCATGTGTGAATACTACGCTGCTGTGAAAGTACTTTTCTATTTTTGTTTCATTACCTTTTTGTTTTGCATTCATTCATGATAGGCTAAATATGCGCTATACACTCCGGTCATTAGCGATGGCGCCAGAACTAATGTTTATGTATAGTCCGCTTTTACACGTCGCAAGTTTCGAAAGACTCAAATGAGTGCAAAAGAGAGGGATAATGAAACAAAAAATACCCAATTAACCAAATTCCCACTGCATGTGGGTAGTAATTTCATTGCAAGTTTTTGACATTTCCTTTTCTCCTTCTTCTTTCTTTTTCGCATTTGCTTCATTACTTCTTTCGCTGTGTTACGAGCACAACATTTCAGTATGGCGGATGAACTGAAATGGACAAAAGAATTAACAAGGGGGCTTATTTTCAAGTATGAAAGACTGATCGCCAAAGATAGAATGAAAGAGAACTGTCAAATAACATGCAAACCCAAAGAAGGGAAAAGTCTTCATGTAGAGTTGCGCGAATCACTGAATGACAGTTCAAAAGAAAATAACCAGAACATGCGCATTACACACTTGCGACGTGTGAAAGCGGACATAGGACGCGACTAGCTAACGGATAGTTGCGCATTTACAATGGCAATCCTTTCCCGATTTTCAACAGGCACGCGACACCGCAAACAATAGTTCTCATCTCAATCGCAGACAGTGGATCTAAGAAAGTGGTTGTGAAAAGTACAAAGTTGTGAAAAAAAGAAAAGATAGAAAATAAAAAAAATTTGGTTTGATAGAAATCCTTAATTTGAGGGTAAAATATTCGGGTACGTAAAAACAAAAAAGAATCAAATTAGGTACTCGTATACCCTAATTTTTAGTATTTATATAATTTTCTTCATTAATTAAAGCAAAAACCAATGATCGGTTAAGTAAAATCATAGCCGAATATCCAAGCTTTAAAACAGACAACAGACGAACAACTCTGTTGTGTAAAATTTGCAATAAAACGATTTGTTCACCGTCAAGCAACATTTGAAGACAACTAGGCATTTGGAACTTTTACAGAGAAAAGACCGAAAAACGCAACAATTTCTCCGGCATTCATCATCGAATAACCAAAATCAAAATGATACATTTGCAGAGGATTTATGTTGTGCATTCATTGTAGCGGATATTCCATTGCATAAAGTTCGCAATGAAAACTTAAAATCGTTTTTGGAAAAATATACGGAACATAAAATTTCTTCTGAGACAACTCTCCGCGGAAGACACACAAACAAACCGTATGAGGAAAACATGACAAAATAAAGGCAAAAGTGCAAAACCCGAAGTTGTGGGTTGCTATAGACGAAAAAACGGATGCAGCAAACAGGTATGTACGAGAGGCGTTCAATATATTCTCGGTATCGATATGAAGAAAAATGCGAATTCAATTTAAATTGTTTTTATTTTTCAATATAATCTCCCCTAACATCAATGCATTTGTTACATCTTGAGATAAGCTTTTTAAACCCTCAAAAAAATAAATTTCCGCTTTCTCTGCAAAATACCCATTTATTGCCGACTTGAGTTCTTCATCATCCGAAAATCTTTTTCCACGAAGACATTTTTTCAAATCCGGAAACAGGAAATAATCACTAGGGGCAAGGTCTGGACTATAGGGTGGGTGTTGGATTTCTTCGAAACCACAATCTCGCGCAGCAGCCTTGGAAACTCGCGCCGTGTGAACAGGAGCGTTGTCATGAAGAAGCAACACACCCGCTGCGAGTTTACCCCGTTTTTTCTTTTTAATTTCCTCCCGCAAATTATGCAAAGTGGAAGCGTAGGATGTGGCGTTGATGGTTTCACCTTTTTTTTTTGTACTCAATGAGCAAGATTCTCTTTGAGTCCCAAAAAACTGTGGCCATGAGCTTCCCGGCAGACGGAGTGACTTTGAACTTCTTCGGGGGGTCTGTTCCTTTTTTATGCCACTGCATGGACTCTTGTTTGCTTTCAGGGTCATAGTGGTGGACCCATGTTTCGTCCCCAGTAACAATTCGATCCATAACACCGTCCGCGTTCTCACTACACATCTCCAAAAGCTCTCTACAGCATGCGATTCTCACTTTTTTCTGAGGCGCTGTGAGCATTCGTGGCACCCACCTTGCACTGACCTTTGAAAGGTTAAGATGGTCATGAAGAATGATGTGAATGGTACCGATTGAAAGCTTGGTGATCTCTGCCGCGAATTAATAACCACATTTATATGAAATTGTACAAGAATGCACTAAAATAATTGTATTACTTGATAAATAAGTCAATTTATATATGCTTCACCCCGATACCGAGAATATGTTGAACGCCCCTCGTATGTTCAAGCGTTCAAATTTGAATTTAATTTTAATGGTCCAATAAAATATAAACAAAATATGAATCATTGTTTTCTTCCTCTTCCTCTCTTTTATTTACAAAGAGGTACATATGTTGCCAACGTAATAATTGGCATTTTAGATCCTGAAGACTCAGTTGCAAAGGAGAAGTTTTTAATTAATACAGCTTTAATGAATAAAGCAAACCATTCAACAATAGCCAAGCTCTTCGATGACTTGGTAAAAATATTGGCTGACCAGTTTGAAAAAGACTCCATACTGCTGTTCTTGTCGGATGCTGCTCCATATATAGTTAAGGCAGCTGGAGCAATTCAAATATCTTACCCAAAAATAATTCTATGCAGAAAATTCTGAAAAAATTGTAAACATTTTTAATTCATTCGATGAATAGGATTCCGCTGCTGTCAAAACTGCCAAGGAATTACTTGAACGAGGTAATTTAAAAACTAACTTGGGGTTTTTGGCAGCAAACTATGGCGTTTTTTCTAAATCAATTAAGAAATTGGAAACGAATGGTCAAGATCTTGCCGCATATACGAGTACATAGTCAACGATGCAGAAATTAAAGTTAGCTCTATTGACTGCAAAATAGGGAGAAAAATAAAGACCAAAATGTCAAATGTTTTGGAAAAAAACCGTGGTTTTAAAACTTTAAAAGAAATGTCCAGTTGTCTATCCGGACAAAATTGAACAGTCAATGAATACACAGTCTCTGAGATAACGGCATTTACATTTGCGCCTATTACATCCGTTGAGGTAGAAAGAAGTTTTTCTATGTCTGTCTTTAGTTATGTCTATAGAGCAAATAGGCAATGTTTTGTTTTTGACAATTTAAGCAAAATTATTCGCATTTATTGCAACAAAAATTTAAATCAATTATAATTCGAGAACAATTTGGATATATTAAGTTATTTAATTAAGTTGTTCCTTATTTAGTTGTGTTTCCTCAAATAAAAATTATTTAAAAATAATATTTTTTGTTTAATTTTTCGTGATTTTTCCAGTTTTCAATAGTTTTTAGAGCATATTTTAAGAGCATATAACGTCTTTGTTAGAGTATATTTAAAGCGCTATAAACGGTTTTTTAATAGCTTATTTCCGGTTGTCCTAGTAATTACCTTCCTTTGTGTGTCAATGATGTTTTCATTTAATCTTTTGAATACAAACTATAACACAGTAATAACATTCATTTTGTTTTAAAAACGAAGCAAAATGATAAAAAAAAGTATTAATCCAATTTAAAATTCGGTCAAAATCATATACCTATGTACATATGTAATAAAATAATAATAAAACATTAATGTGTATCTATACATTTCACAATGCAATATAAAGTGTTTTTCCTTGAATTTGTTCATGATTTGTTTGTTTATATTCGGTTACGTGACATCTTATTGTTATCGAAATTCAGAATTAGCTGCGCTTAGAAAAAAATTACAGAAATGGATGTATTCAGGAGATTTAAATGAAAATAAATGCATTTTGACAGGAAGTCGCAAAATCACATACATAAATAGTTTTCATTTTTGTACTCGTATGAAAAGTCGCAATTTGAGGCTTTTTTTTCGAATAGTCGTCTCAAAGTCGTAGCACAGTAAATAAAAAGTCTCTAATTACAGCTTTAGTCGTTACAAATCGGTAACGCCGCTCTAGGTTATTTGCAAAGCTCTATTTTTGTCGATTATTTAACTCCGATGGGCAATAAACAAAGATCGACTAAAAAAAAGTAGAATATATTCTCTTTTGAGAAAAAGATAACTAAATATCGTGAATCTTTGCTCGCTGATGGGAAATTCACCTCACTCAAAACCCCATACACCAACTCGCGCCGATGCAAACTCACTCAAAACAGCGAAAATAATTCTCTTTGGCTTTATCGTTTTGGTAAAAAAATTTTCACTTTTGTGGAAGTGGGAATAAAACCAATTCATGGAAATAATAATCTAGCGTATCTTTGTTCCTTATAAGATTCAAAATTAGGCATGTACATAAAGTAGATATATTTGCATTATTTTGTCGCCGTTACATGGCGTAGAGGGAGTTCAATATGATTAGAAAGGTAACGACTTGAAAAAAAATTGTCAGAAAACTGGTTTTCGGAACTTTATTTGTTTCTATTGTCTTATTTGGACAGTAAAAAAAAAGATAAAAATGAAGAGAGAGAAAAAGCCGGTTGCAGCATGCTGACGATAGCACAACAGCAAGCAGCAAACATAGTCAACATGGCCAGCAAAGCAAATAGTGATGATTTTTTTCTTCTGAATTGAAGATGATGAGTCCGAATTCGATCTTTTCAAGATTTTGTACCTACATACATATTGTACATATATATTTACATGTACAATATGTAAGTAACTACGCTCGAGTTTTTTTAGTTTTTATTTTGTGTTGTGCTTCTTTTCTTTTCGTATTTTTGTTAAAAATTTTGTTGATATTATAAAGCATACATAAGTATCTATACATACGTGTGTATATGTATATACTAAATACATACATACACATATATGTACGAATTGTGTGGTAATCAAATTGACGTCATCGTGATTCAAAATTAAGTAGGTATCCATACCTCACAAGAGATAGAAATGGCATCGAGTTTTAGACATCTTGAAGCTAAAGGTGCCTAACTAATGCATACATACATATGCATGTATGCAAATAATTCCACATTTTGGGAATCGTAAATATCGTTCGACAAATCAAACTTACATATTTTGATTTACTGTTGAATGAAACCAATAACGGGTAAAATGCTTGTCATCCGTGCAGATTTAAACTGACCCGTCGGGAAATCGAACGACGTAAACGAAGAGCAACATTTTCACAACGACTAACTCAGGGAGTATATACTCGTATACTGTGATGTATCTAATTCACAATGTCTAACTATTGGGTTGGCAAGAAAGTATTGTAATTTCGGTTTTTTAGTGTCGTATAAAAAAGAAAAAACTTTAATTAAGTTTTCTGCCCCTTATTATGACAAATCTGGACAAAGAGCGATTTCAGATCATCATCAATGCTGAAAGAATTCTGCAAACTTCGAAAAAAATTAAAATCTAATGGTGGAAGTTCGGGGCTGTATGCTGGATGTGACATCACTTCGCAACCAAGGCTCAACAATTTTGCCCAAGTTGGAACCAGCTCAAAATGCATGACACCCTTATAATCCCACCAAATTGTGATGTTTCATTACGCCTAGACCATGATCGCTTTCGACTTTTGTTGTTGCAGACTATCCGTTTTTCATCGCCAGTAATGATTCGTTTCCAAAAAAGAATCAATTTTATTGCGTTTGAGATTCATTTCTCAAGATATTGATTCGTTGTGTTCTCTTTCAATTCATGTCGAACCCAAATAGAGCTTCTTTACTAGATCAATACCTTTTAAGTGATTTTTTGTGTGTGATGGTTTGATTCAATTATGACTTTGATTTTATCATCATCAACTTAAGTTAGTCTACCAGAACGGAGTTTCTAGAACCAATTTTGACACGTGCTTAACAGAGAAGCAGTCAACACAATAAACATCACATACATATGTACCTATCTCCTTGCAAACCTCAGCAGCTTTCTTGCAAAATTTGTGGAAATGCTCGTTTCTGCACTTCATGCTAAAATTGACACTGATTGATACCAACAGGTGTAGGTAAAATTAAACTCGATTTGCTTCTAAATTAAAGTTAAAGTTATATCTATCAAATATCAAAAGACCGGCATCAGGCAAGAAAATAAATTAGCGCAACTTAAATATGGAAGGAGAAGATTTGCCATAAGGCTCCCAAGTACTAAAAGCAAAGTGCAAGAACTAAGTCCGCAGGATATGTGCAACTAATTCAATGAAAAATATATAAATATACCACAAATTCTTCTCGGACTTTCAAAAGCCTGGTTCCACATAAACAAAGAAACACGATGGTAAAACGAGAGGATGAAAGTGGTGGTAACAAAAATCTAGAAAAGTGCGGTAGCTATTGGGGCCTTAAAAGATGTACCATTAAAACTTATAAAGAGGCGACAAGCAACAGAAATAGTGCAACATCGAAATTGGGGTGAACGCACTAATATTTTTAAGCCAAAGAAAAAACTCGCAAGCGATTCAAGCGTCAAAATACCATATGTGTATTAAAGAAGAAAAAAGGCAAAAAGAAACAATGAAACTTGCACTAGATAGAAGAAGTATTGTATCGTAAAGCGTTACTTAATAAATAATCTCCACATACTATGAACGACAACCTAAGAACTTGAATTAGTTTCAGTTTTTCAGTTTTAAATGCATTTTATTTACCTAATCATTAACTCTTACATACTAACAAAAAATGCTTAAATGCTAGCTTAAAATTACTTAACAATCTTATACTAACTTACTGGCCCCACGCAGGCACTCTAAGCTACTCTAAATTCTTATAACTATGTCTTTCGACCTTATTTACATTTTCTTTACGGATATTTATTTTCTATACTTAAAGCTAAGAAAAAATATTTGTTAACAAAAACTTAGCATATGGACATTTTCTTATTTTTTATAAAAGCTTAGTATCTAACTTAAAATAAACCTTAGCCTACCTAACCTAAATGTACAATACACACATAAACACACATAGACATTATACACAATCATATACATATATCAATATACACCTTTGTATACACTGATATATGTATATGTTTCTTAAATGCTAACCTAAACCTATGTAAGCTGGCCATCGCTATTTACTGAGCAAATAGATTGGTCAGCTCTGCCTCATTAGTGAGGCTGTTCCGTAATTGACGGAAACGAAGACGAAACATCTTCTCCGTCATTCAACCACCAGAAATGCTGGTGCTGCCGAACGACATCCCCCTTATCGCGATTCCCCACCGCCCTACTGAACCTGAGGCGATCCACACTGCCGTGTGCGACGTCTCTGTTGTAGTTGAGTCGCCTGTCCCCAGCTGTCTGAGCGACATGGAAGATTAACGGCACCGCTGATCTATCCTGGATCAACCCTATCTGATCTAGGTAGAGGAATGCTTCTGGTGGAACGAAACCGTCAGAGCGCACACTCTCGTGGTAAAGGTAATTGGGGTAGTAAGCCCCAGATATCAGGTTATTCGTCGAGGTCATTGCTCTTGCAATGTGCCTTCGAGTCAGCTTAATTACGAAGTTGTCCACTCGTATTAGGTTCGCCCTGTTGTAAAGGACCTCATTAGGATAAAATTTCTTGTACTCCGACTCTGGTGTTCTGTACAAGCGAAGACAAGCCCTAAGGCAAGCCCTCTCAAACACCCGAATCTTTTCCATTAAGCTTGCTCGTACATTGAACCACACGGGACACCCAAATACCAGCATGGGCCTGATAAGGGCCATGTAGCAGATTACTTTTACCCTCGCATCGAGTTGGCTGCTATAAAACAATCTCTTTGTAAGGGCAAAAGCACCTTTAGCTCTGGCCAGAGCAGCATCTACATTTTTGCCAAAATACAGAAACTGATCTAGCCAGATCCCAAGGTATCTGACTACATTTCGACAGGCAAGAGGCTGTCCGTGTTGTCCAATGATAGAGAACTTTCTCCAATTTTTTCTGGTATCCCTAGAGGCTCCAGACAATGGCGTCCTAAAGAGAATGGTTTCCGACTTCTGAAAGTTGATTTTCAACTTCCAGTCATCGCAAAATTGTCTTATCTTTTCGAAGTCACGCTGTAAGAGAGTATTAATGACCTCGATTTTTTGACCTGTTCTGTACGCTATCAAATCGTCTGCGTACGCTATCGTATGGGGAAGTGAACCTATCAAGTCGCTTGTAAAAATGTTGAATAGGATCGGCGAATTGACCGCACCTTGCTGAAGACCATTTTTAATTTGAAATATTCCAACAGAAGTCACATCACCATTTTTCACGATGAACTGTCTGTTGTGTAGCATATTATAAAGAATGTACAAGAGAGGTTTGCTGATCCCCAGCCTAGTCAGCTTATAGAAAAGACCTTCTAACCATACGGTGTCGAAGGCCTTCTCCAAGTCAACAAGGCAGGCACCAGTACATTGTTTTTTGCCTTTATTCCATTGGATATCGGACACCAGTTTAGACGCGGCATGTGAGATATCGTGTCCCGCCTTAAAACCGAATTGATTATCCGGAACTATATGTTTGTCCTCAACCCATCTAGACAGAGCTCTATTGATTATATATTTGGATATGATATATGATTGGATATATCCTTCCCCTTTTTGGGGATAGGTTGAACCACCGCCGTTTTCCAATGCGCTGGATAATGTGCATTATTCATTGCATTATTAAACAGGGTTGTGTAGATGTCCACCGCTTCTAAAGGAAGATGTCGAAGCACGATGTTCGGAATACCATCGGTCCCCACTGATTTCTTAGCCCTGATTGTGTCGAAGATCTCATGGAGTTCTTCCTTCGAAATGAACGGGGGTAGGTCACCCTCTCTGGTCATGACATTATTTGCCATATTTTCGTCGCTGAACCGGGTGAAACCAGAGCCATCGGATTGCCAGTTCCCTATTTCATTTCGAATGCAGAAGTCGTGCCCCAAGACGCGACTGTCCAGGTCGCAATTAGGGCCAATGGTATCAGTGGCCTTGTATACTTCCTGGAAAGTCGCCCCTATGGTCTCAACCTTCTCCTGCGGATCCTCGATCACAGTCGTCATCGTCAGCGGCTTCATTTGGATCAATACCTGCTATTGTCAGTAACCGTTCGTTGTCTGTTGTCCGTGCTATTTTAAGACACTGAAGGTCGTTTTGATTTTTTCTCCGAAATATTTTATTTATTTGCGGAAACATATTCGGGTTGCTGGTGTTTACAGCCCGAACCTTGTTGTTCCAATGCAAACTTACAGAAATTCTGTAATTCTCTTTTATTAACGTTTGAATATTTTTAATCGACGACTTCAGTGTCCTAATCTTCGGGTCTTGTCGGTCAGTTAACTGTCTGTACAAGTTTTTGAGTCTTGTCAGAAGTCTACTTTTCTGTCGGTGCAGTGCGTCAATAGTAGGATTGCGGAACAAGTCTTCGTTAGTCGTACGTCGATACCGCGGTATTGTAGTGTCCATAGTTTGTTTAATTGTCTCGTCCATTTGTTTTAGGTAATTGTCGATCTCCTCGTTTGACAAATTCCTATTGGACGGTGGGTGGAGCGTGTTCGAGGAGAGCGCTCTTTTCAAGGTTGCGGAGAAGCGTGTCCATCGAGTCCTACTGTAGTTGTAAGAATATCTTTGGACAAACTCCTCCAATTCCGCAATTTCGATGGGAACTGTAATTTCGGTGCTAAAACCGCAATGGTCACTGTCATACACGAATGTGCGCAGACAGTTTAATGTTTGTAAATTCGTACCTGTCAGTCGTATACGTTCGTCGTACAGCAGTAGATCCAAATAAGACCCGCCTCTGGGAAACGACGGATTATCCGTCGCTTTTAGACCGAGTCTGTACATGACATCGTGCTGACCCCACCAATCGAGTAGCAGGTTCCCTCTAGTATTTGGCAAATTATTTCCCCAATCTCTGTGTCTAGCGTTGAAATCCCCGCCGATTGTAAAATAATTCTCCCCCGATTCCAGCCTCAGAAGTCGAAAAAGCGTGTCGAACTCTGTAATGAATAGGGTGGATTGTGAAGTCTCAGGTGCATAAACAGAGGCCAAGTACAGCCGCTTTCCACTGCGGAGCGGGATGTAAACGACGACTGCTTCCAGCACCCGGAACCTGCGCAACACTCCCTTGTACACTCTGTGAAATTTTATACCTTCTTTAATGAAGATCGCGACACCGCCTCCACGTTTGGATCTGGGCCGATTTCTTCTTCTAACAATATAATTATTGTACTCCAGTTTGTGATTATCGGTTAGCTTGGTTTCGCTAGCGAAAAGCACATCAGGAGTTTGGTCTTGTAGCAATTTAAACATCGCGGCTCTTCGTTCGATCCTAATCAGTGAATTAACATTCACCGCAAGGACCTTCAAAGTTTGCTCCACCATGTGCGTACCCATTACGACATGTGTTGCGTTAGGCCCGGCAGCAGCGCGTAGATCTGGTCCACCCGCTTGGCCTGTTCTTGAACCTGCTTTTGCAGCTGAGCCATCTGCCCTTGGATTGCGAGCAAGATGGCCAGCATGTTAGGTGCAGCTTCCGTTGTTCTCGGCATTGGCGCCGGAGAAGCAACAGTCGCTTGCTGTACCGTAACCCCCCTACCTGACGCCATTTGGGCGTAGGAAATTTGGGACGTGACGGCTGTTGTTTGAAACCGAACAGGTGAACGTTTGACTTCCACCTTCTGCTGCCAAGCCAGTTTTCCTTTCTTAATATCAGCGAACTTAGGACAACCCCGATAGTTTGCGGTGTGTCCCACGTTCCCACATAATACGCACGAGAGCTGCGACCTATCGGATGCTCCGTCAACACCCAGAGCACACTCCTCGGAACTGTGATTCTTTGCGCACTTCACGCATCGAGGCTGCATTTGGCAGTTCGACGCGGCGTGCCCGAACCTCTGGCAGCGAACGCATTGTATAATGCCTTCGCTCCTTTTTAGTTTTTGCCAGTGAACCACCTGGTAGTCTAGGACATTGATACTCCTTAGACTATCTAGACGGCTTTCGGGACTGAGCTGCACCAGGAAGAACGGCAGACTCCGTTTCTCCCGCCTGGCTCTAGCTGTGGTAAATGGCTTTACCCCTACAAACTTGAGTCCTTCGCACTCCTTCTTTTTGAGCAGTGCCAGGATCTCCTCAGGATCGGAAGATGGTTCCAACCCCTTCAGCAGCATCGATTGCCGCTTTTCACACTTCGGTGTGAATGAGAAGTGCTCCGTCGTCGTTTCCTTTAGGAGCTCTTTTACTTTCGCGTAGCCCTCCACTGTATTACAGTGGATGGCATGGCGATCGTTCCCCAATCGCTTAATATTAAAATTACTACCAATTACCAACTTACATAGGTCCTTGGTTGCATTCACCTCCAATTTATAGGTGTTGATAGGAGGCACCTTCTCCTTCTTCTTTGTCTGCTGCTGCTGCTGCTGCTGCTATTGTTGTTGTTGTTGTTGTTGTTGTTGTTGTTGTTGTTGTTGTTGTTGTTGTTGTTGTTGTTGTTGTTGTTGTTGTTGTTGTTGCTGCTGATGTTTTAGCTGCTGCCGTTGTTGTGGCTGCTGCTCTTGTTGTTATTGCTGGTGTTTCTTTTCAATTTGTTGGCGTTGTTTGTGCACTTGTGGTATTGTATTTGTCTTTTGTTTTTGTTTAGACTGCTTTTGAGCAAGCTGCGACTGCTGTTGTTGTTGGGATTGCTCATGCTCTTCCCTATTCCTTTTGACCATTTGCTGTTCTTTAATGGCCTGTACCCGTTGCTGTAGCATTTTTATGCTGCTACTTATCGACTCTATTTCTTCCTCTTCGTCGTCAGATTCGCTTGCTGCCAATGAAGCGAAGTTGTTTCCTACCCTCACTCCACCAAGCTTTACAGTGGTCGTTTGTAGGGAGGGACGTTGTGCCAAATTAGAGGTTGACTTTAGCATCCTCTTCCTCTTTGGCTTTGGCGTTTGGCTCGAACCACTCGAAGCCTCGCCTGCTATCTCAGCCGATCCCGCTATTGGCATAGCGGACCGCTCTCCACAATCCATCACGTGAATTTGTAAACCAAATAAACACTTTTTTATTATAATTGTCTTTGCAATGAATTAAATAAATAAACGAAAAAAAACGTTCGCAGAGGTCGGGAAGCGAACCCACAACCTCGAGATTTATTGTCCGGGCCTCTACCACTTCGGCTACCGAACACTTGAAAAATTTACTGTTTAGCACTCTATTTATTTTTTATTTTTTTTTCTACACTTTCCTACACTTTTAAAGCCAAACACGAAATGCGTAATGCGTCTGGTCTCCGCTGAGATCTATGAACGACTGAAGAACTTGAATTAAAATTTGATCGGATGCCCGAGAGGCAGCTTTCTAGTTGAACTGCATAAAATCAAGACAAGAAATTGTAGGTTGGTGATGTTAATGCCGCATGTTATTAATGTATTCAAGGGAGTCCTAGTCAATGCAGCTTCCTAGCAGGTATGTCGATGATAATGATGAATGGACAACGATGGAGAAACACCGCGACCCTTCGAAACATACGCATATCGCCTACATCGTTTTATCATTGTTTCATCTCTCGCGTACATACATATATACGCGCAAAGATTTCAAAATGTTCCCAAGACGGATATTAGAATGGCGTGCTGTATTTGCATTGGCTTTAATGGAATTTAATATTAAAGAACATACGATCATACGGAATAACCTGGCGATGAAAGCACTAACGCAGGAAATATATGGCATTCCTTCAGGCAACTCTTAATAATTGGATAAAAGCACTACAAGATAACGGGTTACGAATCAAGCATACTTAGACCGAATGTATATGTACAATGTACATTGCCGTTTTTCCGAATTCATAAATCCAACCCCAGACATCTAACATACATATGTATATATGGAAGGAGTCATTGTGCGAGAATGACAAAAATTTATATAACTAGGCACTGTATAGCAATGTCGCACATAGATTTAGCGTGATGTTGCTTATTTTGTGAAAGAAATATGCCATTTAAAATGTTTTACACAACAGTAGAACGTCTAGCTTTAATATGCGCATAACAATGTTGAACGATGTAAGAGAAGCATGAAGGAAATTATAATTTTACAAATACTAGGGGTTTTGACAAAAAGTAATCTAATAAGAAGTACGAGTACGCGTATTTGCGAAATTATTTAAATATTTTAAGAAATCGATAGTGTAAAAAATTCAAGTTTAGCAAATCTGGTATGCATGGGAAAAATCCGGCCCGCAAAACAATTAGAGACCAGATTACAACCGAGTTCGATCACTCAAATGCAAACTCAAGAAACTCTTGGCCTTACTAACGAGGTGATTCAAAATACAGAAAATTAAACCCACCTGATGCAGATACGAGTACGTAAGAACAATGTCTCACAATGGAAGAAGTTGAAGAAATACAATTGTGGACAAGAGTCTAAGATAAAACTCGTGATACGAGTACATACATATGTACATACATATGTATGTATATCCCTTAAAGGTTTCCGTAATTTTTGTACAATTTAAAAAAAGGTGAATGATTAAACGAGTTGCAGCAAGGTGTAGCAGTATTATATTTTCTTTCCACAAAACTTTACTTCAATTTTGTTGGTTGCCCAAAATTATAAATTTTACAGTGATGTTTTTTTATATTTCTCTAAATCGTTCTTACACCTCTGTCCAAACAGAAATTACGCTTTTTCACTTTAATGATAAATTAGATTCAATACCCTCGAGATCAAAAAATAAAATGAAGTAAAAACCACAATTCCCACTTAAATTCTGCATATACGAGTTATGTACAAGGAGGTGAAATCAAACAAAATAAAAAAGAACCGATGCCGTTCTACGGATTTCCCCGTAACTGTAGATGCATGCACGTGTGTAGTGTATATATTTAATATGTGTTAATGCGTACCTATATCGCTTATTTTCTGCATACGTCATAACAAAGAAATAACATGGAAAACTTCGGCAAGATGATTCAACCCAAAACGATATCAAAATTACATTTGCATAGATAAATACTACTGCTCAAAGGTTTTTATAATTGGAAGTTATTATGGGTCCAATATGAATGCATGTACACACATACATATAATATATAGAACATACATATGGATATGTATGTTTAATGTTTATGCACCTACACGCACACATTCAGAAACAAATAGATATATGTTTGTAGTTACCTATTATTAACAAAGAGCTTCAAGACCAGATTTTATAGGCCAGTTTGACAGGTTGTTATCAAATTCTATTAACCTTGAAGCTAATTACAGTTAATAAAAGTGAATCCAAGTTTTATACAGAGAAGCTAAATGTCATTGCTGAATCTTGAAGGAAAATCTGTATTTCAGAAACAAAGATTTTTGTTGACACTTAATAATGATTTTTTACGAAAGTCTTGACTTAATATTATACCAAAATTCGTATTCTCAATAGATTTATTTTGATCAAAATCAAATTATGATGCTGTACCGATTATTGACAACATAAACCTGCATTTTTGGACAGGATGGCACAAAAGCCCCTGTATGATCTGAAATAGTATTCCGTTTTTATAAATTTTAAATATTTATATCATTATCTCTTAGATAAGCAAAGAATGGTTAATGGGGATTTTGTCAAGCTACTTATGAAGGATTATATTGCTCAAATGAGAATGAATTCCAGGTTGACATAGACTGATGTTTTGTAAAACGTTTTCAATAACATTTTATAAAATATCAGGGCGCATCTCCTATGATGTGCAAGAATGTGCTCCTTTAGTTATGAAATAGTGGTCCGTTTTTATCCAATTCCTTTTAAATAACCCCCACATTTAATAGGCTAGTGCTGTCACGTCCGGAGAACTCAGATGTCAATTATATCCTGCATTTTTGGAATTTTTTCGGTCACCAAAATGTCCCTTGGTAGCGCCATTGTTGGGTCAACGAAGTGTCCAATTGTTCTATCTTTTTGAATCAATCGCTGTCTCCGCATAATGGGTCCGAATGTACAAGCGGCAGTGTCCCATATTTGACCATTTTTGTTTTTGCTAGAAAATGAGCTTCATTTCTCGCTATCAGATAAAGAATGAAATTATATTTCTGTCTTGCCATTTCTTGTAATCGAACGGTGTAAACAGCCCTTTGTTGAGGAGCTTCTAACTTTAACTCATGCCCGAATTGTATATTGCATGGATGCATCTGCAATGCGCTTCTTTAAAGTTTTTCCAATGGCAATTTTGGGAAGAAATATATAACAAAAGAAATCTATTAACTCACGAAAATTCTATTTTAAATGGTTATACAAGTTATGTAATTATACATACAAAATACACCGAGTTGACCAGATCGCCTTCGTGTCTATATACAGGCATATCTTAACTTCCCACAACGATTGTAAGAATTCGATCAATAATCGTTTCAGTCTTCCAGTTCGGGAATGATCAGTTAATTAAAGTCGTTTGTTAATCAAATCATGATCACAGAGGTTGGACGCTGATAAGCTCTTTGGGTCAAAATAGTCGAGCAATTATTTGCAAAATAAAATCCAAAGAGTTTAGACTTTTCTAAATCACCCAAGTTTGTTTTATATGTATTGTAACTGAACAAAAAGGAAAAAAAAAATTTTTTTTCAAATCATAGCCGGAAGTCGCAAACGAAGAGAAAACCAACGATTTTACAGAAGGTAAACTTAGGCGAAGAATGAAACGACAACGTTCAAATGAACCAGATCACATGTTTGGGGACAATAGAAAACCTGAGATTTAAATGGTTCGGGATTTGGTTTAAAAGATTGATGAGGTGCGATCGAATGCCTAACCAGTGGACGCGGAGATTTGTTGCCCCACTGTATAAAGGCACAGGTGATACGAAAAATTGGAATAATTACTGTTATGTAAAGCCAATGAATAAAGACAATGGACAAGGTATCATTAGTGTATTAAACCTCATGGGAGTCATGGGACCCAATCCAAGATCAATTTAATATTTATAATGGATACAACTTTATATGGACGGCGCTAACATCGAAAAATATACTATCTCGTTAAATGGAAAGGTAAATGCAAAGCAGTAATATTTCGATAATTCAAGTCGAATTAAAATCGGAGTACACTAACCAACTAGTTGCCATTACCAGAAAAACAAATTAGATACCGACAATAAAAATAGTGATTACGTTATGTGCTTGCAGTTAGGCAAAGTTTTATTTTGTGAAGATTATAGTGTGCATAATTGTTCATGCCTCTGACATTTAGATTTCAATAAGATCGATCGTGTTATACAAATCAGAAAGAAATACTGTTAATAAATAATAGAGAGTATTGGATATACATATGTATGTATGCATCTGTTATCACAACACAAACTCAACAGGAAAGCTGTTTATGAATCAAATCAACAATTGGCCTATTTGCTGGTCCCAAATACTACGCTATTTATTGCCAATATGTACATACATATATGCAAAGTTTTTATCTTGATCAGCATTCAATCATTTCATAATTTTTGCAAAACTAACCCCTGAATAGGAAGCAATCAATTTTTTATTCATTTTGTGTGTATGAGAAACAAAAATAACTAAACAATTTTGTTCGTGAATAATTTCGTTACTTACCTATAAAAGGTGTCTCCTTTAAAGAGAAACAAACTGAAGAAAGCCGATTACAATGTATCTATATACATACGTATATGAGTATATTTATTGTAATGCCACGTTGTATCTCTCTTGTAAATTTCGAAAGAAGGTGAATGGTATTTTTTTGATTATTATTTTCAAGGGATCGATACAAATGAATTTGTAAATTCCGGGATTTTACGCCGGGGTACTATGCCCATGTGGCGTTTGTCAACAGCACGCGGTGTACCGAGTTCTCACGTGGTCCTCCATCTAGGTACTTACCGTGCCCACACTACTTAATTTCAGTGATCTAATGGTATTTTTTGAATTTGAGCGTAGAGAATAGATCTTAAGACTAGTAAGACACCAAAGTGTCAGAATTAGTGCCAGTCAGTTATTAAATTAGACACAGAATACGAATAGAAATTCAGCACCTCTTGTTAATAGTTAACTTTTGTTGCAGTTGATTAAGGTAGATTTTGCACAACTCTTTTGTTACGGTGCTCCCCTAGGTTTTATAATGGGTGATTACATCACAGCCTTGTTCGATTTGTTTTCCTATAGTCTTGCAATAGTGGATTACTTTTGTGACATCGTGAGGCAGATATCTGGCTATTATGATGGCCGGCACTCGTCGTCAAAGCAGGGGTTTCGTTGTGATGGCCGAGTGAAACACAGCATATCAGATGTGGTATTTCTGATGGGCTTTTAGCAATGCTGCCACTGGTCTTCAATACATGATGCCGGCGGCATAGGATCTCTTAAGAGATTAAGGGAGACTCGATCGAAAAAGGATTTGACGATGGCGTTGAGTCCCAGAGATCCGAATTGTGAAAAGCAAGAAAAGATACACGTGGCATAGATTCGTATTCAAAGAGCAGGGACTTGTACGTTTGGAACCTCAGGTGCCCAGGTGATCGGTGTTCACCGTAAAAAAAAAGAACCATTCATACCAAGGGAATTTCGAGGTATTCGAAGTTGGCAAAACTAGGTATTTGTTTCTGTAAAACAATTTATAAACTTTCATTGACTCTATAGCCTTGGGGTACCAGAACTGTAACATTGGTCAAAACTTCATGGGATTTTTTTCTGTTCAGTACCTGTCAAAATTTGATAGACTCAATGTCCAGAATTGAAATTCAAATGAATTAAATGCTTTTTCAAATATGTGAACTGCAATATTGCTTTGCTTTTATTTGTTCTCAGTCGAAAAACCGTTTTTTATGTTTATTTTCGGATGTGTATTTATTTTATTTTCAAAGGATTCCGGGATCTTTCGCCGAGGTATACAATGCCCATGTGGCGGGTCTTTATGTTAATGTTGTAAAAATCTAACCTTTTTTATGAAATTGAGAATTTTTTTTTCAATTTTGTGGTGACAAATAATAATTGAATAATTGGAAACTGAAAATTTCATACAATAGTTACATATGTAGTAATTTTTATTATTTATGTATTCTATCGTATCTGCATGCTGGATACGTTTTAAAATAAACCTTCAAAAATAAACTATTTACAGTTGTTATGTACCTACCTACTCGTATGCAGGTCTGCAGCTCTTTTTAACTTCCTTTCCATTTGTATTATTTGAGTATAAGTATAACCTTCTTTCATTTTGCATAACCAGTAAACCTTTTAATGCAAAATATCTACATACCTACATATGTATATGAAATCCATAGGCGGTAAATATCTGTTACCAACCCAATTGCAGTCGCCCTGATCGGCTCAAGCTCACTTTTAGTTTTAATCTTTTTGGAGAACCAGTTTTATATGTTCATAGTTCATACGTTCGATGGTAGTATGGCATTTAAGATCCAAAACAAGTTTTTACCATATGATATCGTGTTTGCAGTTGAATTCAGTATTATAGATACCGGTACATATGTGTGCCCATACCATACATGTAGCTATCAAAACTTAAAATGCTATCGTGTTCTTACCTTTGTATTTAGATACTGGGATTTATATCTTTCCTAAAGCAAATAAACAAACTGAAAATACTCGTCCATCTGAACCTACATATGTATATACATTTACCTAAAGAAGAGGAGGATCGTCTTCGCGTTCGTTCTTTATTCTTCATTACCACCATCGTATACTCGTTTGCCATACCTACTCTGGTTTATTTTTTTTTTTTTTTTTTTTTATTTCGAAAGTCTGCAATTCACAGTACTCTTAGGTTTATCTAATTCTGTTTTCTGAGTAATCAAGAAAAATCACCCTCCTAACCCAATCTCACTCAATCATTTGATATTCATCTAGTTGGCAAGATTTTTTTTTCTTTCTTTTATTGCAGTTATTATATGGTCTGTATGTGTGCGAAAATCTGAAAGTGGAAAAATAACTTCAGAACTTGTGTATTTTCTCCCAATTGGAATGGAATATTCTTTATCTATCCACTGGTCGTTATTGTTGTAAAAAAAGGAAAAAAGATTAACATAACAACTACTTACAAAATGCAAGTAGTGGCAACAAAAGGGATTACTATCGATTCCTATTAGAAAAACAGAAGTAGGGAAAAAATATAAAAATGCTCTCTTCAACTCATATCAGACTCATTTCTATCGCTCCAGATACTTGCTTTGTTATACCATGGCACATCATACCGTATCGGCCATAGAAAACCATGTGTAGTATGTAGTGTGCTCTCTGAACTATATATCGTTACTATTTTCCACCACTTCTGTTGTGTCGAATTCGAGTCTGTGTTGTCAAGTATCCATGAGACTAAAAGCGAACTACGAATCCGAGTACAAGGAGAAATACGAGTGTAAACGTATACCTGCCTTGTCTGGTTCTGTGAGAAAATCACTCAGTCTCACCGTCGTCGTTTCCATCAGTATGTCCATGTGCTTTTCTCTGACTCTGACTGAGTTATCCATATATAGCGTAGTCAACGCAGCTGTGTGAGTATGGTTTTCATTCCTTTTTCTCTTAGGCATTTGGATTCTCCCTTAATTTTGATTTCGGTTTCTTTTTCTGCATGAACTTTACAAACACACTCTCATGCCATAGTAAAGGCTTTTAGTGGTTTGGTGGCGAGTACCGACAAAAGAGCGGATTTCGTATGGAATGACGACGACACAAAACTAAAACCAACTAACACAACGTACCGTATGTTTAGTCTGTGACCAGGCGCCGAGCACTGCACAGCCTTTCGTAAAAGATACGTTGAATGTTTAGAAAATTTATTCATTCGTTTTCCTACATTTTCCGTTGTTGTGTTAATTTGTACGCCGCTTTTGCCGAATTTACCTCGTACACCAATATACAAAATTTGTTAAAAAATAAAAAAAAGAACAACAAAAATCATCAGTTTTGTTTAATTATAACACACTATATACCCATGTTATGTGTGTGTGTATCTACGCTGTAACAGTCATGCATATAAAGACAAAGGAAAAAAATTTAAAGATAAATAAGTAAGAAATTAAAAAAAAAATAAAAAAAAGTTCAAATTACATCAACAAAAGCAACAACAAAACGAAAAAATAATAATTTTTGGTCATATCTTGGGCTTATTTCGATATTCATTCTATCATAGTATATATAGTGTGTTTTGCGTCTCGAGTGAAGTTGAAGTTTTGAAGTTTGCCCGATTTCGTCTGCCTTCTAGTATGAGTTTTAAAAATAAGGAAATTAGTAAAAAAAAACTTAATTAAAACTTGAAAACTTGTGGATCTCTATCTGCGCGAAGGTGCTAATCAAATTTGCCCACAAAGAAAATAAATACAGAAAAAAAAAGTATCTTGCGTTTGGAGTAATCGTCTTATGTGTGTGATTATAAAGCGGGGGGTTAGTGGATAGTGCCCTCCGTCTTGATAGCAATAATCATCGTATCGATTGACCTCCACATGGTGTTTAAAATGTTTTTTTTTTGTTTTTCTTTTTCTTCAATTCAATCTCTTTTAAGCGGTAATATCTTTTTATAGATATTTATATTCCGTACATATGATATTTTATACATGAAAATTGTTATTCTATTTTCGGATTCCTTTTACACACCCACCCAGTGATAGTTTAAATTGAAAGCCGTTTTTATTTTGGAAATATTCGAGGAAAATGTACATACGTCGTTCTAACATATATGGTGGTCATACAATTTTTATTTTGTTCAACATTTCTTATCTTAACTAAATAGAAAAAAAATTAAACAGTGAATAAATACAAAAGTGAAGATAGACGACGAGTTTATTTTTTTTTTACTTCTCATTCTTTTTTCTGTTTCTGTTACCCTTTTTATTTCGACTAAAAGTTCCCTGAAAAAATAGGTACTATGGTTACGCGCCTTTGCAAAAAAAATATAAATTTAAAAAATATTGTGTGACTTGAAAATCGTGTGTGTCCAAGCAGTATTTCCTTGAGATTCCCCGTCTAATGATACCCATATTGAAGATTTTGTGTATTTTTAGAATTTTGTTTGGAAAGATGTGTGTAATTTCTTAAGTTTTGATTTTTTTAATTTGTTGTGTATCTCAGTTTTGTTTTTTTGTTTTTTATCTTTTTCTTTCTACAGTGTATTTAATTGTTGGTGATGTTTAAAAATAAAGATAAAATATATACATAAGTATCACTGAAGAGAAATATGAAAATTGATTTCCATAAGATTCTCAAAATCAAAAGAATTGGATACCTATCAACCATTTAAATTAAAAAGAAAAACATAAATTTATTGCAATTCAAAGTTGCATAATTGGTAAGTGAAATTTGTGTATTTTGTTTATTTATTGTGCTAATTAGGCTAATGCAATTATTTATTTTCAATTGTGAGGTGGTTTATTTAGAGATGAATATTTTTAATATGCCTGCGTGAATGAGATCATTTTTTAATTTTTTCTTAATTTAAATTGAAAATTTAAAAAAAAAATTGAAGAAAAAAGAAAGCTCAGACAAAAACAAAACTGGAAAAAAATTGGATTGGTTGATTTATTTGATGTCGCAGATATAGGATTTTTATTTATACCGCATATTTTATATTTATACTGCATACATATATGCAGTATACCTATGTACAATATCTAATTATGTATGTACTTTAAAAATCCTCGACGTGACAAACTTTCCTATATAATTGGAAAAGTCGCAAAAATAATGGGTTCACCTTCTAAAAAATGTGACACGCTTGAGTTTTTTTAGGATTCAACCCTTGGTTAATGAGATTCAATCGTCCATCTCCGTTTAAGAAATTATAAACAAACTCAAGGCTTGACTGAAATGTGAATACATTTTTTAAGCACTTAATACTTGAAGCGCCCCAACTGACTACATATTTAGCTTTTAAAGACACATGATGCACATTTAGAAGTGATTTCAACATTATATTACTTAGAGCAGTGGTGATATAGCTCCTACGTCCAGACAATGTAAAAGTCATACTAAAGTTTATCTAATGCTGAGTGGCTATTGCTTGCAAACATAGAAACAAATCAACTTTTGTCTGAATGGCTTTGATCTATTTTCTTATTTGTGGTCACGACCTCGGACTTTGACGATTGAAAACAAGTTCTTCTAGTGTTAATAACTTGTTAAAATATTCTACAGGTTATTGGTTATTTCTCGTTGGTTCCTCTCATAGCTGTCTTTATTATTTCATTGAACTCGTGCAAAACATATTTCTCCAGACCAACACATTATATACAGCCCAATAGCATACAACTTCCGGAAGTTTGTGCCTAGTTTTCATACTCTTTATGTAAACCTCTCCCAGTTCTCCGCCGAATGTAGATACTAATTTAGGACTGCATTTGGTCTCGTAGATGGGAACTATAGCCCCACCATGATTCTCGAGCTATTGCAAAGTTCAACATCGAAGCTCTACATTTTTGGGGTCAAACAGTATTTTCTTCTAGTTCCTTTGGCTAGCATCTAAATGAATTCAGTCTTCTACACACTGTTCTGTTATATATTTTTTAGATATTGGTTCAAACACTTTTCTGTGTTGTTCTTTGCTGATTGACATTGGAAATTTTTTACAAATATCGTCACCTCTGCAGGTTGTCATTTTGTTTGTTTTATCGTTTGGATTTGTTTCGAGGTACCAAATACTTTAATTTTTTTATTGGACAAAAAAAATAAACTTATTGTTTTATAATTGTTGCATGGTTGCATCCAAATTGTTTTATAAATATCCCAACCTCCCAGTTAGATAAATTCCAAAAATCTACGACACTTTTTTGCTTGTTTAAAATATGTATGTTTTTATAGCTTGGCTCTTTCCTAAAACTAGAGAGAAACTGAGCTTGCAAACGACCATCAATATATTGAAAACATGTAAGTAAACATACGAGTCTTTTTAAGGAAAAATCCTGCATGCAACTTTGTGTTCTTGACTGACACTTGATAAATTTAGTCTTTGGCTTATTCTAAGTCTTTTCTAGTCTATATAATTCGATTTTTCTTCTTGCCCCATAAAAAGCAGGTCAATTGACCTAAGGTAATTGAAAAAATAATCATTCCAGTCACAAGTTTTCTTTATGTGTTGCCTTATGTTTTAAAATTTTTATTTCATTATGATATTTCGGCTATGCCCACATGTATAATACATATTATCAGTTCTGTAGTAGATTTTTTTCTACTATTAATTAATTTTAATTTTTTAAATTTTCGATGAATTTTTCCAACATTTCTGGATGTATAGCATTATAGCATCTATTGACGGTTGTCGGCTTTCAAGGGCCAACATTTCTGAAGATTATTGTTATAGACACAACTCTTCATGTAGCCATACAAAAAGATAAAAAGGGTACCATGTAGGAAAATCACTGATCTTCGCGCCCAACTGATGTCGTAAAAGTGAGATGACGCGTCCATCAAAACTTTTGAAGCTTAAATCGTCGCGCGCGCTGCGTGGTATGTGGCACCATCCTGTATGAATCACATGTTTACCAGATCACAATCATTGATTTGGACTAAAAATAATCAGTTGGCATGCGCTTTTCAAAACTCTAAGGGCTTGCGAGGCAACTTGACCACAATGCACACTGAAAAAGTCTGAATCACTTGAAGATTCTCATCTCACTCTATACTCGTATGGCAATTCAGCCTCATCGCTGAATAAGATTTTCTTCGGAAAACCAGCATCAATTTCCTGTTTGTTATCTGGATATGTTCTGTGCTGTACAATGTCACTTCTTGTTGTGAAATCCTGTAACTTAAAATGGATGCTATTATAAGGATGAGATAGTTTTTTTATTATGAATTTATATCTGTTAGAATTCGTCCTACTTCGCTTTTATGCGTCTACTACATATTTTTATATTCATTATTATTATATTATTAGAACTGATTTTTTAGTCTACTCGTATTAACGCCCACAATTTGAAACGTTATGCTTTCAATCACTTTTGGACAGGTTTATGATATTTTGAACCAAAGCAAAAGTATCTGCAAATAAGGTTAAAGGAAATTTTATGGAAATCAATTACAATAACGCTCGTAGAATTTTAACTGAGACCTAATTTTATTGGATTTTCTTATTCAAATGTCGGCCAGTGTACATACTATACATACAGTAGTAGCTATATTTATTATTAGCTAATTAGAGATTTTTCAAAATTCTTTAATGATTTATGTATTGCAGGATTCAATCCTATTATGCCTACTTATGTATACATACTAGCTACATTTTTCTAAATTTGGAATACATGCTAAGTAGATGCGAGAAGATCTCTGATCTTGTATCATATCATCTACAATATATGTACTCGTATATTAGAATTGGACTCTAACTAGTCCTTCTGGCGTAAATGCAATGGATTTGATATGATGTAGAAATGAACTAATTAAATTGATTGCTAATTGAAGATTCGCAAATTTTTAAAAAAAATTGTTAGATATGCACACAAACGTATAGATGTTTGTTTAGTTTGTTAGAATAATGTTTGGCTTTGTGCCCATATGCCTATTAGTCAAGCATTTTAGTTTTAACTCTATGTGAAACTTTAAAGTAAAATCTTGTTAAAGAAATAATTATAATTTTATATTTAATATATCCATGCTTTGGCATACCCATACGCTTGGCTAAGGGTAATTAATTTTATCGAAATGACCTGCTGCTATGTACGTACTTGCTGACTTAATTTTACAGATTACCGATCTGCTGACACACACGCCAACGCCGAGTACAAACCTGCAGCCTGATACGAGTGTAAGTCGGATATTCACAGAGGTAGTGTCGCGGTGTCGTCATCACTTTTACAGATAGAGATACATACCTAGGATTAAACATTTCAATGCGGTTTGAAGTAGTGTTTATATGGGCATATTGAAGCAATGCGCATTGAGTCAAGGCGCTTTAAGCTGTCATATAAACTAGGTAGCAGATACAGATCCGCAGGTTGTTCCAGCACTTATTCCCAGCATATTTAAGTGCTCAGTAAGCAGCCTTCAGTGTTTCCAATTGAGGGAGATTAGGATAGTTCATAATCTCTCCATAACCTAGAGAGTTATGCCATCTGCAGTTGTGCTCATATGTAACCCAGCTGTCAATGGAAACCCCAACCGAGGATGCAGGCAGGCCTAAAGTACTTTCGGGTCCTGAAAAACTCTCCTCTGAGCATTACCTAGAAAGCTCATCCACGATTTCATTTCCATTCCATTGTGACCTGGGACTCAATGGACAAAACTCAATGAATATAGCCTTTCGACTGCGTTCGGTGGAGTCTTGCATTCTCGAACTATCATAGCTTAGAAGTCGTAAAACGGTTTAGCAAGGCTCTTAGTGGAGGCTTGGCTTCCGCTACAGTTGTAAACGTTTTGCCACCTCCGATTCATAAAATATGATATTCAATATAGGTACATAGATGCGAGTGTACATATACCTCTATGTGTGTTCATACTAAATCAGAGTTGAAACGTGTTTGTATGTAAATGAAAATGTCGAATCTGATATAGCGGGGTACGCTTTGTATGTATTTCTTCAAAGTCTGCGTTTAAAGAAATAAAGATAATTCAACTTTTTTTTTTACATATAAGGCGTTAATGAAGTATTGTCTATTATTTTGGCCAAGACTGTATATGCATATATGTACATACATACATATATATACCTTTTCCATTTTAATACTCGAATAACATAAGACGATTATCTAAAGCCCGACAAATAAAATTCTCCAAATTCATTAGAAATGATCAAGCAATTAGATGCAAAATATTTAAAGTAATGAAAAGTCTGTGCCAGATCGACATATCCATAAAAAGTCCGTATATATTCATATTTGTATACCAATATATATTTAAATTTCCCAGATATATGTATGTTTTTAAAATTTTGATAAAAATACTTTTTTATATCTTAGAATAAAAGATCAAAGCAAGATTTCGACACAAATTTTGTGTAGGTTTTGTCAGTTTTTTAAAAATTCATCTCTTAATTACTTAAAAATATCAGATTTTTGACTTTATATTGATGTAGTATATATGTGTTTGTATGCATATCATATCACAAAAATTATTGCCAGTATATTTTTCTGCAAAACAAAAAAAAAATCAGAAAGTTATTTGATTACTCGTTTGATATTGAACTTTCGGTTGTGAACATAAAAACGTAATAAGTAAAAAGTATTTAAAGAAACATTTTATATAACCAAACGGTATAAACCTGTGAAACAAGTTTATGAATAAATTGTGATTTGTTCTTAAAACTGACAGTTGAAATCATACGGTGGCAAATTCAAACATTTCAAGTTTTTATTTCTGTACCTACCATGTTGTCGCTCGATAATTGATTGATTATACAATATGAATAACATTCTAGTTTTAGGAGATAGAATTTGAAAATAAAATTGAACAAATCAATAAATTAGATCCGAAAATTTGTATACAGTAGGTTATTTGTCTATATGTACGATGTACATACTTACCTACCATACAAATAGATGTACATAAAGTACTCATAAATTAATATATATCGAGATTTTGCTTAAAATTGTTATTTTTTCTTCAATGATCGAATTAAATAGTTAAAAACACAAATACGGTTTACATTGTCAGTAGGTGTTAAAAAATTAGATAAGCTGTATTTTTGTTCAAAGGTTAAGCTTAAATATGCTCCTGATCTCTGCGCAAAGTTCTTCCATTCATTAACTTCATGAGGAAATCTCATGAAAATATCGTATCAACAGCAAGGGGCATCATTTAGGCAAGTTTAAAAAAATTCTTTATTATGTGCTCATTTAGATATTGTTATAAATAATTATAATAATTATAATTGGATTGCAGTGCGAGTAGGACGGGATGTACTATGTATGTACAATACATTTTAGTATGTTTTGTTTATTTGATTAATTTTGTTCAATAATATTATCTTTAAATGGGATCTTTCAATTAATCTCCACTTTGCGGGGAATATCGTTAATGAGTCAGTTTAAGAAAAGAGTTAAGATTTTCAAAATGTCAGCCACATTTATTCGTTTTAGGTGGCAGTAAGGGTAGAACTACTCTGCGTGACGTAGTGGGTAAGCACGTCGAATACTAAGCAAAATGATCTGAATTCAAAACCTCACCAACACAAAAGAAAAAGTAATGACGTCACCATCTTTTCGGCATGCAAAAGAAATGAAAAAACTTCACTCAATTTTAATGATGAGTTTATTAGTAGAACTGACTTGCAAGCTAACAGGTTTTGCCATATTTATAGATTAGTTTATGTGGTTTTGTATGAATGAGATATTATATGCATGAGCATGTGTGAGTGTTATGTAACAATTATACAGCAATTAATATACATATATGGCAATTTGCACAAAATCTTCTATGAAAAATTCCCCTCCTCTCTTTCGATCGAAATCTCTGAGAATCGCTGATTTTTGTTCCGTTTTTTGTCTTTGTTTTGAGGCAACTGTCATTAATATGTTTTTTCAAATGAAGTCATGTGCATTTCGAAAACTGTGTGATTTCTTCGGTATACATTAAAGACAGCAATAAACTCAATTGCGAAACCGTTGGTCAAGACAAAACATAAAAACATCCGTGCGTGTCCGTCCAGGTCGTTCGTACAAAAATATAGACCCTGTCAACAACAATGTGTCGTCGCACATGGCAATTGAACGTTTCTTATGGTTCCATCGGCGAGTTTACACAAAAGACCTATTGTTAAAAAAAATTAAATTTACACTGAAACTGTAGACTGCGCACCATAAAAATTTGTTTAATTCTATGCTTAATTAATTCTAAGCACTTGACGATTTAAAATATTATACATATAACTAGCACATATGTAGATAACAATTGTTCTTGATAAACACAATTATGCTTCTACATTACAATTCTTGATCCTGCCCTATAATTGCTCTGTCTATAGTGCAACTAGAAGGACTGTTGTTTTTAAATCTATTAAGTCTTATGTTACTGGCATTTTATTAACCTCTTGGCACTTGGCTAACATTCAATTTTCGATTTGAAACATGTAGAAACATGATTGCACTAAGAATTAATCACTTTGAATCAGTTTTATTCTGCAAAAGTTGTAGTCGACATTTAGTTTCTTGCGGATAGGCACACAGAAGTGCCGAGCAGAAGTCAGAATGTGATAAATCGTGTAATGTATTAAAATCGACCTTTAATAAGTTAATATCTTTCTCTATCTATGTGGAAACCATTTTTTCGCAATTACACTTGTGTACACATATTGACAACATGCTCCTTAAAGCTCAATTTATAACTAACACCACGCCTATATAGTTAGTACTACGTACGATTTTTATAATTTCCTCATTCTTTATTGCACATATTTATCAATTAACAATTTGAAATTTCATAATTTTTTTATTTATTCAATTTCAATTTATTCATTGAACCACATTTCGTTACACGTCATTCAGTTTCTTATGCATTCACTCAATACCTATATTTACCACTTATGAGTTTGTAAATCAACAAATAAAATAACAAAATCGAACTCAACAACACTTTCGTTTTTTGAGAGATCTTCCCAGTAAGTAAGATAGGTATAGACAACTCAAGTTTGTATCATATATTTCACACCATACTCGCACATATCTACGATAGTTTTTGCACTAACGATTTCCTATTAATTGTTTCGAACGGTTTTTTGAAGTAAAAAAACAGTATGATGAGTGAATTTCTACTCGTATAATAGAATCATCTTATTCCTTCCATCCAAATATTAGCCAGTTTAAATTTTGTCGTATGAATGATTTCTTCTACATTAAAACTGTTGTCCCACACTTTCATTGCCATTCTAGAGGGATTTTTTTTAAAAAGTGGGTGAGAGAGAAAAAACTCAAAATACATACATATTTGGTTAAGTTTTCTATTAAAACCGTTCTAGAGTAGCAGTCTAAGGATATGCAATATTTTACAAATTGAACTATAAAAATTGTTAAAGATACGGTATTAATCTTAAAGATACTTGGAAAGATACCTTGTTGCAAGTTTTGTTTTATTGACAAGTCAGTTTCATACGATTACCATTTGCAAATGTTGTTGAAAACATGAAAATGAAGCTGTCCATCAAAAAAAATTCTGGTTTATAGTTCATAGTTTTCTTGTCTTATCATGCGGATTTCTATTGTATATCAAAGATTCAACAAAAATAACAGAATATTTATATTCAAACTGATGTATTTTTGGGTCCCTCTAACAAAGGTTTCATGTACTTCTTTTAAATCATAAGTTCTTAGCACTTTTATTGGGAATCTAAATTATGCAGTTAACCCCAATTTTTTAAAGTTGACTTAAACATATGAATATTATATGTGTGGATTTTAGATTTCAAGCATAAAATAAGGGTTTTGTTAACTTATTTTCAATAAAAAAAAACAATTTTAAATTGTAACTAATTCATTTGGTCGAACATTTTGTTCATAAATGCGAGTATTCTTTTTACCCTATTGTAATAATCGGTCTTGAATTTGCTTATTGTGCAACGCTGGCTTAGAAAGTGTTGCTCGTAGTAAGAATTTAACGGCTTTTTACAGGTTAAGTGTCGTTTATTTTCGAAATTACTGACTTAATATGTATTTTTTAACTGATTTTTATCAAATTTGCTTAATGTAAATGGCAGTATATATTAAACAAAAATGAAAAAAATATGTACATATATTAAAAAATTTAAGGATTGTCAATCTGTTTTTGATAAAATTTAAAACATGGGGTAAGTCAAACCAATTACATCCTACCAAATTTAGTGCGGTAAAACAAGCTTTTTGCTAGATCTGTTGCTTTATGTACTATGCAGCTTAACATAAAAAAAAAACGAAAAATAAATTCTCCAACAATGGAAAAACACATACAAACATTTATATTTTAAATTTGTTAGTGTCGGAAATAAACTGATTCGAATACATAGATACATATAATGTATGTAGCACATCAAAACTGCTATCCTAGTGGCTTGAAGTTTATGATACGAGTACTTGATGATGACTTTTTATGATACATTTGTTTATTTTATTATTATTATTTTTTAATATTGTATTTTTTTTCGTGGTAGGACAATATCGTTTGATAACGTGATCAGGTGTCCATGCATTTTCTCGTGCATTGCAAACTCTTATTAAATATCAAGCTGCAGCAAACTCCATTGGCCGTGCACTATATTTTTTATTATTCAAACAAAAAATTTTAATTTTTATTAGTGATCAAATTGGACCTTTAAATTCGAAACTTGCGGATTTGCTTAAAATTATATGGTGGATTGCTTACGATTTCTAATGCTCATAGATTATGGAAAGTGTCGGACTTAAATAGAATCCTAATTAATTTTATTTAAATAATGACGCTCTAGACATAACGTCTGCTTATTTTTTCTATACTTACACCATTATTTTGCAACATGTTGTCGAGTAGGCTCCTCTGGCAGATAATATTGAAGTTCGAATGACGCCAATGCGGCATTTAGGGGTCGTTAAACTTGTAACACTCATATTGTAAAACGTATGCCTATATTCGAAATTTTAAACACAATATCCTCTAGAAATGACCCATATCAAAAATATGCATATGCAATATTCTTACTTGTCGTTGATAAGCTATCATACACACAATCATTTTCGAAAAATTCAAAAAATATTTGCTCATATTTTCTTTCCAACTTAAAAGATTTATCAACAGGGATAACAACTTATGTTGAAATTTCACCCTGTGTTAGCTCTGACACACCACCATATTCATAGTTTTATTATCAAACATAAACTCTAACTCGATTACCATTGTTCATATCGTATCGTATTTGCGCTATTAACTACTAACACTGCCTGTTGGGAATTTTTAGTTCTAGTTAGTGGGAATTTATGTCAAGGGTTTACAGTATGTTGCTGTAAGTCACGTCCGTTTCCACTCATTTTAATCTGCGTTTTTTTTTTTGTTCATATTGATTTCCGTAAGCTTTGATTGTACCACATGTTTATCTCACTTTTTTTAGTTATTTATAAAACATATGCGCAAAATTAACAGCATAGTATTAGTCCTCTTTTATGAAAAAGAAACCAACCAAGCAATTAAGTAGCTAAAAAAAATTGAGTAATTTTTTTTGTTTCATTTCAGATTAATTGTGTAAATTCTCAACGCTTTGTCTTTCATCCCTCCCTATAAAAATAAATAGTATATAAAATATACTCGTATAAAAATTAAATTAAAAAGCTTAAACTATATATCCCAGCTTTGCCATTATTAGCCATACATAATAATAATAAAAAAAACAAAAAAGAAAAAACAGAAAAATATTTATATTTTTTTGTTTATTATATCAGCCATTCCCGTCGCCTAATAAAGTAGAACTATTTTGCCGAATACAGTGAATTACAGTGATTATCGCTAAAAGCAAAACTGCAAACAAAAAATACTTATAAAAAAAATCGTTAGATTAACATCGGGAATCCCCAATTAATTGCTCAGTTCCGCTTTTGCTTTATGCCATTCGTTGTGTTCTCTGCGCATCCTATTATCTACCTAAAAAGAACGAAAAAATAAAAGATCTTGCATTGGATTTTTATTCGAGAATCTAGAAAGAAAGAATACTTCCTAGCTAAAATATCCTGAGTAGATAAAAAAAAGTCAACGAATTGTTATTTACATAAAAGTATTTGTTTTTTTTTTACTACGGAAACCGATTCTAGTCCTTTTGTTTTGCCATACAAATATAAGTTTCCTACATAAAATATTACTTGTTTGTTATTAAAAAAAAGTAGAGTATTTTTATATATTGAACAAAGTCATCTATAAAACAAAAAATTAAATGAAATAATTAAAGAAAAAAAACATACGCGCGCAAATTAAACAAAATTGTCGCATCTTAGAAAGAGGGAAATAAAGGAAATCAAACATTTTTAAACATACGAAGGAATTAAATAGTACATCGTCTTTTACATCGATAACAAATCTTGTGATATATTTTAAATTTAAATTAATTTATAAAGATTAAAATTATCTTCTTATTCACATACCTGTCTTGTCACATTAAGTGTTTTTTTTTTTTTTTATTAATTCAAGAAAAGAAAATTGGGGAAAAACCGATGATTAAGTGAATCGCGCGTTAAAAATCTAAAAAGAAACATCTTATTCTATATTTAAAAAAGAAACCGAATACAAAAAACCTACTCACTAATAAATAAAAAACAAATAATAATACAAATATGGCGGCTATGGTTAATATGAATAGCTTATTAAATGGCAAAGATTCCCGATGGCTGCAGTTGGAAGTATGCAGGGAATTTCAAAGGAATAAATGTTCTCGTCAGGACACGGAATGTAAATTTGCTCATCCACCGGCCAATGTCGAAGTACAGAATGGAAAAGTGACCGCATGCTACGATAGTATTAAGGTTAGTATCGCTTTACCTATTACTAAGAAATAGTTTTAGAAAATAGTGTTTCATAAAAGATATGTTTTTTCCTCATTGATCTTGTTGGACGTTTTTCTTCTTCTTTTTTTCAAGTGCTAAATGCTTAAGTGTATCTATCTACTAACGCTACAAATTTATTTCTAAGAACGAAAATGTGTTGCGCTGCACTTTTTAGGCTTACATATGACGCTCGATATTTAAGACATTTTTTATTTGTACAACAATTTTACATAATAAAATACATAATATGTATAATACTAATCGACTTAATTTGTGTAGAACTTTGCTTTGCTTTAGGCAGCTGGCTTGACGTTTTGAATATATTATATCTTTTACCCTATGGCTTCTTTTGGAAAACTAAAAAAGAGCTTGCAACATTATTAAACAATATATTTAACTTATCTGTGAACTTACGTGTTTCAGTAAGATGTTAACAAATCATCAATTGATAGTTGTATGTTATTCAAAGCACTTCGTAGTTTGCCTTCATGACGAATGTTTTAACAAGACACGGCTTTTCCGTTATTCTACGAATACCTTGTCTTACATTTTATCGTATTAGCTCCTTGAAGTTATTCCAAATTTAAATTCTTAGCAAAACCGACCTACGAACTTCAAAAATGTTTTTCTTTACTTTGGCTGTGTATCTATTTATACTTTGGCTGGTATTTATTAATTTATTTTAAATATAATTTGACGAAATTCAGTTTTTCGTCGGAAACAAATGGAAATAGGAATTTGCAAATCTCCTTTTTCTTAATGAATTGAAATACGCAAACAATCATCTTTAACTATTTGTTCCGTCGAATTTGTATCTATATTTTTTTTTATCCACTAAAAATAAATATATACAATAAATTATAATTTTATTACATTATAAATTTTCGTGGCTAAAGACTTTAGCGTACACTTGCAAAGGAGTGACTGTAACAGTTTTTACACCTTATTTTTCTGCTTGCGTATGCCCAAAAATATTTTTCCGACTGGATATTGTTCGTCAAATTAAACTTTTTTCAGCAATTTTAATGTAGGATTCACATTCCTAAACTTCAATTAATAGAAAAAAATTTAAATTAAGGCCTTAGTGAGAGTAATATTCGGATAAAACTGAATGATGAATTTCGAATACAGGTGAAGAGTTAGCTCCATCACATTGTGAACGATTTTTATTGTCTCATTCGTTTAAATAAATGTAAAAGAAAACCATGTAGTAACACCGACAATTTTAAAGAAAAATCATAAACAGCTGTCTATTATTTTTCATTCATAACTGTCCAAGAGCAAGCTACCTAAACGTGGAGGAGTAGACTCTATTCAGGCCTATAAGGAAAAAGGTCATTGCAGGCTCTATATAAGTAAAAAGACAAGATGAAGTCATATAGTCATGAACAACAAGCGATACTTCGAATTCATCTCTATCATTCAAAACCAAAGTAAACGCCAATAGGGTACAACGGATCGATGTTTGGGTGTTCTGTTCCGACAGGAGAAAAACAACAACAAAGGAACTGTTGATCGTATTTTTCACCAAATTATTCATTTAAAACACATATGTGGATGAAAAAACAAATTTTTTCTAGCGAGGGTACGTGAAAATCTTCCATTAGATACTGTGAGGATCGCAAGCGCGTGCTCATAGTAGTGTGAGATTCTTACTCACTAAAAACACCTCAATACGATGTTACTGTTTATGTTATGTTATGTTAAGTTTTTACTTATCAAGTAGTTTTTTTTGATCATAAAAAGTTTCTACATGTTCCGCTTTTAAACGCGGTTTCATTTTAGCGTAAGGGTTTGGTCCTTTGGAGACAGCGCAATATGTTTCTCTCATCCAAAATTTGTTACACTGTATTGTTAATATGTATGTCCGTTTAGTCGAATTTTGTGTTTTCTCGCGAAGTTTGGTATTTCGTCTTCGGCAGTAGGAATTCCCAGGTCTCGGTGTAAGCTCTCATTTCTTATGTACCACAGTTCATGGGCAATTTCTCCTAGACCTATATTTTCAGAAGTTTGTAAAATATTGGCATTGGTTTTTTTTTCACAACCCCAAAGCCGTCCAAACCGGCTTTAGTACTTGCTTATGTATGGTAAGAGACTGTTTGTTTTCGATGCTAAGCTTGGAATGTTTACCAAGTATGTACTTTTTTTTTTTTTTTTTTTTTTGTTAAAATGCCGAAGCACGTGTTGAGTTTTTCGGAAAATTGGATAGAGAGAGAGAGGCTAGACTCAGTGGTTATTTCGCTCCATGGGTGGCATCCAACATTTAATGGGGAGACTAAATTATTAGTGTAAATTGACTTGATGTTGTATCTAGGCAACCATTCACCTCACAAGATTTCAGTTGCCTGAAAAAATGTCATTCGGTCAGGGTTGGTATTGAACCCCGAACCATCCGAATGAGAAGTCAATACATTAGCATTTGAGCCACGGCCACTCACTTGTTTTCGTGTTCTTTGCGTTCCAATTTAACTTTGCGTCGAGTGTCATTCCAACGTATTTAGGATCGTTTGCAAATGGAATATAGTCCGAATTCATGAGGATAGGCCACCGACTCGGTTTTGTCTATGCACAATTTAGATGAACAGATTTGGTATCCGCCTGGCCTTTGTCCATTCTAATACTTTATCGAGAGCGCTTTGCAGTGTCACCGCTATTTCTTGAATCGGTTTACCTATTGCTAGTATAGCAGTATCATCGACTAACGTAACTAAAACAGTCTCCTCTTTCTGGGGTAAGTCTCGGGTATATATGAGATACAGAAGTGGGCCGATAGCTGCGGTACGCCGGCTAAAATCTCTTTGATTGCGATACTTCATTTCCGAGTCTGACACTGAAAATGCTATTCCTCGAGATACTTTGTCAGTATATTATATAAGCTCAGTGGCAAGACATGCCGTGATTTGAAGTTTTTGCCTTCACGGCATACCTTATCAAAGGCTTGCAAGACATTAAGGAATATGCTTGAGCAAATCTATTTTTTCGTCCAAAGCTTTCTCGATTTAGTCGGCGATTCTATCAACCTGATTAATAGTTGAATACTTATTCCTGAACCCAAACTGCTGATAAAGAATATTTTTTCAGTCAATAATTGGCAGTATACGTCTCAGAATTATCCTCTCAAAGATTTTCGATAAAATTGGGAGGATATTTAGGACATATTCTAACATCTGTGCGGCATTAATAATATCACTTAGTTATTGATTTTCTAGGCAGCATTTTAAGGATACATTTGATGGGAATAGAGAATGTCATAAGATCTTCTTATTGGTATAAAACCATTAAATTGGAATCGACCCAGCGGTCTTACCTTTTTACCTTCTAATTAGTGAATTGGGAAAAGGTGAGCTAACATTGAGTAAACGACGCAGTATGGGAGGCAGTACGATGGTATGGCAAAATTATTTTATCGCTATGTGACTAAATTTTCGTAGATTACCACGGCAATTTAAAAATGCAAGTTGGAGCGAAATTTTTCTTAAATATTTAATGAATTGCTTTGTGGACACCATAGCAGCAGCAGAACAACGTCCTGCACGGTTAACCCTGGCAACCTGGGGGCAAATTACCGCACACGTGATCGAGCTACTCGTCGCTGAGAAACACACATCTGATATTCCCGCATACGTTATCGATCTTCGAGTGTCGTAATTTGACATTATCTCATCTAGTGCCATTCACGTATGACTGCTACCAAGCTCACGTACGAATGGATTTTGTTTTGTAGAAAACGATCAATACGAAAATATCAATATATACATATATATAAATATAGAGTCAAAATTAAATAGAATAAAAGAATAATTAAAAATATTGGTAGAGTACCAACTTATTTTGAGTTCATCACAGATTTTTTTTTGTCAAAGGTCTACTAATAATTGTCAAAAATTAGTTGTAGTAGACTTTTACTACTACAATTTGAAGATTTTACTCGATACGTGAGCTATCGTGTGCCATCACTCTATAACCACTCGATCACGGATGGAATCTACTCATTCGATAATGTGCCCTCAGGATTCTGAGTTCCTTTTACCGTTGGCGTCACATTCATCTGACTTTAACATAATAGAAAATATTTGGGAATGTCTATCGCAGAAAATTTGTTTACACTCGTTGGGTTCTCTTTACGGACTTTACGGATTCTGGAAGTAATATATAAGTTCTGGGTTCCGTACCCCCACTGAATGTAATTAAAAGATAATGCCAGTTAATGCAATCTACGTTCCAAATATTGTACAAACAATAAGGATTGATTCTATAGCTAAAATTGGTTAGAATGCCATAAGACTAACCACTCTTTACTAAGCTTGAAAATTCCTGACGGATCTTTATCCCCATATCATTCTCAATAAATTTGTTTATTATGTTTTGCCTAATTACCCCAAAGTTAAGTAACAGTTGTACGGGTACGAATTTGTCATTGAAGCTGAGTTTGCTTGTAGAACTTACGCTTAAGCAAAGTCTTATCGAAACCTACACAACTTTATGCCAAGATTTCGGAGAAATAACATTAGGTTTAAAATATAAGTGCCTAAGAGATATTTTTTATATTTGGAAAGATCATTTAGGTTCGGTTTTGGGAATGTCACCGTTTTCAATTTTTTGAGTCGGTTTGATGACGTTCAAAATTAGGTCACATGACAACTCCCTAATCCCTTCATTCACGCCGTTCTTTTTGAAAGCTAAAACGTCCAGTAGTGTAAGAGACATATAGTACATATACATACATATGTATGTACATATATCATCACATATGTATTATATGCAGCAAAGATGTAGTTCATTTCGAATGACATGTTAGAGCGCATATAAAATCTCGTAAAGATACACGCATATAGAGGGTGGTGTTCCGGATAATGTGTCCAAAACTTTCAATGAAGGGGAGAGGATTTTAAGTAAAGTCCTACACGGGAGGCCGTGGCTCAAGTGGTAGTGCATTGGCTTCCAAATCGAACGGTTCGAGCTTTAATACCAGCCGCGGCTGAAAGATATTCTTTTTTTCAGTCAACTAAAACACGGTGGATGAGTGTTGTTGCCTAGAATACGACAACAAGTCCAATTACACTAATAATTATACCCTAGGGTTAGATGGCCCCTATGGAGCGAAATAACCACTGAGTCCAAAAATCTTTCTTTCTCTCTGTCCCATTTTCCTATAAACTTAACACTTTAAGTGTAGTCATACGCACTTGAGTGTTAAGTTCTTGTTAAAAAAACGGCCCTGTTGTGGCTTCTATTGAACATAACATATTTCAAACCCACGAGCTGGCTTATTCCATTTTTCTAAAACTTTGTTTATGCAGATTATGTGCAGAGTAATAGTTATAAACATTACCTTGGCCAGAGATGTATAACGGTATCAAATCTGACACCAATTGCCCAATTGACTTCAGTAAAAGTTAAAAACAATGCTTATGTTTATTATGATCTGTGTAGCTTCCATATTTCTCGCCATTGATAGAAAATATTATTCTTTATCGTTTTTAAGGACGTATAACATCTCTAGCCCAAAATCCATATGATACAACTAAATGATTATGTTATATATATGTATTGTAATTAGTAACTTGCAAATTGTTGTTAGAGCGAATATGATTTTTAAATAAAATCGCTTTAAGGTTTTAGATATCCTTACAGTGTTTCATACAACCAAACAACCAACGGTATGATGATTTTTTTTTGCATATCGATTATTTTTCATAAGACGAAAGATGCGTGAATCTGTTGCTATTATTTAGTATAGTATACTCGTACCAAGTTATGTAAGGACTACTCATTTAAACTAAAATAACAAAATATTATAAAAGAAGAAACAAAATGAAATTTCTGTTAAATTGCATTATATAATATTCTAACTTATTTAGTGTTTAATAACTATTTATACTGTTTGTACTGTTATTTTTTGATTTAGTCCTAAAAGCTTTTACTTCTTTTCTGTTATTTTTTGTTCTTTCAAACGAGTACCTGATTGAGTTCTGGAGGTTAAAAAGCTGCTTAGATGCTTGTATTTCGGTCTATGTTTATGTGTTTATGTAAGGGTGTTTGATGTCCAAGAGAAAAATTAGAATTATATTATCTTAGATTCCAATTACGAAACAATTTTTTTACCGTATACTATCATATTTTAATTAGCGTTTTCCACTCTACCAAACAAATTAATATTGATTGGTTGACAGTAGCAAGCACGGGAAAAACACCACCGTCACCGGGTAGGAGTTGTTTCGCTATCTAGAGCTATTCAAATAATTTTGATATCCCAAAGCCATACAAAACCACAAATATTTTTATTCGTGTATACTCACATTTATTGTAGATATACATATGTACATATTTATTATTCCGGCTATTTTTTGACGATTTGGGAGTTCAAAAATATAACTAAGTCAGGAAAAATTAACTTAATACAGCCTAATACATATGTACTTACATACATACATAAATATATGTACTCCCCTATCGATTTTGTAACTTTCCTTTGTCGCTGTCGACTTCTCGTATCTTATCAATAGATATCCATATCTTATCGGTTTCAACCGCCCATTGATCAACGCGAAGTTTCTCTTATTACGCACCTTAGTACTTGCATATGTTATGTATGAATGTTCTTCCATATTAATTTGTATATGCATACACGAGTATATTCGCATAGCTATGTGCAATAGATAATAGTCGTAACCCCTTCACGCCAATCACATGTTAACACTATGTACATACATATAATGCATGCCATATTAAGTTAATAGGATAAATTGGTTTTAATATGACTAAGACTTTGGTTTGGCTCTAATTTTGACGAATTGAAAAACTTTTATAACGCAGCGGCATGTATTGAAAATGCCACATAAAAGTTTGTACATATATTCGTACATACATTTATACATATCATATATATTAAATATTCGTTCACATATGTAAATATCTACAAATGAATACAAGATTTGGTTTAGAATGTTTAAAATTCAACTTTTAGTTGTCATATGTTTTGGGAATTCGATGATAAAGAAATAAGTCCTGCAATTTTCTCTGTCTATTCATCTGTTTATCTGCGTCTTTATAAGCTACAATTTGAATATTTGTACCATTCCTAAATTTATTCTTCAAAACAATATGATCATATGTGGATCATTTGTGCGTCAATACTTTTTGTTACAAAACATAATTGTAAAATGATAGATATAGATTTTAATTATTATTAAATCCTCTCTTTCTAAACATCTGTCAATACAAAAATTTTCGGTTGACATTCTTATTTGGCAAAAAATCCGTAAACCCTCATTTATGTACTAAATGATAAGACGAATAATAACTGTGTTTTTTTGCAAGCATCTTACTGATTGTCACATAAAACGACCCATTTCTGCATAAGAGTCCATCACAAAAACTTGGTAGCACAGATGTATCTATGACTTTTAACGGCAATTCATCTGTCGGTTGGTAAACAAATTTAATTTATTTTGAAAAAATGTTGTTGGTAAATGTTTGACATTTTTGAAAATTCATTGGAAAGTTCATCGTACAATAAATGAAGAAAATAGTTTTTGGAAGCACTGTTTTATATCAGCTAAGCTTATATAAATTGACCTAGCGTACATTGTTATGTTATTGTTGCTACTCGTATTTTGCGGATAGTGAATGTACAAGAAAACACGGTTAATGTGTGTGTCATGAACATTGTTTATACATCACTGTATAACCAATTTATTTTTTTTGTGTTGCAGAAACATGATGAAATAGTGGCAAATGTAATGCATTAACAATTATTTTATGTAATATACGCGTAAATATGCACCTTATGTGTAAACACGAAGACATGTATGGTTTTTATCTTTAGAGAGCATTACCTTATGATCTAAAAGCTTGAATATATACGCGCGAATAGTGATTTGAAAAAAATATATGTATATTCAGAAAATCATACTTTAAATTTATTTGTATTGCAAAAAATGATGCACTCATACATACATTTCCATAGATATGTGTGTTTTGTTGTTATTTACAAAAAAATATCTGAATCTTTAAAGGTGTGTTGTCACCCTATGCTTGTGCTGCTAGCTTGTGCACTACATTCATTAAAAGACAAGCAATCCGGAATTATAAAAAAAAATATCCGAATCAGAAACTCGCCCTTAAACATGCACTCCTTTTATACACAAAGAACCTTTTTCAACAATAAAAACAGCTTGCCACCCTTCTATTGCCTGTCTCTCTAATGTTCGTAGCTATGGGTCCTATTTGTGTCATCCTTTACACTCCTTCAAATGTTGCTAGAGAGGGTGATTTTCCCTGTGTGTGCGTATTTGACTGAATGGCACGTAATTTATGTTATCATTATGCTTCTTTGAATAATTAAGATAATTTTTCATTTGTTTACAAACCCCCACATAGACGGATCACTCTAGCGTTACACCCACAAACACTCACTTGACGAAATCAGCTATCTGGTTGTGTTGTTTGGTATATATATAATTATGCAGAAATACCTACATAAAATCATACATATATATTACTTTGCACTTTTGTTGCAATTTTTTGGTTTGACATGGGGATGAGAATTTTTCCATTTAAATATATTTATTACAAATATAACGATAACGATAACCACTATCGTTGATAAAAAATAAATATTACAAATGATGAGCAAAAGTGAATAAATCCTGGACATTGATATGACAACATCAAAGAGCTTTACGGTATCAATTTCAAAACAAAGCAGTGTGAGTCCCACTATCGAGAAGGATAAGCAAGGCATTGAAAATATTGATGATAATACAAAAATGGATTAAAGGTATTTGTGGTCGGTGGGATTGTTTTCTATAGGATACTACATACAAATTTATTTATGTATTTATATGTACGTATGTACAAATGGTTTGCTAAAAAGTAAACTACACTATAAGTAAGGCAAAATTAGTATGTAATATTGTTAGTTATCTATTCAATTCTTTTTTCCAAAAAATATGTAAACATTCAAATCACTATGAATACACTCTACGCCACCTTGATAATGTTAATATATTTGTGTTACGTATGAAATTTCCGATCTTGTATAATTGAAAAATGCTTTTTTTTTGCATTTCAAGGTCAAATATCCCTCTCTTTGAAAGGCCTTCACCGAGTTTAGAAACTGTCTCTTTTGTAATTGATTGTCATATTCTGTAGAAGGTTATAATGCAAAGGATTAGGGAATATTTCAAAATCTAAGTCAATGAGCATACATACTTGTGATACTTAAAGTCAAGCATTTTCGTTGCTTTTTTTCTTGCTGCTTATTCACGAATTCTTTGTATAACTCAATTTTTTTTTGCAATGTTAGTCTGTTGCGACAGGTTTTTCCAGTTTGCAGAAACGAATTATGAACCGCTTTATAAGCCTACTTTAGTTTAACCATGACTTTTTGTAAATAAAGAGGGGCTCTGGACGTCCGCAATGGCGAACCGGGACGGTTTTCATCGAGAATTTATTTTTCGCCACAAATCAGAACTGTTCAAAAAAATCAATTCGATCCTTATTGACGAGAGAAGTGAAAAACGTCAACCGTCGCAAAGTGTTGGCTGAAGTCATTTCGTGTGGTGCTCAGTTTCATCAATTCATTGCTTGCAATCCCATGTCGGCTAATTTTTAATGGAAGCGTGCACCTGCTTTTACATCTGGTTGGTCTACTACCGGATTAATTTTCGAGTTAGAAACCTCCTTTTTGTAAGTTTCAGAAAACATCTCGCAACCGTTCTTTTGACATGGTATTAATCTTACAAGTGTACCACTTACTGGGTTTGACAACATAGTGTTATAAATACAGCCGTTTCTAAGGCTTACTTATATTATTCACATTATAATAATAAGCTCGTGGCCCTAATGCATTCCATATTAAGAGGTGCTCAAAAAGTAGTCTTGAATTTAATTTTCGATGTAACATACACTTTATAATTAATTCAGCAAAAAATTTCTAAATTTGTTTCGACACCATTCTAAGCCTTAGGTAAATTTTATAATTTGAAAATTTCAATTAACGCGTTATAACGAGGAAGTAAACTTGAATAATATACAAATCTAAAATATTTTTCTAATTTGTATAAAAGTGTATACGAGTACAATACATATATGTACGTATATCTAAGATTTTTATATTTATTGTTAATCCAAAAAGGAAGTCATTTGTTTAACCATTCTGTACGATAGTTTGTCATATCATACCGCTTTTGGGATCCACAATATTTGTTCACCTCCCTTTTTATATGTTAAATTGATGTATTTTATGTTTTTTTTTTATTTTAAATTTATTAAAGTGTTTCTATCTTAAAAATAAGAAAACCATGTTACTAGTTTTTCTATTGATATTGAATAAAATATGGTGTATTCTTATGCATGTATGCATAGGTGCACAGGTGGTTTCAAAAGTCCCGAGAAAGACATATAGATAACTGATAACATATCCATAGCATTTTTAGTTGGTAATTTACCAACCTTCACACGACACGTGTCAAAATTTGATGACATTTCGACCATTAGTCATCGAGATATTGAAGTTTTGGTATTTTCAAAACCATGGAAAAAAACGAGTTTCGTACGTTGATAAAACATTGTTATTTGATGGGACAATATGCGGTTAAAACTCAAGTATGGCTTAAAAAGCGTTATAAGGAATCTCCCTCGTCAAAACCAATCATTTGTCACAGGTTTTCTGAATTCAAACGCGGTCTTACAGACACAAATGATGCTGAACGATCTGGGCGGAAAAATGAGGATGTTACGTCGGAAAATATAAAACAAAACTCACAAAATCGTTTTGAATAACCGTAAAGTGAAAGAGCATGAGATAGCTAATCGTGTACATCATATTTTGCGCGATTATTTAGGTATGCTAAATCAATATCGAAGTGGGTACCTCGTTTGCTCACAGTTGACCAAAAACAACAACGTGTTGATGATTCATAGCGCTGTGATATGTGCCCAATGGATATTGCTGAAGTTGGGGCTTATTTTGAGAGTTGGACAAATCATTCTATCAGAAAGGCATAGAAACTTTAGAGCGGCGCTGAAATGGTTGTATCATTCTAGAATTGTAGAAGGAGACCAGGTCATATCAGCTTCTATTGATTTTTAAACGTGAATTCCTAAACGAAAAGTAAAACCGATTTTTTTGATATCAAATACGGTTTTTAAACAATTTTTTATCTATTATCATCATTGAGCAGTTTGTCAGAATACCGAAAATTGAAATAGAAAATATTTTAACCCACACATAACATATCATAAAAAAATTATTAATAGGAAACAAATATAAAAAAAAACTTGTAGAGGGCTACTTCTTACTTATTAACAGCTATGGAAAGGCTACCACAGCAAAAGTGACACAGATATATAGGCATGCAGTAAAAAAAAAGTCTTATATGTTTTACGCTCTTAGATCTGATTTCTTTTTCTTTGTTTTTGTACAATTATATTGAGTATTACAATTGACCTCTGGAATCCTATGGTTGGTATGTATAGATTTTTAGTTTACTGATAGTCTTAGAAACTGAATAGCTGACTCACAGGACAAGCTTAGGACAAGGATTCGAAATAGTCCGTTATACTCGTAGTTTAAAAATATTTGAGGCTGCTAGTACTTCTCTTTTACATTATACGTAAACCAAACTTTTTAAAAAGCAGCTTTCAATCAATAGTACTAAGTTCTTGAACGGAAAGTATATACGAGTAAAAGGAGCAGTTTTCCTTTTTGACTTTTATACGAGTACACTTAACTGCTTTCGTCAATGCTTCAACACGCGAATTGTGTTAAATATTATTAAAAAGGAAAAAAAAAATTGAAGTGAAACCATCATGGAAAAAAAAGTCCCATTGTTCAGCCCTTCTAGAAAACAACTATACGATGGCAGTATACTTTCGTTCGTCTAATTAAGGGAGCCACGCGACAAGTGCTCACGATACTTTAACCACAACTACTATTAGTGCACAACTACGTGTACTACTTCCAACTTGAATTTCTTCACACAACTACATGCAATACAAAATCGTGCAACATATCAGCAGAAGGCGGGAACTAGTTTATGCTCCATTATGTTATTCGAGCCGGTGCATCTTTTGTTGTTGCCTCTTTCTTAGCTTAAAGGATAATAAGAAAACAAGGTGCTACTGCCACAAACTGCGCGGCCAAAAAATAAAATTAAACTTTGTTTCACCCTATTCAATATATCTGCTCAAGGAGTACCAACTCAACGCCATCAACCATCTCTGTTTTTTCCTTTTTTATAGAAAAATGGGGGGAAAAGATACGACTACAACGAAAAAAAATGCTCCTTCTGTCGTCTCAGCCCATTTATTTTTTTGGTGGCAACAATTGGAATGGCTTGGCGTTTGTGTTGCTGCTGATGCTATGCTATTGTTTTTGTTGCTGTTGGTTGGTCCACGCAATCAGTGTAAAAGAGGAAACTTTCACAATAACAAAATTTGAAACAAGAAAAAAAGACTTAGGTGGAAAGGAAATTGTTCTTTATGAACTTAACGTAAATACATGCAGCACAAAGGAATAAGTAGCAAGAGAGGCGCCACCGTCTGAAGGTTCCATCTTGGTGGGAGCATAAAAATTAATTGCAATGGTAGTGGATACTTTTGGTTATAAGCTTTTACTTAATGAAGGGGGTTTTTACATGATTAGATTTGTAAATCTGTTAATGTTTAACGAAATGCTAGTAATGGTTGCCTGTACAGATTTGTGAATTTTAAGCTTACAAATTATTAATTGATCGCTTTGTTAAAAAAAAAACTGAATCAAAAGAAAGCGTATGCTTTTATTTGTTCCTGGTCTGATTCTTATTATACGGCTCTTTGGCTATTCCTCTGTTGGATATGCGTGTATACATTTACTATTCAAAAATTAATTTTTTTTTTTTTTAAATAAAAAAAAACTAAAAATTGAGTTGAAATTATAACTCAGGTTTTTGCGCCCACGTGGTTGGAATTGAGTTGGAAAAATTAATTGAAGTTGATTGGAGTTTATCTACCTACCATCAGTTGGGTTTGTATAATTAACCAGTCTATGGATGTAGGTAACACATCAACTCAACTTTTCAACATCATTGAAAGTGCAATTGGGTTCAGTCAACTCTATTTCAACGCATCAGCTGACTATATACGAGGGCGGGTCAATAAGTCCGTGACTTTTGGAATAAAACACAGATTTTTTGATAAAAAAATAATTTTATTTTTCAACGTAGTCTCCCTTGAGCTCTATACACTTTGTCCAACGCTTCTCCAATTTTTTTATCCCTTCCAAAAAAATGATTTGTCGAGGTCCTCAAAATAGGCCTTTGTTTGCGAGATGACTTCATCATTGGAGTCAAATCTTTTTCCACCAAGCCATTTCTTCAGGTTTGGGAACAAGAAGTAGTCGCTCGGAGCCAAATCTGGAGAATAGGGTGGATGAGGGAGCAATTCATAGCCCAATTCATGGATTTTTCCATGGCAACTGCACATGTGTGCACCCTTGCATTGTCTTTTTTCTCCTCAAATTAGTGAGTAGTCTGATAAAAATAGCTGTCAAACGCAAACTAACTGACGCAGCAAGTTTAAATTTTCACAGGAGTCAACTGACAGATGCCTGTTGACAGGAGCAGTGTTGCTGTTTCAGTAAAGAGGTCAGAAATTCAAAAAGTCACGGACTTATTGACCCGCCCTCGTATGTATGTATGTTATGTACATATATGGAGATATAAAGAAAACGTGATTTTTGTTAAGTTTAATTAATTTTAATTAATATAACACAATATGTTAAGGAAAAACCATTGATTGGTGATTGTTGACTATCCTCAGTGAGTCTGTTCTTTATACAATACCTAATAACAAAATTTAACATCAACGAAAATTGATTGAATCAACCTCAAAACTATGTTTTCCATTTATGATGTTGCTGATTTTCGAACTTTTTGAAATTACTGAATTGTGAAGTATTTTTTCTTCTTTACGTTGATCCAAGTATCAAAACATCATTTTGCATCAATGTAATTCCAGGGTCTATTAACCTCCTTTTCCAACTGTAGCGTGAATGATACCTGCTATATTGATGTCCACCAAAGACAGCTCGTTAGATTACCATATTAAAGGCGAAATACTTATACATGCATATATATAATATGTATTCAAAATTACGGTCAGAAGAGCAAGAATTATCATATATTTATCGAAGTATTTGTATAATGAAACGTCGCACTTATTCACCAAAGTATTTCTTTTACATCCTTATATTTAAACTAATATATAACCATACATAAATATGTACTTTTTTTATGTATGGCTTCAATGAAGAAATTGGTCCAAAACCAAAACAAATTGAGAAGATGAGCAACTTATCGACCGATGCTGGTGGATATTTTAAAGCAACAGCATTAGATTTATCGAAATGTTCTTTCAATTTGATTTGAGTAAATAAAAAATAAGTAGAATCGTTTTAACTGCTATTGACGCTCATATGATTGATTTCCCCGCATTTAACTAATTGTGTTTTTTTTTCATAAGAGATGTGAACCATTTTAGGATGCAAATAAATTAGCAATTAAACGTTAACGCCCTCGTTTGCATACATACATATTACATACCTATATAATCCGATCCTCTTTATCCTAAGGTGTTGTCTTCCATTTTTTCAACTTTCTCCATGCATTTATATCTCTTGCTACTGTCTTTCCCAAGTTCCATGTATGTCCCACTGTTCCCAAGATAGTTTCCAGTTTCTCCTGTTTCTCCCTGATGCTCTCGCCTCCCAAATTCTTTTAACTCTCTTCTTCCATCTTTATAAGGTGTCCAAATCATGTTAACTTTTTGTTTTCCATTATTTCTTTGGCTGATTCTATTTTTAATTCATTTCGAATATCTTCGTTTCTTCTTTTGTCGATTCTTCTTACGTCTAATACTTTCCTTAGATATTTTATTTCCATTGCTTGGATGTTTGTATTATATCTATCTTTTAGAACCCAGTTTTCCGCTCCATGTAATAAGACAGGAAGATACATTGTTTTGTAGATCGAGATTTTAGTGTTTTCGTTTATTTATTCTTCAGTACCGCGAAAATTATGTTTATAATTTTGATTCTTGTCCTTAGTTCCATTTTTATATTGCCATTGCTGTTGAATATGCTGCCCAAATATTTGTAGCTTGAAACTTGTTCCAGTCTTACTCCGCCAACCGTCACCTCAGTATTTTTTTCTTCTCTGCCGATTACCATTGTTTCCTCTGTGTGAAGTTGTAAATTTTGTGCTGCTAAGATGTCTTTCCATATTTTTCTCCGAGTTAACCAAGAGTATGATATCTTCGGCGAAGTCGCAAGTATATAATTGTATTGGTTGAACTTGTTTGTATTCCACCAGAAAGCTCTTAATATTATTTATACCATGACTTATTGCTTCATCCATTGCACATATGAACAGCAAAGGGCTTAATTCGTTACCCTGTCTCATTCCTTCTCTAGTTTCGAACTCCTTTGATATGGTGTTACATGTTCTTACTTTGTTGTATGTCTCTCTGTATATGCTTTTGATTGCACAGATGATATCTTCTCCAGCTCTTTTGTTACCTAGACTTCCCGTATCTTCCGCCTGCTTATCATGTATCCTTTTTTCATATCTATGAAACAGATATACGTATATTTGTTTATTTTTCGCCAGATTTTTTTCAATAATTTGTTGTACTGTAAAAGTGTTGGCCAGAATACTATGGGCTGGTCTGAATTCGCTTTGCAAATCATGGAGTTTTATTACTCAATTTGTAAATTGTCTAGGAAACGGGATTTGGCTAATACATACGTGATATTTTTAGTGAAGATTTCTTACTTTGGATATTTGGAATGGTTCTGGTTCTTCAACATTTTCTTCCATGTCTTCTTGAGTTTTTTCTCTTTAATTTGTGCGCGCTCAAGGGATTTACGAGTGTAAGTACCCTTAAAATGAAAGAAAGACAGGTACCGATGAACGTTGGTTTTATATGTTTAAAGGTTATAATGACTAGGAAATAAAGAGCTAGACAGGGAATTCCATAATCGAGTTGTACGGCTTAGGAACGAATCACGATATTGTAAAGTACGCCCGAAAGTGGGCTTGAGGGTAAATTGATGCGCATTCATAGCAAGACGAGTATTACGGTTAAAAGTTTTAAGGGGCGGAATGTTACTAGCGATTTTAATGCAGCACTGGTGGTGGAAATAGCGATATTAAAAGCGAGTTACGAGACATTTCGTCGGTGTTCTAGGGTGTTCATGTTAGTTTTAATTGACTGATTGACTGAGTGATACTAGCATAACCTATACACGGTTTTGAATCCTACCTAGCATGTACAGAAATGTTTTAGGCGTTCCTGATCAGATGTGGGCATTGTACTCCAATTTTGGGCGGATAAACGCCTTATATATTGGGGCCAGATAAGAGGCAGAAAAGTATTTCGTACATCGTTTGAGGAAGCATAAATATTTATCGAATATTGATCATTCCAACGCAAGTTTTTGGGTTTCGACGATGCAAATGCTATTCATGGATAATGGGTGGTTATTTAAATGCTGGTTATTAAAATTATTCGTGTTTTAGAAGCATTAAATTCCACTCTGTTGATAGTTCCCCAATTGGTTATGCTGTTAATACCGGAATTTAATGAGCTTAACATACGCTGCCGTTCCTGTTCTACAGCCGAAGCGCAGAGACCTGAGTCCGGGAACGAATACGAAAAGCAGAATCAGTAAAGTAATATATTAGAATAGAAGTAGCAGACAAGACATCATTGGTGAAAATTAAAAAGAGTGTCGGAGTCCTGTGGCACATCAGCATTTATTTTGTGAATATCAAACTTGAAACCATCCAAGATAACTTGAGTTTAACGTTCCGAAAGGTAATTTCTAATCCACTGAAGAAGATCGTCGTCAATTCTAAATGCACGACAAAAGAGCCTGGTGTCAAACTCTGTCAAATATATTAGGAATATCAAGTGCAACTGTCTTGCTTTCGCCAGATTGATGTACGCTTTTGTTTCACTTTTCGGTGAGACATGCCATTGGAAAGAAGGGGCGTAAGTGCAATGGGTCTGTAGGAGAAGAGAGAAAAGTATTCGTCGTTTTTTAGGGATGGGCTGGACACAAACCCTGTTTTTCCATCTGCTCTGAAAGAGGCCTAGAGAGTAGTATTGAGGAAAAAGCTCACGCAGTCGTTTTGCCAGCTGTTCTTCCTTTTCAGAAGCAGGGGAATTATACCATCTGGACCAGCCGATTTGTGCATGTTATGATCTTTAAATACTCATGCTACTACACGATTGTGAAAGTGGATTCGTTCCCTTGAAAATTCGTATTCCAAAGAGAGTAGTGTCTGTGATCATATCAGGAACGGCATCCACATCGAGGAATCACAGTTAAAATTTTCTAAAGAAGCTGTTAAGTCCGCTCCAATTGGCTTTCTCGTATTGCCATACGGTTCTTTTAAGGATCTTTAACTGTGAAATTAGCTGATATGACAAAGTGGTCATATGTTAGGAAAGGATAAATGGAATGGTTACAGTCAACTTTTTTCCGTTATTTTTCTAAGACCGTTTATAATCTACCTTTATTTTTCTGTAGCTTGGCTATACCTGTGAGTATAAGTTGTGAGTTTGTGTAATCGTGTAGTTGGGTCTCTGCTACCTATACATTAGGTGATAAATTCCTGTAAAAAAAATTCAATGTCAGTTTCCTTGTGGAATTTATAAAAAATGCTACCGATTTTTGTTAAAACAGTGGTATTCCTATTGTCATTAACTATTTAATATATTGTTTAATAGTTCTAAATTCAATTGTCTTGTTTTCTCATAGTCGCCAGGGCTAAAAATCAATGTTCCTTCAAAGAAAGGGTCAACTGGTTGTTTGCCGGTTGACAAGTGGTCAACCAAAAGATCTTTAAAAATTCGCTCGGTGTCATTTTTTTAATGCACGTTATTATTTCGGATAATGTAGAATGAAATCGTTTTAAAGGGCAATTTTTTAGAGGTACTTTTTTTCTGAAAAAAAAAAAAAACAATTAAAAAGTTAAATTTTATCGGGTAGGTGTATACTTTGGACTTCACGTAGCCCCAAAATGAAAAGTCTAGAGGTGTGATGTCACATGTGTGATTCACTGGTCCAAAGCGTAAAATTAACTGTTCACTGAATCGTTCTCGCAATTAATCAAGTGGCACATACGAGTAGTTAGAATTAAATGTCGTCGAGACCACGAATGATCAATGATTCTACCAGCCCATAAACCACAGCAAACTGTTATTTTGTCTGGAAGTAATGGCAGCTCTTGAACCTCTTCCGATTGCTCCACACCCCAAATACGGCTATTTTGCTTATTGAAACTTGAAGCTGAAGAAAAGTTTGGTCGAAAACAGTTACGATTCAGTAGGTTCGGCCGGCTTCAGTTCTCGAACGAATTGAATTTCGTATGCCTTTAAACAAAGATCATCATGTAAAATCCACCAAGCCAAGCTGTTAAGAACGGCGCCGATCGAATCATCTCGGCTATCGCGTACAGTCTCCACTACCGCCGCTATATTTTCTTTACTCCGTGCTAGATGTGGTCTATTTGGTTGCGTGTTGTCCAATAATGAAAATGTTGTCTCAAACTCGGTGGTATAGCGAATTGTGCGTTCGATAGGCCGATTATGTAGACCTTATTGCTCTAAGCGCACGAAATACATTCCTCGTAGAACGCTGACTTTTGTACTACAGCTGAATAAGTTGTAAACGCTGTGCCGGGCCATAGATACACTAACCTAGATGGCAAACTCTACTAATACTTTTTTGCAAACCCTTAATTTTCGCTGTCAGTGTATTGCCAACACTTTTAAATCTCTATTGTATAATCGGTCAGAAATTGTTAAATTAAGAGAAATTTACAAGTAAAGTTGCTTAGAATGAGAGCAGTTTACAAGTAAAGTTTCTAGAATGAGAGCGATTTGCACGCGCTTTGCACGAGGGAAATTGTCATTGATGACAATTCGCACATATTCACAGACAGGGCCACACGGATAGAGGCGATCATTGGAAAACCGGTTTTGGTTTTCCAATATCGGGGAAGTTTGCCAACTAAGTTCATAATGAAATGTCAGACAAACTGAACAAAAATACCATATCAGAGTGACATTATGTGTACGTGATCTCTCATGAAATCCCCACTGGAATAAGTACCTCTAAAAGAATAACCCTTTAACTTGGCCGTTGTGTTCACATATGTTGATGTTTAATTCGTCTGCCATCATAAAGATTATCGAAGATGAATTTATCGCATGCTCATTATCCAGAACGAGAGCTTTTGGAAAACCGAAGAATAAAAGCAAATTTCGAACAGACATTCTAACATCCTCCATTGCTCTACTCTTCCAAATTTGACTGGGCGTATTTTGTAAATTTGTCGAGCGCCGTAAAGTCTAATTTTTTCTTTATGCGAAAAATGTCAATGTGTATGGTGTGGCTTGGAAAAGGTATGAACAGGAGTTTCATTTAGTTTTGGTATTTCTAAGAAGTTATTCTACAACTGAAATTTCGGATTCAAACTCCAGTGTTGGAATTTAGATTGGTTGGTTTTTATACTACATATAACAGTAAGGATAAAGAATCTTGATTTTTTTTTTATTACAAGTGGCAAAGCTTATTCAATAGAATATCAAACACCTGCGTTTCATTTTCATTCAAATATACTCGTAATATCAATTGCAAATGAGTTCAATTCAATGGTGATGATGCCGTGGCAAAGTGACTTTTAAAGGTTTTTTTCGGAATTTATTTAACTTATACATATCCTGATAAAAAGGGGAAGGAGTATTTGAAAGAAAATGGCGTTAAGAAATTTGAATTGCAGTTCAAGGTACGATATCATCATCAAAGAATGTACGATATCATCATCAAAGAATGTACGCATACTTTAGCGAGCTGTATACGAGCATCTGAATGAGAGTATTCTTTAAAAGATCAAGATCAACGATTGGGAGGTTTCTTTTAATCCCTTTTTTTACATACTTAAAGTTTTGGTTTCATGCCATTTTTAAAAAGATAAGCGACGGTTTCAAATGTGAGTCTATTCTATTCTATAAACCGTACACACGAAATTCCGAATAATTGTGTACATATGCAAAAACAATCGTATACATATGTATATCATTTTATAAAATTTATTAAGTAGAAAAGTTAACTTATATTCCGGATAGGAATCTTTTTAGAAATCTAGAAAGACTTTCGCACCGCTAATAATAAATAGTTAAATGGCGTCGGCGATAAAGTTTTCCAATTTTTTTTTCTACTATTTTTTCCTTCTGCAACGCAAAAAACGAACACAGAAAAAGGCAAAGAGTGGGTGGCGGAAAGAAAAATGGAGGGATATAACAATGTATCAACGGGTGAAGTTTTTTTTTCCTTCCAGAGTGCAATTTGTCAGTTAGATCTGCTCTAAGTAACTTTCTGACACTACTATGTTATTTGGTGCTACAATTGCGACTACTACGTATACTACGACTACTACTACTATGTACTACTAGGGTGTCGTAGGTAGTATCACCCCATCGTCTTTTGCTAACATTTATTTTTATCCTTCCGGGACCTTCTCGTTGGAATTTTTCTTATGACTTTTTTTTTGTTCGCTTACTTTGGCAGTCTTCTTACGTTTACCCTTAAAAGTTATAATCTTTCAATGGAAAGTCGGTATGTAATAAAGGAAAGCGGCAAAAAAGCCAACGCCAAACAAAATACGAAGTAGAAAACTTTTGGACACGATGGCGCCAATATATCCATTACGGGAGCAAATCACGTATACTACTTATCGATGAGAAATGTCCTTTTTGTAAATCAGTATACGTGTATGTATGTGTATGTAGTCATGCGCTGTTTTAAAGCCCTTGTTGGGTTACGTTGGTGCCACTCTGACTGACTCTTTCCTCTTTGTTTGATATCTACATGCATATATACTCGTAAGTTAAGAAATTTTATATGAAGGGGGAGTAAAGGAAAAAGGATAATAAAAGGCTGTGAAACACGCTTCTTGTTAAATCCACCGAAATCGAAATAATCTAAGGATATGCATAGGCAACGCGGTGCGGTGCGGTACGATACGATGGAGTGGTGATGGTGGCGTAAGCCAGTTTCCCAGTTGAGAAAAGATCAAGTTAATATATGGAATGTCGATTCAGTTGGTTGTTGTTCTCTGTTCTCGATTTATACTTTATTTAATTCCTGAATACGATATGTACGCGCCGATAGAAGTCGATCTGATAGGATAAAATATAAACAAGGGGTAACCGAAGAAAAGGAACGCAGAAGGACTTGTGGCATCTTCTGACGACTGATTTCGTGTTCGAGTGTGCAATTTGAACTCGATGATGGTGTTGGAAATCCTTGGAATTTTACACTAGAGCTTTATTGTTGGTAAAATGAAATTGACAGATGAGTGGAACGACGAGTGCGATGAAGTATGTTGCTACTAGTGGCTTGAGTGCTGGAATGTTCAGACTCGTATGTGTATTCCTAGGATTGCTTGTAATAATATTCAATTAATTACACGCCTTAGTTTAAAAGTGTTTTTTGTGTTTTACATGCTCGTCATTATATGTACATTAGTATTAAAAAAATAATACATAATAATAATATAAATATAAATTAACATATATATGTATGTACATACCTATTATTTTCATTAGGCGCGAATTTTACTTTTTATTATTTTTATACATGAGATCTGAGAAATAATAGGTTTCATGAAAACACAAATGTAAATTCAAGAAAACAAATGCATCGAAAGTGTCATCAATGTACACATACTTTCAGAAGTAGAACATATAAAAATAAACTTGATTATTTAGATTAATTTTTATTAGATCGAATTGGGGATTGGACCATCCAATCCTTTTTGGTGAAATTGAGGCATTATTAAAACAATCTAGCCATTGCTAGATTTAAAGTTTGAGTCCTTAATTTCGCTTTCATTGGTTTCGTGGTTTCACATTTGCAGATGACCCACCAAGGTCCTGAATTGCTCTGTTGATGGTTAAAAATAGTTTATACACAATATGTATCTGAATAAAACATTGTTAAATTTCGAGAGTGTAATAATATGTACGAGTACACGCGTGAATATATTCTTGTAGATATGTATTCATTTACATAAGCGCACACAGACTCGCAAAACTTTTACATCACATCATTATTCTTCAATAAAGGGGATCTATTAACAGAAAACTGAAATGAGGAGTAGGACCCAAGCGTAAATAATTGCATTGATATGAGGTTTAGGTTGCTTGAAGTGACTTAACACATTATTGAACCACAGCTGAATAACACAAGCAGTTAGTACAGGTTTAATGGTAGCGAAAATCCTTTCACTAAGCACAATACAAAAAGGAACAAAAGGAAAAGCAAATTATATTAACGAATCGTATGCGAGAGAGAACGGGAATTTTGAACGCAGAGCTGCATGCTGATTATTGCTTTACTTTTTCTTATAATAAATGTGTGGGTATATTACTCATGTTTTATGAACGCATCCACTTATGAATATATGTGTATAGGGTGTTCCTGATTGCCCTAAAATTAATGTATCAAAAGTTGTTGAATATCAAGAGTTTTTTTTTTTGTGTTAAAAAAAAACTTCGAATTTTGATTTTGTCAGCATCTTGGTAAAAATATCTTATTAACCCCTACTTTAAAATGTGTACCTAGTATTTACAAATAAACAAAAACCAGGTAATTTCATCTGCGACCTAACTTGTTCAAACAATAAAGCTCCGAAAACGGAGTATTCTTTTGCAACAGCCCTAAAAAAATTAACTAGTTTACAGCTGCTATGGAATTGTGTCCCCGTAAAAAAAGGGACCTCCACGGTTTACAGGTAAAAAAAATAGCAGGTTCTTTTTTTGAAAGAATATATTTAGCAGATCCTTATGAAATAATATAAACAGAGTGCAAAATTATTTGCATAACCAATTTGTAGTTTTTAACTGAGATATTGACGTTTATTTCATAATATTCTCGATGGTGGACTTTTCAACACAAGAATACGCAGACATGGTTTATGTCTATGGTTTCTGCAACGGTAGACAGGAAGAACGCGGATATCGTAGAAACTCACGTACTGCCTTGGTAGGAGGTGTTTGTGGCTCTGAATATATTTTAGATTGCGTGGTCTCTGGACTTGACGCAAATGGACTTTCATTTATAAAGACGGATGAAACACATGGTTTACTGATCAAAAATAACAACATTGGACGAAGTTGAACCATAAGATTGACGGGCAGATTTGAAAGTCTGAGAAGAATTTGAAAGAATCGACGTTATTAGAGTCTTTCAAAGACGAACAATTTTGTTGACAAGTTTGTTGAACAATTGATATGATATGATGATGCAATAAATATTTGTATTTTTTTTCCTAAAATTTTCGAAAAATTTTAACTTAATATTTTACCTGTTTCAATAAGTTGGGATGCGTCTTGAAAACTACTGGTTTGAGATAAAATAATGATCTTCTATAACTTTTGACATATGTATTTACTTTGAAACAATTAAAGTAGTTATAATTACGAGCTCAACGATGCCCCATTTGTTACCATACACGCATAAATTTGAAAGCTGTTATTTTCAATTGGAGTTCAAACAGAGCATCTTAAGGTTTTGCTTAAAAAGCTCTGTATTTCGTAGAGGATACACCCCACCCCAAACAACCAATACGATTTACTTCTCAACATATGCTAAATAATCTCCCTAACAGTCTTCGAAACATTATCCTGAACACCCTGTATAACCGCCCAAACCCCCATATTGATTTGGGCATACGTTTAGAACAGAATATAAAGTGAAATATAGGAGCTAACGAATGCCTCTACTACATACAATTAATTTTCTATAAATAGGGTACCAGATATAACGCCACGTGCAAAAAGAGGATCACAAAAAGATTTCTGCCATTTCAGTGTAAACATATATTTTTTTCTTATTGACCGTGGTTACTAAATGAATAAAAAGGCCAAGCTAATTTAGCACCTTTATAGAGATGTTTATACAAACGTATAAACATACGTATATATGTATATATTTATGCATTCACGAACTCAAGTGGACATGTAAATATGATCGTATGGAAAGCAAACTGACACAAGGTGGACTAATTATTTACATCCTGTGAAAAAGTAGGCTGCAGCTGATCGTGTTTGCTGCCGAAAAAGAGATTCAAATCTACAAGAATTAAGAAATGCGATTGAATTTATTTTTCGCCAGGCAAAAGCAAAAACAAAAAAAATTATTCAACTTGTTTTTTTACTCGCTTAGCTATCATAGCATTGCGTGAAGCTGGTTCCGTACATCTTAAATCAGTTCTTTTCCCTGCTCTAGCTTCAGACAAGTCATTTGAGGAAAAAATTTAAGATGACCTTGATTGATTTTTTTAAGTATATCTGTGCGATGCTAAGTCAATGTTAACTTTTTCTTACAGTTTAGATTCCGCTCGACGTAAGTATCAATTTTCATCGTTTCATCGCATGATTGATTTTCTAACTTTACAGATTCTGCCTGCTCTTTTGTATTCTTATTGATTTCACCAGTTTCCAAATGTGTTTGTTTTTTCAACTTTCTGATAGGGAATTCTTGCATTCACCTCGAAAATCGAAAATGAAAAATTTGTGATATCTTTACCTTTTATAAAGTGTTTATAATGTTTTTCGATAATTTTTAAGGAGATGGCTGTGTGTGTGTATGTATGTGTGTCCGTATGTGTCCATTTTTTTGGCCGCGATAACTCGCGAACGAAGAGTGTTGTTGATTACAGATGATGGGTCTACATGCAGAATCACGGACATTATATTTTTCGTAAATACAGGCAGTCACAGATCTGATCTTCATATCATGCTAATCGAATTTTTGTGATCTATTTTTAGACGGCGTACAGCCAGAGATTACTACCTAATGAAAAAGGAGTTAAGACGTCGCGTTCGGGTTCTGTTATAGCTTGAAACTCATAAATTATTTTTTTTTATTATTATTATAAAGTAATTCTTAGATATGAGTGATTTTGAAGCGATGTCGTAGAACTGAGGAACTAACAATTAGAGCTCTTCGTGAATCTGTTGTCAAAACCAAACCAAACCACATAGCATTATGTTGTTGTACCACCACTGGCTTGCTTTAGTCTATTTCTTGCACAAGTAACACATAAACCTACTTCCAAATGAATTTAAAGTAAAACAGATAGCTGAACCAAATATATCTGAAAGCCCTAAACATGTTCATATACATATACATATTTGGATATTTGTACATACCTTTCCTTTTTTCTTTTGTTAATAAACCATCACTGAACTTGCTTTAACTCTTATGCAAGAAGCCCAAATAAAAACATAAGTATAGACAAATTAAAAATTATACATCTCGTACATATATCAAATTCTTCTCTCCTTGCTTTCTAAAGGCGTCAAAATGACTCTTTTTTACTTTATTTTCGTTTCCAAAATCTGAAGAAATTAATTTTTCCAAACGATTTTCAACTTGTCCGGTGTATTTAATCTTTTATTGATGGGTAAGAGGGAAAAAGTCCTTTTACGTATAATACTCCGTCTTTGCAGGTTCTGTTTTTCTTTTACAGCTTTCTGCTTTCATTATTAGTTGTGCGAGAGATTATTTTGAGTGGAAAATCGCATATGAGGTAGAAATGAGTAGAGAGAAATTGAAAATATAAGTGTTTGTGTATGTTCTGTCAATATTTTGGTAATTTTGTTGTAGCAGTACTAATGGAAGGATTAAAGACGAATTCATTGGGAAAGCAAAATGTCAACATGATGGGTTTTGGTTTATGTTTGAAAAGTGGCAATTCTGGAAAAAGTTTTTAAGGTTTGTTGTGTTGTGTACATAGTACATAGTACATTTTTTATTTTTAATTTAATTTTTTGGCAACAGAAACGTGATAAATGTAACCAATTAACTATGAGATAAAGAAATACATAAATATGTAGATACAACCAAACCTCTCATTTTCGTTTTATTTTAAATGGATTTTTCATTAATTAACTGTTATATGCTATACAAAAAAACGCTACAATATTTGCTTAACAAATTTGGCTATTTTATTCTAACTTACTGGTCCCATGCGAACACTTCAATTTCAACTCTAGTACTTAAACTATAATTATGACATATTTATAAGTTTAATTCATTTACTTTTTTAAAGTAAATTTTTGTGGTATTAAAAACCTAGTACCAGGGCATTTCTGAATTTATTGCCATATAAAACTTAACCTATATTAAAAATAAATCGTAACCGCATTGACGTAACTCATTGTGAAGGGTGATGTTTTAAGCGTTTGGTTCTTCGTTTTCAGAAAAAAAAACAGGAAAATTGTAAAGTGTGTAAAATTTTTATTTGAGTTGATAAATCAATGCTTGCCATTTGTTCTTTAAAGATTATTTCATGTAAATGTAGCCCACATATTGGCTGATATCTCACTAATAACACGTGTAATATTGTCTTCCAATTGACGCTGGGTTATCAGCTTAGACGAGTGATTTGACGTATCTCCATAAAAGACAGTCTGAAGGCGTCAAATCACACGATCTAGCTGGCCAATACCGGTCAGTTGGTTTATCAATTGTCTTGCTGTCAAGCTGTCTTGCTGGAACCATATGTCGACCGGGTTCAGCTGTGCATTTTCGGCAAAAAAAAGTTCAAAATTATTGAACAATAGCGGCGCAATTGACGCCAGCGCTGCTGTCACGGTCATCTTTAAAAAAATTATTACGTAAACCATAAACCACACCAAACAGTGCATTTTTCCGGGTGCATTGGCAGCTCTTGTATTGCTTGAGGTGGCTCATTAAAAATCATATTAAAAACCCAATCAACTACAAATGAACTTCGTCGATGAAGACAGCTTTTCGATAAGAAAAAAGCGGATCTTCCTCCAGCTTTTCTAAGGCCCACTTACCGACAATTCGACGATGTGGCAAGTCGTTCAGCTTCAGTTCTTGCACGAGCTGTATTTTGTAAGTTTTTAGACCATGATCCTTGCGTAAAATCTTCCACGTTGTACAGTAACATAATCCCAATTGCTGCGAACAGCGATGAATGGACAAATCACGGTCTTTATTAACTCTGGCGGACACTGCGCATACGGGTAGGTGGTTTGGTGTCCAATAGCGTGAAATTGGTGCGAAATTTGGTCACTTAGGCCTGAATTGCTTGCTCAGTAGGTCGATTATGACAACCGTAAAATGGTCGAAGTGTGCGAAAAACATTTTTCACAGAGCACGAATTTTGATAATAAAATTCAATAATTTGTAAGCGTTGTTCGGATGTAAGTCTTTCCATGATGAAATGGCAATGCTAACTCAGCATTTTTATATTTGACACATGTCATGAATCACGCGTGAGCTATCAAAAATAGAAAACTGAAAAACCAAACAGTAAAAAAATTAATCTTTATACGTCTGTACTTGTTTATAAATAGGCACATATTTGTACATAGTGTTTTTTTTACGAATTAATAGGAATGATTTTCAGCTTCTGAAAGTTGATTGTCAACTTTCAGCAATCGCCATATCGCTTAATCTTCTCGAAGTTACGTTGCAGGAATATATGCGCGTATTCAATAACCTTAAATATTGGCCTTGATCTTGTATAATACCTCTAAACAAACCTAGCTTCGGATTCAGTATTGAGTTCGTCAGCGCAATTTGTATGCAGATATGTTGCTGCTCAAACACATCTATATATAATATATATCTTTTTTGGCTCAAAAAGTATTTAGTGTTAAGCAATTATCATAATAAATAAAATGAAAAAAATCATTTTATCATCAATAAAATAATGCTAGAATATAGAAATTTTAATGTTAATTGTCAGCCAAATATATGAGCTTAAGAATATATGTAAATATTTGGTATATACATATGTTTGTTCGAATACAATTTATTATAGCTGAAACATATTGGAACTATTAGAAAAGTTTTGATTTTTGTTAGACATAAAGGTTTTATTAGAATGATACCAAAAAGTATTCGATTTTTTTTATTTACTTTTACTTTCGGTTTTATAAAAATTTAAGTTCAATATTACATAAAAATATATTAAAAGATTATTATTTAAATTGTTGGTAAACGTCGCTTAACACTTAACACATCTTCCAGGCGCTTCGGTTGTGTCATTTTCAGAAAATGGAGACACGGAAGTTTCGTCGCATTTTCTGCGCCGACATTGTGTTAATTTTGTAATTATAGAAAGTAATTGCAACAATTACTAAATTAAGGAGCGCATGGAACAAATCCATTAGGAGTATAATCAAGTCTGTTTGAGAGTCATAGCACTTTCTCTTGGAAACAAGTTGAGTTGTGGCAAAGTCATTTTAGAAGTGTGTGATGTTTCATTGTGGTACCATGTTTAGTGCATCTGCTAAACAATTTAGAGTGTTGAATTCAATATTATCGCTCTTTTTGCTTCATCCTAAAAAGGCACTGGCAGATTAGTCACGTCTTAATGATCTGAGTCATCCTGACTTATGTTTATAGACAGTTGAACCAGTTTCTCGAATTGATTGATTTCTCCTTCAATTATCGCATCATCCTTTGTTGACAGCTTACAGCCATTAGCGGTAATTGTTGCCATATTATTTTTAAAAGCAGTTTAAGTCTGCTTTGCATCATAAATCCCCAGTCATTTTCAACCGAAAGGAAACTGAGATAGCAAACGCAACACATCTTGACCTCATTTTCCTCTTTGAACCGCTAATGGAATTTCGGGTTGTTGTATTGTAGAGGCTAAAAACCCTTTGTTGAACCTTGAAATCCCCAGTAAATGCCACCAACGTTCTGAATTCCTCCGCAGTAAATCCAACATACGAGTAGCCCGCACTTTTGCGGGCTTCATCAGTGAAAATAATTTTGGTCCATATCTTTGTAACTATGAGCCCACTCAAGTCTTTTTTTATGTGTTTTTCGATCAACAAAGACTTGGTCGCAACCGCTTTGGAATTTAGATCCTTCTCTCACATAATTTTGAAGATAGACCCCTCCTGACCTTTTTCCAATAACATTCGCTCTGGTTTTCCCGGGATACGCTTGTTATTCCCCCCCCCCCCCCCCCCCCACCAACATGTTGAGCAAGTTGTTTTCAACGGCTATTGAAATGGCATTTATTGTTTCTCTTGTTCAGGCAAAGTATCGACGTTTCCATGATCGTTAAATCGTTTCACCAACTTCCTCACAAGATTTTCTTAATAAATAAAGGGTCTTTCAAAAGTCGCACCTAGATGTAAGTAGTGAATAATTTCTGAACTCAACCTTTTTTTTTGTCATCTTTAACCATGAATAGTTACATGCTGGAACAACGCATTACAGTTATTCAAACTTATCATGGAAATGGTCGATATTCAAAAAAATAATCGTCCAAAATGTTGCTGAAAAGCTTCAACATGGATTCATTAGGCATTCATCCATCGCCTGTTTCACGTTTTTTAAATAAGGACTTGCACTCGCATCGTTATACTCGTAATCTTTACAAAACATGATGCTGGTTTTTCAAGCAAAATTATCTTTAATGATGAACTTATTTTCACATTGGATTCATCAATAAAAAAAATTTTTGTTTCTGGGGGAAGAGAATCCCCGAATAATTTTCGAAAAATCTTTACATCCACAAAAATGTACTGTTTGGTGTGGTTTTTGTACTGGTGGAAGAATTGGTTTATTTTTTTTTCGAAGGTGAAAATCTTCATATGATTGAAGATTTTTTGTGGCCTCAAATTGAAGAAATAGACACAGACGATCTTTATTTTCAACAGGACGGAGCTACGAGTCACACAACACGTGCAAACATTGAGCTATTGCGATATAAGTTTCCAGATTGATTAATTTGACGTAATGGTGACATAAGTTGGCCACCTAACATAGATCATGCGATTTAACACCATCAAAGTACTTTCTTTGGGGTTTTTGGAAAAGTAAAGTCAAAAAGCCAACAATTTTTGCACAGTTGAAAAATAACATTCGGACCGAAATTGATAAACTTAATGCGGTAATGTGTGAGCGAGTCCTTGAAAATGTTGATGTTTCGTATGAGAGCCTGTAGAGCCTTTATTTAAAAAAAAATATAGGCGCGACTTTTGAAAGATCCTTTACTTTTCTGCATACGATCGCAGAGCATAGAGCATTTAATACGAAATACGTCTTGTAACTTGCAAAGAGGAAATGCAACTGAATAAAAATTTTACTAGACATTAGGAATAAGAATAATTTTAACAGAAACCAAGAATTCTTAACGTCTGCGACTACCGCTTTTGCCAAACACACTGTCTATTTAACGCGCGCTTGTATTAGGTTGTTCGGAAAGTAATTTCGTTTTTCCCAAAAGAAGAATTTTGATTTTGAGGATCCACCACTTTCCGAAAGGCCAGTTGAAGCTGATGAAGACACAATAAAGGCATCAATTGATGCAAACCGGCGAGTAACAACTCGTGAGGTTATGGAGAGATTAAATTTGACTGCTCGTGATCATTTGAAACGCCTAGGTTTAATTTCAAAACTTGACATATGGGTTCCCCATTTTCTTACAGAAAGAAATGTGTGCCGTCGCGTTGATGTCTATGATTTCCTTCTCAAACGTCAAGAAAATGATCCATTTTTGAAGCGCATCATCATTTGGAATGAAAAATGGGTTATCTACAACAATGTTAATGTTAAACACAAGAGATCATTTAGTAAAAAGATGAACTGGCTCAAAGCATTTCGAAAGCCGACATTCATTAAAGAAAAGGAGATTCTATCTGTTTGGTAGAGTTCTACCGGACAACACAACGAACAATTCTGAAGTGTACTGTTATCAGATTAACTTAAACAGAAAAGGCCAGAATTGATCAATAGAAAATGTGTACTGCTCCACCAAGTTAATGCGAAACCTCATACAAGTTTGGTAACTCGCCAAAAGCTTTTACTGCTTGGGTGGGATCTACTGCCACACCCAGCATATTCTACAGATCTGGCACCTTCTGTATATTTTTTGTTCCGGTCTCCACAAAAATTGTTAGACAGTAAAATCTTTACTTTAAATGAGGAGGTCAAAAATAACCTGAATCAGTTTTTTGCCAGCAAAGAAAAAAAAAATGAGCGTGGAATCACGGTACTGCCAGAAAGATGGACAGAATGGACAATATATACAATATAAATATAAAATATTTATTCACCATAAGAACATCGTCTTTCGTTTTCTAATTTTCTAAAAAGAACGAAATTACTTTTCGAACAAATAAAAACAAATATTTTTTTTTTAATTTGCCTTTTTATTATTATAATGACAAATCATAGCGTATTGTTGTATGCATATAAAAAAAACTGTATTAAATTATTTTTCTACATCCTGATCGAAAGCAATTAACACTCGATTATTATCAACATCAGTACCGGGACGGTTAACTTTTCTATTCAACAACGTATTATCATTTGTACCTATATAATAGTGGCCATGGAAAGCTTCTTTAATGTCCGACTATCATTCAATGCAAATCATAACCCTATGCCGTGATAAGGCTCGATTTTAGTAAATTCCTCTTCGCCTTTTAGGCATTTAGAAGCCCTTATTATAGCATTTTCTTTATTTTTCTATACATTCTTCTCGAAGATTGGATTTCACCATCACAATTTTTCTTTTCACTTGTTAATAAAGGGCATACTCGGCCAGTAAAGTCCTTAAAATATAGTCACGTTTCTAATATGAAAGATATTTTGTGTAGAGAAGAATCAGATAGTAGTTTTTTGCAGGAGTATGTCGTATAATGCATTTATATATTGAAAATTGCTTTTGCATGACAACACAAAATAATTATACGGGATATATGTATAGAAGAGGTGAAACTCCCAGCTCCCTGTGTAAGAGACAGCTACGAGTATTCGACTCAGGGTCGATTTAATTTCGCATAAAATGTCGTTTGTGGGATAATAGGTACTTTGCGAAATGAATACGAATTATATACTCGTAGTTAAAAAAAGTGTTTTTTTTTTTATAATAATTTAATTGACACTATCTACAGTGGAACAAATGTGGCAGAAAAAAACAAAGTATTGTATTAAAGTATTCCTTAGCAGGGAATATCAATGTATACAAAATGAGCGTATTAATCTCCCGAATACAAGTAATTATTTTGTGTTTAAATATTTCTATTAAAGGTTCTTAATTGCAATCTGTATAAAGAATTAAGAGTCATCATGAGCATTTGGATAACATATGTACTCGTAGTATTGTCAATAGGGAGACTTTACAAGCATTTACAATTTATGGTGTCTTACTTTTATCAATAATTCCAGCAATGAGGAATGAAACAATAAAAAAATTGTGTTCATACAAAATAATTAAGGCAATTTTCAGATAGTCCCACCCAACACTTACATATTTAATGTCTGTGCATATATATATATATTAAGCACCTATGATATCAAATGCATTAAATAAACTATTTTCGATATAAAATATGTAGTACATCTTTCTACATATACACCTGCTACTGTTGCTATTTTCTTACAACTGGCTTTCGTAAGATATATGTGAAAAGGGTAAAGAATTTATTTCCAAGAGTAATAAATGACGACAATTTCGGTTTTATTTAGAAATTCAATTACACACCCCCACAGGGACAGCTCGGTTAAGAAGCAGTGGAAGTAATAAAAACAACAAGGGAATGTACAAAATGGAAAATGCAAACAAATAAATGCCACAGGGAATTTGTTTTTAATCCTTTGACTTTTCTACGAAAATTCCTATTTGTTTTTTTTTTTCTTTTTTGCATTTCTGAAGTGTTGATTGTTTCCTAAGGCGAGACTTGCTGATGCATAAAATTAGCATTTTATCTACGAATTTGCTTTATTTTTGCAGCTTTCTAAAAAGTTAAAAGTATTCCTAAAGCGTCGCGAAATTGGAAGGGTGGAAAATAATTTGTTGTCAGACAATTCAATAGAGTGGAAATTTCTTTAGAATTGGTAAAATAATTAGCAGATTTCGATTGAAATACTTTTTGTGAACCTTTTCCTTGAAGATGACCCAAGTTAGAAGCTGGATAATTGCAAAAGACAATTATCATTTAACAAATGATAATGGTAAAAATGGTTTTGTTATACAAAAAAATTCTTCACATTCGTACGAGTATATAACAAAGAAAGAAATTTAAAGGTCAACGTATTCATCCAAAGATAGATAGTTTCTAAATCAGCAATGTGTCTTTTAAATACATTTTGCTTAAAAATTGTTTTCTCTCTGAATAACTAGACAAAATATGTTTCGTAGTATTTATTGCAAAAAACGAGTGATGTGATTTGCTACGGAGTTAGTTGTTATTATTGTGCTTGCCAAGAACGCATATTCAGGTTATATTTCAAATGAATTCAATTTGTATTCAGTGTCTCGAAAAACAAATACTCTTATATAGGTATAAAATTTTAACATTATCGATCGAGTTGACAAGCTTGGAGAATAAACCTATGCAACTTTCAACATAAAAATTCTTGTTCTGATTCGTGTTTCAAAATCAATTTAAGTGGGCCTAAACGACGAGCATGCTTCTGCTCGCTATATTTTTCTCGTGTAGGGGCTGGTTCGCGAGCCACTCGCTGTTGGCGAAAACATTTCGATTTCTTCGTGCTCGTTGGCTTCGATGTTCGCCGTGTAGGGCCATGAGCAAACCTCGTTTTTGCTGTGAACGCCGCCGAGTGAATATCGTGGATTAAACATATTAGCAGCAGTAAATGAATAAATCACCATAAGCGCAACTACTTGCGCTTCTTTATCGCACATGTTCACAGTATGAAGAATCAACACGAAATGAATGCTCGCCAAATGTGTTCGTTGTGTAGGGGATAACGCAAACGAGCATGTTCGGCGATCATGCCCGTCGTTTAGGGCTACCTTTAGTGAAGAATTTCAAATATTTAGGTGTTACAATTGATTCTAACCTTAATTGGAAAGACCATAGTAAAAATATTAAAAATCATTTGATGCTTATAATACGAAAAATGTATCTCTTAAAGCGATTTTGCTCTAAAAAGATTCTCAAAACAATATATTATGGCCTTGCGCACTCTAAACTACAGTATGGGTTATCTAGTTGGGGTGGTTCCTATGCAAATACTTTTAGACCTTTAATAATTGCTCAAAAGCATCTTATTCGAATTATCTGCAAAAAAATCGTTATACCGTAAGTTGACCTTTATACAAGGAATTGCAAATTCTACCTATGAGACATCTTTATATTTTTAAGGTACTTAAAGAATTTTTAAACGAAGTGGCAATATTCCCAGTAGAAACTCGCAATTATATAACCTGAGAATAAACAACATGCACCTGGTCAGTGTACCCACTGCTCACAAAACTCATTTCTCTAACTTTTATACTGTTGCAGCCCCTAAGTCTTTTAATAAATTACCTCTGTCTATAAGGCAAACTGTGAATTTTAAATCCTTCTCAAATATGGTAAAAGACTGGCTATTCACGATTGACTTAATTGTATTGATAACTATTGTTGAAAATTTATTATTAACAAAAAAAAAAAAAATGTACGAGTATCATTTTCTTGCTATCCTTTTTTTTTCTCTCCAATATTGATATACTATTATATATTGCTGATTGTCACCCCACAACAGTTTACAGTTTATTATTACTTCAAAATTTTAATTTATAAATGTATCATTCAATACTAACTTCCCAGTTACACAATGATAGCTATTATTTATTCCATTAAAAATTGTAATTGTTCTTATTTCTTATTTTAAGTTGAAAATGAAAACTGAATAAATAAACTAAATAAACTAAAAAAAAAAACTAAAAATATATACTTCTAAATATATATTTATGGATGCAGGTATATAATCGTAGCATTTTTAAATCGAATCATCTCGCAATGAAAGTATTATATCCAAACTACAAAAGTTGGTCGTTTTATAATTTTTTTTTTCGGACAAATTTATGCGTGAAGTTGTATATCCTGGATGTGCTTTACACCTCCACCCTTCGTCGCGTCAAAATAAAATTTAAATTCAAATTCCGTTCTCTCGAAGTATGTAATTTTGAAACTTTTTCGAACATTTTTTTTTCTTGATAGAATGTGGAAAAAATACGAAAACGATAAAAGCCAACTTTGGCAAGGATTCTAAATTTTGTATTTCTCTTCCACTCACCGCCGATGATTCCTTCCTAATGGGTCGATTCGGGATTTTTACCATAATGATTATACCACTGTTTGCTTGCGTTGCGCTTCTTTATCTGCTAAAATTTGAAGAAAAACAATTTTGTTAGGTCTGGAAAAATTTCAAGACGTGCTCTCAGTGGACGGATAATATTTGTAACGCTTTAAAGCAGTGAGAAAAGGAAGGTCGAGTTTTTTATTTCAGGGATAACCAAAGTTTGTAAGGAGTGGAAAGACAACGCGGGATTCTCACTGTTTGTTTAATGGTGAAGGAGTGTACCACATACCACGTTGTACTCGTCGAAAGGTTTTAAATCTGCCACTGACCGCAGTTTGAAACGGAAATATTCTTCACCTTTGTACGCACATTTTGAAGGTTCATCCTTGTTTATTTCACTGAAGCTTTAATCCTATTTCTCATCACCTTTACTTTGGTTTTCGTATCTTTCGTTTAGCTGTGGCGAAAGTAATTTGCTCTAGGTAATGACTTGTTATTATTTCAAGGGATTTGAATATAGGGGTGTGCATCATTGTAGAGATATATTTTCGTCCGTAAAGTTCGCTATTTTCAGATAAGGAATAAGGAATTTGCTTTTCGTTCTTAGCAATAAGAGTTTGGCTTTTCTTCATTATTATTATACCGTAATTAGTTTTTCAAAAGCATTCGGTTATAAAGTCGCAGAGGGTGGAATGTATTATGGTCCTTAAATGGAAAAATGTAGATTTTATTGAACATAATTTAGGATATTTCGAGGGGAGCTTGTTGTGGAAACATAAAAATATGTTTTTTTAATGCCCTTTACCAAAAAAAACGAAGTTTGTTAAGAGGATTAAAGGTAATTTATTGCTGAAAGTCACAGATAGGGAAATATAAATATTTTGCTGGCTTCTATGCATTTTTTGAAAATAAAAGTGCTTTCGGTGTAGAGTAAACCATCCATGCTTTAATTTTCGAGATATTGGTCTTCAAAACAGCACTTTTTAATTGGTTGTAATAAATTTTTGGGAAAATCGCATTTATTTCGGAAATAAATCGCATTTTAGTGTGCCATCATGTTACCTACAAATTCACCATACAAAGTTCTTACCTGGGGCTTACAATTTTCCAGGTATAAGGTTAAATAAATTAATCCCCTATAGACAATTTTTTATTATTACTCGTACTAAAAAATTACTCAAATAAGTGCACTTTCGTATACCGTTATCAGTTGTTTATTGAATTTAATGGCAATGCTGAGCCGACGCGAGCAGAGTATCAACGGAGATTTTCCACACGACGTATCCCTAATCAAAGGTTGGTTACTAATACTCACAGAAGATTGCGGGAAAATGGAACAACTACTTACAATCGAGCGAAACCAAATGCGGTAGCTGTGAAAGATGAAGAATTAGGGGACCAATCCTAAATATGCCAGCAACAGAGCCAGCAATTAGTACACGTTTAATGCCTTTACGAATTTTGCAAGTTTACATGCATAGTCTATGGACAGATGAGTCGCAATTCACTAGAGATGTCATTACCAACTTCCATAACCTACAGATATGGGCAAATAAAAATCCGCATATAACAAGAACAACATCGATTCAACGTAAAGATGTAGACAGGTGTAATTGGTAATAAGTTAATTGAGTCTTTCCACACAGTGAAACTAATTTGCAGTTTTTGCAAAATGAATTGCCAGGACTGCTAAAAGATCTTTCGCTTCCACAAAAAAGAATTCATTTTTACCATCATGATTTTGATCCAAATCACTATTTCAGAATAGTTAAGGATTACAAATTATCCAAATCGATGGAATTTAAGGAATGGTCCAATACATATCGCTGCAAGATCACCCGGTTTGATAGTTCTGGATTTCTACATATGGGGAACGATGAAGGAACGGGCATATTCATCTGAAATAAAAACATTGGATTAATTGCAAGAAGCGATAGCAGCAAATATCAAAGAGACTTTACCAACTATTAATATTACAAGAACAATTCAAAAACGAGCATTAGCTTGCATTCAGGCTGATGGAGCACACTTTGAGATTTAAGATTATGTAAATTATGATTAGCAATAAAATTATTTATTTATTTATAATAATTTATTATAACCTAAATGAAAGTGCACTTATTTTAAAGTATTTTTTTTATTATAGTAATAATAAAAAATAGTCATATTGGGGATTAGTTTGTTTAACCTTATGCCTGGAAAACTGTAAGCCCCAGGTATAAACTTTGTATGGTGAATTTGTAGGTAACATTATGGGCCAAATTAAAAAAAAATTATGTTTGAAGACCAATATCTCGAAAATTAAAGCATGGTAATAGTTTTTAAATATGAATTTACCATTAACACCCTGTAACTCAAAGGGTATTGAAGATAGACCCCCAATCCCCTACGATTTTTTTTCATAACATGAACCAATAAATCAGTGACCACCCTGTATAGTTGATGAATTTATATATAATTTACAGATGGTCCTACCTGCATATTAAATATATAACATCTAATTCCAGTGTTTTTGAAAAACGAATGTAAATCGCGTCCTTTTTTTCTTGACTAGGTAATTATATCTCAATCAATAAAATAAATTGATGTTGCAACAGTCTATTGTGGGCCTATTATGTTCACTCGACCTATTGCTCGTCTTTTCATTTTTAGTATACAGAGGCGAACTTACATCTTACTTATACATATATGCGCGTTGCAGTCAAACCACAATACTGGACCAGGAGCCCCCATGACGGCAACGTCAGAAACTAATCTAAACTAATGACCTCATTTAAGCCAAGTACTTCGACATATATGTACTCGCATTTGGGCTCAGATCATAATATGATTTTTCGACATTTAGCCTGGTTGTCGAAAAACTGATGGTGACAGAAGATTCAAGCGATTTAACCGTGCTAGTCTGTGAAGGATCTTGCCTTGCAGATTGGGGGTTATGCCGTCGGTACAGTCATTTCTGAAAATTTAGCTTTTAGTTGTTAAAAGTCTTTGTTTACATGGATTCTGACTCTGAAGAATCACTCCTGTTTTTGAATATGTCGGCAATTTAGAATTAAGGAATAATGCCCCATATCTGCTGTATAGGTATAACGCATATTACATGTTTTGCGAATGAAGGCCACCGGAGTGTCTTCGAACCCATTCCGGTAAAGGAGGACCTTAAGTTTTGTGCTCAATAGGAAAGTGACCTCCGCCAGTTGGAGCACCAGATCACGATTAATGGATAGATTTTTTTTTTGACGCCGATGCCTTAGAGAGAAGATTTTACTTTAGGAAGTTTCCCATTGCCCGTCAAAAGAGTGGTGACGGCAGAAAATTTATTTCTAGCTCGCACAATGTTACGAATCATTTTATTTCAAGAGCTATTCATTTTGAAAATAAAATGCATGTGTCCTTTATTCTGTGATACATTATCAGTTCCTTTTTTATTTTATATGCATTTTTATTATATCGTATTTATTTACACTTAATAAGCTTAATTACGTTATATAATCTTATGATTCTTCGTAGCCCTATGATGGCGCTCTAAGCCAAACCTAACACTTAATTTCTGCCATTCGACGTAATTGAACAGTGATAGTTATACTATTTATTTCATTTTAGTATTTCTAGAACTAAGAAAATTAATTCGTTTTTTGTAAAAAGCTTAGTATTTGCTTATACATTGTAACTATTCATTTATGGGAAAATATAATAGCTGCTAAGCGATAAAATTTGTTTACTGTAGAATAACAAAATACGCGTATTTTTATGAATAATTCGTGTTTCATTCACATTATATTTCATGTAAGACGTCATTTATAAGCGTTTTTGAAAATATAGAAAAATTAGATGAAAATAAGAAAATAATAAAAGGAAAATAAGTTTTTGAAAATAAGACATTACAACCAAATAGCAAAAAAAGTACATATTACGAGTATTTCTTATCTACAATGATGATTTTAATTTTGCCAACTTTCCTTTTTAGCGTTAACCAATATTAATTATTTTTAACCTTTCTCACAACGCATTCCATTCAATTTACATATTTGATTTTCGAAATGTTGTTTAGTATTACCATCTTGACTACATGAAAAATACTTTCTCTTTCTAACGTATTTTAAAAATTTTTATGTGCGTGCGATGACACAGATACATTATTCTTATTTATTTTCTAAAATTATCTGGAAACGATTTTTAATTGTGTTTCCTATTTTTTCTAGGTACGTTCATATCACAAACTACATAATCGGATAATGAAAATATGTACATATGTATGCATTTATGTATATATATTAAGCGAGTACAACGTAATTTTTAATTTACTTAATTGACTGATAGACTGATAACAAACTTATGACGTTTCTAATTTCTGTGCGCTTCGTCTATGGAAGGTGCACGTTAACAAATACGTATTATGGCATTAATAATTGTTGTCCTACGTTGGCTACATTGTCGCACAGCTTTATGCAAAATCTTCAAAATTATGCTTACTTTAGTTATTCTGTTGATATTTGATGGTTTAGAATTTTTGCTTTATTCTGGAAAATCGAACATTTTTATTGAGTTTTGGAACATCAAATAAAATTAAAAATTGGGAGACCTGACTATGAATATTGTTTCTATTTTGTTAAGAGAAAACGCGCCCTGAGTTGGTGGAAATTAAATTAACGGTTTAAGTGGTCTACCAGAATATCAATGGCATTTATGGCAAACGGTGGTATTATCATACTGATGGTTTAGATGTCATTGATGCTCCTTGACCAAGGAGGCTAATCGAGATTGATGGTGTACGGTGAGATGTAGCGGCAAAAATAATTAAAAAAAAATACTTTTCACGAGCAATGATTTCATTTATTGATGTACTGCTAACTGACTACCGCTGGTGGTGGCAGTCGAGGAAGATTCCCGCAAGTACACTGCCTTCGTTACGCCTAAAGGCCACTATGAATTTAATAAGGTGCCATTTGGCTTGTGCAACTCGCCTGCAGTTTTCCAAAAATTTATAAACTACGTACTTCAAGAACTGATCGTCGAAGGGGTGGTGATCATTTATATTGATGATCTGGTAACTCAAGCAAGAAATAAGGCTGAAGCAATTACAAGAATTTTTCGTGTACTGGAAGTTGCTTCAATGAACGGATTGATTATTAAGTGGAAAAAGTGCCAAATTTTGAGGACCAAAACTGATTAGGACACGCAGTTGAAAAGGGTAAAATTAGCCCTTCTTCGAGTCTACCTGTTAACTTTAAGGAAGTTGCACGTTGGGCAATGCTGCTAGAAGAGTATCAGTACAATGTTGAACATCGAAGTACATCAAAATTACGTCATGTCGACGTATTAAGTCGGTATCCCGTTTCCTTAGTAGTCCAGCTATATGAAGACAGGTCATTTTTAGAAAAAATAAAGATAAATGCGCCTTGATCGAAGGTGTTAGCGAGAGGGCTTGGAACGGTTATTTAATAGAGGGTGGAATATTATACAAGGTGGAGGGCGGTGAGAAACTATCTGTGGTGTCGGAGGATATGCAAACAGAAATACAGTGGACGCTCGATATATAACAATCCAATATAGTGAACACACAATATTTTATACAGGCTTCTAAATAGTGAGCAAAAAATATCTCGCTACAGTGGACCTATGTATGTATGTTTTTTTTATTTTATTTGAACCTTTCTGTATACAAAAAACCCGTCTAAAACTCATTAGTGCTATGCAGACGGCAGTATCCATACAATCGCCCAAATTTACCGTTGTTTCTACTCATCGTGTTGTGCGAGAATCTTGCATGATTATATATGTATATGGTACACAGTTTGTTGTTGTTTGTAGTGGAAATGCAAAGTGCGTGTTGCTTATTTTGTTATTTTGTGGACGATCTTCTTTGTGACCATGTCTCGTAAAGCAATTATCGGATGGTAAGTAATATAAGTTGTTATTATACCCTAATAGTGCAAAAAAAAAATTTAAGGTGTTGCGGTTATTTTTGGCCAAAAAATATATAGTAAGTAGCTCGGTCTACTGTCTGTAGTATTAACAAAAGAAGAGAGGCAATTACTGCAAAACTGAGCGATAGCTGCTATGGAACTCGCAAAAGAAAGACATTAAGGTCATCCGAGCTTTCTAATATGGAAAAGAGGTTAATAAATTTAATAAAAATGAATCTGGTTTCGTCGCAAGTGATGGTTGGCTGCAGAAGTTCTTAATTAAAACTGGTCTGTCCTTTTAAGAAAAAACTCAGCGAGAAAATGTTAGAGCTGCAACTAACAACGGAACAACTGTACAACGCTGATGAAACAGGGTTATATTGGAAGCTTCTCCCGGAAAAGACATATGTAGCAACCAACGAAAAAGCTGCTCCAGGGCGAAAAACAGAAAAACAAAGGATCACAGTTTTGGCGTGTGCTAATGCCACAGGTCAACATAAAGTGAATCCACTTGTCATAGGAAAAGCTCAGAAACCTCGTTCCTTCAAAAATGTGTCTTTGCCCGTGCATTACAGGAATTCCAAATCGGCTTGGATGACCTCAGCCATTTTTAAGGACTGGTTCCATACTCTATTTGTTCCAGAAATACAACGTTTTCTTCGCCAAAACAGGTTACCAGTTAAGGCCTTGTTAATTTTGGACAATGCCAACAGCTATCCTCCAGATGGTAGCATTTCAGTCATGAACATGCCTTCCAATGTAACACCACTAATTCAGCCTATGTATCAAAATGCTATCCGCCTGACCAAACTTTTTTATTAAATTACTGCTATCAATTGCTGCTTCTGAAAAGGGTAGGTGCTTATCACAGATATTTATAGATTTTATTAAATGTTAGAGAAAATGACATTTTTTTCAGACAACATTTGTGAATCTATTAAGTAAGTGTCAATAAAAGACGCCGTTTTTAACTTGGCAGCAGCATGCGACAAATTATGAGCTTCAGTCATTGCGAAATGCTGGAAAAACGTCCTTTCGTTTGAAGAAAACCCGAAAGACGATTTTGAGGATGAAGATAAAATACCTCCCAGTATTCTTTGCAACAATTTAGCGTCTAATGCTAACACAGTGGCCACGGAAGAAGTAATGAATCGTCTGAACCATATAACAGGACAAGCACATACGGCAGCCGATTTGAATAATTGGAACGAAGATCAGGTATCTTCAGATATTGAAGAAGACGAAAACGAAAGCGAGAAAGAACAACAACCAGATGTAGATTATCCGATTTGTTCAGTGTCTTCTAGAGAAACTGTTAAATTTTTTGAGAAAGCACTTCAATGGGCAACTAGCAATAAAGTGTATTACACGGATGTTTTGGTCCTTAAAAGGTTACAAGAAAAGGCGATATTGATTGACATAAATTCAAAGAAAAAGCAAACGAAGATGACTAACTATTTTAGCACAGCTTAAGTTTGTGTGTGTGGTTTTTTTTTTTTTTATTACATAGAATGTATTATTTTTGTTGCGTTATATACGCATAAATATACGCTTGTTTTTTTTTTGTAATTGCAAAGAAAAATTGTAATTATATTCTATTTTCGATGAATTGTACGTAAAACATACACATTTTGATGAAATTTGCTTCAAGTAGTCCACGCTCGTTACAATGAACAATCTCACTCCAGTGAACTGAACAGGCCTAGTTTTTATTAGTTCACATGAAATGGATCATTATGCTGCAAAGAAGGTTAAAGAGCTGTTATTAAAGGAGGTGTACTTCAAAAATATGACTTCGAAAATTGAAAAGTTTTCGAATGTTGCTTTTCATGTATCTTGTCGGAAAGGAAGAGAGGAAAAAAGGAGGGATTTTTGCATCCAATACCTAAAGGCGAGAGGCCTTTGGACACTTTTCATATGGATCATCTGAGGCCAATGACGACAACCAGTAATGACTACCGGTATCTGCTTTCCATTGTTGATGGATTTACCAAATTTGTGTGGCTGTTTCCTGTTAAAATATTGTCTGCAGGAGAGATTATTAAAAAGCTGCAAGTAGTTTGGGAAACATTTGGAAATGCAAGAAAGCTTATTGTGGACAAGGCGGGCGCGTTTGTGGCCAAAGAATTTACAGAGTACTGCGATCAAGAGAACATCAAGTTATTTCACATCACAGTGGTGGTACCCAGAGGTAACGGACAGATAGAACGGATTCATCGTATTGTAATTCCAGTTTTAACAAAGCTATCACTCGAAACCCCCGATAGATGGTAAAAGGAGGTTAAGATTGTTCAAAATGATTTAAATTCTAGTTATCAACGTTCTATTAACACATCACCGATGAAGCTACGAGTATTAACAGGTGTCGGTATGAATATTCGCGAAGACGTCAATTTGCTGGAAGTAATCGAAGAAGAGCTCAGGATCGTATATTAAGAAGAATGAGATGTGCTGCGGAAGAATGCGAAGAGAAATATATTAAAAGTGCAAGCAGAAAATAAAAGGTTGTTCGACAAAAACCGAAAAGCTCCCCCTCATTATAAAGTTGGAGACATAGTAGCAATTGAAAGAACTCAGTTTGGAGTTGGACTTAAAATTCGTCCGAAGTTCTTGGGTCCTTATAAAATAGTAAGTATGATTAATCCTGATCGTTTTCAAATAGAAAAAGTTGGCGAGCATGAGGGTCCAAGGCAAACATCGACTAGCATCGACAAAATCAAGTCTTGGTTCGGCTATCATCATGATGACAATGAGACGAGCAACAGTCAAGACAGCCAAGTGTGGGATGCGAGCACACCCACAACAAGAAGAGTCAGTAGTCGAACAGTTTTAGTTAAAAATCGAGGATGGAGAGGAGAAAGTAGGCGCAGACTAGACTAGTGGACTCCATTATATTTTGCCCAAAATCATTAATAATTTGTTGTTTTCACATATTCAGTATTTTTCTATTATTTTTTTGTTCTGTTAATCCTAAATAATTATAAAGTAATTATTATAAAATCTTTAACCATTGAAATAAATTGAATTCAATCATCGAAAGAGTGGCTTAGTTTTTTTTTTGCAACAACAAATGATTTACATTTATACGTCGTTACATCAGTTTTGGAGACTTCAGGGAAATCACCTTGTCAGATGGTTGGCTATTTTCCGGGAGATGATTGCAGCTAGCAGAAATATTACAATATTACAGTGCGTAATATGGAAAGAATGTTCTCAAATAATAGTTATTTTTCTACAATGGCGACATACTAAAGGCATTGATCCATTTAAACATAAGTTGTACTACATGTACATCTGTACTGAACAATTCGAATAACTCGTCAATACCGTGGAATTGGGTTACAATGTAGCCCTTTTTTTCCAGAATCTTATAACTTTTTATATCTCGGTACTATCTCGCAACCCCAGGTTTACCTTGCTTCGCGGCCGATGTCCTTTAGTGATTTGGGGAACGTTTTTGTTTATGTCTCGGCATAAACTTCCTTATATTGTTGGAACTGAATGAACCCCAAAAAACGTCTTACTCTGGCGATATTTCATTCTTCTGTCTACTGCAATCCAATTTCGATTTTTTTTCTGAGCTGTTGATACTCGTATCTCTTTTAGTTGAACAGCACAGTTTTGAATTTGACTGCTGCAAAAAATGAAGAGTTTGAAGCGTGCCTGTTAAATATGGCCTATTTGGTTAGTGGTTTAACTATTTAGAAAGTCTGATTATACTGCGGAATAACAAAATATACATACAAAATGTCAAGAAAAGGTTGTTTTGAATCAATTTGTAGGTCCTTTCTTCAAGACAAAAGTCTAGTTCTAGACTTTAATTTTTTGGAGTCTGGTCATATGCCAATTACCAAGCAAGAAAAAAAGACCCCACATAAGAATGATAAATTGATCCTGAGAATATATGTATATTATTTTTACTAAACTCGGTCGCGGATCATCATATGACCTATTGTAAGTATGTATGTTTACTCTATAGGAACATAATGGATACGAGTGCACTTGTGTATGTATGTTACATATGCACTTTGTATTTAGTTCGGTGCAATGATATCATGTTTAAATAAAACAGTGTCTTGTATCGAATTATTTTATAATTTTGTTCAAAGGTATCATAAATAAGTAACATTAAAATGTTCGAATAAGTTTTAATAATTTTGAATAACTTGTAATGTTTCTCATTTTGTCGTTGAAGTTCCGCCGGTCATTGGAAAAGAACTTTACCAATACTCAATAGTAAGATCGTGTCTTGTTAAGTATTTTTTTTGACAGCTTTCTCGGAATAGTACTAACAAATTTAAAACCAAGGTAATGTAAACAAGGCAGAATTTGTTTTTCTTTTCTTATCTTTATGGAAAAGTATGGAAAAGTTAAAAATTGAATAGAAAAAAAATAAACCAGTTTGTTTTAGTTTTTGTAGGATTTTTAGAAATGGTTATCTTTGGCAATAAAAAAGGTAAATAGGAACATTTATGTTACCTTAATATGTGGGTGAGGATATTGTTTCATGATATGCAGTTGCACATTAATCCAATGCAGCAACTCATTGAATCGTAACCGTATGAATCTAACGAAAACAAATATTGCGTCTCAATAGTCAGATTTTAAAATAAGACCTGTCAAAGTTTTCTGCTTTAATACATTAATTTATATCGAGAGGTTAATTTTCGTAAACATAAATGATTGATCATAATGATTTAAGCACACATAACATAATAACATACACGGTACATTTTACCTTTCAGAACAATTTCGTTTCACCTATTTTCACCGCCAGTGCTCCACCGAAATTGCCAGTAGCAATCCACCCCTTCTAACTTTTAACCGTAATACACCCGTCCCGCTATGAATGCTCATCAGTATACCCTCAAGCCCACTTCCGGACGTACTCTGAAATATCGTGATTCGTTCCTAAGCCGTACAACTCGCATATGGAATGCCGAGCTCTTTATTTCCTAGTCACTATAACTTGCAAATATTTAAAACCAACGCACATCGGTATCTCTCTTTTTTCCCTCCATAACTTCTCCTCAACCGCGCTGTGTGCAAACATCATAAAAGCCATTCTGTATTTCTAAGCACTAAGCACACGGTTTAGTTAGTCAAATAAAATGTATTATTTTTTCAACTTAATGAAGAACATAAAAAAAATGTTAATTACATATTAAGTTTACAACCAATCATAACTAAAACCAAAATACATATGGCAAATCTATTCCCATTTAGGTAAAAAGCAATAAAAAAGACTCGCAACATGCGTATCTTTGACCCAAAACATTTAAAGGTCAATCGTTCTTTATGGGCCATCGATTTCAATTTGAAATCACCACATGGGGCTTGGAAATAAAATTACCTTAAAAGTAGAAGGTTTTTGAAATTAAATTGTAGCATTGTTGGACTAAACGAGTGGGGATAATTTAATAAAAATGTGATATGTTACATATTTTGATTGTTTTTTGGTTAGCTGGCTGGAACTTTTGTAGTTAATATCCGTTTTATACAGATGGCAAGTTATACTCGTACACATGAAATATTAAATATTTGGAATCTTGTAAAAGAACCATACATTTTCCTACCCATACAGTGCACATATCTCTTGTCTTTGGATCTGCTTTCTACCACGTCACTGAAATTTAATGAAACTTTTATTATTGTGTATAATTCACATGTGCATGAGAGGCATTCTTTAGAATGGCTGTTTTATTGAGAAACTTTGATTCTCGATCAATGTGTCCACCTTTTTGTAAAAAAAAGAGAAAATTTTTCGCCATTTTTGACTACTTTTTTTGATGGTTGTGGGTTGGTCAGGCCAATTCCCCATTTCTTCCGACACATCGATGCTGACTCCAATTTATCGGTGGAAATCATTGTGAAGGTCAGTTAGCATATAAGCAGCTGCTTGACCATTTCTTAAGCTCAAAAACATTTCTAATAGAGGTGATATTGGATGGAATGTGTTTGGCCAATACCACCTAAAAATCAAAATTAAAAATTTCGTCATATCTTTATGTTTTAAGGTGCTTTAAATAAAAATGTTTATTTATGTGTGCATGTCCATATGGCTCAAATGTTTGCTTAACGATACCTCGTTTGATCTATTTTAGATAGTACATCTTTTTATCAAATTTTTTAGTTATCAAAAAAATAAAATCGGTAAAATTTTAAAGATAAACTAATTCAATTTTTTTGTAGTTCTAATTGATGTCATTTAACAAAACACACATTTCAAAAGCATATTGGAAAAAGTCAACCCAGAAATACAATCTATTGTAAGATACAAAAGTATCTGGTAATCAAGAAATATGTAGGTAACATTTCAGAATCTCTTTTTATTGTTCATCATTGAGTGTTTTGTTTTTCTCGAGCCGTATGCAAAAATGGATGAGAAAGAAGCCTACTTAGCCATCTTAGGTCTTTAATTAGATGCGCCATATTTTTCCAATAAGATTCTCTAAACTCATTCGTACCACTTTTTCACAGATGTTTACAAATCATTAAAAATTTTTTTTTTATCAAAATTCGCAATCAGTATGACTACGATGCGTGCGTTACTTCAGTTTTCGGTCGTTATAATCATCCTCAGTAGCGATTAACATTTTTGGCTTTGCAAAATTGCCGCATTTGGTCAGGCCATTGTACACAAAATTACTATTGGGTATGGTTTTCAGGTCGTATAGTGTGTTCAACGTTTGAAAAACCTTTGAAAAATGACAGAATTTTATTAAATCACTTTTTTTATTAAAGTATATATCAAAACAAATTACGCAATTATATTAGTAGGGAGTCAAGTTACCATTATTATTTATGATTGCTTGGCATGTCGCGGTTATTTTTTCCCCATAAACCTATGCTTCATTAACTACTTCCTAATCTCAGCGAACCAGACTTAACCGTTGCCAGATTAGAGACTAGCAAAGGCTCCTACTGGCTTGCATCGGCTTACCTTGGCCACGATCATGTGGACCCTTTCCTTGGTGATAACGTAGAAAGGGTGGTACTGGAAGCTGGAATGCAAAAAAGTGGCCTCATCATCGGATGCGACGCTAACGCTCATCACACGGTATGGGGCAATACCGACACCAATGACGGAGGTGAGTCACTTCGTGACTATATTTTAAGTACTAACCTTTTAAAACATTGGCAACATTGCAACATTGGTAATGAACCCACTTTTATAACTAGAAACCGACAGGAAGTGCTAGATATAACTTTTGTCTGTGATCACAGACACATCCAATTCAGCCTGAGTGTATCAAAAAGCACAAGAAAAGTGACTGACTGGGACTAATATAAACAATCCCTCAAATTATACAAAAAAGAACTGAGGAAGGCAAAGCGACACTCCTGGAGGTCATTCTGTGACAAAATCACGGAAACCTCTGAGGCATCGCGGCTAAGAAAAATCATCTCTACTTATCCTAGGATGCCTAGAAAAAAAACCGATGGCTCCTGGACAACGTCAAGTGATGAATCACTCAACCTGCTACTGGACACCTACTTTCCAGGTAGCCCCAATTCGCGGCCAGTAGTAACCCTAACCGGCTTACTGCAACCGGAACCAAAATTCATGGTCTGATCACAAGAGACAAACTGCTCTGGGCGCTGTATAACTTCAAACCATACAAGTCTGCTGGTCTGGACGGTATAATATCTGCCTAGCTACAGAAGTACTCATATATTATTCTCATATATTATACTCATATATATATTCCTGTTCTAGAAAATTTTATGAGGAGCTGTGCAGAACTTATCGACATTCCACTGTCATGGAGAGAAGTAGTTTTCATTCCCAAAGCCGGTAAATGTTCTCATGTTGTCCCAAAGGACCTTAGACCTATAAATCTATCATCTTTCCTTCTGAAAACTTTAGAACGACTGACTGATATTCATATACGAGCTGAAATTGATCCAAGACTTCTGTCAACGGCTCTACATGCCTACTGTAAAGGAAAGCCGGTGGAAACGGCTCTACATTCACTGAGTAGCCACATCGAGCTATCCTTACAATATTAAGAGTACACAATGGTTGCTTTCCTGGACATAGAGGGTGCCTTTAACAGCGTCAACACATCCGCAACCACGACTGCGCTGTCAACCCTGCAGGTAGACGACTCACTGGGGTCTCAGTGGTAAGATAAGTCTTATGCTAAAAAGCAGGATAATCTACTACAAACTGAGTGAGACTTCTGCTAAAATGTCAGCAGAGGTACGTCGCAAGGCGGTGTCCTCTCTCCCCTTTTCAGGAACTTAGTATTTAATGAACTGCAGATATACCTGGAAGCGGGTGGTAGCAGGGTGATTGCCTATGCGGATGACGTTGCTATAGCCGTCTCAAGTAAGCATCTTAATACAATTAAAGAACTCCATCAAGTAAATCTCAATAGATTAACCCGTTGGGCGGATCGCTGTGGATTGGGAATAAACCCAATAAACTTACTTACGGGGTGGTTGTCAGGTGGACGGCCTTGGAAAATGCAGTCAACCGCATTAAACTAAACAGAGTCCAAAGAGCAGCATGTCTATGCACAAGCGGAGCCTTGCGGTCTACCCCTTCTGCGGCGTTAGATATTCTGTTTCACTTGACACCCCACGACATTTTTAGCTACTAAACAGTGGACAAATAATTCATTTGGCCACGCCAACATTCTTAATACATTAGGAATCCGCACAGAGAACATCGATTACACCATACCTGAACTTTGGTTTGACAAAAACTTCCATGTTAGCTTCCCCTCTAGATCATTCTGGGAGGAAGATGCTTTCATGGAGGACAAGTCAATCCATATCTACACAGATGGATCTAAAACCGATAGCGGAGTTATTGGCGGTGTTTTCTTAGATAAGCTAAATCTGAGCCTCTCTTTCCGCCTTCGAAACCACTGTAGCGTGTTCCAGGCGGAAATTTTGGCGATTAAAGAAGCTCTGTCCTGCCTGAAGAAAACGTGATATCTGCAAAGGATATTCGCATCTTTTTGGATAGTCAGGCCACTATCAAGTGCCTGGACTCAGTCTCATTAAATGCTAAGACCGCCCTTGAATGCCGATCATCTCTTATGGTAATGGCAGAGCAGTTAAACCTTCACCTTTAATGGGTGTCGGGCCACAGAGACAGGGCCGATGAACTCCTCAAAATTGGAACCACTCTAACCATTCTACCGAAAAAGGATAACATATGTATACCAATCGCTACGTGCAAATTAATGTTAAAGCTGGATGCCAATAAAAGAACAGACCTTGGGTGGACATCTAGCGACCAAACAGATCTGGCCAAAGCTGATCTGTTATATCGAGATATCGCGTTTAAAATGCGGATTTGTCTTTCGTAGATTTTCCAAATACCCGTTATTTATTTGGAAGATAGTCCAGTTAGAAAACTGCTCGAGTCTCCTCGGGAAATACAGAGTATCGATATTCTCCATCTTTCTTGAAATTAGTCCATAATCGATGCACTTCTTCCATGATTCTCGTCTGGTTCAATGCATTGTCTTCGATTTCACTCATTTTTGCTTCACTGTGTAATAGAGTGCAGTGTTTGTATCACGATCTTAAACGGTTACTGTGTATTGGTCAGGTACCAATATTTGTAAATCACTTCTCTGTTCCGGCTAATTCGGATCGAAAGACCATATATGTAAATTCTACTATTTAGAATTTTTATATTTTTCTATTCATTTTCTTAATGCAGCCTGACATTAGGTACTAAAAAGGCTTGGTTCGATTAAATAACAAGACTGAACTCCAGTAACTTTATTTCAACTTAATATATACAAAAATTTTACCTAAGCACGACAAGGTGCAAGTTTAAAGAATAGGAGAAAAATGTTGTCCTAAATATGAAAATAGCAATATCGTTTACCCAAGCAGTAAATGATTTGCTTTATATAAGTTCTTAGCTGTTAAATATCTGTATTACGGGTATATACGAGTATTCGTCTAGCACAATAATTTGTTTGAAAAACTTCCATTTGCTTTAGCAACATTAAATTTGCAAAAGGAGCTGTATTTAATCACCCAAAAAATAGAGCGCACTTTTAATCCACTTTCTGTCATTTCATTTATCGTCGTTAAAAAAAAGAACCAAAGAAAGGAAATAATTTTTAAAACATATAAATCAAAGCAAGTCAACCTAATAAGAGGAAAAAAATATATGTATGTATGTATTTATATGTTTATATAAAACATATAAATGTGATTGCATAACACAATTACATAAATAAACTAAAATGCAAATAGAAACATTCAGAACCACCTTCACCACGAGATACTTAAGAAGAAGTATTAAGTGGAGGGTGAACTTGGTCTTCTTTTTTTTGGCTAACTTCTCTTGTTTACTAATCTGTAAAATCAGTGCAATCGTACAGAGAGAAGCCGGTTAATTTCCCCATCAACGCAAAAAGGAAAACGACAACTGTGATGGTATGTTGGGTAATTCCAAAGCTAAAAGTTTTTAATTAAAAACTTTTTAATTTAAACCATAAATTTTATTCACAATGATGAAGATTGGTGCACTTGCTTAAACTCTAAAGTTTGACAAAGAACAGATGTGTATTTTTTTTCTTTATCTTCATATTTTTATTTTATTTGTAATCGAATGTTGTATTGGATTAAAAATGTGTTCCCAAAATTCAAACAAGGTATACACATACAATACAATACAATTGAACATAAGAGTTCATTTTCTTTATAATTATTATCTTAATTGGACTCACGTATGTGCTCTTCGGCTGTAGAACGGGAATGGCAGCATATGTTAAACTTAATAAATTCCGATATTAATACGATATATATTTGGGGATTCACTAACAGAGTAGAATTGAATGCTTCAAAAAAACACAATGCTGTCTACTGTCGTTAAAGCACCCAGCCGTTATCCATTGAAGCGCATTCAATTTTGATATTAGTAGCATAACTAACAGAGTTGAATATAATACTTCCAAAACACAATGCTGTCTGCTGTTGTTAAAGCGAATTTTGAACACCCATGCATTGTCCATGAATGGCAATACGTCGTCGAAACCGAAAAGCTTTCCATTCTCAGTATGTGTGTCAATGACAACTTACTTTGAAATGACTACATATTCGATGTCGTCAAAATTGTTGCAAAATGTTTAGGTTTCCTCAAGCGATGTAAGAAATACTTCAGCCCTCTGATATGGACTCAATATATAAGGCATTTATCTTCCCAAAATTGGAGTGCAATGCCAACATCTGATCAGGCGCGCCTAAAACATCTCTGCACCTACTACAATAGATAGAATTCAAAATCGTGCGATAAAACTCGTAGGTGATCGAGTAATGTCTCGTGTCTCAATTTATTTTCTAGCTATTTCCACCACTAGTTCTCCATAGAAATCGCCATTGGCATTCCGCCTCTTTTAACCGTAACACCCGCCTCGCTATGAATGCTTATCAGTAACCCATCGGCCCATTTTCGAATGTACTCTAAAATATCGTGATTTATTCTTAAGCGGTACAACTCACTTATGAAATGCCCCGCCGTGCTCTATTTCCTAGTTATGATAACTTACAAACATTTAAGACCAATGTACATTTACCTCCCTAAGTTTCCTTCGCCCGCACTGTGTGCAAACATTTTAAGCATATACAAAAAAATGGTAGGTCCACTTTTTGAAACTAACTTATCGTCAAATGGTTCAATGTTATTTCTATTTAAAAGTAAAAAATTCACTAATCGAAGCTCTCTTAAAGGAGGAAGACCAAGTTGCAATGATAACAATTAGAATTGGCGTAGTTAGTAGTGATTTAATAGAAAAAATGCTTTATTGTACAATTTCATTACAACAGCAGCCCACTACTGAATACATTCCGCATTTGAATCCAGAACAAAGAATAGCTTTTAACGAATTGAGAGTAGTGAGTGTTTTGTTCTTTTTAGATTCTCCGGGGGAAACTGCTCTTAGCCCAAATTCGGAAAGATGATAGAGTTGCTGTTGCAGTAGCCTCCTCTGGAATAGCTACCACGCTCCTTGATCGTGGCCGAATGGCTCATTCAATACTTAAGCTGCCATTGAACTTAGCTCATGAAGAAGACAAACCTATCGTGGACGGATGTTGCAGTAATGTAGGCTGTTGGTTCGGGACGAATGTACAATGCCCCACAAAGGGCCAATCGAATCACTACATCGGACCATGAAAGACATTAAAAACAACCAAAGCATTGTAGAAGGAATGTTCATATTATTGGCTGGCGATTTTAGAAAAATTCTGTCAGTATTCGTATTCGGAAAAGATTGCAATTCCCACTAAAAATTTGTTTTTTAAATCACTATAAATAAAGACCAAGGGCAAATATACATACACACATACATGTCTACACCTCTATATACTCAGTTACTAGTTATAAATACTTATAAAATTACTAACTCATCATCGCTCATAATAACAAAAGTACTGATAAGTGAGCGAAGTCGCGTGTAAAAGCTAGTTATTTTGCAATTACTATATTAATTATTTTTCCTTTTGATCTATGTACCAGATTGTCACCATAACCTTTTCTGGATGAAAACCGCATTTGGGGGTAATTTGGTTGTTCGTCTGTGTCTAGCCATTTATTTTGTATTTTGTCGCAGAATGAATTCACAAAAAAGAGGTTTAGAAAAAAATCTGCCGATATTATTTTAATAAGTTCCTTGAAAATAATAAATGTTTTTGTAGCGAATTTCCAAACGTGTTACGTGAAGTTCGCGTAGTATCTGACATTACGGACTGAAAAATTCTACATTCTACAATACATCATCTAATGGGATAATATTTGATATATGTAAACTATAAAATCAGATATTAACTAAAAATTATTACATCAAAACTTACAATTTCTAAAAACGAACAGAAGACAGATATTCCATGTCATGTCAAATCAAGTTTCAGAAGAGTACAATTATATGTTAAAGATATAATAAAAATACTTACTAATATAGGGTTTTCCAATAAGGACTGGAAAACTTTGTTTTTTTAAATAAAACGCAAACCATTTGAGATATTTCAAAAACTTTATCATCGGCTTTAATCACAATCAAAACATTTATGAATGGAACTCGACTTCGTTCATATGGCCACCGCGGGCACGTTTGCAGTGGTCGATTCGTTGGACCCAATTTTCAACACACATTTCGGTCGAAACGGCTGCTATTTCGCGTTCAATGTTGGCTCGGAGCTCTTCCGACGTCGTCGGCGTGTTGGCATAGACCAATGACTTAACATAGCCCCACAGAAAATAGTTAAGCGGCGTTAAATCGCACGAACGAGGCGGCCAATCGACTGGCCCATTTCTTGAGATAACACGCTCACCATACTTTCTCTTCAATAAATCGATTGTAGCGTGTGCTGTGTGGCTTGTGGCATCATCCTGTTAAAACCACATGTCGTCCAAGTCCATATCTTCCAATTCGGGCCAAAAATAATCGGTGATCATGGCGCGATAACGCTGACCATTCACAGTAACGTGTCGGTCGTTATCGTCGACGAAAAAATATGGCCCAATAACGCCGCATGCATGCATTTTTTTGTGGATGAAGTGGGGATTCATGAAGAACATGTGGATTTTCACCCAACCAATAACGCATATTTGGCTTATTGACGAACCCATTGAGCCAAAAATGAGCTTCGTCACTGAAGAAGATTTTGCGATGAAATTCATCATCTTGGCGCATCTTCTCCAGAACCCAATCGGAGAACGTACGTCGCTTCAATTGGTCCATCGGCTTCAATTCTTGAGTCAGCCATAATGTGGTCTGAGCGACGCCCAATTCTTGAGAACGCCGTTGGAATTGACTGATTTGGATCGTTTGCTACGGACGTCTGAACGGCAGTGATATTATCGACACTTCGACTAACCCGTTGTCTCACTGACACGGCAACATCACACAACGAATATGTAGACTCAAATTTTTAAACTAAACTTGTTATTGCCTGTTTACTAAGGCGAGAATTACGACCGAAAATTGGAGTTAACGCTCTTAAAGTGGCAGTAACCGTCTCCGAATTTCGATAGAAAATTTTTATAATTTTTATGCTCGTTCGTCTACTTTACCATGATGAAAATGTTGAGTTTACTGAATAAATTGAGTGCATTCACAAATTAAATTCAAAGTTGTCAAGTCCCTATTGGAAAACCCTTTATATTGCGAGGACTTATAAAGATTTCTGATTTAAATGTTTTTCTATCTTATAATTGAGGGGTTGGTTATGGAATTTCAAATATGATACTTATCCATGTTTCACATATTTATGTGCATATTTTTTATAATACTTTCCGTTTGTCTTTATTAAATGTAAGCAATACAAATTATTACTTAAAACTAACAGGGCAAAGAGACTAAAGCGGACGAATGATTAGTTTTAATTTATTTCATCGTACTACCAAAAGTAGCCCCAAGAATTTATGTTCACTCGATATACACGTAATTGCAATGAGGTGTTGTAATAACATGATTTGCAAATGTGCGATAATTGTGTTGTAAAATGAAGATATATATAAATTTTTTTTGAGTCTATATGCAATGTACGAGTATATGTATAATTATATAGGTTGCCCCTACATTTGACCACTTTGATAAAATAGCAAAACCATCTGATTTTGTTCACAAAATTTAGCATCGTATCTGCAGTAATTAGATGTCAGAATAATTTGATATATATTCATATGTTACTCGCATCTGTCTTCAGCAGAATTTTATAGCTCCCTGCGGATGGTTTGGTTTGGCTTTGTGGTTTAGCTGGCTTTTGGTATTAGTATCTTTTGCTACAATCAACTTGGCCTGGACACAATCATTTTAATAGACACCACGCCGGTGTTATAATTTATATTAAATACATCCTGTTCGTTTGTTTGTACATACATACGTTCATAAGTGTATATGTGCACATGTGTGTTCGTGTTTGTGTGCTCCATGTTTATAGGCCAGTACCAAGAGTGAATGTGTGGCATTAAGTTTGCTTCTTGAAATATTTCTTGTTGTGCGTACATACAAAATTCATATTAGAGGAAATTCGGACATTCATACGTATGTATGTATTGTACATAGGTATATACATACATATATATATGTTTCTACATTCATTTATATGTATCTATATATATACACATGTGTTTATCACACGTATAGATGAAAGTTTCGACCTTTTGATGTTTGAAGGCAAAATCTGACTCCAGGAAAGTGGAGTGTAGGAGCACATTGTTTATTCCATAGTCGTCGTCATCGCCGTCTTCATACTCACACTCATAGATGAACCAAAAACGAGAGACTCCCTAAATGCATTTGATATTGTTGGTTCACTGACAACGACGACACTTATACAGACAACTCCAAAAATTCATTTACCCGCATTCCAGTACTTTCCTCCTGTTGTCCCTTGGATAGTTGTATAGCTTGACTATGTAGAGATACACATGTTTTATGAGCCATTTATTTTCTGAACACACACACAATAGTTGGAGCAGATGATCCCATTAATCCGATATAAATGACTTGAAGAATCGCCGCAGTTGCCGCTTGCCCCGGAGGCCAGTTGTCAACTTTTTGGCCGGATAAACATGTGTGATATGTTCCTGACTGTGGAAGGTATTGTCCGTTAGGTGCCCATTAGTATCTTTTGAACATCTAAGGGCAACTCCATGTACGCATTAAATAAGACGCATCATTCAATAAATACGTACATATATACAGATAAGCTTCATACGCAGGTTTATCTGTTTATGCTGCATTTAGATTTTTGTTTAAGTAATTGCACCTATGGTTAACAACTCGTTGTCTACATCTAAGTACGAGCATGTCAGGGAGATTAGTTAATCTTTTTAAACATCACAAGCATACACTCCAAGAAATAATGATAATGATAAGATACTTTTTTTGCTGTTCCCCCTGAGTTCACGAAAGATAATTAATAGAATGCGGCAACACTTTCGTTTGATCTTATATGAGTACACCAGTATATCAGTCATAACAGTACTGTTAATTTTGTTTTTGTTGCTGTGTCTGTTTTACATCGGTAAGTGATCTTCATTGTGGTGCAAGTACGAAATAGTGATATGTGGCATAAGTGACGAGAGTGTGTTTTAAAAAATTTAAAATTAAGCCGAGTTTCGATTAAATTTCATAAAAAAGTACGATTCCGTAGATTGTTGCACAATTAAATTATAATGCCTCGTGGAAAGCCATTGACCGAAGAGGAGCAAGGAAGTGTGCCAGTTTACAGGGAACAAGGGAAAGCAACAAGTCAGATCGCAGTTATTCTACAAAAAAGTAAAGCTGTAATTGCAAATTACATAAAACTTGGGGAAAACTATGGAGTAAAGCGAAGTACAGGTAGCAAACCAACGTTAACACCTATGGATATTCGAGAAATTCGTTGAAAAGTTTTAATTTTGGGACGAAGAGTGGTGTAAAGTGGTATTTTCTGACGAAAAAAAATTCAACTTAGATGGGCAAAAGATGGTTGTCGGAAATATTGGCTTAATAAGAGAGCTGAAGTGCAGCATAGGCATGCTTGCAATTTTGGAGGAGTCACGTAATGGTTTAGGGTGCTATAAGCTGCTTTGGAAAGTCACCTATTTGTTTCATTTCTTCCAAAATGAATAGCCAAAAATATACTGAGTTCTTAGATGATGTTTTAGTGGGTTGAGATGATTTATTCTTCAGCGAATTCATAATTCAACAAGATAAAGCAGCTATCCACGCATCTAAGTTGACAAAAGCGTTCCTTAAGACCCGAAACATCCCGTTATTTTACTACAGGCCTGTATCCCTGATTTGAACCTAGTTTGAAACCTTTGGGCAATTTTGTCAAGAAATGTTTTCAAAAATGGGTGTCAGTTTGATAATGTCCAAGATCTGAAAAGGAATATTAAGGAAGACTAGGACAAATCGACATTATTCAGATACGATCATTGATTTATTCGATGCCACGATGCATTCAAGATATCATCAGCAATAAACGATCAAGCACCGAGTATTAAGTCTTGATTTTACATAAACTATACATACCATACATATTTCTATACATATTAAAATGAGAATGAAATTTGACCTTATTTCGTTTGCATAAAATAAAAAAATATATCAAAAATACGAAACAAGATTTAATTTGTACTCGTATAATTAATTTCTTTTCGATTAATTTTTTTATTTAATTTCTAAAACTGAAATAGGATTTGTAAAATTCCTAAAAATTTTAGTTGAAATAAGCTTACTTTGTGTTGTCCTTATTATTTCATTAATCAAAATTTAAAAACAAAAATCCCAAAGTAAACACCAGAAGCTCAAGCGGTACGGAAATCGGTAAAGAAAAATATTAAGTAAATAAATAACAAAATTCATTCCGTGTACACCCCACAACATCTGATTGAGACACAGCCGTTAATTAACTCACTGTCAATTCTTAACAAGGCTCTATAAATCCGGTTGCTTAATAATTTTGTTGACACTTTCCAAATAATCTATAATTAACTACTACAACTGGCTCAGTCAGGTAATAAGTACAAGGCGTGTCTTACGTTCCAGGCTTAGATTTTTAATCACTATTGAATGGAATACGATTTTATAATTTATATTTGGTTATTGGCTTATTGCAATGTATGGTCTTTAACATTATGCGTAAAATATGGCGAGGTCAAGTGCCGCTTCTTGGCGCGCCGCAGCTTCGAGCGCTTTCAAGCATATTATTCATATTATTCTTTCAGATTTCTGGTGTTCATTAGACAATTTCCATTCAAATGTAGTCCTTAAGCATCAGGAATGTGTTTTGGTTTTTGGTGCACATTACAACTACACCCCTAGGAAACAATTGGAGCCGGTTAATGGACTATGACTGATATCAGCACTTGTTGAAATTATTAGCCGGGAAAAAGTTTTTGCATCATAACATTAATAATTTTTGCCGTACGATGCATGCGTTGTCTCCAAGAAATTGCCTTATCTCCCAGTATATTGAAATATTCAAAATTATACATAATACGCTGATTGGTTGATTTCCTTATTAGACGATTAATACTACAAAAAACCACACTTATTTTTTCGTATTCATAATTCAAAAAGTATTAGAACAAATCGGTTTAAGCATTTCAATACATCCTTCAATATAATATGCACACTGTACTCAGGACTTTCAGCTGCTTAATCTTGGTTTGAATTACAATAGAAAGTTATGAGATTTAACGGATTCAAAAAATGTCCCAAAAGAAATTACTGGCCAACAAAATTGGAAAACCATTGCTGTGATGCTGTTTCAAACGACTTAAAAAATTCATGAAAATACGAGATAAAGTATAAATCTTGACAAAAATACAGTTTGATACCAGCAGAACGGCATTTTTAATGATCAAGGAAGTACTCCTAATTAGAAAAAAAAACGGCCACGTATCTCAAAAACTCTGTATGTTAATGTATAAAAACGAATCCTGTCGCAAGCAGTTTTCAGGACAAGAAAAGGAAAAATTGCAAACTCCTAAAAAACTAAAGATCGTGATTAGCTAACAGCATACAAGCAGTACGAGTGGTCGACGAAATTAGCTGAAAACGCCTGTATCAGCGACTGTTGCAACCAGTTGTCACGGAGTGTATGTATGTAAGAAATCAAAAGGTGCGTTAAAACTCTTCATTGTGGTGGTTTAATAGTGGATTCAACTATAACGGTGCTATCAACTTTCATTATGCAAGATTGGACTTCAACAAAAGTGATATACGAATATACCATACGAATATCACATTTTGGAAGACGTTGTGGATTTTATAATTCAAACATTATATCCGAATACCAGTACGCATTTCAAAAAAAATTTGCTTCGTCCCATAAGGCAACAATTTCATATCAGTTGCTCGAAGACAATGTGCCGGAATTCATACAACCTTCCTATGCATGGGCAATATGCTACCATTAATGATAAGAAACCCCAAAATGAGGTATACTCGTGCTGCTAATAGGCAAATTTAAACACTATAAAATGTAAGAAAAAGTCTCGAAAAGTCATAATGGCATGAGAATATTACATAAAATTATACTGATTATTGAATACAATTTTAGAAGAATATTTAAAAATTAAAAAGATGGCATGAAAACATTATGCTACTAATAAAAATGGAATGATACACACATTAAAATGGGTTAAGTTTACTTCATAACGGTGACCATTTCGCTGAAACAGTTCGAAAAGTTACAAGATTTTTCTTTCGACGAGAAGTACCTTTTCGCCCAATTATTGTTAAAATGATCCAGAAATTTTTAAAATTCAGTCGCAGCCTAAAACAAACAACAGTAAAACAGAATTGTACATGAGGAATTGAGTCGTAAAGCCTATAATATTCAATTGTCGCAAGAATTTAAGAAGTTTGAAATGTTTAAAATTGATGAAGAATATTAACCAAAAAATCGATGGACAAATTTTCATCTTCAAGTGTTTGTTAATAAGAAAAATCGTCATTTAAAAATCAAAGAATGGTTGTCGTGAAGCGTCTATCTACAACATTTTTTTGTTTGGTACTTATTCCTTATGTTTTTATACTGAATAAGCCGGTTAATATATCGTTTTGGACTATTTAGATTTCGATTAACGTAGATATAAAATTGCATTAAGAAAAAATACGAATATCTTCATGTGCCTTCGCTACCATGTTTCAACGCCATTGAGCAGAACTATGATAATGAGGGTCTAATATAGAATTTTCTTTTCAAAATCTCATTACTTAATTCTCTTCTTAGATCAATGAAACTGCCGTTGGCAAGTGTAACTCTTCGCTTGATTTGTGACGAGTGTCATTATCATGGTAGAGCCGTAGAGAATTAACTGCCCGTAGATATCTACACTACACATAAAAATCATATCATAGTAATCGTGTTAATAAACCCAATTTTCAATGCTTTATTAAGTTTTGTTTGTGCTTTTTTTTCAACTCTAAATCAAAGCGTAATCGTGAATGGAGTAATTTTTTGTTTGTCATGCAACATGCTCATAAGTATGATATTCTGCATAACCACTGTATCATGAAACTAAATAATCTCCGCCAGGCAATTTTCATATTATATTAATTAATTATTTGCATTGATTACGGATTACCAGTCATAATAGAATGCCATCAATGTTGCCACCTACATAAAAAATGAATACGTACACATATGTATGTACATATGCTTATACCTTTAACATATACATGTACTCGTATTTATGTAGAGCCTCTGAAGTGATGTAATTGCTGCGGTATATAAATTTTAAAATTAAAGTTACGATTTGGTGATAATCAATAATGAACGTACATACAAACATAACGGTATATTTGCCCCGACGAATGTTAATCTGTTTCAGTTTTAATAATTAATTCACTCTCAAAATATCCTTGATAATTTGCTTTACTTATATTTGTACGTAAAAAACAGATTTTGGTCCGGTTTGCATTCAAAATTATTCTAGCAGGCGGAAAACCCTATGTTTTGAATATTTTTTTTATATTGTTTTCATCAATTTGTTTCTACGATAGGTGGAAATTGATAAGGTAATAGAAAATATTAAATTAAAAATAATATTTTTCTTTGTACGGCAAGTCACTCGGATGTTATTGTCCAAATTCGTAGTATACTTTAATAATTTATATCCAGATTATTTCTGTATTTGTGGGTAGGCTTTACAATGCTTACTTACTTACTTAGGTTCGGGGTGAACCTGAGCCTCAACTAACAAGCTTCTCCAGTTAGGCCGAACTTTAGCTAACTGCCTCCAGTTACACACTCCAAATCGGTTGATTTGATGTCTCCTTCTATTTGTGCGCGCTACCTAAGGTGAGGTTTCTCTCTACTGCGTTGTCTCTCCGGATTAGGTTTGAAGACTCTGCGGGCCGCAGCATTGGTGTTCATTCGCTCAGCATGTCCTAGCCATCTCAGGCGGATGATGCGCAGTTTCTGACTAGGTCGAAGTCGCTGCATAACTCGTACAGTTCGTCGTTGAATATTCTCCTCCAAAGCTCGTTAACGCAAACGGGACGGAATATCTTTCAAAGGAATTTTCTCTCGAAACGATTGAATATCTTCATCCGCTTTCAATAGAGTTCATGCTTTAGCGCCATAAAGTATGACTGGGATGATGGAGGTCTTATAGAGAGTCTGCTTAGTTGTTCGGGTTCAGCGCCATAAAGTAGGACTGGGATAATTTAGGTCTTATAGAGAGTCTCCTTAGTTTTTCTGTATAAGGTCTTACTACTCAATCTCCTTCTTAGCCCAAGGTTACAGCAATTGGCAAAAGTGATTCGTCGTTTTATTTCTGCCGAGTTGTTGTTGTCAAAATTTATAGCAAAACTATGGTATACAAAGTCCCTTACTAACTCGAAATGATAGCTGTTGACTGTGACGTTCTGTCCAATTTGTCGATGTTGTATGTTCCTTCTTTTTGACACCATATATTTGGTTTTGTCCTAGCAAAAGCACAGGTGACTCACAGCCCGCTGAGTTCTACCAATTAATATATGTTATATCATCCGCGTACGCTAGTAGTTGTACAGACTTTTGGAAGATTGTGCCTCCCGTGTTCGCTTCTGAGATCCGCACAGTTCTTTCAAGTATGATGTTTAAGAAGTCGCATGAAAGCGCGTCACTTTGTTAAAACCTTTTTTGACATTTTGGCAGTCAATGGCCTCTGCCGTCATTTAAACGTTTGCGAAGGTCGTAAACAGTGAATCCATTTTTATCCGTGGCCATTAGTTGGTTCGTCACATCTTTTTAATCCTTTCCGTATAAGGTTGTGAGTTTGAGGCAGTATTCCGATCAATCGCCGCGCAGTCCCCGGCTTTACAATGCTACGAAGTGTTGAGCTATTGGAGTATGCAAGTCAAAAACTCTAAATTAGCTTAAATAAAATATCCAAATTGTTTATGAATTTTAATTTCAAATGATAGGATATTTTGGATAAAATTGGTTGATTGAAATAGGCTAAGTCCTACGTAAATTATTGTAAACCTTTAAAATTGAGCCTTTTCTTAGGCATAGAGCTTCGGGGAATTTTTATTCAGAAAACTTTCCTAAGCCTCTAATAATTTAAACCTAACACGATCTGAGTCTCTTCGCATGATTGAAATGTCAATTTTACCATATTTGCAAAATATTTAATTTATTTCAAAATCTGTTGAGAGTATTTATTCCAAAACCATTACATAATGAAAAATAGGATAAGATTGAAAATATATACTTCCCTGAAATAAAGCTATGCAAAATCGTTATCACAGGAAACTATGTTAAGTTAAAGATGCATTTTAACTTCAAATTGGTAAAGTTTGTTTCATATGTATCCGATATATAAGTAGGTAATCGTATGTTATTTATTATAAGTATCACTTATAATAAACTTAAACGCACTATTGAAAATTAAAAAAAAAATCGTCCAATATTGTTTCAGTCTGGCAGTTAGAATATCATGTACGGAAGTTTTGACTTTTATTTATAAGCTCGAAAACTGGTTGAGGCGATAGTTAAAATTTGCTTTGATAAAAACTGACTTGCTGTATAACTTTAAAAAATCAAGTCTGCAAAGACTTTTGTACGTATGTGAACAATTCACTATAACATGACTTCTGCGAGTAATTATGTTGGATTTCGAATTATATGTCATTAGATATATCATAAGGCACAATGGATATTCTACAAAACAAGTAGTACTCGTATGTACATTTTTTATTTCAGATACGAGTGAGTGCATGAGAGCACATATCTGACAGACCGAACTGTGTTAGGTTTCGGAAAATTGAAAATTGTATTCCCTTTTTAGCGTTATGATAGAGCGTAACAAAACAAAAAAATACCCATATATTTCAATGGGTTAATTTCAGCTCGTATCAATTGACGCTATTTATGATTGTTAGATGTGTTTTGACCAAACGAAGGAACATAGTAAGTTCAGGCGAGCAACATTTCCTTAATTACGAGTACTTACTCGTAATTTACTTACCACCGTAAGAAGTCCGAAAAGTCAAAATTCTTGAAGTAAACCATTGTTCTTGAAAAACTCTTTCATATGCTATTTAATGTTGTTTTTACTCTTACACATGTTACAAATAAAAGCAAATAAAGAAACCAAACAAATAAGCATTTTTTAATATTACTGTATACACATTAAAAATTAAAGTGAATTAAACACATAATTATTGTGAATATTACTGTAAATGAATATACAGGGTGTCCCCTAATTCGTCAACGATAATTTGGGAAATGATTCCTGGGCATATTCTAAGAAAAGAATCGTTCTACAGTAAGGGTCTATCTCCAATATTAACAGCATTTGTCGAGGATTTAAGAAAATGCTTACTTTGGTGTACCCTGAACCATGTTAACGGGTATTGCGCTGTTAGGACTAATGGTAGAAGCTTCGTGTAGCACTTTATTTTTAGAAAAAAAATAAGCCTTTGTAACGGCGTTTAAGAAAAGTTGAGCCTTTTGATATCCAATTTCTAGACCTGTTCCATTTTCATTGCTCATGCTAATTTTTGACTTTGAGGTCACTTTTCTCCAGAAAATGCCTAATTAGCATAACGTTTTACAATTTTTTTCTTATGAAAGTATTAATCATAAAAACAGATTTTATAATATGTACTTGGCGAAACCTGTTGCAGGTAAAATTTATAAAAAAAGCCTTTTTTTTGCTTTAAGCTCCAACAGCTATGAATAAAAAATGATTTTGTGTGGTTTTAGATAATTTTTATTTTATATGTGTACTAAAACAGTTATAACAGGTGCTCAAAGTGCCCTTCTTGGTTTTGTATGCATGCTAGAGCCGGTTTTTGGATTTCAGTGCAAATGCTTACTGATGCTAACTGCTGCCTCACTTTTGATGACGCTTCGAGAATACGCCCCTCCAATTCAATTAAAGTTGCAATTTCGGTTGAATAAACAAAAAAAATCCATACGGTAAGGTCTTGTCTTTTAATAGTTCTGGTAAATTATTTCACATAAACTCTAAGTAGTTTGAAGAATTTGTTAAGAAACGTAAAGTCATGTGAAAAAATAGACTTTTTTTTAAAAAAAATACGTACCTAGCTTATGTACTAATTGGGATAGATCTTTTTTGTATTTTATTTTGATCGCCCGATAGCCCACCTATGAGGTGTTTCAGGCTTATCCATTCTTTCCTGGACATCCTTTATGTATGTGAGTTCATTTGAAAGAAATTTTAAAATTTCCAGCAAATAATTTGATTTTCTGGCTTTATTTGAAAACATAAATCGCCAACTTGTTCTTGTTATATTTTACTCTACAAAGTTTCTTAGAAATCATGAGTAATATCTACAGTCATAATATATACATAATATGTATGTACCCCGAACTTTCTTCTTGTGGTTTCAAAGATAAAGAAGTTGGAAATCCGTAAGGTATGATATTGAAATTGTTGTTTTTCAAAACTCAGCTTCGAATATACTGGTATAAATCGTATTTTTCAATTCTGAAGTGCAATAAAAAAAGCTTTAGATATATTAGCGTTATTGCAAATAAACGGAGAGCTTTTGTATATTGTAAATAAGTGAGATATCAGCAGCAGCAAAATTATAACTTTAGATGAGTCAAGTGCTATTTGCAATAGGTGATAACTGTTTACATGTACGTGTATGCATATTCGTACAAACAAATTTGCATAGAATGTTTACATACTGACGAAATAAAAAACAAAAATAATAATAAAAAGATAAAATAAATAAATTAGGAATGACTAGCTTCCCCTTCATGACCTAACCAAACCGGTGGGGGAAGTTTTCGATTGTCGGTTTTTAAAGTGAAATCGATTTCTGGATATCTCGGTTTGGTGTTTAACAAAGTGAAAACAATGAGATCATCAAGCCCACATTAAAGAAGTGCATATAGAAAATATAATTGATTTTCCTTTTCATTAATAAACCAGGTTGAGTCAATGGAGAGCACAAAATAGTTAAAACCATAGCGAAATCGTCTGTGTGTATTTACTATTTGTTGTATTAATTGTAATGTTGCACTTTAGAGGCTTTCATAAATTTTTGATTAACTTAAAAATTTTCTATTTTTTTTTACCTGATTTACAATGATACTACGAGTAATGACATCTATTTAACAAAGCTATGCGTTACAATCACCATTTTTCAATGCTCTCGAATTTTAACATATTTTGACAGTTTCTGGTTTTTATTTGTACTTTTCCTGATAATAATTATTTTTAACTCATAATTAAACTCTGATTTGGAAACGTAATACGTAACAGATCATCACTTAAGTAATCATTCATAATACTATACAGGCACACGTCTTGCATACATATACACTGGCGATCACTAGGATGAGGCCATACATTTTGCTATCGATTTTCATTCTGTATACCTGTTTGAAATTTTGTACCCGTAAACTTTTACTACCTGTGAACAGGTTTTTTTTTCAACAGGAAGTCATAAAATTAAAGGGTAAATAAGAAACGACCGTTTCTTCACTAGGATGAGGCCATATGCAAAATCTTCGAACGAAAGGAACAAATGAATAAAATATAAAATATAAAATATAAAATAACATTTTATGCTTTTAAAACATTTAGTTATTACGTTTTTCTACATTAATAATGAGTATGCCCGCCATTTATCAATATGATCTCTATAAGACGGTTTGGAATAGAATCATACAGTTTTAATCAAGAGAAATTTGGGCCAGGCATCACGAATAGCTTCGATTAAAGTGTCCTTGTCTTCAAATTGTTTGCCGCCTTCATACACTTTACGAGTTAACCATGCCCAAACATTTTTTATTATGTTTAAGTCCGGTGAACAGCGCGGCCATGGCAAAAGTTCCACGTCTTCTGATTGAATTCAACTGCTTACAATCCTGGAAAGTGGATGAGGGCATTGTCTTGTTGGAATTTCCAAGGCAGGGGTCCGAAAATGTTTTTCACTTTTGGAAATGACCGTTCCGGCAAAGATTTGTAGTTGTTTCCGTTCGTTGTTGTGGACAAAAACTCAAATTCGATTGTGCCATAGTAGGTAATAGCTCCTCACACCATTACACCTGATGTACGGCTTTGATGTCCTGCCAAAATAAGCTCCTCTTTTCTTAGATCATGGAAATAGAAGTTGTAACCATCGGGGACGTCAAGGTTATACTTTTTTTCATCCGAAAAGACAACGCGTTTTCCATTCGAAAGTGAACGTTTTTCTGGAAGGATTTTCATAATTCGAAAAACTGGAATGTCTATGGTGTGTTCGGCAAATGTTTTTTTATAATATTTTTCTGCAGAATTAATAGCGGATGAATTTTATTATTAGGTGTGTTTTTTTAGGCATCGGTATAATTGGAAAAAAAAATTATATCTTCAATACCTGAAACCGTGGTATTTAATATTTTGTTTAATTTAGCATCACGTATTTTACAAATTACATTCTCTTTCATCTCCTTTAAAAACAACATACAAAATATTAAGATGTCACTTACTCATGCGTTGATACTGATGCCAAAAAAATACACATACGAGTATTATAAGCACATCCACAACACGCTATACTATACTGAAGTTTAAACTAAAAATACCATAGTATATAATTTTTAATAATTTCTTAGAACAAACATTTTTCATGTAAAAAAAATTTCGAAGAGTGCAAGGGAAACATTTGTTCAAAGATTCACTGTGACTTGCAAACTTCGCCTTAGAATCAATCAGAAGCCCCAGATACTTAAACTCATCTACTTTCCGATGTTCGGAAGAAGGTGAATTAAATGAATCTCAGTTGAATAACTTTCATTCTTTGAACACATACATATGTATGTACTTTGGCAGGATTACCAAACCTGGATAACATATTTAAGGAACAGTTTTATATAAGTCTTATGTGTATAGGAATTTCGTTACAGCATATGACAAATCCAAGTTTAGTCTAACAACATTTACTTTCTTTCCACATTTTAACGATTTTATTATCGTTACCACTTTTGAACACCGAAATTATGTCCCTTGCTTTACCTTTTTCTATCTATTTGCATCACCAGTACTCTATCCAAATTGTCAGAAGCATTCCGCTCGTTCAAAATTACAACCGGAACATCCTCCACGCTGTGAATGCACATCGGTTTGCCTTTGATTATGAAGTGCACTGCCGTAATCGTAATCATTACTATGTATATAACATGCAAACATTCAAAACCAACATCATCGATAACTCGATTTAAGGATGCACTAAATCCCTTGAGCGCGCGTCACTATTATAAAGAACAAACGCAAAATGTGAAGGTAGGCGTTTATGTAAATTTCAGTTAATATTATCGGGCTTGTCAATGATAATATTGTATTAACCACTTTTTCTTTTAAGACAGTGCGGTGGCACACAGATTTTAGTAAATGGACCGAAGAATTTAAAAATGAGGAGTGATACCAGGTTAATCTTCTTCAAAAAAAAACTAGTCGTTGGCTTTTGCAATGACATGTTTCATACAGCCTCTGCTGTAGTAAATTGCAAACATATTATGTACATATATGTACGAGTATATACGAGTATGTTATATAGAATCTTCACATAATTTAGTAATATAGACTCCAAGGGTGTAATGCACTAATGCATCTTACATTACTGATTCACATCACATAATACAACGTACGTTTAATGAGTTCAGTGGACCCGATTTTAAAGCAGTTGGGTTGAAGCAAAACAAACTTTTTTCTGCGAAAAATATTTATTAGAAAATGGTACAAAATAATGACAATGCCTTTGTAAATGTAAAATGAAAGTGTGAACGCAATAAAAATTAAATCGATTGTTGTTCTATTAATTGTAATGCAGTTTTTGTTGGTGGTATTGTACAAAAATACTTACGTACCTACGGGTGCGAGTATACTCGTATGTACAAATGTGACATGAAAATCTTAGCGATTAATTTGAACAGAACCAAAAGCGAATACGTGGCGATACATATGTTCTCGTATGTACATAATATGGGTTTATATGCGAATACACACGAGTATACCTTTATTCATACGCATTTATCATACATACATACTATGCATATGCAGTTAATCTTTTTCTTTGTGTTATTCACCTGTCACGCGGCGTCGTCTGTTTTACCTTAGGTTCTTCTGTTTTTATTAAAGTTGCTTTTATTTTTATTAGTCCTGCTCCTTCGTGGCGCGAAATTTCGGTGGCGTCATTGTGTGTGACATGCTATATGGGTGTGAGCTTTCCTTTTTATTTTATAAATACTTGTATCGCCAAGCTTTATTTGCAGGCACGGCATGGCAAGGCGTATACCTACCCATTCTTTCTACACTATCTTCCATGTAAACTCTTTGTCTGGTATTTTAATTTACTTGCGTGTTTCCTCCCATTTGAGGGCTTAGATACTTTTTTTTCTGTGTCAGCAAACAAATGACATCAGCACAAAATAAACCAACGTGAAAATATGAATGAGGAAATCTAAAGAAATGATAGGAGCTGGTAGCATTGGTGAAACAAGAAACAATTTTAATGTAGCAAAGGGTTGCAATGTCTCATTTGGTGACGGCCACAATAAAATTATTGGTGTACAAAGAGTGTGTCTTATTTTTGCATGATACGTTTCGATCATTACGTTTAAAAGGATAGCTGGAAGCGGGTGATGATGGTTGCATCATTCAAAAACTGGGGACTTTAAGTACATTCATAAGGAAAATATGACGTTAAGTTTAATTATTGTACAAAATAAAAGTATGGAGAACTCCGGATTTTATACTCTTACGAGTACTTATGGTTTCACAGATATACATACATATTTAATTGATTCCCATTTCCTTAAAATCTACATGTAAAAGTAAAAAAATAAGATTTGCAAAACTCAGTTCTGATTTTGTTTTTGAATTGGTCAAAAAAAGAACTCAATTTTCAATCCCATTGCTGTCTACTCTAGCTACGAGTATATGCATTATATATTTTTTCTTCTCTCCAAAATAAATGTAGGTATAATATTAGACAGCCGTTTATTTCTTTGCTTTCCCACCATGTTTTTCAATTTTACATTTTTATAGTGGCGAGCAAAAGTGGATATATAATTTCGTATTTCCTAGTTTTTATGAAATTTTTCAAATCGGATTTAGTGAATCATTTAAAAGTTAATTTTTCTAAATTTCGGTCCAGTCTTTCATTTTTAATTACGCTTTTAATCCGTTTTGGCATGCTTTCCACCAATTTTTCAATTGTTTTTTACCAGAATCCGACATCTTTAACAAGTTTTCAATTGTTTTTAGATAGGGGCTTTGAGCTGGCTATTTGAGGGTTTGATAATGTTGGAGGTATGCTTGGAGACCTTGTTGAAAAATTATTTCATCAGTTGGTGTGCCTACCCAACAAAATCAGGGAAATTTGTTTGAAAGATGTTTAAGAAGTCCTTCTTCTTCATTATCCCGTTGATTTTGACTAGTCTATACCATTAGACTACCCCTGCTTTTTACGTATTGCTTGACTTGGTGCTTTCGCATAGTCTGATTTGGTCGGTAGTACATATGCCAGTAATATTCCTATCCATCCGACTGAAAACGATTTATTTTTGTTTCATCTGACCAAATGATATGACACGTGGAAGATTGCAATCCACTTTCCCGTTCTTATAGTCTTTGGAAAACTTTTCCGCTTCACTGTGGCCACTAGGCCAATTCGATGGAGTGCTCTACGAGCCGTCCATTCGCCAACAAAATTTTTCAAAATTTTGCAGCGGCGTTAGACGATTTGGGGTTTTATTTTTCACAATCTGTTAAAATTTTTGGGCGACCTCCAGTATTGCGTGTTATATTAATATTTTTTCTTTTTCTCACCATAGGAACCACAGGCAACAATTTTTTTTTTGCTATTATCGAGCCGAGTGACTACTTGCAGACATCGAAACTATGCTGTTTTCAGTCGAAATTTTAAATATTTTTTTTTATTATAAATTGAATATGTATGAGAATTAAAAATCGATTATTTCTCAGCAGATCAAGTGTCGACACAAAAGCGTAATTGAACTAAAATATATGGAAAACTCTACTGATGCTTTTCCAACCCTTTGCATTATTGTGCTATTTGCGTTTTTTAATTAAATGAAATCGTGAATATTTTCGTCCTATGATTTGTTTATGATTAACTCAACAGCATTGTGCCGATCAACTCGCTTCGACTTTTGGTGATGAAGCTCCATCCAGACCACTCAAAACAAACAGATCATGTGTTTTATTGACTATAAACTATGAAATAAGAGATTATGTATCCAGTTTTGTCTACGACTGTACGTGTATACATATATTCTTTTTCAACTTGGTGGTAGGGCATTTGGAATTCTTTTACGTAAGTATTTTTAATATGTAGGTAAAGTACATACATCTGAAGGAGCTTTTAAAAAAGAAATGCGAAGTAAAATAGGTTATTCATTTATTTTCTGGGGCTTTTGGAAAGCTACATATATTTAAAAAAAATCTAATAACAAAAACATGTGGAAATCTTATCTCTTAATGTTTTTAGTAAAGATTGTCTGAAAAACATAGAATAGAAACGTTAATGTATCCGGAAGAAAAATTTTTCGAACCTGGCCATGGTTTCGTTTCTAAAGAATAAGTTTCTGGATTAACAGTTAGGAAATATTATAAAAATTGGGCTTAAAGTATTGTGGGTCAAAAAATAAATAATTTTTTTAATTAGAGCACAATTTTCAAAAATATTGCAATTGCATAGAAAGTACAGAGTGGTTTACTCCTCCTCTTCATTCGCTACAGGTCCTGAAAAAAATCATTATAAGGGTAAAAGAGCCTGCAGCGAGTGATATCCCTATGTTCCTAAGAATCAGTATACTAAATAATCAGTAGACGTGAATTTTCAACTGTTGGACAATCTCGTTTATAAATCAGCCATATTTTTTTTAATTGCTTTTTTGCATGTACATAAAGCCACTCAGGCCTAGTTCGTATGCTTCTGGATTATTGGCTTTCAATTAAATTTATAAATCGTTTCTAGGAGTTTTGCCTTTTTGAGAAAAAAACAAGTTGAAATTCTAGACAATTTTAATGAAGCTATAAATAGGATTCCATGTTTCCCGGTGAAGAGGGCCCATTCGGCTTTACTTGGATTTATATTTAAGCCACAGTTTTGGGTGCTAGTCTATTCAAAGCTCTTAAAGTTTACAGGGATTTACCAATAATACCAATTGCAATGTCATGCAAAAGCGAAAACTTTTCATCAGTGCAGTGCAACTTTACTAGATTGTTGACTGCAAAGTTCCATAGCCTTATGGTTTGGCCCATATAGCTAGCTACAAGCTGGGGATTGTTACTGTGAGAAGCTGATTATTAATACGCCTAGTCTAGGGAGGCTTTTACTCTCGGATCTCACATCGATGCCCTGTCCCTTTTGTGGTGAAACCAAACATTTTTTTTAAGGTCAACAGGCTGTTTTTTCACCCTTATTAAAATATCGTGGTCAAGATTAGATTTAAGGTCGGATGGGGGTGGGTTTTCAGAAAACATTATCTCAAACTAATGATTTTTGGGTTTTTAAATTAAACACCACAGCTCCTGCCTACTTTTAGTTTAACAATGATTTTGACTTTCGTTCACAATTTCGAAATATTAATCAACCCATTTAATTTTTCTAAATAATATATAACATTTACACGTTAAGCTGTTTTAAGCCTCGCATGTCGATTGCAACAGTACGGAATATGTACATGTATGATGCTGATTGTTACACACGAACGAGGTATCATGTTTCCGCACCGCATGTTACCAAATATTTCATAAGAAAAACTGTGTTCTAATAATCATGGACCCGTTGCATGTATGTACAGCGAACTCTCTCATAAGCGGACACTGACGGTACCAAGAAATTTGTCCGGTTATGAGAGGTGTCCGTTAGGAGATGTTTTCGATACATTTTTATTTTTATTGCAAAATCATTATACTCGTTGAATAACTGAAGGAGCCAAAATAATTTTCGATGTCGAATAAAACACCTTTCTCTCTTCTCGAATTGAATCCAATCAAACGTTTTGTAATTTATTTACCAGTCGAAGTTTATATTTTTATTCATATAATTCATTCCGCCCCCTCTTTTAGCTTGTAAGAATAAAAAACAGAATTGTGTTAAGGGTGGAATTATACGAATCTGGTGACTGTAAGCTAATAAATTCGGTTATATTGGAGTGAGTGGTAGGCACCCTATAGGCTTATACGGGTGGAGTTGAATGCTTTTCCCCGATGTCGTTTTGGCTTTGCATTTTATTGCAAAAAAAAGTACTTACATACATTTATTACGTCATTGGCGAGCGGTTTAAAAGTGCAAAGTGTAGTACAATTGTAATCGTAAAGGATTATAATAGCTGTAAAGCATGTAGAACAAACAGTTGTTGTTTTTAGCGTAAACGAAGCAGGCAGAGAATAAAATATATGCGGAAAGTTGTAAATGTAAATTTTCATACTGCAAATTCAATATGACATTAATAATGATATTGCGCTAAGACGTTATTTTAAATGTAAAATTTACAATGTATTCATATGTATGTATTTATATGTAGCAAGCTCTGATCGTATTATTAAAGAATCAACAAATGTTTTTGCATTTTCTCGTATATCATGTTTCTCCTTTTTTTTAAATTTCTGTGATAAAAGAATACTTAAATGGATAACACATGGGTTTGATACACGAAAGCGTGGGATTTATTTTTACAACTCAATTCGGCATTTGAAGGTCAAAAAATGTGGCTTCGAACTTTTTTGACTTTTTATGTTATAACCATAAATAAACTGTAGATACATAGTACACATGTATGTATAAAGGTGACGAACCTGCAAAATGGCTGTTTTAAAAAATCAATGAAAGATTCTTGTAGATACGCGTGACTCCAGTCTGTAAATACGTATGACTCAGTTAACTATAAGGCTGTCAGTAGCCGTCAATGCCAAATGGGACAAAAGTTGTGTTACTGCCGTTATATTGTACTATAAGTATGTGCGTAAGCTATTTTGTAGTGTGGATGAAATAGTGTTCCGTCTGCTATTGCGCTTTGTAGGATCGATTTCTTCAAGTTCATGTGTTGTACAAATGTCGAGCTCATTGGCATAAATAAATCCCTATACATATTTTGTTTTTCTTTTCCATTATTCCTATTTTTCTCGTAATAGAGCACCTAATAAAATGCTTATCTGATTATCTCGTCGTGGATCCCTTTCAATGAATTTTTTAAACTGTTTGTTGAAACTCATTATATTTGGTGGAAACGAAATCAGAAAGGCCACGCGTCGATCCTTACAAGTGACCTGGAGAAGTGAACTACGTAATTCCCCATCACGACTTTGAAAAACCTCTCGTCTGCATTTTCCAGGCAGAGAGGAATGGCGCAGATATTAAATGGTACCAGACTCGATATCCATTTTCACGGATGGATCAAATATGGAGACTGGAACCGATGCCGGGATCTTCTCCGATCAATTACTTACACAGTTATGTGACGAGGTATAGAATGGCCTCGGCTTCAGATACCTCATCTATCCGCCAACCTAACCTAACCTAACTGGAACACCTCCCTTAAAAACAGTCAGTGTCAATGCTCCAAAAAGTTCCTGTATTCTTGACACGTAAACACGGCCAAACCGCTGAAATAAATAATATTATTTTATCCGGAATTGAAGGAAATGAAATGGTATACATCTCGGTAAATACCGTAGTCGATCAAAATGTTGCCACTAAACGGGTTGTGGTGTAGGTGAAACGGTGTTTATACTCGTACCACGTATTCCACTTATTCCCAACATTTTTCCATTTCAATTTAAACGAGCACAGTTTCCTGTGACCGTTTGCTTTGGCATAACGATAAAGAATTACAAGGACAGACGCTCAGATCTCTTGGTGTTGACTTAAGAACCGGCTGTTTCTTCCACGGCCAACTGGGCGTTGCTTGCCTTTGACTCAGACACCCTGATAGTCTATTTATTTTAGCTAAAGAAACAAAAACAACAAATATTGTTTACAAAGGAATTTTGTAAAGAAAAATTATTAGTACAATATTTATTTACTGGCCATAATAAAAAAAAATTTAATTTAATTTCAGAAAATAACTAATATTCAAATTTCAAAATCATTTAAACTCATACGTTTTATCTATGCTATGACTCTAAACAACGTGGACGAAGTTGCGGGTAACTGGTAGTAATGTATAAAAATATTCGGTTTTATTACGCTAATGCACATTTTCCACTTCAAATTTCTAAGATAGTATGAACATAACACGCCTGAATTTAACTCTTGTTTTTAAATCGGAAATCTCAAACTTATATTAATTGATGTTCTTAATCGAAATGGCAATCTCCATAACCTCTTTGGCACATATGGATTTCATATGAATTCATTAATTTGTTCTTGTTTTCTCTGGATTATTTTTGCTATTCAAATGTTTTATTGACAAAAAAATGAAAGAATTACACAGAGAACAGAACCCAATGCTGTCAACAGTTTTGAGTTATTACATTTCAGAGTGGCCGGAAGGAATGAATATGCAAAGGTATTGTGGGATTTAAACGATAAAGATGGAAAGAAGTTTGCTCACATGCTCGTGCAAGAAGCTGGAAAAAATCTTCAAACTTTATTTTTACTTTTTATTCTACTTGATTTATTTATTACTTTTAAGTTTTCATAATTCATTTTTTTTTATTCATTTCTGTATACTTTCTACTATCGTTCTCTTTTTCGAAGATTTTTTGATTGTTGGAGTTGAATTTTTTACCCGCTTGTATGTGTTTGTTAAATTTGCGTATTGGTCTCTTTAGAACAAACTTATTCCAATAGTTGGTGAGAATTGAAAGAATTGGCCATATGTTTCACAATTTTCAGATTTTTAAGTTGTTGACATATTTTTGTTGCAGTAACACTGTTGTTGTAAAAGCCCACGTTGCATTACGATGTTTTAAAATACTCGTATGTCCGTTGTTTTGCTAATTTTTGGGTGGACAATTACAGTTAAGACTTGTGAAAATCTCAAAATTATACTAAATTTATTTTTAAGGACCGGTTTATTCATACCCTGTCAAATGTGGGCCAAACTGTGTTGTTATCTTGTACGAGTAATTAAATAAATTATACTGGTGTACTCAATTACATATTATATTTAAAATGGAACAATTCCTGTTCGAAAATATTTATCTGATTAAAACCTGCATTTCTAAAACCATTTACAGCCTTATTAGGGAAATTCAATTGTTGGAACCTAATGAACCACATATAAAGAATCAATTTACCAATTGAAAAATTGGAATAACGGCATCTTTTATATTATTGTTCTATTGTTATTCCAATTCTTATTCTAAAACTGCTCTAATTATGTTGTAAGTAGAGTATCAAATAAAAAAAGTGCGTTGGGGGCTCGTACTCAGATAAAAGAAACTTTAGTTTTTGAAATGATTTCTTTGGCCTTTCTCTACGCTAGGGTAATCCTTTGGGACATTTCGTATCCCCAGACATAATTTAGTAAAACGAAACCGATATAAAGGAGAAGAAAAATAAATAAATGAGAATCGAAATTTGTATGCCCAACCAAGCTATAACAATGCTTTTGGCCACAATAATGAAACTAAATGTCTGGAATATGAATTGATCCTAATTACCCAATCCTTTGTGTTCGAAAAAAAAAAACTTTTTCTTTCATATTCGCAATTGGGAGAGAGGGTTTTTATTGTGTCCTTTTCAAGCTTCCTCTGGAGATTTCTTAAAGGATATAGCTAACGTTAATGATTAAAATAAGCTATCGATTTCTTTACCAATGGTATAAATTTTTTGAATGGATCTTCTCTTAGCCGTCTGCTTTTAATTAGTTAAGCCTAGAGATTATTGTGCAGTTTCTTGATAGATACAAATATTTCTACTGGTCGGTGGTGCATGTAGTGGTGATTCAGTTCCGTACATACTCATATGTGTGCATTTTCACTAACGTTCAAGTCAGTCCGTTCAAGCAGAAATTCAAGATATAGGAAAACGATTCTTTATTATTTATGAACTTATTATGCTGAACTTTAGCGGTATATGTGTAAAGACTACATTGTGATCCATATTAAATTAGTCCTAATAAACTTAATTTTTCTTTTCCATTCCTATGTGTACGAACATTTGCATTGCCCTCTTTTTTATCTTCATTTCCTTCATTGACATTTATAGGCATAAGGTTCTCCTACCACCTACAATAGTGAGAACGTTTTCATGCTTCATTTAGCAGTTCAGAGGATTTCCTTCCTCAATTGGCACTTCTGTAAAAAGTTTTCTTTCGCATCTTCTAAATTTTTTTTCCTGGTTCTGTGGCATTTTTTTTTGTCCTTTATTTCATTCTTTTATTTCTTTTTCAAGCTTTTTTTTATTATTATTTTTTTACAATTTCGTTTCTTCGTGTCGTTGTTGCTAAACGTTTTTGAAGCGCTTTCTTAGAGTCATTGCGGTATGAATATTAAGTGAGAATGGATGAAAGCCCAAACCAGTCAGTTACATCCATACATATAATATACCAACACTAACGCGAATACACATACATAAAGACCCATCCAGTAAGGAAGCGTGCAGAAATACTTAATTTAGTCTCTTCCACCGGAAGGTAAATAATTTTGATGTTTCTTCTACTCATCTTTGAGATGGGATGTACTCAAACTCCAACTCGTGCAACATATTTTGAATAGTGGGAATGGGGGTTCCTAGAAGGAGGAAGGATATGAATGAAAGGATTTTCTTATTGTGTAATTAAGATGGCAAGCGTGGTACAAAGGAGAAAATTTTACGTGTTTGTAAACAAAAAAGGCAAGCTCTTTTTCATTTTAATTAAATGGGAATTGTGAAATTGTTTTTTTAACAAAATAAAAGCTACACATACTCGTACTTAAGAAAGGCAAAAGATCTTAAGTTAATTTTACTTAAGTGAACATGTGCGTACATATCCCTGAAGGATTGAAGTATTTTTTTTATTTTTTTATATATACATAATAGTGATAAAATATTTAACTAGTTTTGACTAAAGTGTATTTGTCCAGCAAAAAACTTTTGAAGTTGTCGTGCACCTACTAACGGGCAGGTACAAGAAAAAAGTATTCTCACTATTTGGTAGACATATGAACAAGATAAATACTCGTAAATCTAATAATGGTATTTGCTTCGCTACCAGCTTTATATGTATATGTATATATGGACATTGTACATGCTTCCAATTTTATTTCTAGTGAATTTTTGCGAAGACTATCTCCTAGTCTTGGAATGTAATTTGCATTATCTTTTCTGTAGCATCAACCTCTATGTCTAATATTTATTTAATTGAAACAAACAACTATACAACTTTATGAAGTTCTAAGTTAATTTATCAGATGGGAAAATATATGTTTATTCAACCGTCAAGCTGCATATCTTTAGTTTAATCCAAGTCTGTCAAATTTGTGCATATTACAGTTTCATTACAGAGGCCTAAGTGGGTTGGTATTTCCAACAGCCACTCTTACCTAACCTAACCTACAGTTTCATTTTCACATAGAGGACGTATAAAAGTCAAATTTTTGCGATCGCCCCCGAATGGATAATCTCGGATTTCGCCATACTTTCATAGTGGCTATAGTTTTTCTTCTTTACGCACATTACGTTGACGCGTTGTTGTCTTTGCGCCATTTAGAATATATGTGGTGCAAAATTAATAACACGATGTATAGGGAGTTCGTCTGGGATAAGTCTGTTCATGCCATTATGCCAAACATATGGAACATAAATGTCGAAGAATAGCTAAAAATGACAGCATGGCTTAAAAGGTATCCATATTGGAAAATCTATCAGATGTAGTGTGAATTCGAATAGTACATGCTACATTATCGCATCATGATTCTTTATACAGGGTGATTCAGGATCCAATAAGTTTTCAGGCGGTGATCCAAGAAACAAAATTGTTACAGAGTTATAGGGGGTTTAAGTGTTCTCTGCCATAAATCACTTAAAGTATTCTTGTGCTCTATCGGACAAATGGAATCTGATCAGTTAAATTTTTTTTTGGAAAGCTAGATAAATTTTCTACTTAAGGAAACAGGGGCTTTCCAAATCTATTTTTTGTAACTTTTTCTTAAAAAAAATTGTCATTCTTTTTTTTCAAAAATTTGCACTAATAACTTGCAACAGGTTTTTGATATGTTTTACCGTTTCGGAGATTGCTTGTTCCCGAATCACCCAGTAGAATGTTTTTTTAAGTCTTGTCATGATGTAAAAGTTTATATCAAAATAATATACATTTGTATTGTATGTAGATACACTTACACTTGCGGTCATAAAAACCGCACCATATCAAAATGATTGAAAAATTGTTAATAACTACGATAATAATTTTTATAATGAAATGAAATTTTTGTTGAGTACTCCGCAGTAGTTTATAAGTATTTCTATCTAATTTCCATCTGTTTAATGAATGTTTGAAAAAAGATATTAACAAAGAAAGAAAAACCAGTTAATTTTCTTATTTTCTTAAAATATTTTAATACATTCATTGGTTAACAAAATCAAACGATACATTTTTTATGTATGTGTATATAAGCTGTTTAGATATGCCACTTTTACCAAAAAATTATCAATACCGAGTTGCTCCTCCTTTGGCGGTTATAACCGCTTTTATTCTAGAAGGCATCGAGTTTACTAGAAGTTCAGTAATATCCCTTGGAATTTCAGTATTCCATACATGTTCTAGAACTTCATTTAGCTTTTTTTTACTCTCTGGTTTATGTTCAGCCACCTTACGTTTCATTACATACCACAAGTGTTCGATTCCGTTTAAATCGGGCGAATTAGCTGGCCAGTCTAGTCTGGTAATTAGGAGGTCATCAAACGTTGTCTTGAGCTGAAAATTATTGAAAGACTCTAGTTACTTGTCTGTTTATTATAAAGTAGACATCTAGAAGTTGATTTATAACACTTTACTTACGGATTTGGCGCGGTGGCAAGGTGCAGAATCATCTTGAAAAATGCACTTGTCAGTATACGAATGATGCTGTTCAATTGCTGGTACCAAAAACTCCCTTATACTTCTCCATAATTTTGAGCGTTCATAGTTCCATTAACAAAGTGCAAAGGGCCCAAAGCGTAAAAAGAAAAACATCCCAAACCATCTGGCTTTGAGGAAACTTCACTGTTTTGACTATGCACTCGTCCTTGAACATTTCACCTGCTGACCGTCGTACGTATGGCAAATTGTCGGCACACAACAAATTAAATTTACTTCGCCAATCATCCTGCGTCCAATCTTCGTACTTTTTTGCCCACATCAAGCGAACTTTTTTCATTTTTGTGGTTAGGAGAGGTTTTTTCGCTGGTTGTCTTCCATATAAACCTATCTCCCGTAGCCGTCGGCGTATGGTTTCAGCACTTAGATCAACTTGATGAAATTCACTCAGCTTTGCTCTTATACGGACAGCACTTTTAAAGCGATCTTTCATGCTAATTCGTTGTAATACATTGTCCGTCTTCTGGGTTGTTTTACGTTTTCGTCCCGAGGCTTTTTTCCTTTCCAGTGGATCCAAATTTTCTTTTTTCTTCATCAGTCGTACGATAGCTATCTCACGATAGCCAAGCCCATCTTCGACTAAAGTCAATATTTGAACTTTTTCGTCCCGAGTCAGTTGATGATATTTACCAGACATTTCACTTTTTTTTACTTGTCACCGTCACAACTCAATTCAAACTGATTTTTTGCACTGAATACGAGGCCGAACTCCGCTATGGGGAATACCCTTCATTAGTATGGGAAAAACCATTACGATCTGATGTAATTAGGCATTTTTTGAGAACTCATTAGGTGGTGCGGTTTTTATGACCGCAACAACTTTCCAAAAAATAATGGCAAAAGATTTTAATAACTTTAACATTCTGTTAAGGGATTACTTGCACCACAATAATTTGTTATCGCCCCGTTTTCAACACCGTAAAATACGAATTGACAAATATCAACTGAACTAAGGTGGCGATCAAACGACGCTGAACTGGAATATAAGAAACGCCGTATGTCCCAATCATTTAAGTCGTGATATTGGCATTTGTCGCCCTCCCGTCGTTAGTGGAGACTGACCGAAAATTTTTCCATCAAAACGAATACGTTTTTATTCGTAAATATGTACATAGCTTTAAAGATATTGGGATAATCAATATTTTTAAAATTGTTTATAAAAGAGATTGTTATTGATAAGTGAAAGTTCCTTCTATCCCCAAAGTGGTATTTTTACGTGTTTTATCAGCAAAGTACGCATACATTAAAGCCCGGAACTTTACTGACATCCTAATTCCAAGCACATACCAAGACTAGGCGTAGCTATTCATTTATTACCAATAAATGCTTCATCAAACTCGATTTTTTTCATTATTCTCTATCAAATTGTTCCAACTACTGAAACTGTCGTATATACATATGTATGTTTTTTTTTGTACATAAATATATATGCATATGCTACATATAATATACATATATAAGACTATTGTAATGTAAACTAAATTAACAGTTTTCCTCCTTTCATTTCAGGTAAGTTTTCAACTCTATGAATACGTACAGCATAAACTTATGGTAATCGCACATACGAATTTTTGAAAGTAATTGTTTTTTAATAGAAGTATGCTCAAACAGTATTAAGGGCCTTTTTATTATTATAATCTTATTTTAGATACAATAGTATAATTTTCTGGTACAGAATAATGGCTCTACACGTAGATCTACAAAATTAAGCGTTTGTTTGGGGGTGGGCAATTACAATAAATGTCACTAAGAATAATTAGTATTCTATTATATATTTATATTCGTTAACGAATAACCAAAAACAATTTTAATTTTAAAATTTTTTAAATTTAAATTTTCAATCACGTCACGAAATATGTAAGACCCTCTTTTATTGATCCATCAGGAGGATATCCATTGTCCACAGTCAGAAAGGATCATAGGATACCAGAAGAAAAGAATTTACATTCATGTTTGCTTTAATCCTTTGTAGGGCTTCATTGAAGCCGCCTTAGCAATCGGAATTAAAAGTAGGGATATGAATGAAGAATGATTCTTAGCAGGATTTGTAAGAGGGTGAAACCAAAAAATAAAAGAAAAATAAATAAATAAAAGAATTTAGAATGGCCACTATCGAATAGCCATGAATTAAAAACACGTATACATATATACAATATATATACTCATATGTATGTATATACACCTACATACATATGCGTACATATCATACTCGAAGATATATCCAAATTCTACGAACAAAAGGATGGCAAAAACTGTATGAACATGTGGTTATCTTTTTTTTCTCTTTGTATTAAAAAATTGACCGCTTGCATTGTTTTTACTCTCTGCAAAAAGGAAACGAACTTCCGTTTCTGTAGTTGTTTTCGTTTCTCTTTATTATTTGAGAGTAAGAATGTGCTATGTATTTGAATTAGGAATAAGAAAATAACTTCCGCTTTGATTTTAGCAAGCTCTTGCATACATATACAGGGTGCTTTTTTTTATAGAAATAAGCCTCATCGCTGAACAAAATTTTACGGTAAATAACTGGTTCAACTTCCAATTGATTTAAAGGCCTATCACTGAACACCCGACGCAATAAATGGTTACGCGGCTTTAGCTCTTGGACCAATTGGATGTTATAAGCCTTGAGACCAAGATCTGCAACACTAGCTCCCACAGCCGCGAACACATTGTTATTGTTTTGTTTGTGTATGAGTATTCAATATCGTGAATTAGATGCGAAATTTTTTTTAAATTTCGATAAAAGGCACGTTCTGATGGCCGATGGTGGCTATCCTACATTTCACGAAGTGCTGTATAAGTTTCGCGAACAGAGCTCCAATATTGGAAATAAATTTCAACGATTTAAAATCTGAACTGGAAATAAATTAAGCTTGGTAGCTTGGTATTGAAATGTCTGACACAAGAAAAAAAAAAAAAAAAAAAAAAAAAAAAACCCCATTATTATAGCTAATGCACCAACTCTAAACTTTTATCCTCTTTTCTATTTCCCTGCACGACTTTTATTGAAATTTTATTGTATATTATTATTAGTGAAATTATATTTCATTCCGGGTCTACCCCGGACAAGCTTATTAACAAGCAAAACTTGAAGCTAGGGTTAAAACTAACAAAGATATTCTTAACCTAATGGGGCGTGGAGAAGTCAGACAATAAGTTTTTTTAATTAAAATTCATTTTCTTAGTTATAATAAATGTAAAAATAAAAATATTAGACTGTAAGATTCGTCGAAAGACATAGTTTAAGTTATGTATAACTTAGAGTGCCCGCATGGGGCCAGTAAGTTAGAATAAGATTATTTGTAAGTTATTTAAGCTAATTTTTAAGCATTTTTTTGTCTAGCATGTAAGAGTGATTTAAGTATATAAATAAAAATGCATTTAAACTGAAACTGAACTGGGCGCGGAGAAGTGATGGACGGGGGAGATGTTAAGGGAGTGGCATATTGTGCACGGTTTTTGTTTTTATTTCGTGTTTGCTGCTATTTAGCTCAAAGACTTATTCGTAGTTGTTCGTTATATGCAACATTCTATAGATATGAGTTCAAAATGACTGTAGTTGGTGCCGTGAGTTCGGATCAGGAAGAGCGGGATAGATTTAGGATTACGGGTATTGGGAGTGAATGCAATATTTTGCGTTATTCTCGAGCAGTCGATGTTTCCAGTCAGTAACTGGTGGATAAAAAACAAAAAGTGAGAATAAGTTTTTTTAGGGTAAGCATGCTAATTAGTTTTAGCCTATTTTCATAGGGGGTAATCCATATGGATCGGCCCAAAGTAGACCACGAAGTGCGAACCGGATAAATCTGCGTTGGACTGCTTATATTCTTTGAATGTGGATTAGTTTGTAGGGTGGCCAAACTTGGCTGCAATATTCGAGAAGAGGCCTTACAAAAGTAATGTACATGGACTTTGTAACGTAAGGGTTTTAAAATTCTTCTGATCAGCGTTTGACAAAGCCAAGTGCAGAGTTAGCTTATTTATAATGCTGTCAAAATGTGAGTCGAAATTCAATTCTCTGTTACAATTTATTCCTACATCCCGTAATTGGGTAGTGGAAGGAATAGGCTCATCGTAGATGAAGTAGTTTCTTGGAAGGGGAGGTAGACGTTCGCGGGAATAGGTTATCGCTTGGCATTTGTTGACATTAAGCTCCAATAATGGGGTCGGATATTGAAGATCTGAAGATGACACGGTATCCTCAGTTTTCTAAATAGGATTTAGTCCATGCCACAATATGAGGGGAAGGGTCAAGTTTTTTTAGTTTAAAAATGATAAGTTGGTGAGAAATTTTATCGAATACCTTGCTGAAGTCAGTGGAAATTGAATCGACTTCATCACCGTCTTCTAAAGCATGAAGCGTCCTAGAGACGAACTCTGTTAGGTTAGTGGTCGTTGATTTACCTTTCATGAAACCGTGCTGATTTGTGCAAATAGTTGGCCTACAGTACGGAAGCAGTTGTCGATAAACTATGCTTTCAAAATGTTTGGATATGCAAGAGAGTTTTGCTATGGGCCTATAATTATCGACTTGGGCCTTACTTCCTTCTTTATGAATAGGAATGATGTAAGATTCCTTCCATAGGTAAGGAAAAGTACCTATTGAGACAGACAAGTTAAATAGGGAAGGAAGGGGAGGGCCGAGATGGGTAACACACTCTTTTATTACAATAGCCGTAAGGCCATCAGGGCAGTTATATGATAGTTTCCCATATAGCTAAAGTAACTAGGATCGGGTTCAGCTGTTTTCTTAGAAAAGGTTTTGTTAAAATGACAGGCAAAAAAAATTGCAATGGCTTTTGGGTCGGCAGAAGATTCACTAAGAAATTTGAGAGTAGATGGGTAGCCGTCTGACTTTCTTTTGGTATTAACATACTGGTAGACGCGTTTAGGGTCCGAGACTACTCAAGGTTAAGAGACTCACAAAGTTCAGAAAAAACGATTGTATACCAATCGATAATTACTGTAGTCGGAATCAGATAGAGTTCTTAAGAATTTGTGCCACAACTCCTTGTTGTACCAAGGAGGAGCTGACATGCAGTCCTTTCGGAAAGTACATGGAACCGATTGGGCAAAGCAGGAGAAAATTAACGAATATAACGTTAATAGGGCAGGATCAATGTTAGTTGTTTCAGCAATAAAGTTAAAAATAATGTTGCTGATGAGATTTTTAAGTTTGTTAAAGTCAGTTCTTCGGGAGTTAAACGAAAATGAATTTTCCGAATCGACACATGTGTTGCCGTTTTCATATGAGTATATATAGTAATTGACAAGGGAGGATGAAAGCGGTCTAGGGTAGAAAAAGATGATCATCCCACAGTTATCTCAATCGGATGTGAGTTTCAGTTCAGTTTAAATGTTAAATGTTCCAGCAAAAGTCACATCGCCATTCTTCACGATGAACTGTCTACTGGAGAGCATATCAAAAAGAATATACAACAGTGGTTTACTAATGCCCAACCTGTCCAGCTTGAAAAAGAGTCCCTCTAACCATACGGTATCGAAGACCTTCTCCAAGTCAATCAGGCAATCCCGTGCGGTCTGTTCAGTTCAATGACGCTGGAGCTGAGCCATCTGCCCCTGGATCGAGAGCAAGATAGCTAGCATGTCAGGTACTGGTTCCGGTGCTCTGGGCGCTGGGGCCTGAGAAGCAACCTTCGCTTGCTGTACCGCATTTCCCCCACCTGCCGCCATTTGGGCGTGGGTAACATGGGGAGTTGCACGGGTGGACGTTTAACTTCCACTTTCTGCTGCCGGGCCAGATTTATTCTTTTGATATACTGGAATTTGGGACAACCCCGATAGTTTGCGGTGTGTCCCGTGTTCCTATATAAAGCACAAGAGAGTTGGCTTTTTTCAGACACTCCGTCCTTACCCAGAGCGCATTCCTCGGACTTGTGGTTCTTTCCGCACTTCACGCATCGAGGCTGCATTTCGCAGTTCGACGCGGCGTGCCCGAACCTTTGGCAGCGAACACATTGCAAAATGCAAAATGTTTTCGCTCCTCTTTAATTTTTCCCAGTGTACAACCTGGTAGTCTAGGACTTTGATACTCCTTAGATCATCCAGATTGCTGTCGGGACTTAGCTAAACCAGGAAAAACGGTAGTTTCCGCTTCTCCCTTTTGGCTCTAGCCGTGAAAAACGTCTTGACCCCCACGAATTTGAGCTCTTTGCACTCTTTCTCTTTCAGCAGTGCAAGGAGTGAATCGGATGTGAAGACAAGCTTAAGTTGTCTGTTTATTGTATTAGGTATTCCACTAATCTGATATAGACTTGAGTTGGTTAGGCAGTATTTCTATTTCAGAGGACGAATTAAGAGAGACGAAATGAGGCGAATCATCGGATGGCCCCCATTTATGGTGAGGGAGGTTGAAATCCCTTACTAGGATAATACAATCTTCAGGTTGTGCATCATCAGTCAAAAAATCCACTGCGTGCACTACAGGTCGATAAGACTCAATTGGTTGAGATGGGTGAATGTAACAACAAAATTCGTAAAGACAGCGTTTGGGGACCGTAATACTAACTCAAAGTTATCGGTGTGGGGAATATACACAGGAGTTACGTGAAGACAGTTCCGGATTGCTAATAAAACACAGCTCTTTCAAATCCATCTTTTCGAAAAACGTTGAAATTTGGAGGAAACAGCCCATGGTTTTTAATGTCAGGAATTAGATTTGTTTCAGTAAGAACAATTAGGTCACAGGAAAACTTTTGAGAATTGAGATATACGGCGGAGATTTTAGAGCGCAAACCTCTTACATTTTGGTAATAAATGGACAGGCATTGTGGACTGGAGGAATTCAAGTTGTTGGGAACTGTAATAGTTTTTAAAATTTGAATGAGTTCTTTGCAAGTGGGAAAGATGTTTAGAGCTCACATGCGAAGACAGCGTAGAAAGATCATTATGAACTTCGTCGGAAGCTCATGGTAGCGAACGAAATTTTTTTAGTGAGTTTGACAGTTGGTGGAAGGAGTGGGTCAAGTTATTTCGATGAGAATCGGGGGCAGGCGAATTAAGAGAACGAGCGTATGAAGAAGGGACATGTTGGTCAAGCACACCGGAACTAGAATCTTGACTAGTGAGGGGAATTGGTAGATGAAGATGAGGAAGCTGTGGTTGGGTTTAGTACGAGTATATGGGAGCTAATAAAATTTGGATATTTGTCTAATGAGGCAACGTTAGTTGGAAATTGGGTAGAAGGCGCAGGAGCAAGGTTAAATGAAACTGTTTTGAAGCGGCTTTAAAGGTTTGGTGAGGGGAGGAAGAGGATTTGGTGTGGCGACTCTGGTGTTCTTCTTGGATGAAGAAAAAGGGGGGAGGAGTAAGGAGAATCTTGAAAAGATTTGGGTCTTAAATGACCAGTATAAATCGGGATGTTGATGGTATAGGGCAGAATTGTGGGTGCTATCTTTTCTTAGTAAACTTATTATCTACCATATCCTTCCGTTGGGTGATGACCATGATGATTTGATTCAATCATATTTAGTGGGTATACGTATTTCAAAACACTGGCCGTTTTTGCTGTTGACTTTGCCAACTTTTTTACATTTGACGTCTTGTATACCAAATTTCTTCCTAAAAAGTTCTTTGATCCAGGACGGGCTTGCGTAATGTGGGGCAGCTTGGAGGAAGAAAGTAGACAGCTGCGGTTTTTTGGTGGCTTCAAGATTCATTTTATTTAGTTTTTGAATTCTGTTGGTCCATTCAAGGTGTACCAAATTATTGGCAATGTTCTTGGGACGGGATTGGTGATCGAAGTTGCATTTAACGTAGAGCGTTGAACGGGGCTTCGGTGGTAGCGGTTATTGAATGTTTTGGTTCTGAAGTGGTTGAGGGTGATGTATATAGCTCGTCGTGTAAGGATTTGTCACGGGCGTACTGTAGGTGGACGTACATCCGGCTTACTAGAGATGTGCTTTAATTCCTCCAATATCTGCATTGTAGTTGATCTAGTGGGTGCAGCTTCCTCACTAAGAAAATTGAGGTCATGTTGGATGGATCCGATGTTTTCGGTATGTTCAGCATGCTTGAGATGTAGAAGAGTGGATTGGTCAGCCAACGTTGACATAATTTTTCCCAATTGAATTGAAGTTGACTGAATCGCTGGTAACGTGTTTGAGCAGTGAAACTTATCAGAATCTTCTAATTTAGTGATTTTAGAGTGCAGGGATTGAACAGCGGATTTTATGGTGGTTATGCTGTTATCGATCGAACAGTTTAGATTATCATGGCTCTCGGAAATGAGTTTGGTTATATTTTTATACATTTGAACCTTATGGATTAAGTACTTACAATAAAAAGATTTCATCTGATCTATTGTACAAACTGAAATAATTGAATATATCCAATATTTATCACACATGTATGTACTATACTGCTCTATTTTGACCAATGCAAGTTATCATACAGTGCTTGTTTAAACGGTAAATTCAATACCTAAAGTTCGATGTGTTTAGTTTTCCGCACCGTTTTTATGATGGATTTTCATTTTTTTTTTTAAATATTAGCTATCTAATTAAATGCATAGAGCATTGTTTTTTTTTATAATTGGCTCGGGCACAAGGGATTTATGTACCCTTAAGATGTTTGCACATAGCGCGGGCGAAAGGAAGCTAAGTAGACTTATGCCAAACTCTGTCAAGTGCCTTAGAAATATCAAGTGCAACTATCTTGCTTTCGTCAGATTGATGTACGCTTTTTTTCCACTTTTCGGTGAGACATGCCATTAAATCACCAGCGAACCTGTTGCTACGAAAACCGTACTGCCGCTCATTGAGAAGTTTTCGTGTTTCGAGATATTTCATGAGCTGACGATTTATCAGGGTTTCCATGACCTTGGAAAGAAGGGACGTAAGTGCAATGGGCCTGTGGGAGGAGAGCGAAGAAGATTCGCCTTTTTAGGGACGAGCTGCACAAATGCTGTTTTCCATCTGCTCGGTGGAAAGAGTAATAAAGAGTAGGATTGATGAAAAAACTTACGCAGTGGTTTTGCAAGCGTGGAAGAACAACTCTTCAGAAGAAGGGAAGTTATACCATCCGAACCAGCGGATTTATGTATTTTGAGATCTTTAAGTACTCTTGCTACTACACGAGTGTGAAAGTGGATTCGTTCCATTGAAGATTCGAAGCACTTAAGTGTAGGCGGAGACAAAGCACATTCTGGAAGTATTGAGCTGGCTGCAAAGTGCGCAGATAGCAGATTGGCTTTGTCTAAAGAGCTGACAGCCGGAATGCCATTGTAAATGAGGATGGAGGATGAGACAGATTTTCTGATATTTTTGACAAACGACCAAAAGCTTTTACTACCTTTGTAGTATTTTTTGCCTCAACGTTTGGTCGTCAAGAAATTTCACATGCTTAAGAAAGACCTTTCAGTCTTGTGCTATTTAAAAACAAATTTGCAGAAGCCATCGGAGAGGTCTAGTATGCAAAGCTCAAAATCATTTCGTAAAACCTGTAATCGAAGTAACTCTTGAGTCCACAGAGTAGAATGTATCTCATTGCGCTTAGAGTAAATATTTTTATCTGAATTTTAGCGGAAAATCTGGCTACCGTGATGGTTTAAATGCAGACAGTTCAGTTTTAACCAGGTTTGTCACTAAGTATGCTGTAATATTTTTTCCTATAGCTCGTTATGTCAGATAACATTTTTAACAGTCTCCGACAGTGTTGGCATTCTAAAAATCTGTGTTCAAATTTTTTCTTGACCTTCTATCGATTTTTTCTACCTGTACTGTGAGCTTCTCGAAATTTGTATCGAATTCCATGCCACAATTTTTCAAGCCACATCTAAACTTTCTGCTATTTCATGGCTAGTTACATTATTTCGCGCGAAGATCAATATATTCGATTTACACTCCCCAATGATTTTTCTCCAATTTTTTATTTTCACTTCACCGCATATTGCACAATTTCGGAAATTCGAAATATTTTTAGAAAGTTTATGAACCGAATTTTGATACGTAGTGGATAAATATACATAATCCAAAAAGCCTTAAAAATAAGGCAATATCATGTGAACACAAAATCCATGTGATGATGCTGCACTACGTAAATAACTAAATAGATACGAATATATATCAAAGTTGTTGTAGATTTTGAATTCTCATGTTATACGGGTATTAATATAGTACACTGTGGGGGGAAAGTGAACAATTGCTTCAGTAAAATTGTTTGCATTACTACAGAAAAGAAAATATCCGTAAATATTATATTGTTATACTTTCTATATGAGTACATACAGACATACGAGTATGTACGTATCCGTACGTATAAAAAAATAAAAATTGCTGAACATTTCTTATTTATCTAAATTGCTACAGCACGAACTTATTTATCTTTGCATCATATTCAGATCTTCTACTATCACGCAGTTTTTGAATTGGACAAATTATGCATTTTTGTATGCTCCTTCATTCAGGTAGTAGTCAAGGGTAAATAAAGTAGCCGTTATTCATTTTCAATTTCAATGCATTTTTATCTTACTATACGCGAAATCCAAATATAAGCAAAAATCCCAAAGTATCTGACTATTGGCGTTTTCGTTTGGGCAGTCAGAACGCTGTTTTTGTGTACTCCGATTTTGATTCCAATGGAGCATTAAAAACTTCTTTGGACTTTTATTTTTTAAATATATTTGCTTGCGAAGGCCAACGGAAAATGCCATATGTTTCGACAAGCAAGTGATTGCCCGCGATCGAAAGCGTACCCGAATTCTTTCAGGTATTCGTAGAAGCTAAATACAAAGCCGCCTAAAAGCAATGGTTTCTTCACTGCCGCACATTCTTTTAACCCGTTTTTAATCAGAATTCTTCACTATAAACAGCCTAGTGGTGATCATATTAAAGAGATTGTTCAGTAGTACCCTATTGGTTCGCAATGGTTTTTTACTTGTCAGTTGTTCGAAAATCGTTTGGAGCTCTTCCTTCAAAATTAACGGGGTTAGTTCTCGCTGTCGCTGAGACATTATTTGCGATTTTTCTGTCATTGAACCCAGTAAAATCTGAATTTTCAAATCCCCCAGAATAAGATCTTCCAAGTCGTGGTTCGGGCGAATAACATGATTCGCTTTGTACACTTTCTGGAAGACGTCTTATGGCCTCTACTTTCTCCTGCGCCTGTTCGATCACAAAGAAATTGTTATCATCGACAGCGTTTTCTAGACCTATACTTGCTGTTAGCAGTATTGGTTCATTTTTCGTCGTTCGTGGGATCTTTATACATGGAGGGTCGTGTTGATCCTTGTCTGAAATATTAATATCGTATTGAGGTATACACACGTCTAACATACCCTGCTATAATTGTAGAAATATATTTGAACAAAGTCCTTTAATTCCGCAATTTCATTTGAAACTGTGAAGCACAGCGGCTAGGAAACTATAAATGCTAGCCATTTGGAATGAAAGTGGTTTAGAATAGGACCGAAGAATGTGTGGGAGATATTGCCTTTAGAAACTTTTTAAACTTAAGTATGTAGAAGGTAGCCCGAAATCAATAAATAAATCAAGTGGTAATACGAAAAAAAGTAAACCTCACTATTCAAACTATTTAAATTTGATTCACATTCATTTTAACCAATAAATTTTTTCGATTTTATAAAAATCCAAAAATGAACAGGGATCTCGAAGCAATATTTTTGAATTTAAAAATTAAATACAGCTGTATTCTCTTATTTTTTGCTTATCGTATCTACTTATACTTACGAGTATATCTACTTATAAGTATGTCCTCGGCTTAAATTGTCCTCTGAATATTTGTTCCCTTTAGATTCATAGGGTTAATGATTGGTCACCCACCAATTTTATTCTATCTACCATTTAGGTACTAAAAAAAGCAGAATATGCCCATTTATTTATTAAATTGTGTTTACACATGAGTACAGTAGGGCAGAAATTATTAATCAAATAACGAAAACGTAAAATATCTGAACGCAACTTCAAAAGAAAGTATTGTAGATATCAGTTAACCATATCTTTGAAAAATACGTAAAACGAAGTGGACCTTTTTTGCAATTGAAAAGAGTGAAAATGGGTCATCTTTGGCGGAAATGTTTATCATTGGCAAAAGTACAACTTCAGATCTTTGTAAATAAATAATGTGTAAATTGTAAATCTGATCGGCTTTTATATGGAGTATCATTCGAATTGATAAGTCACTTGGTCCAAATGATTTTACATAAACACTCGTTGGTAAACACGCAGATAATGAGCAATAAACCTTAAAGTAACGTTCTTATTGTGAAAAGTTATTATTTACAGTATTTACTTTCTTTCACAATTATTAAAAAGTTATAGAAATTGGAAGAATTTAAGTATTAAATTATTTGAATAACTTAATTAAATTTTAATATTTCGTCTGTCTGGCAGTTCGTGTTAAAAGAAAATCTAGATCGTAATATTTAAAAAAAATAAAAATCTGTTAAAATAAATTTAAAAAAGATATTAATTAATTTAAAACCTAGAAAAGTAAGGGGAATATTTGAAAAATATATGCGCCACTCCGAAAATTTTTTTGCAAGCCAACTACCTCACTTTATATAAAAAGATAATACTCGTATGTATCATACGTGCGGACAAGTATGTATACATTCCCTCTCGCAAAATTTACAGTGACACTTATTCAGAAATGTGAATGTTTGCATCCAAATAATTCAATGATGTGCTCAACCCTCAGCTAATTAAGTTAATGTAAAATCGAATTCCTAAAAGTCCACCCTCCGCGCATGGATGTCCTATTTCTAAGTATAGTGCTACCCTTACGATTTTCAATTAACTAAATTAACTTAGAACCTTGCTTACATAATGCTCGTACACCTCCCAACAGAGTGCTACGCAAAAGAAATGTAGAATTTTATAGCAACAATTTGCAGATAAAATGCAATGAAAAAAATAGGAGTTTAGTACATTAAAAGCTTATACATACACATATATGTATATTTTATTTTTATGTGTGCATCATGCATCTCTTAAGCGACAATTTTGAAGAAAACGTTGCTTACTACTTACTTACATATGTTATTACATGTGTTGGGTACATAAATACCTACATAATATGGTGATTGCGTGCACCCATAAAGCAAGCAATTTAATTGTGCAGTCCACAAAAAATAATTAGTATTGCAGAAATTTTTGAGGGCTAAGAAAAAATCTCAGAATTACGAAAGAAATTTGTGCGGCGAAAACGGCAACAATTTCATAATAAAAATATTTACACATACTGTTTCATGTATTTATTTTACACGAGTAATAATTATGTACAGTGGCCTTTTGTACTACACTCTAGATAGTGTTGGAGTCCGAGAACACCTGAGCTTTAACATATAAATATCTTCATTATCTCGATATTATAGTAAACGGCTTTGATTGAGAAACCCACTAGTGATAGTATGTTTATTATCATAATGTTAATGCTATCAGCATATGCGAACAGTTGTGAAAACTTTTGAAATGTCGTCTTGTGAGTTTCATACATTTTGTTGAAATAATTTTTGTCATCAAATGGATTGAGAAGTCTTATACAAAGTCATCTTTCACTGATAAATGAATTTGACATAGATATTGAAACTAGTCGTGGTTCTACACAAATAAATTGATCCCACCCCAAAAGTTTGAATATGCGTAATATTTTTATCTCATCGGCTGCCATTTTAAACTTATACTTTTCGTGCATCATCCATCATTGCGAAAAGTCTGGTAAAGCCGAATGCACAACTGTCGTCTATATAAAGTAAAACTTTAAATTTAAGGAACATTTTTCTCTCACAAAATAATGCGAGTTTTCGCGCCCACGCTAACTTTTTGTGCAATATTTTCATCGCGGCTTCCGTGATGATTTACGTCTGAGCTTTAGTATTGTATTTAGATTTTTGTCATTTTAGTACGACAGCTTCTTCTAAACAATCGTTGGGTTCGGAAAAACGGTGGAGATATTAGGAACTTGCACGATTGATTCATAAACCATTATTTTCAATAGAAGATTTTGCACTACATTAAAAAGCAACGTAATTTGTGTGCTTTTAATTTAATTAATGATACGGATGCCATTCTTATATACATATATTGGGTTTACATTTTGAGATCTTAGCGCCGATCTTTTTTGTTTCATTACGGAGGTAAAAGAGACGAGCAATAGCTGATCACTTGATGTGATTGACCAATGTTCAATGTTGTTTCAATTATCGTTTTCTCGTCATATGTTATAATTTTTCTTTAGTTTCAAAGTTGGCACTTGATTTTTTTTTTTATATATATATATAATTTAGATACCCTTTTACTGTTGCCAGGGCGCGGGCGGAAAATTAGAAGGAGGAGAAAGGAAATTTGTTTTGTAGTGGTTTGAGACTCAGGTGTATTTGTTTTCGATATTAGCTCTCCAGGGGTGGGAGTCCGAATATGACGGAGAGTTTTTTCTTCACTCAGAGTGATTCGAAGATTATAATTCACACTTGTTGTTTGTGCTTGAAACTCTACAACAGCCAAATCTACGCTTTCACACGCAGAAAATTTAATTGCGTGATTGTGTTGTTTTTGACTATCACTGTTCAAATATATGTAATTATTCTGATTCTTTTAAAAATATAAGTCAATGATATTTTTCAAAGCACGTTCCCCTTGGTTATAATTGTTTTCATCAAATAGATGATTTATAAATTTAGAAAAAAAGCTGATTTGTACTGAAAAATAATGGAAATTTCAGATTTCTTACTCCAAATAATTTTACTTTTAGTGCAAATTATGAGTCCTTTTTTTGTACTATGTTATTATCACTAATTTAGATTGCTATATAATTCAAATATATGATTTGTCGTACGAGTAGATACTAATGTTGAACAGTAATTTCTATGATTCGATATCCAATAACAAATACCACTTTGTGATCTTCGTTCGCAAGCTTATACTTAGACAGGTTTACAGTAACTGAATCAGTAATAAATTTAAAAATTAAATGCTAAGTAAGGTATCAATAGTTGAAATAAAATTGTGCGTAATTTTAAACTTCCAGTCTAGGTTAAGTATGTAAAAGTTTTTGAGAAGAATTCCAAATCGGCGTGATGTAAAATGAGTCACGGCCAACGATAACTTCTTTTAAAATAATTTTCTATGTACTGGTAGCATTTTAATTGCATTCTTACTTATGGCGCCTTCGATATCCGGAGATCAGGCAATTCGCATTCCAATGGAACACTAAAAACTTCTTCTGACAATACAATTTGAATTTTATACAATATAAACTTACAGCTCATTTTTTAGTATTCTCCACTCCTACTGATTTCCACCCGTTTCGATCTATATATTAACGTTTATCTGTCCAAATTAGTCGCTTTCAATCTTCAATCTCTAATTTTTATTTTCTCTGTAGAACTTTAGGTTTGCTTTTACATTTTCATCAGACATAAAGTAATTTTTCTGCTTCCCAACCAGTCTTTTACAAGAAATATCAGGCTATTCGCTCAATGGCATTCATATTTATAATTTGCAGCTGATTTGGGTGTTTTACCGTCTCTCTGTTTCATTTAGTCAGTGTTACCAATTAGCGTTTTCAATTGGCCGAGCAGAAGGACGCTTTCTTTTTGGACTCCGGATCGAAAACAGAAAACTGTTATATTGTCACTTTTACAGAATTAAAATTTTGCTTCTGAAATAAAAATTCTGCGTCAAAGTGTACTAACATATATAAATATGTAAAGGATATCCCAATAGGGACTTGACAACTTTGAATTTAATTTGTGAACGCACTCTTTCACTAATCATCAAACTGTCATTGTCAATTTATTCAGTAAACTCAACATTTTCATCATGGTAAAGTACACGAACGAGCAACGTCTGCAAATTATAAAAATTTTCTACCGAAATTCGGAGTCAGTGACTGCAACTTTAAGAGCGTTAACTCCAATTTTCGGTCGTAATTCTCGCCCTAATAGACATGCAATAGCAAGTTTAGTGCAAAAATTTTAGTCTACGTATTCGTTGTGTGATGTTGCCGTGTCAGTGAGACAACGGGTTGGTCGAAGTGTCTAAAATATCGTTGCCGTTCTGGCGTCCATAGCAAGCGATCCAAATCAGTTAATTCCACGGCGTTCTCAAGAATTGGGCATCGCTCAGACCACATTATGGCGTATTTTGCGTAAGGATCTTGGTTTACACCCATACAAGATCAAGCTGACTCAAGAATTGAAGCCGATGGACCATTTAAAGCGACGTACGTTCTCCGATTGGGTGATTGCCAAGATGATGAATTTCATCGCAAAATCATCTTCACTGACGAGGCTCATTTATTTATTGGTCGGGTAAAAATCCACATGTGCTTCATGAATCACCACTTCATCCACAAAAATTAACTGTTTGGTGCGGTTTGCATGCCGGCGGCGTTATTAAGCCCTATTTTTTCGTCGACGATAACGATCGTCACGTTACTGTGAATGGTCAGCGTTTTCGCACCATGATCACCGATTATTTTTGGCCCGAATCGGAAGATATGGACTTGGACGACATGTTGTTTCAACAGGATGATGGCATAAGCCACACACCACACGCTACAATCGATTTATTGAAGAGTAAGTATGGTGAGCGTGTTATCTCAAGAAATGGGCCATTCGATTGGCCGCCTCGTTCGTGCGATTTAACGCCGCTTGACTATTTTCTGTGGGGCTACGTTAAGTCATTGGTTTATGCTAACACGCCGACGACGTTTGAAGAGCCCAGAGCCAACGTTGAACGCGAAATAGCGGCCGTTTCGGCCCAACTGTGTGGCCGAGTCGTTGAAAATTGGGTCCAACGAATCGACCGCTGCAAACGTTCCCGCGGTGGCCATATGAACGAATTCGAGTTCCATTCATAAATGTTTTGATTGTAATTCAAGCCGATAATGAAGTTTTTGAAATATCTCAAATGGTTTGCATTTTATTTAAAAAAAAAAGTTGTAAAAACCTTATTGGAAAACCCTATATAAACGTCAAATTGTATTGCGTCAGAATAAGTTTTTTCTTCTTAGTGTCGCCTTAGAACATTAAAATTACGTACGGTATGCAGGCTTATAGTGTTGTTTTTATAATAATGTTGTGTAATTTAGGGATATTTCGTCTCAAGTCAACTTAATACCCCTGATAAGTAATTTTGTGTCCCTTCCTTCTTTACAGACTATACAGGTACATCAACGACAAGCCGGAAACGGGTGATAGGTCAAGTGGTGTCGGTTATCAAATAATTATAAAAAAAAATCTAAGTCATGTACCTTTAAAATTATTAGCACTCAAAAAAGAATCTAGAAATCTGACACCCTCTGACGATCTTTCAAGTGCTGTGACCGCAAATCTTTACTTTTCTTCGATTTTTTTTTGTCATGTAATCCTGATTAACTCGTCTGTAAATTACGGTAGTAGACTTTGGACTCGCTGGCATCTCTATCTGTTTCACTCACACTAGTCGAAATGGCGTGTTTATCCGTCTCAATCACGGCGTCACTGTCGGTCTCGCTCACACTTGTTACTCATTTTAACTTACTAAAAAGAATTAACTATGAATCGGGTTTCTTTATCAAAATATTTTTTTTGTCCTTAATTAAGCGTTAGTCTAGCAAGTGTCATACCATTTTGGAATCCAGTCTATATACGTACGCTATCTTTTAAAGTTACTTGCCAAAGTGGCATAGTACATTTTTTTGTCAGTACAGTCAGTTCAAGTTGGGTGATTAATGATTTTCAGATACATGGATGGACAAGAAGCAATATTTTAGTTATAACCGATATAGTTATGTTTCAATTTTGGACCGTAATTTACAGAAGAGTTACTCAGGATTACGTGACAAAAAAAAATCGAAGAAAAGTAAAGATTTGCGGTCACAGCACTTGGAATATCGTCACAGGCTGTCAGATTTCTCGATTCTTTTTTGAGTGCCAATAATTTTAAATTTACATGACTTAGATTTTTTTTATAATTTTGTGATAACCAACACCACTTTGACCTATCACCCGTTTCCGGCTGAACGTTGATTTTTGGGACATCGTGTATATAATATTCAGATCTGGTGAATATGATAGCTAATTTAATTTTAGGTTTTCGCTTGCAACGAATGACTTTATAACACGTCCAGTATTGGTTGGTGCGTTATCCTGTTGCAGAATCCAAGCCAAGGGTCCTAAGAACTCGTTAAGCATAACAGCAACCTCCAAGCTGTGATTATGTGCATTATGAATGTAAAAGTTGTACTCATCCAGTCCACCAAAGTAAAATGTTTGTTCACCATGAACACGACTACATATTCGTCCGTCTTAATTTGACTCTGTCCTAGTCCAAGTGATGTGGTCTTTTGCAGTTGTAATAAAATCCGCTTACGCGCATCATACAGAGGTGTAACATAACAATTCGAAAAGTAAATTTACTGGTATATATGTATATTCCGGTTTCGAATTTAAATTTTTGATATTGAAAAACTATATGTATGTATGTAATTAGAAACGATTTAGAAGTTCTTCCTTTATAATACATACACATATATGTGTATCTACTCATATATACATCAGGAACCAAATTAGAACAAAAATAAAATAAAGCATTAAACTAAACATCTTAAATACCTTTATGTTTTCATATCCAATCCTACAAACCGACCGTGACGCTAACCATATGGCGAATCACCCCTAACCTTCAAACAAACACAGCTAAGAGTTTACGAGTATATTATAAAAAAGGGACTAATAATACGGAGCGAAAGTTCAGCAATAAACGTACGAGTACTCAGAGAAAGAGAATAGAAAAGAATTCAAACGATAACGTTTTTAGTGAACTGAAAGCGGCTAGCCGGCATGTGTTTGGACGTCTGTTTAAAAGATAGGAAGGACAATCGTCTGGAATGGGGACGAATAAAGTTTGGGCGAAGTTTTTAGTTGGCGTTTTTACTTATACTTTTTTTTTTTTTTTTTAATGTAGTGGTAGCTTCAGTTCAATAGTAGTGGCGTGCTGTCGGTTGGTTTTTTTTCTTGAATTATGTATTTTTGGTTACCATATTTTCTGTACCTCTTCTGCGTCCAAACTGTACATAAATATATTGTATACTGTGGCATCAGCAAGGTACAAATTTCATTTGGGAAAAAATTACACGTTAAAAGGTGGCTCGTTTTTCATTTTGTATCTTTGGTACATTTTTATTTTGCAGCACTGATATACGACTATGTACTCGTATGTAAAATGTATACCTTTGTATGCATACATAATAAGTAAAAACAAAAGCACACGAGCTGTTAGAAAATGGAAGGTGAACTTTGAAAAAGCCAAAATGAATACACTACTTGAGACTTGTGGCGCCATGGCGAGTCCATTTCGTGCTTTTATCGAGATTTATTTGTTTGGATTACCGGTGAATTTTTTTCCTTTTTTAAGCAAATGGGAAAATAAAACCTTAATTTTGTTTTCATTTTTTCTCTTGTAGAAAGCCAAAAATAGTGCATAGAAGAGTAGCGAAATAGAATGAATTTTAAACATAAATATGTATATAATGGACTATTTATCTTGGTCAAAACATTACATTATGTACCATTCATCCATCCATATGTACATACATACAACATATGTATGTATGTATGAATGGTACATACAGTGGATAGTGAAAGTCTGTTAACAGGAAGCTTTTAAAAGACTAAAAACCAATTATCTATGCACATATGTATACATATGTACATACCACATGAAATGTCCGATTTCCGTTCAGTCGGAAATAAAAAGTTATCGAGTGAACATCTGTTTTTATAAAATGAAGTTATATGTGTGCTTGACCTGTGAGAATTTTAGGGTTCGTTACGTACGAGTACCGTTATTTGTTTTTCTAGGAATTATTTAGCATGCTGTCGGCAGTTCAAATTCGAACCCTCTTCCTTTACGAATTTAAAACGGAACATAATGCGTCGTTGGCAATGAAAAACATTAATGGCACATTTGAGGATATAGTAGCTGTAAACGAACGCACTACGCTCGACGTGGGTTTGTAGGGTTCCGTTCGAGAGATTTCATCCCGAACCGGAAACGTTAGTTGACGACGGTGTTTTAAGAGCAACGGTGGGTGCGGACCCAACGAAATCAGTGTGGGAGATTGCACAAAGCATGGGAGTATCCCCAATGACAATAAGTCGACACCTTTCTCTCTCATAGGAAAAGTAAAGAAAATATTGACTTTTACATTTTTACTATAAAATCATTTTATAGTAAATCAATTTCATGTGGTACAACCTAATATTACTCGTAATATTAGAAGTAGAAAGTTTTCTTTTTGCTATTATACAAAAATATACATATATGAGACTATTATTTTATAATAAAATAAAAAGTAAATGTGTACTTCTGATTCTGCAATGGGTTCATCTTAATATATGTATCCTCTTCTGCACAAATTTAGGCAGATCGTTGGTTTTTTATTTTAAAAATTTAGCTAAATTTCTATGTTGTGCTTGACTTTTCGAATAACGTGGATTTAGTGTGGGCTCGCATGGCCAACACATTATTAAATGCGCGACCTCCTCAAATTAAACATTGATTCATCAGAAAAAAGGTACTTTTCTCCATTTTGTTACTTTTTAGTCAATATGAGATCGTACTCGTCGATTTTTAGGTGAAATGAGAGTTTTTCTTTTACTAAGCGGAACCAGTGTCCACAGCTTTTGATAGAAGAATTGATATGTGTAATTCAATATAACAAGTGTTTCTTATCAAAAATACAAGGCCTGTTAGTTTACTTTAATGACGTTTTGTTTATTTTTTGCATTATTATAAATTTAATTAGTTTCATTATGTGCTTTGCATCGCCTATTAGTAAAAAACAAACATGGATTTCGATTAAAAGCTTTTTCTTGACATCTCTTGTATATTTAGATGTTGCTTTGTCCGAATACATAAAATAAAATCGATGAATTTCCTTAAAACTTATAGAGCCTGAATTAGAAAATCTTAATTTTTTTTAACAGCTCTGTATATAAATAGAATTTCAATTTCAATCCAATGTCATTAATTTTAATGCCTTCTGTTGCCGGCACTTAAGTAAAATAATTGATGAACTTAAGAAAAAATAAAATTTCGTTTGACGATGTTCATTAATGACCATTCTTGTTATCTTTGTTCCAAACCGCTCGCGAGTGAAAGTGTTAAAATTTTTATTTATAAAAACTTTTATATACAGGTTGTCCCCTAATTCGTCAAGAATAATTTGGGAAATGATTTTTGGGTATATCTCGATCTACATTCTATGGTAAGGGCATATCTCCAATGTTGACATCATTTATAGAGAATTTATATATAGAAATTTATGTTAATGCATATAGCTCTGTTAGTACTAATGGTAGAAACTTCGTTTATCACTTTGTTCTTAAAAGAAATACTAGCTTTTGTAAATGCGTTTAAATAAAGTGATATCTTGCATTTTCTCCAGAAAATGCGTAATAAACAAAAATTCATCAACAAGTGTACAGAGAAACTCATAGATTTTATGATATTTGGGAAAACCTCGGTCTATAACATTGTTAATAGTATCTTAAAAACAAGATTAAAACTTTTTGGTTTTTTCTTTTTAAATATACCATATACATACGAGTATGTATATATATGTACATACATACATGTGTATCTTTATATAAGCAAAACTATGGCCTCTTCAAAAGATTAAAAAAGATTTAGACTATAAAATAAGTTAAGAACATAGGCATTAGAGTAATTAAAATGAACTCTTTTCTCTTTTATCCTATGTTCCACTAACAGTGTGCTTCCATAGAAAGGAAGAGTAGTTGGGTTAGTATCTTCCCCAACTGTCGTCGTTGTGTAAAACAATGTCCACTTTTATGAGCCCTCTTATTCAGTAGCAGCATTATCATCTGTCAGGACAAAGTAATTTCCTTGCATGTAATTTAATTCCCATGCAGATTTTCATAGTTTATTCGCCTTTTTTTTCATTTCCTCAGTTAAATCCTTTGTCCTGTACGGGGCATTTTGAACAAAGAAAAAATTGAATAGTTTCTATAGTTGAGAAGTCCTTGATTACTGTTACTTTTTTTTTTTCATTCTTGTTTTCCTATATAAGAAGCTTCACAAAGATGAGAAATAAAACAACAAATTCCTGCATAAAGATAAGGTATTATTAAAAGTGCAAAAAGGCCATAAAAAGTAAATTAAGAGCATAACCGACTACAGGATAATTACTCTTTCTAAAATTAGAACGAGCTAATATTAATGAAAATTAGTTTTCTTATGATGAAAATACTGTTTTTGAGGTGAAATTTGTGTTTTCAATCCAGAGGCCAATAAATAAGTAACCATAAGTTATTCATTATTTTGACGAAAAATAGCTCTTTTGTTTATATAATAATTTCTGTTAACCGCTCGAAGAGTTTTATTGGCAAAAACCGTAAAATTGAAATTAAATAATTTACACTTAAGCTCTCAAGTATTTTAATGCTTAGACGTGCATATTTAACATTCATCCCTATTCTTTTATCAATATATACATAAGTAAATATGTTGGTATATAACTTAGGTCTGTAAAAAGATGACAATTCGATTGTTTTGTAAGAGTTAGATTTTCTTGGATAGAAAAACTATATTCCAAGCAAGACTAATGTAATTATAACCATAAAGTTGTTATCGTTTTTGAATCAATGGTTATGAAACGTTTTGATCATCTTCATTGGGAAACACATTGAAATGTATGTATAATACATTGAAATCAGAAAAGTCCTATATTAGCAAGATGAGAAAATCGGAGAAAGTGTCACCTGATTTTGCATAGACTAAATGGAAGCTCAAAGACAGAACATTCATGCTAATAGGATAATAAAATAAAATGTATTATGTTTTCTCTGTGATTCATAGAGTAGACAATTGACCCACGATCAATTCATCCACGTGTTATATTTTAATTGAGAACTTTTGGTTAAGACAAAAAGATAACTGCTATTGCTATTGAAAATCAGCAATACTACAATTTCGTGCTAGAATAAAGAACAGTTTTCAAAAGTACTATATAAATGGAAATCAACGAAAATGGAATAATATTAATAAATTTCGCTCTTAGTAGGTGTCTGACAGTGTCACTATTTTAAAAATCAGCAGATTTATATCGAAGTTAGATTTCGACTGACCAAAGAACTAATTATACATGGTGACTTATGTATATACATATCTTGTAAGCTTGATAGTCGCTCCTTTAACAGAGCTAACTTTAAGATTCAAATGCAGCAATTTACACTATCTCCATGAGCTCCTCTGCTCTTAATGTCTAGAAGTTATTAGAACAGCAGCCAAGAAGTGTGTTGAAATTTCGTTGATTTATTCTTCATTCTTAACATATCAGTAGTGCTGGAGAGGTCTAATATTGGGAAAACGGAGTCAAAATGAAATTATGACCTCAAAAATCAAATGAAAGGTTTCGCACCTACCACCACAACAATCTGCAATAATAGAGCATATTATTTACTTCGACAAAAATGGCATTCTACTACATAGATAAGTAAAGAAATTTGATAAGCTTATTGTTGATGATCAGAGTCTCCTTAATATCAACTGTTTATAATAACACCTTCCTCCTTTTGGAGCATATTTATATTGAGCACCTAAAAATCAATAAAACTCCAGAATGTAATGGTATACCAATATTAGTGAATCAGCCATAAGAAACGATGCCAGTATAGTATCACCAGCATAATATGCTTAATATTTGTACAAGAAAATAAGTCAGAAAGAAATAAAATAAATAAGAATACAGTATTGATGCGCAGTATGGGAACTCTACTGAATGAGGTAGAAATTAAATACATACGAGGGGCGTTCAATATATTCTCGGTATCGATATGAAGGAAAATGCGAATTCAATTTAAATTGTTTTTATTTTTCAATATAATCTCCCCTAACATCAATGCATTTGTTACATCTTGAGATAAGCTTTTTTAAACCCTCAAAAAAATAAATTTCCTCTTTCTCTGCAAAATACCCATTTATTGCCGACTTGAGTTCTTCATCATCCAAAAATCTTTTTCCACGAAGACATTTTTTCAAATCCGGAAACAGGAAATAATCACTAGGGGCAAGGTCTGGACTATAGGGTGGGTGTTGGATTTCTTCGAAACCACAATCTCGCGCAGCAGCCTTGGAAACTCGCGCCGTGTGAACAGGAGCGTTGTCATGAAGAAGCAACACACCCGCTGCGAGTTTACCCCGTCTTTTCTTTTTAATTTCCTCCCGCAAATTATGCAAAGTGGAAGCGTAGGATGTGGCGTTGATGGTTTTACCTTTTTTTTTTGTACTCAATGAGCAAGATTCCCTTTGAGTCCCAAAAAACTGTGGCTATGAGCTTCCCGGCAGACGGATTGACTTTGAACTTCTTCGGGGGGTCTGTTCCTTTTTATGCCACTGCATGGACTCTTGTTTGCTTTCAGGGTCATAGTGGTGGACCCATGTTTCGTCCCCAGTAACAATTCGATCCATAACACCGTCCGCGTTCTCACTACACATCTCCAAAAGTTCTCTACAGCATGCGATTCTCACTTTTTTCTGAGGCGCTGTGAGCATTCGTGGCACCCACCTTGCACTGACCTTTGAAAGGTTAATATGGTCATGAAGAATGGTGTGAATGGTACCAATTGAAAGCTTGGTGATCTCTGCCATCATTTTCACCTTTATTCGGACATCCTCAAGAACAAGTTTTTCGACTTCTTTGATGCTTTCTCCCATACAAGCAGTAACCGGGGCGCCGGAGCGGGGGTCGTCTTCAATGCTCTCTATGCCTCTCTTGAACTCACTTGACCACTTTTGCACAGTTGATAATGAAGGTGCGGAACCCTGTTAAACAGCCACCATCTCTTCATGAATAGTTTTTTGACTTTTTCCTTGCTTAGTGAGAAATTTAATTACAGCGCGATGCTCAATTTTCACCATCATCGTCTCAATTGCCATGATGATTCTGTTTAACTAGAGATAAAACGCGAATTAATAATCACATTTATATGAAATTTTACATGAATGCACTAAAATAATAGTATTACTTGATAAATAAGTCAATTTATATATACAACCACAGCTTCACCCCGATACCGAGAATATGTTGTATGTATACGATTTCAAGTAGAAATGTGTATCTTATTAGTCATAACAACAGATTTGTTCTGCCAGGTCTGAGGTAGTGCAAGTATATTTAAGGCTCATAGATTAACAGCAACAACATGTACTAGCCAATCATGTAAATAAGATTAGTATTTGCGATATGGGTTGTAAGAATGAACTTTAAATGATGCGGAACAAAGTATACTGGGCTTCTCTGTTCTACGGGCGATCGATGGATGTGTGAAATGGTACATGCACAGTTCATCTTCGTTGGAAAAATAAAATACAAAATGACTTCAAAATTGTGCCACTAAACTCCGAAGTACGAGTAGAATTATCGGCCCTGAAAACTTCAAACTTTGTAACCCCTACATAAGTAAAGTAAGTTAGTATTTTTGTAAACACAAAGATATGTGTTTGATCAACATTTAAAATATATATATTTATAAAAATATATATTTTTATATATATATGTATTAAAATATATATATTTAACATATATTAGTTATAAAAAAATGGCATTTGAACTGAAATTTCATCTCTAACTGGCTAAATTCCTTTTTCTTTGAACAATACTAAAATAAGGATAAGGTTTGTAGTGATTTCTATATTATTATTTTGGAGATAGAAATCTAAACTCTGTTTTTTTTTTTTGGTTAGTTGATTTCCTACTTAAATTAGATAAAAGCATTATGATTTAAATTCAGGATTAACAATATTATATACTTTTTCCGAAAGTTCGTTACAGGGTATGAAAGCAATTTCTTAAAAATGGCGAATGAGTGTGTAAAAAGTCCAACCCCTTCTTAATTTTCCACACAATGGTGAATGTTTTATAGGCCAACAAAAAATTCTCCTATGTTAAGTTTTTTCACGAATTTTAATTTTAAGAGTATGTGTGTACCTATAGTAAATGTCTTTACTGATTTTTTTCATACGGCATATACCTATGTATAGGTTTGTACTTAAATAGAAAAAGTAAAACGAACAGAAATGGAAGAAGACAATCCCCTTTCATTTAATTCCATATATACTACGACTATTGTAGTTGTTAATAAACGTTATGTTAGATAGAACATACATTGAGCTTCTCATTAGATGTGCCGCAATTACCTTAAATCAGTGAGTTTTGAAATATAATTGATACCACTAGTTATGAAGTATGACATAATTTAAATATCCTCCACGGAACGACTTGCATAAGTGGCGCTGGACTAAATTTGCCATCACTTTTTCGCTGAATTTGTTCGATATTCTGGCAATTTGACGTCGAATGTTCACCTCCAAGTTGTCTTAAGTTTCTGGCTTATTTGCATAGACCAGGGACTAAAAGTCATCCCAAAAGAAAAGAGTCTAAAAGTGTTAAATCGCACAATGTGAGAAATCGGGCAAAGTGGCGATCAGTCGATCAAGGAACTTCGTCTTCAATACACATAAGTGGATTTTTAAGTGCGCTGTGTTGCAAATGGCACTTTTATGCTGATATCACATATCCTCCAAGCCTTCTAGTTCCAATTTATCGCAAAAACGAATAGCGGTCTGCATATGGCTCAATAACATATCCCCGCACAGTCAATTTCTTTGTATACAATATCTGCTGTTGGAAGAACTCTGTTTGTTCGCTTGACTAAATGCAGAAATTTTGCTTATTAACAAAACTATTTAATCAAAAATGTGTGCCGCCACTGAAGTTGATTTTTTGGTAAAAATCCGGATTTTCTTTGACCTTCAAAAGAACCCAATCAGCGAAAGCTCGATCTGGCGCTTGATTTTTTTACATTAATAATCACCTATTCACTCTTAGGTATTTTATAGATATAACGAAGTACAAAATCAGGAAAAACTGGAATCGATTTTATTTGATGGTTGATTTATGACCCTTTTATAGAAAAGCAAACAAATTGAAAAGCGTTACATAGCAAACGAAACAAAAAAAACTTTTAGGTGTTATCAATTTTTTTTTTCATTTCTGTACCTTTACGAATTTGTTTTCAACTCTTAAAATTCAATTCGCTACGCGTTATACTTTTTCATTAACAATGTGATGAAACGATATATGGTATACATAATTACTCGTAAGTCCTTTCGTTCTCGAAATCCGCAGAAACTCTGTGTAAAGGTGATGTCTTTAAAAAAAATGGAGAACATCGATCCCTATGTGTTTAATGTCAATGAATGCCTCTCTTGATTGAATACTTTTTAATACTTTAGAATGCTTTGAAGCTGCGTTCTTCGATTCGTGTAATCAAGGGGTAAATGTCGTCTATCTGCGAGATACTCCATTGAAAAACTGTATACACATGCGTACGAGTATGTTAATATTATTTATTGCCGTCATTTAGGTATAGATGTAAGTACTCGTATATGCACATATATTTGTAGTTATTTGTATATGTTACTCGTATGTTTGTTGAATTTAATTCCTTCAGTTCTGTACGTTTCGTATGGTACTCGTAGATAGTATCCCTGTCACTAATAAGTAAACGCTCACTGGGACCAATATTTGGGGATTCATTGTGCCCACTTCTTGAGACAAAAAAGTTCACTGCCGGCATGCTTATATATATAACAAAGCCATTCGACATGGTCAACCATGTCATGTTGTTGAAAAAATTTGAAAGAGCAGTTTTTTTTTATAATTTGCGCGCGCTCAATGGATTTGAGTACCCTTAAAATGATTCCATACATCGTGAGCGAAGGAAAATTAGGGAGGAAAGTTATAATGACTAGGAAATAAAGAGCTCGGCAGATCATTCCATAAGCGAGTTGAATGGCTTAGGAGCGCATCACGATATTTTAGAGTACGTCCGAAAATAGGCATGAGGGTGAACGCATGAGTATTCATAGCGAGACGAGTGTTACGGTTCAAAGTTTGAAGGGGCGGAATGTTACTGGAAATTTCGATGGAACACTGGTGGTGAAAATAGCGACAGAACAGAGTAAGACACGAGACATTACGTTGGTGTTCGAGATGTCCATTGTCTGAGTGATAGTATTACATATGAATTTTATCGCACGGTTTTGAACTGTATCTAGCAGGTGCAGTGATATTTAGTCGCACCTGACCAGATGTGGGCATTGTACTCCAATTATAATAGAAAGTTTTTTGGTTTCGACGATACAAGTGTCATTCGTGGACAATGGCTGGGTGTTCAAAATTCGCTTTAATAACAGCAGACAGCATTGTATTTTGGAAGTATTAAATTCAACCCTGTTAGTTATGCCATTAATATCAAAATTGGATGCGCTTAATATACGCTGCCGTTCCCGTTCTACACCAGAGTAGCAGGGACGTGAGTCCGGTAAGGTATATGAAAATCAGAGAGTTCTGTCGTCAAATTTATTGGACTAGAAGTAGCAGACAAGAGATCGTTGATGGAAATTTAAAAGAGTGTCGGCGATAGAACAGAGCCCTGGGGCACACCAGTATTTGTTTTGTGAACATCAGACTTGAAACATCCCAGACAACTTGAATTGATCGTTTCGAGGTTTCGAGGGTTTAGACTGGATTGGCTCAGATGTTAGCTCTCAAATCGGTCTAAAAGGGTCAAGATTGATGAAATGAGGTGCGAAATGCAGTTTCTTAATTGGGAGTGCCTCAGGGTTCGGTATTAGGACCTATTCTTTTTCTCATTTACATCAACCCTCTATTCAGACTTAATTTTAAAGGTGCTGTTACGGCCTTCGCAGATGGTGTAGGATGTTCCTATGGCTCTACCAGCGCTTTAAATTTAGTATCTGATATCAGCTAAGATCTATGTAAGTCTATGTCTATTAAGGATATGGTTCGCTGATCAAAGTTTAAGCATTAGCTCTAAAACAATAGTAATGTTTTTTAATCTCTTCATCCCAATAAGTGTCAATGCCTGCATTGACTTCCATACATTTTCCATCATTATAATTTGGTTTTCTAAGGTCACCCCACCCATTATTAGTTTTATTTAAAATTGAGCCCATTGAAATGGCATTTAACACTATTTATACACTTGAATTGCACTAAATAAAAAATGTCACATAGACATGTATAATATTACCTTATTACTTCTGTAGATGTAATCATAAAGAATTGTAATGAATTTATATGAAATATATTATATATGAATAAAATAATAATAGTCCTTCAGCTCATCGAATAAATGACTACAAAACAGCTGGTCTAAAACACGTGTTACTGAAGACAAATACATATGTATGTATGTACAACATAGATAGAGTCCGACCGAAGGTGCATTTTTTGGCTGAAGCCGAAGCCGAACTTCGGTTTCTTCATCACCTTCGGCCGAAGCCGAATCTAATGGAGATTGTATTTCAAAATGCTAAAGAGCCTAAAATAGAGTGATCAGTTTGATAAAATTGATCGGTAGATATTTTCTTTTTTATTAATTTATTTTACAAAGACATAAACAGCAAAATAGCCAGTAAAATATTGCAGTAGACTCTTTTAAATAACACATAAGCGGAACAATTAAAATGAACGCTTAGCAAAGAAATAAAAACAAAAAACAAACAGTAAAAAAATCCAAATCCCTAGGTACATTCGATAACACGTAAATACAACAAACAAAGTTTAATAACAAAGAATTAATAATCCAAATTAAATAACTTAATATTATATGTATGAAACAAAAGTTTTTGTACATTCTCTCCCTGCAAATTAGCCCCGATCAGCATAAATTTGTCCAGCAGCACTGAATAATTGCTCACTCGCTACACTAGTAGGAGGAGCTGATAAATATTTGTTAGCTACTTATTTCAAGTAGGTATAAGGACTTGAGGCCCAATAATTAAAAATATCAGCATTCCTTGTAGATAACTGCTACAGAAACGAAACAAACATGAAATGACTTGCTCGAAATCTCCTCCAAAATACGGTGCGTATGATACTTTAATTTTTGTGTTCCCCCTTCTAGGTACTTACCGCGCCCACATTGCTTGATTTCGGTGATCTAGTGGGAACCAATGCATTTTTTTTTTTTTTTTTTTAATTTTAAATGCATTTTTATTATTTTCAATTCATTAACACTTATACGCTATACAAAAAAACGCTTAAAAATTAGCTTAAGTAACTTAAAATTATCTTATTCTAACTTACTGACCCCACGCGGGCACTCTAAATTCAACATAATACTTAATCAATGTCTTTCGACGTTTCGTACGATTACAATTTTTTTTTCTATATTTATTTAAACTAAAACTCAGAAAACAATTTTATTTAGTGAAAAAACTTAGTATATGGACTTTTAGTTGGAACTGATACTTTCAATGTGGCGAACCCGTTGAAGCATTACGAGTAGTAACATTTTGCTTAATTTTTAAAATTAATTGAAATTTCATGAAAATTTACGAGTTAAATACTAGTAAGTCAAGTGGCGTCATTGGGTAGGAAGTAAAAATCAACCCAGAAAATGGAAAGGCAACAATTTATATGTACCTTTCTGTGTTTTATTTTGAGTTAAATTTATGTATTGAAACAATATGCATATTTGAAAAAATTGGTGTTTATTTCATATATGTACATATATATGAGCCAAATCATAAATATATCTGCGATGTGTATTAATTGAAACAGTTTCTATATACTTTTTTGTTTGTATCCCTGAGTTCGAAAGGCACTTTTTTGGATTCATTTTATTAAAAAAAAAAAAAAAAAGATTATGTACATATTCATAGATATTAACATCGATATCATCATTCAAATACCTCTTTAATTGTACGTCCTAGACTAGAATCAGTTTTTGCCAGTTGTGGCCATAATTACCATCTCCTCCGGTCGCAAACAGATAATATCCTGTCACCGGTGTTGTGTGTTTTTGGTAGTTCTGCAGCTTTTGGCATTCTCGTATTTGATCTTTCCCTTTTTCATTTTATATGGATTCAGGATTTGGCTTAATGCCTGGGCAAATTTACAAACGTGCACACGGTTGGTTGGCATCGAATGCCGCTCCGTTGTTGTAATTATCTTTAGTTTTGTGGTTTCATTTCTATATCCATATATTTAAATATATGTTCATAAATATATGGGTGTGTATGTATGTACACATATATTTTTAAGCTAAATCGATTTTGGTTCTGTTGCCTTCCGAATACATGGTTCTGTTTTTCATTCTGATAATAAATGCATTCAATAAAGAAGATCAATTTCAACTCAGAGAAGAAGAAAAAGGAGAAAACCCTGAAAGGAGTAAACATTGTATCTGTGTATTATCCTTTTTGATTAACCATTGGTTGCTACGAATTTTACTCGGACCCAGTATCTATAATATTCGTCATACATATATGTGTGTATATGTTACGTGCAAACTGTCGAAAAACACACGAAAACAATTCAATTAACTAAGGCGATGACGACTAGATTGAGAAGTTTCCGTAAATAAAAATACGCTACAACGGAAAAGAAACCTTCAGATACAATGAAATTTTATATTGACGACTCCCAACCAAACAAATGTTGGTCCATAAAGAGCCCAATTGAATTCGAACAGTTAAATTACCAGTACTATAAAGTAAATATCACCAAAAAAAAATTTGGTATGCCGATATGACGGAGAAAATGGGAAAACATACTGTAACATCTGCAACTGTGATAATACCGATAAGTCTACAAGTTCACAACAAATCTTATGAGCAATATTCAATGCGTGTAAGTTGGATTATGGAAGAAGTATGCGCTTTTGATAGCACATTACAATGACCTCCATACATATATACATATGTACGTATACGACGCTATTTCCAAAAAAAACTATTATAGATTTTAGGTGAGTAATAACGTTGTGGCAACCAGGATGTAATTTTTCCAATTCAAGATTCACTGCCAAGATTCAAACTGGACATGCCCATTACTGATAGTTCAGTAACACTCTACACCTACGACGAGATCAACTTCTTGAACACAGCCTGCGTTTTGTATCATGAGCGTTTCCACGAAATAGCTAAAACGTAGTTAAAGGCCTTCTGTTAATGAAAAAAATTGTGGCATCGTAAAGACCTAGAGAAAATGAATATAGCAGAGCATTGTGTCCTTTCACTTAGAAGGTAACTGAGTAATAAAACCTTCCTCCAATTAAACTATGTATAAGAAATGGATAAAGATACATACATATATTGTACTCGTCTATTTCCCCAAAAAAAAATCTTCCAATAATATTGAAGTCGCGCCTGCATTGACGAGGAGTATAGAGGGATATCCATTCTAAATAGATGTTGTGCTTTGAACTAAACTTAATAATAATAAGCTATAGGGTAGATGTAAAATTTACTATATACTTGATTTAGCTCCGAATTCTTGGTATTGCCATTTTTGCATAAATAAATTGTTTTCAACCTCTGTTGACTGGGTAACATAATTTATACAAATTCATAATAATATTGTATTCATGTCGACATCGGTTGTGGTAATAACTTACGAGTAGTATGCAAATGTTAAATGTACAGATTTTCTTTTGAGTTAAAAGCACTTAAGATGACCACTTTACTAGTGGAAAAAACGCCGAGCCAACCAGAAATAAAATTAAAAAAAGAAAAAGTTAAATACACATACACAGTCACATCTTGACTTAATGCAAAAACCTATGTTTTTTCGTATTTATTTTTGAAAATACATTTCAAAAATAGTGTTTTTTTTTTTCTGCAGCTGCGAATACGAATAGCTGAGCTCATTTATTTTATGTTTTATCGCCGAGCAGCTCGACAGGCATTTGAAGAATTCTTAGTATCGCGACAGGGCAAACACCGAGAACATTTTTATTTTCTTATTTTTACATATATGTGATTACATATGTACATGCATACACATGTACTTAAGTTCCGAAGACAGTATCTACATATTTAAAACCGACAAGCGAATTAATGAATGAGTTCTACCAAGTGCACTACAGCGTATTCGATTTGCACCGTACATGATCGCCGTGTTGACGATGTTCGAGGCGCAACATGCTGCAAACAAAAATAGAATATAAAATCAGTAATAAGTGATATTGTTTCGACAGAATTATTGTGGTAGATGGGGGAAGATGTTTTTATATTTTGGCAAGCACCAGACGTTTATGATCGATGGGGTTAAATTTAGAAAATTCATCATTAGGCTCATAATCGACATTTGCTTTTTTTGTGAGAAATGCTCGTACATAGATGCGCAAGAGAAACGATTTCAAGATAGTTTGTTGCACTTAAGAGTTCGTGGTTCATTTATTATTTTTGCAGATTGCATGACATAATCTATTAAACATACACATGTACGTATGTCCATGTAGTTTCCTGATCCGTCAGCTATGTTAATTTAAATTGATATACATTTGAGTTCTATGCTTTAGTTTTTGCTCAACAATGTGTTTGTTTTTTTGGCACTGAAAGTGAAAAGATGAGCCAATTGTATTTTAATTGAAGACAGATATAAGGATGTATTTTGTCAGGTGTTTTATGTCTTTATTCCCATCCGAAAATGTGACAGATCTTATGGTGTAATGAGTGATATACTTTAAATATGTACTCGTATGTTATGTATATGTTACGTACCGAAACTGAAGACGTGCCATCCTAAGGTCAGAAAAAAAAATATATTAAGACAAAGCCGTCTTTATGTACCATCTTATCAGTTGAAAGCACTAGACAAATTTCATTCTAGAAAACCCATAGGAAATTTGTTAAAATCCAGTTAAATCCAATATTAAAAATGTTTTATTTTTCATTTTAAATATTGTTTCATCTTTGACATTCCAATCGAACCGATAATTCGATTAAAAATATCAAACAATTTGTTGATCAGACAAAGATATATTCAATCCTTGTTTGCGTTTGTGAACGATGAGAGAGGGGACCTACAATTTTTAACCGCGAGAATGTGAGACACTTTTTTATAAGATTTTAATTTCAAGAGCTTTCGCCCATCACTTGGGTGTAAAGCTAGAAAAATAGATTACATTTTCTGCTATTTGGTGTTTATCGAGATTTGAAATAAAGGAAAGAAAGAAATTCCTTGGGAATTTGTGGGAATTAATCCTTTGACATATATTTACCTCTTACATGTAGTATGTACTAAGTCCGTCAAAACGTTTAGCATGTAGAAGGAAGCTAATACGCTTTGCCTTGAATTTTTGAAAATACACACAAGATATTTACTTACATTAACAGATTAAATAAAAAAAATATGAAGGCCATAAGTAAATATTTTGGAATTTATTTATAAAGTAAACTCAAGAGTAATGGAATGTTTATTTTATCACTTTCTTCATTTAATTATAATATTCCCAGCAATAAAGGTATGGTTGTTTTTCGAATGCTACTACTCGCATACTATATCTTCAATTCTTACAGCAATGTCCATCAAGATATATATGTATGTACACGTATAACTTGTTAAATGTATGTTTGGATTTGGTAAAAAGAAGGAGTACATCTCAAAGGTTGTAACATACTCTGAATAAAAACAGACAAAAGTGCCTTTGCGATCTTCATCAAGATAAAATATTTTCTTCCATGCGATGAAACGGATTGACTTGACAACACCAAGATACGTATGGGAAACTTTCATTTGACACATAACAACACTGAACATACGAGTACACTCGAGCAGACTGAAAATAACCAGTTCGCTGTCTTTTATTTCGGTCTTACCCTGTAAGGCAGTACAACATTGCACAAGAAAATTAGGTGGAGCAAGTACAGACCCAAGGAATCACCCGCCAAACATATGTAGACTAAAGGTACGAGTTCCAGGGCGACGTATGACCAAGGTAAAATAAATCAAGAATAGCACCAAAATAAAAGATATAGGATATTCTCCCTGGAAATTCACCCGAGACACGATAACAAGAAAAGCGTCTGATGCCAATTTAACGCTTATAATACTTTCGCAGGATACCGGCGGGAGAATAAAAATAAAAAATAGAAACCTTAGGATAAATGTGGAAAGCTCATATAATATAAGCACATGTATGGGAGAGATGTATGAGATTTTGGTGGATGCAGCTCTGAGGGACACTTTATCCTTGGAAAATTCGTTTGTCGTTTGTTTTATCAGTATTTCTTTTTGTTCGTATCTCACACTGTAGAAGTTGTAAACGCAATCTAGAAGAAAGTCATATGTACTTATGTATTCAAAAAAAAACAGCAATGTTGTTCCATAAAAGGGTCTTCGGTAGTAGTGTGAAACTTGTAAGGGGATTATAATGTACACGACTGAATGGTTTATCTTGTTATATAATATATGCGAAAAGTACGCTATTCTGTTGAATAAACCATATAGGGGTTAGAGGTGGTGGATAAAAAGTGGTCACAAAACCTAAGACATATCTTTGAGAATAGCTTTTTAATCTAAGTTTTAAAGAAATTAGACGGCCGTACTATCAGTAAAGTGCAAGTTAGAAAGAGCACCAGAAGTAGAGGAAGTATTTCATATATATATATTTTTTTTTGTAAATATATTTCATATGAAATTACAATGACATTAATTTGGTCGTTCGTGTAGAAATAAAATTATACAGCGCAAAGGCTCGAGAAGAAAAATTTGCAAAGAAGAGTCATAAGATGAGGTATTGAATGTGCTGTTTCTCAATTCTAATAAAATGTTAACTCCATCAAGTTTTCGGTTTTTTACGTTCGGTCGTGTCAATAAACCTGATAGATATACATAGTCATGGTATCATCTAAATTAAAGCTTTTCTCGTCACTGAAGATTACTCTTTTCCATGCTACAATCCTTCGCATACATACGTACATATATTTTCCGGCAAAGTGTAATCTTAAGTTGTTTGATTTGACTGCTTTGAAAGAACAGGCTTTGGTTTCCTTGTTACGCATTTGAACATTTTACCATACTATTGCACAAAATTAGTCGGAATCGTTAAAAAGTTAATGGCTGAAATACTCGTAAGTGTTTTTTTTTTGTGAAGCACTTGTTCTGATTGTCTAGTTCGTAGATTTTTGGAAAGATCGCAGGACTTTTGCTTAATTTTTGCAAAGTACAAAGGTTAAACAGAAATCTTTTTGATTTTATAGCTATTTTCAGCCGCTTACACTCGTAGGTATAACTAAGCATCCTGTTCAAATTCTTTGCAAGTTAATTTATATATTACAAAAAAAATATATAAAGAGACTTTTACACTTTGTTTCTTATAAAATAAATTTCTAAAATATTTAACTTTCCAATCAGTGTTATACTGTTCACATACGTATTTTGAAAGTACTCATATACTTATTATATTAAGTCGCAAATACAATGATGGTTATCTCTAATTATTATTTTTTCTTCTTTTAGGTAAACATTTCTAAATGCATTGGGCCGTAAGTATAATCTTTGTATACCACATATGTTGAAACACAAATTTGTATTTAAGACAGTAATGTGTCTTAATAACAATTTGCGATGCAACTTATATCAAAATTTAAATATTTATAGGAATAGTATTTTTTTTTTTGGCTGTTATGCCTATATCAGGTTATATTTGGCAGTCGCACCAACATTTTGTTTTAATAATTGTTAAATTGTGAATTTTTTGTTAATAATGTACCAAGAACTTCGACTCTTACACTTCCACATAAAGAAAAGTCTGGAAGACAACGTTACAAATGTTCGTCAGGAAATATTGATACAGTAAAACAAAGTGTCTGTGAACATCTGGCATCTTTTATCAACGATGTTCGGAATGTCCACACCTTCTTTACCTTGTTTGTTAAAAATGTCCACAACTTGCTTGTTAAAAACCTCAAAAAATATTGACATTTTGTATTATAATAAAATAATTTGTTTCTTCATTTGAAATATTTTATATATGTAGGCGGAGCCCTTTAGTTCTATATAAAATTTATTTGATGCATAAGGTATGAATCGACGAGGCGATTCTATAAATCAACAAAATAGTTGCTACTAAGGCACTAAATATCCTCAATTAACCATTACTCAATCGTTAGTATACGATGATGTTGAATGTTGCCCCATTAGCGCCGGTGACATCACTGGACCAATTGTTTTTTTTAGAGAGGCAATGCTGTAACAATTGCTGGTGATCGCTTTCTTGGCATTATTGGAAATATTTCTTGTAAATTAAGTAAATTGATTGTACCTACAGATTTCATGAGAAATAATGTCAAAAAAAAAATTAATTTAAAAAACTAAAAGGCCCGACTGCGTAAAAAATGGACCTTAAATATGAATTAAATAGAAAAAAACAAGTCTAGTAGTATAGAATTCTGTTAAGAAATATTAAATAACCACACCATTGAAATAGTTTCATGGTGGAAACACACATAAAACAAATAACAAATTCTAATGCGGAACTTAGCAACTTAAACTGTTTGGATCCATTAAATATCTAGACCAGCTCAAATCTTCCCAATAATGGTCCCTATTATCATCCCAGCACTCGTAATTGAAATTGGCAGTTGTTCAGCAATTTCCTCTACATGCTGGGCAAAAAGACCTGCCTGACCTTGTTGCCCAAATCTGCTACCTAAACGGACCACTCTCAGAAATGGTTTTATTCTTGAAATCTAACGTATTTCCATTTCACTCATACCACTGATGGTATAGTAGATACCGTCATGTTATTCCAAAATGCTGTCGGTGGTATTTTAATTTTCAATAAGTTTGTTGCGCATCGATTAAAACAAATAAATTGACTTGGACTATCTGATGTTTTACCATCTCGACTAGTTTTTTTAAATCGACCTTGTTTGATTTTGATAACATAATTTGTTGCGAATGGTTTGCTATTTGTGATAAAGAATCATGGAATATGGATGAGTCATCTGAGAAAAGTTGTTACCGATAATGAAGCCGGGAACTCATCGTTAGACGTGTAAGTCTATTATCTCTTGATGTTGGTGATTCGTCGTCACACATCTGAGACGCATGTGCCCTCATAGACGACAATCTTTTTAAGATCGGGCTGTTGGAGATTCCTTGTCACGTATTTGAGACACATGTTTACTCATAGACGACAGTCGATCATATCGTGTCGTTGGCGATTCTAGCCCTTCCCATTATTGTGAAGATTTGAGCTGGTCTAGATATTTAATGGGTCCTGACTGTTTAAGTTCCTAAGTTCCGCATTAGAATTTATTATTTGTTTCATGCGTGGTTCCACCATGAAACTATTTCAATATTGTGGTTACTTAATATTTCTTAACAAAACTCTTGACAAAAGTCAAGTTACGCAGTCGAGTTTTTTAATTTTTTAAAATAATTTTTTATGAAATTATCTTATTTATAATATTATTTTCGTTTAGATGTGCAGTATTTCTAAGTCACACTGCACGAAGTGCGATTGAATAATAATGGTATAACATAACATCATAAGTGAGATTGAAAATTTAAGTGAGAATGCTTGTTAATTATTTTTTTTAAATCGTTGGAAAAAAGAGAAATGGTAAGAGAAACTTAAAGATGATTTTCAAATACACATTTAACGTACCCCCCATGACATATTTTGTCGACTCTCTTCTTTTTTCACAATATGACGGCGGGTAGTCGCCATATTGAATTTTGATTAATATCATGTCCTCAGTGACACGCGCAAGATTACGAGAAATCGATAGATGTAAGAACCATCAAAATCGGCCCACGCGTTTGGTTTCTAGAGTGCCACAAAGGAACAAACATGCATATATAGTTTCTTTCACAAAATATTGAAGTTTGATTAATATCATGTTTCCAGTGACACTATCAAGATTACGAGAAATCGATAGATGTAAGAACCATCAAAATCGGCCCACGCGTTTGGTCTCTAGAGTACCACAAAGGAACAAACATACTACGAGGGGCGTTCAATATATTCTCGTTATCGATATGAAGGAAAATGCGAATTCAATTTAAATTGTTTTTATTTTTCAATATAATCTCCCCTAACATCAATGCATTTGTTACATCTTGAGATAAGCTTTTTTAAACCCTCAAAAAAAATAAATTTCCTCTTTCTCTGCAAAATACCCATTTATTGCCGACTTGAGTTCTTCATCATCCGAAAATCTTTTTCCACGAAGACATTTTTTCAAATCCGGAAACAGGAAATAATCACTAGGGGCAAGGTCTGGACTATAGGGTGGGTGTTGGATTTCTTCGAAACCACAATCTCGCGCAGCAGCCTTGGAAATTCGCGCCGTGTGAACAGGAGCGTTGTCATGAAGAAGCAAAGCAACACACACGCTGCGAGTTTACCCCGTCTTTTCTTTTTAATTTCCTCCCGCAAATTATGCAAAGTGGAAGCGTAGGATGTGGCGTTGATGGTTTCACCTTTTTTTTTGTACTCAATGAGAAAGATTCCCTTTGAGTCCCAAAAAACTGTGGCCATGAGTTTCCCGGCAGACGGAGTGACTTTGAACTTCTTCGGGGGGTCTGTTCCTTTTTTATGCCACTGCATGGACTCTTGTTTGCTTTCAGGGTCATAGTGGTGGACCCATGTTTCGTCCCCAGTAACAATTCGATCCATAACACCGTCCGGGTTCTCACTACACATCTCCAAAAGCTCTCTACAGCATGCGATTCTCACTTTTTTCTGAGGCGCTGTGAGCATTCGTGGTACCCACCTTGCACTGACCTTTGAAAGGTTAAGATGGTCATGAAGAATGGTGTGAATGGTACCAATTGAAAGCTTGGTGATCTCTGCCATCATTTTCACCTTTATTCGGGCATCCTCAAGAACAAGTTTTTCGACTTCTTTGATGCTTTCTCCCGTACAAGCAGTAGCCGGGGCGCCGGAGCGGGGGTCGTCTTCAATGCTCTCTCTGCCTCTCTTGAACTCACTTGACCACTTTTGCACAGTTGATAATGAAGGTGCGGAACCCTGGTAAACAGCCACCATCTCTTCATGAATAGTTTTTTTACTTTTTCCTTGCTTAGTGAGAAATTTAATTACAGCGCGATGCTCAATTTTCACCATCATCGTCTCAGTTGCCATTATGATTCTATTTAACTAGAGATAAAACGCGAATTAATAATCACATTTATATGAAATTTTACATGAATGTACTAAAATAATAGTATTACTTGATAAATAAGTCAATTTATATATACAACCACAGCTTCACTCCGATACCGAGAATATGTTGAACGCCCCTCGTACATATGTACGAGTTGAGTTCAGTTTCAGTTTTAAAGCATTTTATTTTCTTAATCATTAACTCTTACATACTAACAAAAAATGCTTAAATGCTAGCTTAAAATTACTTAACAATTTAAACTAACTTACTGGCCCCACACAGGCACTCTAAGCTACTCTAAATTCTTATAACTATGTCTTTCGACTTTATTTACATTTGCTTTACTAATATTTATTTTCTGTATTTAAGGCTAAGAAAAGACATATGTACGAGTATATAGGCTGATAAACACATTACCCTTCCTTTTGTATCTCGTAGTCGGGTAAAAAGTGGTGATATTGACTCGCCCCAAAGATCGCTTGATTGCTTGTCGACTGCTTTTATTGGAGAAGACAACCATCAAATAAGAAAGGCTTACTGAAATATTTAATTATACTGAAATATATAATGCAATAAAGGAAGTCCAGCCATATGCACACGTATATATATATATATATAAATATGAATGCATTAATAGTGTATTTCGAAACTGTTTGAACAGGATTAACTATCGCTTCGAATCCATATACTTCCATCCATTCCATCATATACCTTCATAAACGTTAAACTTAACCAACGATGTCAATCAGAGATTATTACTTGTCCAACGTCATTATTACCACGAAGTGCATTACTATTTAGTGTGGGATTCCCTTTAATGTCTGCTTCGAACATTCAATGAATTTATGCGATTGTATGAAAGTGGGTGTTTATTGTGCATATAGCATCAATCAGCATTTCCTCCTCATATCGCAGGAACATGAATTTCCGTGTCTATCGGACTGTTAATCATTCCAAGACAAAAGAAGCATTAAAGTATCTTCCTTCTTTTTTTTTTCTTTTAGATGATTATTATTCAGGTATACGAGTGTACGAGCTTATGGACTTACGCAAATATATAATACACATTTGATTACATATATATATGCTATAAATGCGTACGTTCAGTCAGATATTTACTACCTATAAAAAAAACCTATATAATAATAATAATTAATTTATGTTGCAACTGTCCGGTCTTAGTCCTAGCTTCTCAACTTACTTTGACTATTCATCTTATCATTTAACTGCACTGATATATCGGCTACGATAACGAAAGAACGAGGAACTTGTTAATATCTCGGAAGTTTGCCATTGTGTGCTGATATGATGGTGATGGCAGAAAATATTTTTAGTTACAATTCTGCAATTCATAAAAAAATAATACAAAACCTATTTCAGGTTATATTCGAAATCGTTCGACTTACACTCAATGAAACGAAACGAGTTCCGATTAATATGTTTATTCTCCGACTGCTAATTACGAACTGAAGCTTAAAAGCTAACTTAATATATCATCTAACCCTAAGCTGGCTCTTGCCAGATAATGTGCAGATTGAATGGCAGCTGTGTCAGCATTCTCTAAGCCTGAGAACGTTTTCATACGTCAAGCGGATGGAAGGTGTCGTATGGAATGCACGCGCAGTTGGGAAGTGCAGAGTTGGAATTCCCCTCTTCTAAGATATGCAGAGTGTCGTGTTAACTGTCATCCCTTTGAAGATCTCAACGCTGGTTCGTGGTGTTGGGCAATCGGCAAAACTGCTTTCTTATTAATTTTCCTCCATATAGCGAAAGCTCAGACTGCTATCAGAAAGAAGATCATGATGACGTTAGTAACTTTTGATAATTTCATTTCCTTGGTAAGATCCGCTAAGAGCTCGATATTTCTCGCGCTTACGTTGTGCACGTATTTCACGTTGATTTTGTCCCTGACTGAAGTGATATTTGAAAGAACTGATGGCAGTGCTTGGCGGGATGTGACCACGAAACTTGAAAATGTCCTATTATTCAGCTGGATAGTTTCGTTGTGGATTCGAATTAGGAAAGTACCAGGTATATTCTTTGATGTATCACGGGTAGGAAACCGACAATACCGCTTCTAGCCATTTGACAACCTAGAATAATCTCGTTGACTTCCTCCTTTATAACCATAATTTCGTTGATGATGTCTTGATCAAACCTAGATTTCTTGGAGGATGCTTTCTGATTGCTGTTGCTATCAATTATCCAGTTTATCTTCCGAACGATGTCATGGGTAACTTTGAGGACTCTCTCGTTGATTTTATACTGCTGATTATTGTTTTCGATAATTTCGTGCTCATTTTGGAAAATATTATCCCAGCTCGCCGCGTCGGGGCTACCCGACAGCCATTTTCGAGCTGACCCACCCGGTTGATCGATCTGGACCTCCTGTGGACCTTGCTTTTCAGTGAGTCGATTCGCTCACCAATTTCCGGTCGGTCTGTAACATGAAGTAGATCTGACTAATTAAAAAAATAAGTACATTGATTCAGCTTAAGTTCAAAGAATATAGAATGTTATTAAATGTACTTAAGACTTATTATGAAAAAAGGGTCTTAAGTCTTAAACTAAGAGTGGAATCTAAATCGTGCCGAAATAAAAGTGCCTTATGCCGTTATGCCTTTTTAATTTTTTTATGTATTTTTATTATTATTTTTTTGGTTTTTAGACATGTATTGTATATTGTATTGTATATTCATTTGTATATTCATTTAATATATTTTATAATTCAATACCCTGATGTGGTTTCTCTATGAGCGTTAGGATTTTACCCCCTAACTCGTGATCCTTATGTGAGTTTTGCTCACTTTACTTCTTGTCGAAGTCACAACAGTTACTTTTCATGCCGTATAAGTGACTTCGCATTTTTTATAGCTCTCGGTTTTGTCCTATACTTGGTTCGAACCATATTGTTTTCCTTCTGCTTTCGTTTAATTTCAGTCATAAGATCTTTTTTAACTTTTTTCGAAAATTTACAAGGTTTTGGTAATTAAATCTCTGTGATCTGTCGAAGAATATATCATTTGGCTTATGCTTGGTAACGGAGTGTATTGTATCTCCGCGATATTCTAAAATTCCTTGAGACGCAGATCCTTGTGTTCGACTTCAAGACAACCTCAAGAATTGTCGAATGAAATCGTTCACTTCTGAGCGTCGCACTGCTTTTCGTTATACTTTTATTCCTAGCATATTCAAAAAGTTCATTGCTATTGGACTAATAAAGACTCCTGTCAAAATTTAAACTTGCTGCGTCAGTTAGTTTGTGTTTGACAGCTATTTTTATCAGACTACTCACTAATTTGAGGAGAAAATGGAAAAAAGTGAATTTCGTGTGCTTCACTTCACAGGAAGGTTTGGCGTTGTTTAATCGCAATATGGAGGAGTTTTTGCGCCGTTTTTTAACCGTGGACGAAACATGGATCCATCACAACACACCAGAGAACAAACAACAGTCAAAACAGTGGGTTTCTAAGGGTGAATCGGCGCCAAAGAAGGCCAAGGTGGGTTTGTCAGCCAATAAAGTTATGGCGACTGTTTTTTGGGATGCACGCGGGATAATCCACATTGACTACCTTCAAAAGGGAAGAACAATCAATGGGGAATATTATGCCAACTTATTGGACCGATTCAATGACGATTTGAAAAAAAAACGACCTCATTTGGCCAAGAAAAAAGTTCTTTTCCACCAAGACAATGCAAGGGTGTACACATGTGCAGTTGCCATGGCAAAAATCCATGAATTGGGCTATGAATTGCTCCCTCATCCACCCTATTCTCCAGATTTGGCTCCGAGCGACTACTTCTTGTTCCCAAACCTGAAGAAATGGCTGGGTGGAAAAAGATTTGACTCCAATGATGAAGTCATCTCGCAAACAAAGGCCTATTTTGAGGACCTCGACAAATCATTTTTTTTGGAAGGGATAAAAAAATTGGAGAAGCGTTGGACAAAGTGTATAGAGCTCAAGGGAGACTACGTTGAAAAATAAAATTATTTTTTTATCAAAAAATCGGTGTTTTATTCCAAAAGTCACGGACTTATTGACCCGCCCTCGTAAATCATTTCACAACAACTCCAGATAGTTTATAGAATTCAGCTTAGGTGGTACTTTGAAGGGGCCCATTTACTTGTTTCTAATTACCCTGCCAACATATTGACGCCGAATTTGTGTTAAAATGATTTATGTCTCCTTGTATTGTACTATATGTGGACTGTCCGCAGCCAGTGTATTAATATTATGAAAATTTGTGATCCCAACTCTTGAGATACGTCCGTCCAAAGAATTCTGCTAACAAACTTGTTATCATCCAAGCTTCGCTCCAGCAACCAGTTAGAAAACTCAAGTCTCTTTTTCAGATCACAAGGCAGCAGTATTCTTGCACAGGTATATGGCGGTATGGATAAAGATTTTCGCCGTGTAGTATATTAGAAATTTTATGTCAGGAAATATTGAATTGCAAAACTTAGCGTCTGATGCTGATTGATGGATCAGTTGCAACAGCTTCCAGTATTCTTTTATCAGCCGTAATTCTTCTCACTTGTGGAGCTCTCGCGTTAGGTCGTGTATTTAAAACTGATCCCGTTTCTCGACGCCTTCGATACGTATTTCCAAATACTCCTTCATTAGGAAGTCATCGCTTAGAATAAAGCTCATGGTATTTTTGTCGCTCTCTAGTTGAACTTCCGTTGCACAGCACATAAACGTAAATAATGTCTGCGTATTCTTGGCTTGTAATGGCAGACATTTCAAATGGCGTTCCTAAGCAACCGTGTAAAAAATTGGCATAAAAAATTAAATTGATGAATGTTTTTTTTGCTAGTCTGGTAAATCTTCCAAATAGGCCTTCATACCCCAAATCTAACTCTTTCTGAGAACTTTTAAGGAACATGGTAAGGAAATGAGGGTTTTGACAGGTACTCAAATGAACGAGCACGCTTTCAAACTTTTTAATATCTACGCAATTTAAAAAAAATTATTAATTCTTGGAAAACCACTCTTCTTGCCAACTGTTGTTAGAAACATAGGTTAAAAATCATAAATTCCTTTTTTACGCGCTGCAGGCTGTCTGAAGTATCATACAATATATGGGTTTTTCTGGAAACTTGTTGATGATTTATTTTTTATTTTTATTACATTCATTAAAAACAAATAGTAAAATGTTATGTTTATTACGCATTTTCTGGAGAAAAAAAGAAAAATTAATCAGGCTTAGAAATTAGATATCTGAAGACTCAAACAAGATATTAACTTCGTTTAGACACAGTAATAATGCCCAGTATTTGTATTTCTTCTAAAAATGAAGTCTGAAACGAAGTTTCTAACATTAGTATTAACTTGGGCTAGGATACACAAAAGTAAGTCTTTTCTTAAATCTTCGATAAATGATGTCAACATTGGAGATAGACCCTTACTGATGATTTTTTTTTTTCGAATATACCTAAGAATCATTTCCCAAATTATCCTTGAGGAATTTGGGGGCACCCTCTATACATATGTACCTACATACGTATATGTTTTTTTTTTTTCAAGCAAGTATATAAGCTACTCAAAACAAAATAGGGCCCACCAATGATTTATTTAGATTTTTGTCGAAAAAGTGCTCTATTGGTAAATATTATCGATGCAAACTGTATAGCTTGCATTGCATGTCTATGAGTATTTATCAATACATACTTTGAGCAACAATTTTACCGTTGCCTCCAACTAAGTAGGCAGAGAAAGCGCAAAATTTCCTGTACTTGTTTTCTCATACCCCAGTTTATCCGACATCTCAATGTGCAATCCTTGAAGCAATCTGCATTAAAATATCATATAAATACTTTCAAATCGCATTGAAACACTTTACTCTCTCGCGCTCTAATCATCCGAATTAATTTACACGTACTTCGAATTTATCAAACTCTCAGTTCAATCAGCTGTTTGTTAAACTCTCTCAATTTTCTCTCGCTCATTTTGGATTCGGTTTTGGATAATTTCATATAAAGACCACCCTTTCTATGCGTATTGAACCAATGCGCATTAAGCTGTCATATAAACTGGGTATCTCTCGCCCTCTTATCATCCGAATTAATTTACACACACTTCGAATTTACCAAACTGTCATTCAATCAGCTGTTGGTTAAACTCTCTCAATTTTCTCTTGCTCATTTTGGAATCGGTTTTGGATAATTTCATATAAACAGCACTCTTTCTATGCGTATTTAACCAATGCGCATTGTCTAAATGCGCATTGAGCTGTCATATAAACTGGGTATGTGATTACCATGCCCAGTTCTCAGCATCATATGGATATGGAAAACGAAGTAAGAGCAGTATTGGTGTATCGCGAGCTATCCGAAACGTCTGGGAACGCTTCCAAGAAACCGGGTGTGTAACAAGTAGCAAGGAGACCAGGATCAGGAAGAATCAGAGTCATAGCTGCGCTAGAAGCCCGGTACGTACGAATAATTGCACGTTGGGAGCGTACCGTAACCGTTTCAAAATCAACTGCGGCAATCTACTTGGCACTCAAGTAAGTGATCAATGGTTCAAATTAAATATTTACCTGATAAATAAAAATCGTTATTCCTCCAGTCATAGCCAATATTGCATTGTACGAGTATTGTACAACTCCTACCCTTAATAAACCCGTTTTGGATATTGAATCAATAAAAAGTCCATATGGGTATAAAATTAATGTGTAGGCGAATCATTTTTAGTATTTATTTTGAGTATACTACAATATATGTATCCACTTTTAATAATTGGGTTTTAATTAGCTTCGATTTTTAATATTACATGCTTCATTCTTACCAATCGGTATTTAGGTTTTATCTGTAGGAATATTAGCGTGTGAATCCTTTACAGAATTTTCTATGTATGTTTATATACATGTACGTATATTTTATTAATAAATTACACTATGCAGGTGGATCGTTAGGTGCAAAATATGAAATGATTGCACATGATGCATTTATACATCTGTATGTATATGCATTAGTTAACACAATTGAGTATTGATGAATAGATATTATTTTCAAATGGCAATCGAGTTGTCCGCAGATATTTTATGATATACTTTCAAAGATTTCGGTCTATAGATTTACATACCTACACACATATCCGTATTTATTAACATTTGGAAAAAATTCATTGGTAAGTTTGGTTACCATGGTAAAGCTCATGCAAAATAACTAATAGATTTATGAGAACAACAAGGAATTTAACAGGAGACACTAAGCTTAACAAAATTTTCAAAACAATTAAAACAAGACTTCAAAAAACACGTTTTAATGAACAGCGATAAAATAAAAATAAATCTTGATTCAAGTAGTGCCCACTAAATAAATAGAGTAATATAGCCAGAATTCACCTGAACTATCGGAATTAGTAGGGATCTATGATTTTGTGGCAACTTCGAACGACGAAAGTTAAGTATCTACAAAACTAAATTATTTACCACGATCACTGTGACATTTGTTTTTATTTTAATTCTGCGATTAAATTATATTGTTCAATGTTAAATTAATTCCCTAAGTTGAATTAAGTCTATTAGTCAATTTCGGAATATACTCGTAGAAACAGTTAAAAATTGACAAATCGAAACTCTGACTTAAAAAAGATGTTGCTCCGTTACGTCCCCTTCAAAAGTTTATCTTAGCAACATTATTCTGTTTAGCCTCCTAGGGCAAGTTTTAGATGATAGATAATTAATTCGTTATAAAATGTTTACATAGGTTATCGCCAATTTAGAAATAAAGTACAGAGATATGATATCTTTATTCTATCTTTGTACTGAGACATTGTCTCTTATTAATTTTTTCGACTTCATTATATATACATATATATGTATGTATATAGCTTCTATTTTAAAGGAAAAATGACGATAAACCAGCCGAAATAATTCGACTTTTTGTACACAAATTAGGATGTTTGTCTTCTAATTATAAAAGCAGGTTGCAATGATTTTTTCGCGAAAAGAGGGTCTAGATCTACTCGTATTTTATTACCCAAGATTTTTTTATTTATTAGATTGAATTGGAGTATTCATTTGATTAGATCAATACAATATTGATGTATTCATTTGCAAAAATTCTTGCTTATTAAAATGAAAAATACAAGGGGTTTTATATAAATGTCCCCGGTAAAATATACTGTCCGAAAACTTATCAACAATAATGTAAACGTCCAAAAAAACTGTTTGGAGTAGACCTGTTTATACTCCAACTAATTTGAGAAATTGTGGCACGTGTCAAAAGTAAGAAAATCAAATCCCGGACAAGTTGAAGGATCAAGCTAAAGGTTATTTCACATATCTTCCCTATCCCGAAAGGATAAAAATAAAACATCTAGTTACAACTACCTGAGTGTTAACCCTTAATCATATTAGACAGAAGGATTCACCACAAAAGAGCTACGGTACCATTACAGTCCCGTTTTGGAATACCCTCTTCATTGAATGAAAATTGTATTATTATTTTTTAAAGAAACTCTCACCCCTTTATTTAAATGACACTTTCGATGAAACATTCACAGTATATCGCAATTGAAGTACAACTCGTTTTCCAAAGGATTCATATTCTTTTTTGGGGCACCCTTCTTGGGTAAAACTTGTGTATGCCTTTTTTCCCTGTATTGGCACGAGTCATTTCTTTGTTGTTGCTCACAGCGGATTTACCAAAGATAGCAAAACATTACACAAAAAAAGGGTCTTCCGAAAACAGTAAAGCTATCAGATATGCCGAAACGGGACACGCGACTATGACAGTCAATTTGTTTCGACCTTTGATGTTTCAGTTTGTTCCTATTGATTTATTTCTAAACGCATAATTGCTCTTGTTGTTGGGATGTACATGTTTTTATTTTTTTTATTTTTTTCAAAAAAAGAAAAAGTGAAGGGCTAAAGTAGGATGTAAGAGGACATCTGACCTTCCAGTTTAACTGGTCCATGCCATGATCTTGGTCACATAATTAAAAAGCAAAGTCCTCTTAAATTGATTTCGTCGATCATTTTTCCCACAGTTTTTTGAACCCATAAACCTACAGCAATTCTTGTTCCTAAATTTGTCTGAAATTGAAAAGAAAAAAACCCAAGCTTGTTTCGTTGTTCTTTTTGTCATAGCTGTTAAAGGATTGACAATGAGGTAGGATACTAGTTTACAAAACATAACGACATTGGAGGGAGCATTTTGTCCTTAAAAACAATGTCCTGTTTTTTTTTATTTTAATTTTTGTTTTTTTCTCTGTCAAAGGGGAAAAATACTTTTTCGTCTTTTTTTTCTTTTTAGATATCTTTGACTTATAACTTGGTCACACATGTAGATATGTACATATGTACATATACTCCGAGTCCATTTATTCGTATTACTATATGTACGAGGTTATGTAATAGGTTATGTATTAGGTCATGAAACATGTTTATAAAAGTTCTTTCAAAAATCGCGCTTAGAGGTTGTTTTTTTAAATAAAATACTTCTTCTGGTCTTTTTATTTTTATAAAAATATGGCTCTTAACAATTATGTGTGAAAAATAACATCATTTAACATCTATGTACATGCTCTCATACGAAAATTTAAATTTTCAAGGTCTCGGTAACATATTTATTACCGCATTAAGTTTATCAATTTCGGTCCGAATGTTGTTTTTCAGCTGGCTTACCCACATAGACTTCAATTTTCAAAAAACCCCAAAGGAAATAATCTTATGGTGTTAAGTCGCATTATCTAGATGACCAGTTTATGTCAACATTACGTGAAATTAATTGACCTGGAAATTTATACTCAATGTTTGGAATGGAAAATAAAGATCGTCTGTGTCTGTCTATTTCTTCAATTTGAAGCGACACATTTTTTTTTAATTATTTGTCTATAGCGCTCTCTTGACAGTAACATTTGCATCTTCGAAGAAAAATGGACCAATGATTCCACCAGGTTAAAAACCACACCAAACAGTACATTTTTCGAGGATTTTTCTCCCCAGATACGACAATTTTGTTTGTTGACGAATCCATCCAATGTGAAATGAGCTTCATCACAACATCGCGCTGTTCTAGCGTGTAACTAAATATCCATGGTTAAAATTGTACATGTGTTTACGAGTACTTCATACATGTCAAAGATGACATAAAAAAGGTAGTATTCAGAGATTATTTACTACTAACACCTAGGCGCGACTTTTGGAAGAACCTTTATTTTAATGCATTTCGGAAGTTTGTGGGAAAGGCTGAATATTTGGGTTTTATATGATTCGTATTTTTAATTGTTTGAAATATTTTTAATTATTGAAATATGAAATTAATTTACCTTCCAATTTACTTCGTCTTCTGATTGATTTTTTATCGCGGCGATAATATCCATGAGAGTTTTAATTTTCTCATTTTATGCATAAACATATGAACACAAACTCATGATTAGTAATTGAACCTAATTCAAAATTCGCACACTTTATTTAGACAACAATGAATGAATTCAATATCAAAGTATTGTCTATCGTTAACTATGACTTTTTCTCATTTTACTTGCAATTGATGAATTCCGCGCCAATACCGTGCACGTCTTTTAAGGTCAATCATTCATCAAGCCAATTTTTCACTTTTTCGTAAGAACGAAAGTGCTGTTCAGAAATTCCGTGCTGTATTGATCGAAATAAGAAGTAATCAGAAGGAGCCAAGTCTGGTTAATACGGCGAGTGGGGCAGAACTTCCCAATTAATATTTGCCAAATAGCTTTTTACTATTTGCAACGTGTGAACGGGCATTATCATGATGTAAAATAATTGACGCATGTCTTTGAGCACATTCTGGTCGTCTTTGCTTCAAGGCTCGATTCAATTTTATCAGTTGTTGACGGTAGCGATCCCCAGTAATCGTTTCACCAGGTTTTAGCAATTCATAGTACACCACCGTATACACAGCATAATATTCTTTCCGTGTATATTGCGTACTGGTTGCGAGGTTGATTGTTGAGTCTACCCATGATTTGCTAGTAACAGTTAGATCTGAAAAATATTTTCTTTTGTGCTGATCAAGCGAAATTTCTGTAATGGTTTTTCGCCTTTCCATGCCTCTTTCCAATGATATGGAAACCATTTTTCTTCTTTTTGGATCTTTCCCATGGCTTTTAAACGTTTGGAAACAGTTGTACGATTAACTTTCAATGCTTTTGCGAACTGTTCTTGTGTTTGAGTCGAGTATTCATCTAATAATGCTTGTAATTCTGTATCTTCGAATTTTTTCTCTGGTCGTCCACGGCCATTGTTGTCGATGCCAAAATCATCACTTTAAATCGAACAAATCAACGTTCACAAGTCCTTTGAGTTGGACCATGTTCACCATAAACTTCCATTAACATTAACAATCAAGTAATTGATGAGAGCGGCGGTTTTCTTTGAAGAAAAAATAATCTAAAAGAACTGCCCGCAAATGGTCCTTATCTGGCTCAAAATTCTACATTTATGACAACCTATGACATACAGAATTTTTTTGTCAGATGTTTACCCTCCAAAATACCAGATTTGTTATCATTAATATAAACCATATGTAGTAGTTAGTCAAATTGACATTTCATATTCGCACATCTATTTGTACAGTAAAGTGTTCAATATCCTCCTTCCTTGTGTCCTATATGTAGCAGAAGATTAGATAAAAAATTAGATCTCACCATTGTTTTTTCAAATTTTGAGGGACCTCTATAACCAAGTGTAGCTGGCCGTGGCTCAAATCATAGTGGACTGGCTTCCAAATCGGAAGCTTCAGCCTCGCCCAAAAGCCATTCATTTTTTCAGTTAATGAAAATTAAGTAAGACCCCAAATATCTTTCTTTCTCTATCCTCTTCTCTATCCCATTTTCCAAAAAACTTAATACATACTGAGGCATTATAAATGTATTCATACCCACTTGAGTGTTAAGTTTTTTTTTTTTTTTTTTTTTTAAGTGCTTCGTGTCATTTTTGAAATTTATTGGTTGAGTTTAAAAAAAAGAACAAGTTAACCAAAAATCGAGTGTCTGTGGGGAATTATTTGCGACCAAGTTATTACTGTAGGATCATAGATCCACGTGGCATCACAATGGGCCAATATACCTAAGTGGTTTGGAATTTCCAACAGCCACTCTTACCTACCCTACCTACCCTATTACTGGAGATGGCTTATTAACATAATACTGAAAGCAAGCAGGAGTGCAGGTAGTTCCCAAGGGTACATAACGCACTGAAGATTTTTTTTAAGAAAACACTTATGCAAGACAATGCACTTATGTTGTACAATAAAAAAAAAACAAAAAAAAAACATGTGACTTCAAAAAAGTTAACAATCCATTAATACGAATGTCTATTACATATTCCCTAATTTTTTTAAGAAGAAACCTTATGGATATATACAATAATACATCAAAACGTCATCGAACCAAGCCTTAAATCAATTTAATGATTTTTATTAAAATTTAAAAAAAAAAGCTAAATTCTTTCTTGGATGATATGGCTTTAAGTCGAAGTCTGCCGAAGATTATCAACAATGTTTTATATTATTATTGTACATAAAGTTCGATTAGTGTTTTTTTACCTTTACTTTAAAATGCTTGTTCTACGATTTATATCTACGAAAGCTTATGGTGTTTCGTAATTTGATTCCAATTCTTCCACATAATTTCCCGCACGAAAATGAATGATGCGTTTTGATTCATCATGTTAGCATTTCGACAAACCTAGACTAAAATTCAAGGTCATGTAGATTTGTCTGTATACTCTACTTAATTGCAATAGCCAAATTATTGATTTCAATGGATCCTTGTTTTCCACAAGCTTCCTCAGTTATCGCTCCGCTTTTATACATGTCGGGTTTGATACTTATCTTAAGAGTTTGTTAGTAAAGTAGGTTTAGTCCTGTGTCTCAGTCATTAGCATACATACATATATATATCATAGTTAGGTTCATTCGTGGGTATGCGGAATATCGAAAATGAAACTTTTTTTTCAATGTAATACCTTACATTATAAGCTGTTACATTGTAAGCTGTGACCGAATCCCTCAGATGTCTAAACAAGGTCTTCACACAAAAAGGTCAATGAGACTGACTAAAGAGCACTGCAGTTTAAATTAACGCTGTTGAAGAAGGCAGGTATCAATTTTTCTGGAAATACTTTTAATCAATCCATTATTATTATTATTATTATTATATTATTATTAATATGATGATTGGAAAGAGTTCCTACTACTCGATGTCAAAGTTCCACTGCGTGATATCTTTTTTATTGAACTAAAAAAAATTCAACTTTATTGTGGAAGACACTAAATGCATATATATATATAAAGGGTGGTCCATCTGTTGGTTTATTTTTAAAAAGGCTATAAAAAGACACACATCAATATTTTTCAGATTGTTACTTTTTTGAAAAGGGCAAACCTTCCGATTAATTATGGAATATTATTTTTTTTCATTTAAATGATTGTCTCGGCTGGCTTGGCAATAGGGCACACCCTGTCAATCCAATTTTTCAATACAGTTTCAATAGTTTCGGCCACTCTTTCACGAATATTTTAACCAATATTGTTCTTGAGTGCCTGAATCGTCTCTGGATTACTCACATAGCATCGATTTTTAATGGAACCCCACTAAAAAGCCCAACGGCGTCAAGTCGCAGATCCGTGGCGGATAGGCTACTTGACCAAAATGACTTATTACACGATTATTGAACTTAGTGTACAACTAACTAACTTTGTAAATCGATTTCAGTCCATAAAATCTATTATCATACCTCGGTAGCGCTCTCCATTGACTGTAACATTTCGTCCATTATCGTTTTGGAAGAAAAGTGGGAATTGGACCTTGTAAGCGATTAATCCGAGATCTTTATGCAAACTTCACCTTAGGCTAAGGCTAGGCTTAGGCGCAAACTTTCGGCAACAGATTCAATATTCTCCGTTGAGCACACAGGACGAACACTGGAGTATATTCGGTTATCAACCAGCAAACCGGTTTCACGAACTTTCTTCACAAACTTGCGTACACCAGCAAAATTTCAAAATTCGCACTGTTCCGGCAACTCAGCAGCCACTTTTAATTTTACATTTCGTACTGCGAAAAAATAAACCTGAGTTTCTGTTAATTTTTTGAGCGGATAAGAGTTTTCAGTATCAAAATAACATATGATTCAAAAAGAAACCAACAGATGGCCCACCCTTTGCATCAGTTTTATTCACTAAATTAAATAAAAAAGTATATATTGCGTGCCATTATAAATTAGTAGGTACAATAAACCGTTCTTACTTTGGTGCCAACAACGTAAAGAAACAACTACAAATATGTATGTATGTCCGTATGTTTGCTGGATTTGGAAAGTAAGAATAAGGTAACAATATCTTTTAGGAGCACAAATTTAATTGATTTTTGAAAGTTAATTTTTTACATTAGCTGTCTAAATTTTGAAACACATGATTTTTCATGCATGAATTTTCGAAAAAATCCGTTGGCATTTTTAGATAAGTGGTTGGGTGGTGCTTATATCTATGATGAGACATTTTAAAACGTAGCTATGTATTAAATATAGGGAAATTTGAAATCGTTAAATCTCTTAATGTTCCATAGCATAAATGTAAGAAAATTCTGGGCAAAGCCAGGCAAATATGTATGTTAATTCCAATTCTCAGGCAGAAGACACACCTGTGTGCGCTCAAATGAGAATACAAACAATAAAATATAATTTTTCGTATGTTAGACATAAAAACATACACTCCCGCACCAACGTCAATATTTTTGTTTGCTCTTTTCAAACATCCCTGTATGCATTGTATGCCTATATGTATTTATATGTACAATACATACATGGATTGTGTTGTCTGCAGTCTAGTCAGGTCCTTGTTTTCCCTTTTAAGAATAGAATTCAGAAGAACCATGTTTTAAGAATTTTATGTCACCAATGAGGGTGATTCTGACCATTCCTTATTCATTTGCTGTTGTAGGGTAGTGTAGAAAGAATTCGTTATGAAATTTGAGACTAACCCCATTTTGGGGTTGAAAAGGAAATACAGACAAAAAAAAAGAAATATATAAACTCTATTTGCAAGCTTTGCGTTAAAATATACTGATATCACTTAAAACTCATAGTTCACATAGTGGCAGGTGAACATCTAATATAACATTTGTCCATATAATTACATATGTACATACATATGTATGTAATTTCAATGCTTGTGTTGGTCTTCTAATAAATAGTGTCTTAAACATCAATACACCATGCGAGATTTCGCTTTTAAAACGAATGAAGCCAAAAAAGTTCAAGACAGTGAAAAAGATTATGGAAAAGCATTTTCCCCTTCGTTTAGTTATTTTCATTTATTTTTGACGATTTTTCTCAATTTTACGAACGCCAACATGGCGTGTGTGTCGTTAAAGCTAAATATAAAAGAAAAAGAATATTCACAGTCGAAGTTTTAGTAGTTTATACGTAAGAGCTATGTTTATCTACATGTGCATATATATATATATGGATGTGTTTATATATGTATATACATGTGTGCAGATCGTTATCTAGGTATATGGACATATTATCTCGGTTTGGCTCTAGTTGCCTGTGAAAAAGTATTCAAAAGTCGTATATGTATAGTAGAAGGCACAATAACGAAATAATTTTGCAGCTTTTTGGAAACGGATACGTGAGCTGGTTATAAAAAATTGAGTTTTCCCTTTCCACAATTTCGTTGATATTTATTTTGTTTTTTTTTTGTTTTTGTTTTAATATGCTCCACATGAGCAGGAATAAATAAGGGATGTGGTAAGACATGCTTCTAAATCGAGTTTCTTGTACACGTTCGCATGGGATGTTATTCGAGTATCCGACAGCTCAATGTGCGTTGAAGCAATCCGCATTGGTGCGGATGCTGTTCAGTAGACGCGTTTCTTAAAGCCACATAAGTTAAGTATCCATCAATACTTTTTAGTAAATATGTATAAATTCGGTTGGTTCACAATAAATGCATATCTTCATACGCATATTTAAGCTTTTCAAAATTGTTGTTCTTTTTGTAATATTTAAAGTTATACCTACTATTTGGCGTGTAACATTTTTGTAGTTGTGCTTTTATAGTCAGATTTTCGAAATTGCTTTCATGAAATTGATACAGTTTTTGGTTTTTATTCCAAATTACTACTTATTAGAGATGTTAGGTACTCGTATTTTGTTTGATTTTGATTTTTTTTTAATGCAAAATAGTTTTCAATGTTTGACCATTAAAACGACTGTGAAAAAAAAACTTGCGTCGTAGTATATTCCATAAGATACTGTAATTTGAGTAATGGGCGTTGATTTCGGCCTTCCATTGGTAACTCAAGTTTGGATCTTGAACTTGGAAGCTTGGTCTCAGCCTTGCGGTCTTTACAATGATATCGCAAAACTACAATCTCAATAAATCTTATTCCTTTGTAATATTAGAGCAATTTGTTTCTAATTTTTGTATGTCATATTTGAAACAGTTTTGAGCAGCAGTAGAAGTCTTACTCGTTCGTTTTGTTTATTGTATATGAAATATATACATGGTGTATTATCTTCACTTACATATAAAATGTTAGTCTTGGGCTTATTCTTATAATTCATGTTATGATAGTTAAGCAATAAAGAAATTTCCTAATCCATACAAGTTTTCGAAACATTGATATTTTGATTACATAATTGTGATGCTTCATTGTAACAAACGACTATACGTCTGTGGTTATATGATACTATACTGGTCAGCGTGTTTACAAAGAGGCCAGCACCCAGAAGTTCTATTAAATATTACCCTTTTCAAAAAGAGGTCGCGGCGGAATACATACAAGTCAGCTCCTAACAAGAACAAGAATATAAATACAATCCATCTGCAGTAAAGCAGATAATTGCTATCAACGCTTTTGAGATAGTCTTAAAAATTGCTTGAAATTGCATTAAACTTTTGATAAAAAGAGCCAACATGAATAAAATTCAAATAAGCTGGTGCCCAAAGCAATGCCACTGACAACAAAGAAAGAGTAGACAGTAGTAGATAATTTGATGAAGTTTTATAAAAAGCTGCATAAATAATTGGTTAAAAAATTACAGCACTTCATTACTGGAGAAAACTGAAAGTATCAGGCTGACCAACAACGTTATTTAGTCCCCTACTTTTTAGATAACTAAACAACGTCTAAATTGTATACATATGTAGATCAGATGTGTACACACAGTATCCAGATTTCTAATAGGTCACTGTGAAGTCAAAGAGCATCTTATGACTATGCGAATGTGCAAGGCGAATAAATAGCAGACCATATTCTTTGCTACTGTAATGACCTGAGCAGAACACGTTTACAAGGCAAAGGTTACCTTGAGGCAGAAAATATATGTCAGTTCAACCAAAAATATAGCTGAATTAATTGATGCATCCGGTTTGTTGAAAGAAATCTAACTCGAGAACATAGCAATACTCATAAACCTAATCAAGCCGCAATGATAACAAGACTAAGTCACACCTTTCAATACAATCTTATCTCCTTATATCTGTTTTTAAGCTGTAAGCGTATACATGTGTTGTTGGAACCTTAACGGAATGAATATCAGCAAAAGATAACCATTGATATTGAAATAATTATGAATGTGCAAAACAAGGAAGATGCTTTTATTAAAAAATGCACATATATGTATGTATGTATGTATTATAATTTGCATAACTTTGCATACGTGTGTATATAGGTATTCTTATATGTAATGGGTTCGTTAAGATTTTTGAAAGCAATGCTTTTACCTAATCCTTCGGACATTTCCTGATGCAAAAAAGAAGTTAGAGAAAAAGATTTGTCGTAGACTTAAAACAAAATTTGGTTAACAGATTTTTAACCGTTATTTGTGATGTGCAATTTGTATATTTGGTTTGAATAAAAAAACAGAATATTCCAATTCAATTGCTGTTTGCGCGGCGTCTCTAAAACGTTCGAGCGTTCAAACCACGTTTCACATTCACATGAACGTTTTTCCAATCTTAATTTCCGTTTTTCTGATTGAAAATTGTTTCAATTCCACTCTCGTTGCATTCTCACTCTCACTTGGATTGCTCTTACACTAAATAAACTTTGTGCGAGGCGGCATGTGCAAGGCAATTGCAATAGCACCAAATAACTGATCGTTGTTGGTCATTGCGCCCACAATTTGCCCATCATCCTCTCACCGTCATTGAGATTCTGAATTCTCGGTTCTGGATTCTTTTGTCCTTTTGTGCTATATTGCATTCAACATTATTATTTTCCAATCGTAACTACTGAAGGGTAGCACTAGTAATCCCAGTGGGTGCAGCGGTGGTAAAAGCCACCCTATTTTATGTGTGAATGGAGTATGTTAGAAATTTGCAGGATGGATATGGATATAGTTATTTGCTCATATATGAATGTATATATATGTGGCTGAATGTGTTTGCAGATACATTTAACCATATTATGTGTACATATGTAAGTACATACATAGGTAAGGGATCACAACATTTTCATGCACTTGCAATGTAGTATTATACTTAAATATACATATGCATACACATGCACATACGTTTGATATTGACCAGTGGTCAGTGATGCCGACTACTACGGGCACGTCCATGGTGATGATGATTATGCTGTTATATTTGAAGCAAGGGAAATTGAAGTCAGCGTCGTGTTTCCACTTTGATGTTGATGTTGGAACTGAATGCAGTTGAACTGGACTCTCTAGCAAACATACGAATATAACATCTTCTCACTCCATCATATGGAAAAATGTAGCACTGAAATCTAAATATTGACTATTTACATTACAATATGTTTGCCTTTCGAAAATATTTTCATTTAGCATATTGCCGTGGAATATGAAAATTTGAAAAGGAAATGATCCTGCTGGGGTAGTGGGTAATGCTTCCATATTCCTACTACAACATATATTTTTTATTCAGTGTTTTGGAAATGAACACTTTTATTTCTCTGAATTACATGATGCGGTTGGTAGCTTTGCACTTTCCGCTTTTTGCTTTACTTACTGCTTTTCTGCATTTGGCAATTGCATGGAAAAGTATATTGGCTATTGAAAATGGTGATTAGAAAATTAATTTTTCGTTGTGAGTAAGAAATAGAACCGAATAATATTAAACTCAATACAATCGTCGTGACATATCCAATATATATAAAAGTTTTTTTTTTAGAGGTTTGGTTTTTAAACTGGCATCACTGTTTCTACAGATTGTCAATTTGACAGTTGAAAGTTGATTTGTTGCCATTTTACAATGAATAGTCCATCGGAGCATGATGAATCGTTTTCGTACCACGTACACTCTAGTGGATAATACGCATCCCCAACGACAACAAACAGTGTGAACAAAAGAAGTTATTACCGTTGTGGAGCGCAGTATTCAGGAGGATCCGAATGAGTCGATTCCCTATCTTGCACAGCAAATGGACAGCCCACCCACTTTATGGAAGATTTTAAGGAATGATCTTGGCTTAAAAGCTTATAAGATCCAGCTTATACGCGTCGTAGGTTCGGTGAATGGGCCGAAAACTTGATTCAGCTTGATTATCATTTTCAACGTAAAATTTTGTTCTCCGTTGAGGCAGAGTTTTGGTTAAATGGATATGTAAACAAGCAAAATTGCGGAATTCGGAGTGTGGAGAAAACCCAGAAGCATTAGTCGAGAGAAACAATATTTCTTACTTCTTCGTTCCTCAGTTGAATGGCATTTGCGTGACAGAGCTTTGGCTTCAACAAGATGGTGCAACATGCCACACGGCGCGCGACACCATCAATTTATTGCGGGAAACATTTGCCGATCGTAAATTTCGCGCGAGGAAACATAATTTCGCGTAATGGACCTGTGAACTGTCCTCCACGATCCTGTGATCTCATACCTTTATATTAGTTTCTTTGAGTACTGGTCTATGCCGATAAACCATTATTGGACGATTTGGAAATCAACATTCGCCGTGTTATGATATACGACCCCAGTTGGTCGATAAAGTTGATGAAAATTGGACTTAAAGATTGCGCTTCATTCGAGCTAGCCGTGGCGCGCATCTCTGGGTTTTTCTGCAAACTTATTGATTATTATTTTTTATTATTGTTACTTTTTTAGTTTAGTTTATTTCATATTTAGAGCTTACACTTATGATACAACGTAATCTTATGAATTGTAAAGCTTATACAAGGTTGTGACAATATTAAATAAAAGTAACAAAAAATATAATAAAATAGCATACGTGCAAATCTTAAATTTGGTATATGTAGACACATTTATATACTAGTATGCGAAAAAAAAAAAAAAAATAGATACATATTTAACTATTCAAAATTTGAAATATAAGAAAATGAGAGATAAAAGAATAGAAAAAAAAATTAAAGACCAGATACGACGTTGCTATGAAAAGCTGAACTAGCTAGATAAGAAAAGTTGCAATTCCTTTTTAAATTTTCCGATATCACTGATTTCTCTTAAAAAAGCGGTAGTGAATTCCATAGTCGAATAGCAGGGATGAAAAACTGTATTTCCGACGTTAAACAATAAAAACGCGGAAGTATTAAACAAGCTGATCTAGTTAAAGTCGGAAACTGGAATCTTTCATATAGGTACGATGGTTGACCTGTTTTTGAGATATTAGATACAAATGTTAATGTACGAAACTTAATAAAATTGTCAAAAGTCATCCCAAGAAGGTTTTTAGACAGATATGAAACATGGTCATACTTACGCAAGGTGTACACATATCGAAAGATACTATTAAAAGCGACTTGGAGCTTTTTCTTGCTAACAGTGTCACCATTTCCAACGATTTCACATCCGTGTGTGAGTACAGGAATGACTAAAGATTTTGCAAGTATTATTCTCGTTATTAACGGTGTAAATTGTTGAGCGTTCGGAGAATACCATAGGTCTTACCGACAGTAGAGTTTATGTGGTCGTTCCTTGTCAAAGTCCTGTTGAACACGATCCCTAAATTTTTAGCTGAAGACACCATCTTCAAAGCTACGTTGGCTAAATAGATAGGCGGGAAGTACGAAGGGCCCAAAACTTTTTTGGAAATCACCAATCATTTGCATTTATGTGGATTTAGAGTTAAACCGTTCTTAACCGACCAGCTCAGAATATGCTCAAAATCCTGGTTAATATTTCGGGCACAATTTTCAATCAAACCAAGAGGACAACTCTGGTAGATTTGAACGTCGTCAGCATAAATGTGTATCGATGAGTGTAGTATTTTATTTGGAACCTCGTTAATGTACAGCGTTAAAAGAAGTTGGCCCAAAATTGACCCTTGGGGTACCCCTCGGGTCAACAAAAGAAAATCTGTTAAAACGCTATCTATAGATACAGCCTGTTTTCTATCACTGAGGTACGACAAAATAAGATTCGTTGCAAACCCAGAGTTTTTTTGCAGAGCACTGTATGGTTTACCGTGTCGAAGGCTTTGGAAAAATCCAATAGGGTCAAGAAGGTGACATTGTCTGCATCTAGCCTAGATCTTATGCCTCTACCACTCTAGTTAGAGCGGTAGTACAATTGTGCTTGGGATGAAAGCCAGATTGAAATTGATCCAACAAGTTATATCGGCATATATATACACTTAGTTGTTTTTGCATAAGACGTTCACAGACTTTTGAGAGAAAAGGCAGAATTGGTATAGGCCTGAACTCATCGATAGCCCCATTTTTGGGAATTTTTGCCATTTTCCATTGATGGGGAAATATTCCTATAACTATTACTATATTTATAAGGTGCGTGGTGATATAAGGCAATAAGTAAAGAAGAATGGCTTTAACAAAAATTGGATGGACTTCATCGGCACCAACTGCATTCGATTTAATGGAGAGAAGACTTTCAAGAACATCCAAGTTATTAAACCCGATGAAAAAAGGCGTATCTGTGGAGTGAGCCTTACTATAAGCGTGATAACTTTGTTCAGATACGACCTTAGAAAGGGGGAGAGAAACAAATTTGCGGTTGAGATCACTACCATTTTCGGTATGTGGACAGGTTAATCGCTGCTTACCAATCCCTAATTCTCTTAGATTTTTCCAGATCTTACGTCCATCAGATTTTGCCTCTAAGCGGCTAGAAAAGAACCGAATTTTGGCCTGCCTAACCTTGTTCCTAAGAGATCTGTAGAAATTATGGAGTATCGCAATCCGAAAGCTTTTCCGATAGGCCCGATTGATCTATGAGTTTTTGTAACTCTGCTCAGAACCAGGGTTGTGATACATTAATTACCTTTCGTGTTTTGATTGGAACGTGGTGGTTAAAGAGGGTGTTGATGTTAGTGTTGAGAAAATCTACTTGCTCGTCTGGTGTAGGCATACAATATATGGAGTTCCACGGTACTTGACACAATTCTCGTTCTACAGCCGGACCGTGTACATTTCTAAAGTCCCTATACTGATACCTTGATTGAACCGGACCACCGTAAATAAAGAAATTGTACGTAAGGAATATGAGATCATGTTTGGAGAAGGATGGTGCGGGAAGTTGATTATAAAATAGCGCTTTTTTCATATCTGCCATAAAAAACACATCTATACCTTATCTAACAAAACATGTCAGTACAGGGCTTATGGGAAAGCTTTTTTTCTAACAGTGGTACCTGTAGGTGGACTCAATGGCACATTACCACTGAAACACAAAGGAAGCCACTGAACTTTGTGTACAATTGTTGTTGTAATTATTTTCAGATTTAACCACAGCCACCCTATGACTTGCTTGCCCGATAGCCGTGGGCAGAATGATCATAAAATCACCATTCGCCATTACTGCTGGCTGTGCATTGAAAATAATCTCATCAAAGCAGTGTTACCACTCTCAAATGTTAGCACATCGTTACTGATTTTTCAGTGTTATTGTTACAGATTTGAAGCTTTTGAGAACACAAAAATGAATTTGTGTGTAATAATATGTGTGGTGGTGTTGTCATTTGCGTTTTTTTCTCCTCTTTTTGAGAAACCGTTAAAATGTACTCAAACCATTTTTTTCGACTTTGTATTTTAAATTTTATTCACGCGCTATTTTAATGCATTGCAACAAAGCTGTGTAATAAGTGATCATATTATTGTTGGACTATTTGCGTTTTAGTGATATTGTGTTAAATAATAGTGGTTCAAATTACTGTGTTGTGTCGGTGTTAATGTTGTGTTTAAGAAAAAAGGATTATTTTCGCGGTGTTTTGAAACTAGAATTCATTGACTCTGCAATTAGTGATCATATTTAATAGCGTAAGTATTAGTAGTGATATTGTGTCAAATTAATAGTGATTAATTAGTTTTAGGCAACTGTGTTGTGGCTAAATAGAAAAATGGCTACAAAGTCTTCAAAGGAATTAAGTGCAGAAAAGAAACAACAAATTGTTAATGCAACTAACAAATTTTATGGCCTTTTTAAAAATAAAACGGAATCCGTGAGACAAGCAGCTGATGTATTTTCTGTTACGGAACGAACTGTATATAGGCTTTTAAGGGAAAATAAAATTAAAGGCCACAATTCGCCTTCAAAGAAGAAAAATAATTCTGGTCGCAAAAGCAGGGTCAATGATTTTGACAAATGTGTCGTTAGGCGCATAGCCCATCAGTTTTTCATGCCCAACAAAATGCAAATATTACAAAAATAAGCAGATCAACTTTACATACAATCTTAAAAGGAGATCTTAAATTTAAATTCGTCAGATGTGGGATATGGATGTTTTCGTTGATGAAGCAATCGAAATATTAGTAAAAAATATAAATGCCGATAGTAGCAGCACTAACTTTTCATCAGACTAATAGATTTTAATATTATAAATTAATGAAGTTATTTTTACTTTAAATTAGTGAAATTTTATATTTTTACATTATACTTTACTATATTTATTATTATTGTTTACTATATTTATCATGAATAAATGAAAATACATATATTTTTTAGTTCTTTTTTCTGTTTTCGGAAATTTTCTTTTTTAAACAAACTAAAAAGGGATTAGGCCTACTGGGGATACCCTTAAAAAAACGCGCCATCGCTTGGTGGTGAGGAAAAAGATAAATGAAATTTATATCGTTAAGCAATATTTTTATTTGTTTATTTTAAATGGGGAGATGGTAACCCTAAGCGAAATGCTCTCTCTCTTTGTTGTGATTCATCATATACACCATGGCAACTCTATGAGAGCTATAAAGAGGGACACATTTATGCATGTTATTGCAACCAGACTAAGAGGCAAATGTCCTATCTTCCCTGTACTGACATTTATTCTTGGATAAACTATAGTAAAGTACTTGATGACCGGGTAAAGTGAGTGGGGTTGGTTTTGTTAACGGGGTGTAAATCAAATGAACACGTAAGATCTATTAGTCGCTCATCGACCAATAGATTACAATTGAGATCACCGCAGACGTTTACATTGGTTGAGCTAATGGAGATTTCATCCAACAACTCAGATAAAGGTGTTAAATTTATATTTGAGTTAGGTCTATAAACAGTACCTATAAGAAGACTATTCAAACCGCATTTAATTTCAACAGATAGGTATTCAGTAGCGGAATCAATAGGCGATGAATATTTCCATCTACAAGGAATTTCGTCTTGGACGTACATTGCAACACCACCACCCATATCACGATTATACCTATCTGTGTGAAAAAGTTTGTACCTTTTATAGAGTATATTTGATCATTATTAATTGGCGAAAACCAGGTTTCCGATACACAGACTACATCTACTTTGGATTGCTCAAAAATATATCTAAATTCGTAAATTTTTGGTGACAAACTCTGTGTATTTATATGCGATATGCCAACTCTATGGGAGCGAAAAATATTTATCATCGCACGCAATATTCCATCACCTAGAGAATCCACTCCTCGGTTACGTGACTGCATTTTCTTTAGGAGGCTTATTCCGAGAAATACATAAGTGACACGGAATGAAGTTGAAAACCAGCCATTTTCTTATTTTTCATAGCAAAGTCAGAGGAAAAAAAGAGATAGATAAAGAAAAGAAATAAATAAATAAATATAAAAAAAAAATTAATAAAAGAAGATGTGACAACCCTGCTCAGTTGTCTATTACTTTTGGGTTTCTTCTCCTTCTACTTCTTAAACTTCCGCGTCAGCAATAGTATTCAACATAACTAAACTCGGCCCATCAGCACTTTGCTTTGCAAACACTAAACCAGAGCGTATGAAAACAGCGCGCAGTTTACGGCGTTTGAGGCAGACAGCTTGTTGAAGAAGATAGCGATTATGTGGAGTAAGTCTCTCATGCATATATATATTAATGTTGTTGCCTGAAGAGATACCAACATCTTGGAGACACAGCTGTTCGTTCTCTTGTTTGCAGTGAAGAGCTATGTGCTTAAAAACGGTGTTTCTATCATAGGAAGAGCCAAATTTAATTATAATAGGCGAGGCCTAGATTTCGTGTTCGTTTTGTTTTTGAGAACGGAAAATCGCTTTTAATATCGGGACCCTACAGTCGATGGTATGACAGAGATGGTTGAAAATTGATTTTAGGTACTCGGCGGGTAGGTGGGGGACATCAAAAAGCACGGCATCAGCTGCTAACTCTCTCCTCTCGTAAGCGTTGCATGGTTTTCGTAATTTGGTCATTTCTTCTTTTATTGTTTGTCCGCTTTTACACAGCGCATGAGTGTAATGCGCATGTTTTGGTTATTTTCTTTTGAACTGTCATTCAGTGATGTGCGCATTTTTACACGAAGCCTTTTCCCCTTCTTTGGTTTTTCATGTTATTTGACAGCTCTCTTTCATTTGATATTTAGCGCTCAGTGTTTCATAATTAAAAATGAGCCCGCTTGTTAATTCTTTGGTCCTTTTCAGTTCATCCGCCATACTGAAATGCATTACACACTTGCGACGTGTAAAAGCGGACTAACAACAGCCATAGAAATAATGAAGCAAATTCGAAAAAGAAAGAAGAAGGAGAAAAAGAAATGTCAAAAACATGCAATGAAAATGCTACCCACATGCAGTGGGTCGGTTAATTGGGTATTTTTTGTTTCATTATCCCTCTCTTTTGCACTCATTTGAATCTTTCAAAACCTGCGACGTGTAAAAGCGGACCATGCAGTGGGAATTTGGTTAATTGGTTATTTTTATTATTTCATTTGAATCTTTCAAAACATGCGACGTGTAAAAGCGCACTTTGTGATTCAACAGAGTGCGCTCCTTCAATTTTCTCGATTCGGTTTTGTAGTTCAGAGAGCGATTTATTTACCTTTTCAACGTGGGATGTCTTCGATGAGAGCAATACGCTGAAGAAGATCGCTTCGGAAATCGTTAATTTCTGCGGAAATACGATTTACAATATTCTCAGCCAAGTCACTTAATCGCTTCTCCAATTATAAGTCGGCCCATCGCGTTTTTTCCGCCATTATGATTTTTTTTTTATAATTTACGCTCGACTAAGGGGTTAGATACCCTTTTACTGTTGACAGGGGGCTGGCGGAAAGGTGGAAGGAGGAGAGAGGAAAATTATTTGGTAGTGGTTTGAAACTCAGGTGTATTTGGTTTCGATATTAGCTCACCAGGGGGTGGGAGTCTGAATAGGACGGAGAGTTTTTTCTTCACTCAGAGTGATTCGAAGGTTATAATTCACATTGTTTTTTGTGCTGGAAACTCTACAACAGCCAAATCTACGTGTCAGTGTTATGCCTTCACACGCAGAATTTTTCTGTCTGAGTTCCAATTACACAAATGAAAAACTTGAAAGACTTGTCATGAGTAGGATTCGAACCCTGACCCTCCGAGTGAGAAACTATTGCTAGTACCACTACACCACGGCCACCCCCAAAATTGAAGCACAAACTACTTTAAAACCACTAGAGTTTAATTTTTAATTTTGCTTATTCTTGTTTTATTAAAGAAAAAATCACTGGTGTCGGACAGTTTCCTTTACTAGCACTTTTCAAATTAGTTGTTACGCGCACTTTGAAGAATTTGTGATCAAAAAGAACGTTAGATTTTTGAATGTTTTACGAAAAAAATTGTAAAACGTTATGTTAGCTGCAAAATCATAAGCACTTAAAAATAAGGTACGGTTTTTAATTGACTGTTTTTATAATTTGACATTTAAATGAATCGCGAATCTTCTATATATGTGAACATATTTTGCAAATTGCATATTTTTTGCAAAACTATTCATTTGGAACAGTAATTAATATATTATATAAAGAATAAACGTGTCGACTTTTCACTATTCCTCAATATTCGCCTAGCAATAATCAATATTCACCCATTCCGCTCCATGTTCGTAAATCTAATCAATTTGATTATTTATGTAAACAGAACGAAACAAAATTTAGTGCAGAAAAAGGAATAAGATAAAACAAGTCTCAAATGCATTGGATATAATAAAATTGGTCACTTTATAGCCATTGCCATTCCTTTTACTTTGCATCGTATGCTTTCACAATCAATATAAATGACTCCCCCATTCGCAAACGATTCTCTACCCCTTCTCGACTTCATATTACAGAGTCATATGGATTAAGTTCAAAGAAAAATGTTTTCCTTGTTATTGCTTCCCTTACTCGTATAGTTTTCTATTTTAACGGATTGACGTTGGGTCCCATAATAGCCCTTAGGACAAATGAAATAATGGACGGGCATCGTGCCGAGGGTTTAATGAATATATAGTCATCTACATAGTATATTTTTATAGCCGATATGCGTGCTTGAGTGATTTTCTATTGTATTTGGATAAAATTGGTGACATAACCCCTAATTATTGTATCGCCAATTTTTGATTGAAATAGAAAATACATTTAAACTTAGAGTAAAACTAATTTACAGTTTAAAGGGATTAAAATATATAAATCCATAACAAATTGTCTGCGTCAGCTGATCAAAACTACGAGTGTAATTTTACTAACTAAGGGATTTGATTACGAGCAGCATTTTGTTTTTCAACAACGAAAAACGAAAGATGCTCACAATAGCATTTTAAATGCAAATTTGTACAGTACAAGTACTGTAGTATCTTGCATACGTTCACTATTCCTATTTAACTGCAACTAGTCATCGTCCACAAGACTTTGTTTAAAAAAAAATCAGAATATGCTTAAACTTGACAAAAAGCAAGAAGAGCAACATAACTTAACCAAGAAATGAAAATGGTTATTGCCCTTGCAAAATAGTAGACTTTCAAATAATATGACTATCTACATATATTGTACAATAAGGATATAGAGTGAACGAAAAAAAATCATTACCGTGGCACAAATGACAATTTTTTGTTACGTGGTACGTGCGCTTAAATGTCTTGTTTGTTTTCTTAGTTCATAAAGGGACGGTTACGTAACCTTATTGTCACCATGTGCATTTTATCTAAGCAGAGCGAACACACATAATAATGTCGACCATGTGTGAAAAAACAATGCTTGTAGTGCATTGGAAAGGTTTTAAAAAGAATCAGAGAGAGACTATTGATTGTTCAACGAGGCTTGTTATTACATCCTTAAATTTTTTTTTATCGTGGCTAGTAAAGATATCAAGTCCTTTTCTACGAATACCTTGAAATTTATAGAGGCGCATTTTTCAAACCTAAGAATATTTCCTGTTTTCCTTTATTTTTTATTCTACGATATTTCATTTGTGCATACGAGTACGAGTATATTGTATTTTGCAGTCAGTGATTTTTGGAAACTAAGAGCTTTGTTTTCTTGAATCAGTCTCCAATGAATGCTTGAAATACAAAGTTCAGTTAAGGCCAACAAAAATCAATTTGCAACATTATGTTAAATAGAGAAAACTCCCTACATATACAGTGTATACTTTTTTTATTAGTGGCCGACAAAGTCGAACTTCAATTACTATTATAGATTTTTATAAAATGAATCATTGTTTTATGGCAATTAATCGGCGGTATTCTTGTAATCCCTTGTCTATTAAATTTCTTTATGTCGAAAAATTTATTTATTTAATAGGGCAGCAACATCAATCAGCACTTAATCAGTGTCATAAAAACATAACAATTTCGAGGCACCTCTTTCTAATATATAATAATAATATATAATAATAATATAAAATTTTGCAAAATTATTTAAAAAAAAATTTATGTAACTATCTGTGTAAATTTCATTCTTGATTTTCTTGAATATTTTCATTTAAAGTGTACTTCTGAAAATATCTTTATTAAAATATCAGCCGTTGGATTACAGATATGCCAAAAAATACATAAACAACATAAACAACCCCAAGATTAATTTCATAAAATCATGTATAACTTTAACTTGACCATATTAATTTGCAGTGAAGCTTAATTTTTTTGGGTGCCCTTATTCAAATGTCGGTTGATGCTGGACAAAACTGAGGCCATTGTATTTTTTTACTTTTATGAAATTTACATACAATTTCTAAAAAAAAAAAACAAATAATAAAAAAAAATTAAGAACAACAACAAGTGTACTAAAAAAAATAATAATTTTGTTTTATGTTATAAAAAATATTTCAAAATGTATGTATATACTCGTACATATGTAGATTGCCGAAACTAAAAGCGTTGAGCTTCAATAGTTGTTGGGTAGTATGAACATTATCATTATATGTTATTTGTAAACATTATATGATAAGTATCGGTGGTGTTTTCTATGTATAGAAGTATTAATAATATCAGCTAAGTGTAAAATCTATATTTTACATTTTATTTATGAACAATACACCAAATTTCGCCGATGTAATTTAAGTTCAGTACGTGTCTATATAACAATGTTTTATAATTAATTAGTTAGAGTTTATCAGTAATCTATAAAATTAACATTCATTGTTTAAATATACAATGTGTCCATCTTTTTGCCATCAACGCTTTAAGTTTCGGCAGCCTATATATTTTTTTTATGAAATCAAAAAAAAATTATAATTTTCTTTTTAGTACAACAGGTTGTTTTTAATTTTTTTCTTATTATTTTTTATTAATCTTAGTGTTTGTGATAAAATATTTTATATATATGTAATTATATTCACTCTATATTTTTTTTTATTTTAATTATAGTTCATACAAAGAAAAAAGAATGTGCTACATAGGATATACATTTCTTCTAGGGATTTTATATTAGACGATGTTTTCTTCATTACTTTTCTTGTATCAAGTTCTTGTATTCTTATGCCGTTCAGTATGCATGTTATGCATGTATTTTCAAAATTATTCACGAGTAGAAATACATATGTATGTACGTATTTCTGAGTAGCGGAAATATCGAAGAGTATAAATATTTTTTACGTTTGGCCCACTGCCTTATTTTGAATGGAGATCAAGGGGGATCCAAAAGAATGGCATCTTGGGGTATCCGCCATATTAGATGTATAGCGATGTTAAGTATGTATATTACAATACATTGGATTGTCACCGGACTTATAAATGGGTACACAATTTTAGAGCTCTAGCTTAATTAGAACTAATCAAAATTTGATTGGAAGATTTGTCCCGGACAGAGAAAGTGTTGTAAAGAAATGTACACAATTTTCTTTTCTTGCTAGAATGGATATTATATTATCTTCAAAATTAAGCTATTCTTTAACAATTTTATACTAAGATATAGAACGATCCTTCGCATCATTTCATTAGTACGTGGATTGGCTCATTTACACAAAAATATCTTTATATCGGAATATCTTCTCCCACTGTGTTTGATTGTACGCCGCTTAATATAATCATGGTTAATGTTATCAACCGTTTAATGTTATCGCTTTCGTATAGACCCGTCCGCTCGTATACTAATGTATACAAAATTAAGTTGGTTAATGTATCATGTTAATGTTGGTTATCACTTTTGTCAAACAAAGCGTACATGTGTGCGATTTCTTTTACCAGGCAGACTCTTTTGCCGCTGACATTAACGGTAAAATGTGAAGAACAGTCGAATTTATGTATGCATGTTGACAAACTTCCAAAAATAATCCAGCGTAATGCAGCGATATGATATGGAAAGCGAAAATAGACAACTTATTGAAAAATCCACAAGGGAACATGAAAACATAACAGGAGTGGAAGAGACAGTCAGGTGGAATTAGCGTTGAAACGTTGGTTTACTGATGTGCGAGCAAAGGATGCTCGCGTCGATGGATCACTTATGAGTCAGAAAGTAGAAGATTTAGCTAGAAAAATGAGAAGACACAGCTTTGTTGCAACAGAGGGATGGTTTCATTGCTGGAAAAAACGTGAAAACTTTGTTTATAAACGCACTTACGGAGAGCAGAAAAGTGCAGAGATGTCTTAGGAGCTGACACCTGGATTCACAATGAGTGGCCGAAAATTCTTACTGAGTTTTTGCTAAACGACTTTATTTTCGTGCTTTGCCCGAACATACATATTTATTTGTTTAAAAGTGACAATTCAAAGGGATGTAAAATTTCAAAAGAACGTGTTACAGTTTTATGTTGTGCTAGTATGGTAGGTGAAAAAAAAAAGACTTGGTAATTGGGAAAAGTCAAAGTCCAAGATGCTTCAAAAACGTGAAAAAACTTCCAGTGGATTATTACGCTAACTCTAATGCTTGGATGACAGCTTCAATATTTAATGACTGGTTGGTTAACGGGGACATTGAACTAAACAAAAAAAATTGTTGTCCTTGTTGATAACTGTACCGCCCATAAGATCAACTGTTCCTTAAAGAATATAAAAATTGAATTTTTACCCGCAAATATCCATGCGATCAAGGAATCATCGGAACCTTAATGCGAGAAATGCGAGCAAGGGTTTTAGAAAACATTGAAGGTGCGACCGCCTATTGAGTGCAAAGTAATTGACCAAAAAAGCGAATCTTTTGGAAGCAGTTTACCTCATAGCCTCTTCTTGGAACCGTGTTTCAGGTGTCACAATTCAAAATTGATTCAAGCACGCGGGTTTCAAGGATGTGGACGATGATCAACAAGTTGAAGAATCCTCATGTGAAGACCTTATTCCATCTGGTATGAGTGAAGCTGAATTTGAAAATTGGATGGAGATTGATCAATGTGTATATTGAAGTACGAGTAGGTTGGATTTTCTTTTAAAGAAGGAATTTTATTAAAGCAACAATTTTTTTGTGTTTTTGTAGGTGCTGCGTTGACTGAAGAAGAAATATGTGAACCGGTTTCTTCTCCATCAATCGAGATTGATCCCAGTTCCAGCCAGTTCTGAAAAGCGAAACCATCCAACTCTGAAATGAGACATGCTTTGGAAGTGCTACATAGAGGAGTTGAACGAAGGTAGTTCAACCGAATTTGAAAAACAATATGAGTATGAAAACTTTATCAACGGTTTACTAAGAAAAAATTGTAGACAAACATTAATAGAAGAGTTTTACTAAATTTTAATGTGTAATATGTATACATATTTTTTTAGATACAATGAAGGGAGTGTTATGTATTCATTAATCAGTTTTCTTTAATTTTTTTGTTTTCTTATGTATTTATGAATACATTTTTTAAAGAAACTTATTTCAACAAATGTATACTTCTCGTTTGAATTTCTTTAATAGCACATCGGCAATTGTTATCATTCGGTTATTGTTATCAATTTGGTCTGGCCCCAAAGTGATTATAATAAGCGGCGTGCACGTACTTTCATTGAAATGAGAATTAAAGCGTCCACATTATCGCCTCCGCACAATACGTCTCGTCTTCCATTTCATTGCGGTCGTTTAGGGCCGTTCCTTAAAATTTCAGATTTGGACGTCGATTTTATGAAAAAAACGAAGTGGCTTACATACAGGGTGTGCCAGTTTAGGTTTTCGTCCTGATAGCTGAAGATTCCTGAAGTTATGGCGAACAAAAAGTTGTATGGCAGGGGGCAGGCAAATAGGTCACAAAATAAATTGAATATCCCTTTAAATAGTTTTTTTGGTCCTAAGGACCGTTACGCTTTAAGATTTCAAAACACTTTTATAGTAAATTTTCGAAATATTGCCCGTGCCTTTGGATGTACGTTCTAGCGCGTTGGGTGATTTCAGACTGCAAATTAATGTTTGGTAAAATGCCTCTTAGCTCCTTTACCACTGTATTTATTCTCTCTTGGAGCTCTTCCCGACTTGAAATCTCAGTCAAATAAACTCTTTCTTTTATGGCTCCAAAGAAAAGAAAAATCCATTGGCGTTAGGTCAGGAGATCTAGGTGGCGAAGGAAGAGGACCAAATCGGCCAATCCACCGTCCATTAAATTTTTGATTTAAAAACGAGGTTACATTATTGCTGGCAAGGAGCTCCACCGTGTTGGAAAACCATTATTTGCCTCTGAGCAAGAGGAACATTTTCCAGGAGTTCCGGCAACTGGTCTCTCAAAAATACTAAATAGAATGTTGAATTTATGACATGTGAATGTATGAATGGCCCGATTAAAGTACTACCTAATATGCCGGCCCAGACAGTTAAGAAAAACATCTGCATTTCAACTGAATCTTTACTTTTGAGAAGATGTTGTTCGTATTAAATGAGGATTTGACACTGCCCAATAGTGGGAATTTTGTTGGTTGGTAATGCCTATTCTCGTAAACTGAGCTTCGTCAGTCCATAAATTTTTTTGAATAAACTGCGCATTCTCATCTTGTTGATGCAGCAGCCATTGGCAAAATTCAATCCTTTTTTGGAAGTCCCGTGGCAAAAGTTCCTGTACGGGCGTATAATGAAAGGGGTAAACGCGGTTGGCTTGAATAATTGTATGGATTGTATTTCTTGGAGTTTGAAACTGTGCTGAAAGCCTTCTGGTGCTAATAGATGGTTACATTCTTACAGCATTTAAAATTCTTTCTGCCTCTTCTGCTACTGTTATGTTAGGCAAATTTTCTCTTCGTAACCCATATGCTGAACCGACGGTTGAAAGGCGGTGAAAAGCATTGATAAAAGTTGGACTCGAAGGGATCCTCTTGTAGGATACCGCCGTTGGTACTCTAATCTAGCTAACCCTGCATCCCCATCACAGAAACCGTAAACGAAAATTATATCGTCGTATTCGCGAATCGAAAACATTTTTTCTTAAACATTTGCTCATTCACTCTTAATCAGTAAATAAAGTAACATCGGCACATTTCAAAAGTTGTCACCGAATTCAACAAAAACACCACAAAATAGCGGAAAATTTACCGTTAGCTTAATTCTCCAACTTTGTTTTACTTGTTAGCTGACAGCTTTTAGTACATTTTTTTTTATTTGAACACACTACTCGTATTTATTTTATGACCCATTTGCCTGAATAAAATAGTGCTTTGCAATAACTTCCGTTGTTCGTAGGTGGAAAAGTCATACATAAGAATCGTAGATTATGAAGAGAAGACAAAAGTCTTGATAAAAAATGTTAACCTAAAAGTTGAAAATTTCGAGATAAACGCATTTTTCTGATGAAATTGGTCCAACGATTTTTTTCAAAATGTTAGCTTTAAAATGTCATAATTTTGGTTGGCGTTCATTTTCGAAATTTTAGTATTTTATGCATACTGAAATTCTCTTTCGAAAATGTTACAACGATTTCTTAAGCTGAATCCTTTAGAAAGCTCCGGCCTTTTAAGGAGTTCCAGCTCGAAATCAGAGGTTCCTCATTTTAACGGCCTATAACTTGGAGGGGGGTTTAAATGTACCCCACCCTTCAGCTATCAGGACGAAAACCTAAACTGGGACACCCTGTATATGATGATAACATCATTAACCACTTTTAGTAGATCGTCTTGCTTAAGATGTCTTCGCTTATTACGTTTTTGAAATGCGCTTTCTTCATCACCTGTTGGTGTGATCTTCCCAAATGGTGGTTCGTTTTTTTGTTTGTCGCTACAATTGATCGTTATAACATCGCCGAGGGACTTGAACAGTAGTTAATTTGGTGGTTAAAATCATATAAAATTGGTTATTTGTTTCAGTTTCTTCGACAAATTTTTTTTTAAAGTTTATCATTGAATTGGGAAAAATATAAGTGAGTTTTTCCAAATAAAGATTATCTATTAAGCATTTTGATATTGACACCTACATACCATATGTATTTATGTATGCATGTAGTTTATTGTCTAATAAAATAAGCTATGAGAAAAAATTTAAATCTCCACTCTTACATAAGTACCTAAAACAAACGTGCTTGGGTTTCGTCCAATATTTTATGTATTCATTATGATTTTACTAGGTTAAAATTAATGCATACACTTTTTACTTTTCGGTTGTATTTACATGTGTATATACATATGTATATTGCTATCTTCACTTTTTATTCAGCAATAATAAAAAAAAACAAAAAAAAAAAAAACATGAAATGGTCAAAAGTGTTAGAGCAAAACATATGACCATCTGCCCTGCTTCGGCGCTTTCAGGCAGCAATTGAATAATAATTTGAACCCTTTTCATCTCCTTTCAGACCGACCAAATCATTATCATATACTATTCATTGCCCTGCAGGACTAAAATAAATAAAAATAAAAGTACCATAACGACATGTGCTGGGGCCCCTTTGTCCAAATGATGACCATAGTCGATATGCTGCTGAGGGTATCTGAAATAACAAAATTAAAAGAAAAAGTTTTCAAAGCGAAGACAAGGAAAAGGGTCAATTCTACAGTTATGTGTAGTTTCTAGTCATTTTCATCCTTAAGTAAGGATACACCTGGAAATTACCATATGCAGAGCACTTTTATGGTTCCTTTCAAACTTTTTTCATTTTCTAAATTGAATTCACAAAAGCGACAAATAAAGATTTGCCGAAAGAGAAAAAGAAAAGAAAAAACGGCAATATAACAAGGGTTATTTGCATAAAATTCTTATAATTTAATCTTTCCCACCCTATGAACGATATGAGATATAAGAAGGATGCTGAATGAATGATTAGAAATAAGTGTGCATACATACATACTCATATACATATATGAATGTGTGTTTTTTTTAACGAATTTGATACAAATAATAATAATAGTTAGAAGAATCGCCTTTTTAGTTTTTATTCGTAGTTACGGATATAACTATTGTTAATTAAGTAATAATTTTCGAAAAGTTCTTTACTATCGACAATTGTTAGTACTTAGGTTATGCGTTTACCTAAATTGTCGAGTTGACTTTAAGTTCAAATGACTTAAATTATAAAATAGTAAAAAAACTCAAACAAATTTTCAACTTTTTATTTTTATTTGATTATCCGGTACAAAAACGACTCATTTTGAAGTCTTAAGCAAGGGTTGTACAGATTTCTATCCACCCTAGTTTTGGGAATCGTTCGGTTCATGGAGTACTAACTTGTCGAGTTTGTTTACTCATGGGAAAGATTAGAGAGAGAGAGGTGTGGACTTATTGTCATTTCCTGTGCCGATTTCGGAATGGAATTGTTTCTCGTTGGTAGAGACACACTGTGTTCCAGTTTAAACTCATAAAGAAAAACAGTCCGATTTTGAATTGCTGAAAGAATGTCGGTTATAGTACTACTACGAATCCTAAAAGTCTCATGCGTCAAGCACATGTACAACTGTATTTACCTATAAAAAAGAAAATTGCACGTTCTGCATTGAATTTTCACTCGATAGCTTCTTATTTCAGACTACGGAAAATCGAAAATTTATATTCGAGTCGAATCAGCTCAAGAGCTATTGTATACATATGCATACAATATTTCTATTATCCATAATAGCTTCGAACTTTGTGTAGTCATTTTTATTTGTAGTTTTTATTTATTTATTCATATAATGTCTTGAACCACTGTGCGCAACTTACAATTTTGGTAACAAATGAATTAAAAACATGGTTATATGTTTGCGTGGGAAAAAACATAAGATACAACTAATAAAAAAAATAAAGGACCTTAAGGAAATCAAGTTATCACTAAGTCCTTCTAAAAAAAAAAATTAAAATTTTTTACTTCAAAGTGGGTAGAAATATAAAATAGAAATAGTTGGAAAGGCATGTAAGCTGAGGCGTTGATACCCACCCTGGAATGTAGCGCCATCTAAGTGAGTAAAAAAGGGTAGAAATGAGCACAGTTTTTTTTTGCGATGAAAATAAATAAAAACAAAGTTGATTTTGTAGTTTTTGAAAACAAACAAACATAATCCAAATAAACTCTGGAAAAGAGAAAGAAGCAAAAACAAAAAAATAAATATTCGACATGTAACTCATAAGGAAACCGATAAAATAATTTTTTGTAACTTTCAGAGACAGAGAAAGACATTTTTTCAGGGAACTGAAATCTCGTGAGATGAATGGTTGCCTAAATACAACATCAAGTCAATTTACACTAATAATTTAGTCTCCCCATTAAATGTTGGATGCCACCCATGGAGCGAAATAACCACTGAGCCCAAATATCTTTCTCTCTCTCTTTATCCAATTTTCCGAAAAACTTAACACGTGCTCCGGCATTTTAAGAGTAGCCATACCCTCTTGAGTGTTAAGTTCTTTCAAAACAAAAAAAAATTAACTGATTTGGTAAAGTGCGTGAAAATACCATTTCAAATTGGCTAAAGAAAGGTGATTTAAACAGAAAAGTTGCCGAAAAAAATTAAATTAAGAAAAACACATTAATCAAAGGCTTTAGAATTGAAGAAAAAAAAGGAAGGTTAATTTATTTGATTCATGTGGAAAAGCTTTATGTTCGATCAGAAATTGGAGCCAAAATACACGAAACATAATTCGGGGTACTTTTTCTTTCCCCCTATGGGATAGGTCTGTTATTCAGCATTAGGAATGCAATGAATTTTATGGTGAACATTAATGCCTTGCCAAAAATCATGATGACATAGGCAGAAGAAAATATACCGTTGAAATTCGAAAAGTTTCGTCTTAGCTCCAACAACAAAAACTGTGTGTAATTCAGTGTTCACCCCAATCACCGGACATCCAACAAGAAACACTTAGGGTGTTTTAAAAATTGTAAAAACGGAATTGAGAAAAGAAACGAACACAAGCAGTATTTATTGCAAGTGTCACAGGAAACGTTAAATTATATCCCAAAGTTCTCCTCTCGCCTTAGTTAAATAGATGTCTTGTAGATGAATCGCTGTTCTTAAAACATAAATGAGGATCAACATAACATAAGAAATAAACTAAGTTGCTTAGATGCATGTTAACAATTTCGGATATGTTCTTATTATTTTTTCCATCGCTGCAATTCCAAAGCGCTTGCTTACATGAATTGAAAATCAATTAAGTTTAGTTGCCTTTTTTTTTTAATTTATTAGATTTAAACTTATTTTAAGTTGCCTTTGAAATAAGAAAATATTGACAAAAATAAGTTGGAGAAATTTTTCCACCGCTTAGCTACGCACAATATTTAGCCGCTTAAGACTAAGGAAGTAGAAGTAAATGTTACATACATTGTACATATGTATATATAACAATTACATCAATGTCCAAAGTACGTTTCTTAGTAGTGTCAAATACATATAAAATACAGTATACCTTCAATTGCATAAAAAGGCTATAGCCTCTGATTTTTTTATTTTTCGAACAAATCGGAATCAACTTTAAGAGCATAAAAATAAAAATCGGGTACTCGAATATCTATTACCACTAAAGCATAGTAGCATCAAATTACATACATGAAGTTCAATCTCATCCTCCTTTCTAAGTATAAAACACTTTCGTCTTGCTTTCTTTCCACCTTCAGATTTTCCAAATGCACGTACACAATAACAGAATGGAATAATTTTGCTGGGATTATCCTTTAAATATACAATGATTACTCGGAGAAGTATCCTTACCCAGTTGAAAGTTTCCATTTCTTTATCCATTGAGCTTCTTCTTTCCACGAATGCCATTCGTATTTCTTGACAACTAAGCTAATCTCTGACAGTGAGTTAAGAAAAGAAGAGACAGGGAAAAAATAGAATAAATGCCCAAAAATGTACTTCTATTTATTTATTTATATATGTATCGTATTTTTGAACTAGACTGAAGTATATTCAGAACCACCCTCTTAAATAAACAGTGCACACGCCTGTTGCAAAAAAATTGTTTGCATTGTGAGCTTTTTTACTTGTATGCTCCTTTCATTACGAAGCAGTTGCAGATATTGTCGTTTATTCTACTACTAGTGGTTATTTAAAAAAAAAAAAAAACAGGAACGGTCCAGAATTCTATGAAGTGTTTTTTCTTGGTTTCTTTTTATACAAACTTATGAAATATTAAAGATTGAAAAAAAACTGTTCCGTATGTCCGCCCAGAATTTATCGTGTTTAAGTCTACTGAATATTTTCTAAAACGAAATAACTATTGCACGGCAAACCCTTCTTTAAAAATGTAAGAATGTAATCTTGTCCAAGAAGTTTTGCAATTGGTTTTCATTTAAGAATTCGTCGTTCTATTAATTTTGTAATATGATATCCGTACATCCGATGAGTGACAATAAGCAAGTTACTATATTGTCATTCATTAATGTCATTTTTTAATTTCGTTTTCCCAAATTTTATTATCATTCTTTTTTTTTATTACGGTTGCGTCAAACTTGCCAAAGTTTTGTTTAAATACGTTGATAGTTGACAGTCGGATTTGTCTTAAAGAAACAAACCATCACAAACATCACAATCCATCTTCAGATATGATGAATCACAAAACATTGATAATCGTTTCCTTTAGACAAAAAAACACACAGTATATGATCTTTTTGAACTTATTTTATTTTGGACTTTTTGATAAATACATAAATCGAATGCCCTTCCTTCCTACATACATACGAGGGGCGTTCAATATATTCTCGGTATCGATATGAAGGAAAATGCGAATTCAATTTAAATTGTTTTTATTTTTCAATATAATCTCCCCTAACATCAATGCATTTGTTACATCTTGAGATAAGCTTTTTTAAACCCTCAAAAAAATAAATTTCCTCTTTCTCTGCAAAATACCCATTTATTGCCGACTTGAGTTCTTCATCATCCGAAAATCTTTTTCCACGAAGACATTTTTTCAAATCCGGAAACAGGAAATAATCACTAGGGGCAAGGTCTGGACTATAGGGTGGGTGATGGATTTCTTCGAAACCACAATCTCGCGCAGCAGCCTTGGAAACTCGCGCCGTGTGAACAGGAGCGTTGTCATGAAGAAGCAACACACCCGCTGCCAGTTTACCCCGTCTTTTCTTTTTAATTTCCTCCCGAAAATTATGCAAAGTGGAAGCGTAGGATGTGGCGTTGATGGTTTCACCTTTTTTTTTTGTACTCAATGAGCAAGATTCCCTTTGAGTCCCAAAAAACTGTGGCCATGAGCTTCCCGGCAGACGGAGTGACTTTGAACTTCTTCGGGGGGTCTATTCCTTTTTTATGCCACTGCATGGACTCTTGTTTGCTTTCAGGGTCATAGTGGTGGACCCATGTTTCGTCCCCAGTAACAACTCGATCCATACCACCGTCCGCGTTCTCACTACACATCTCCAAAAGCTCTCTACAGCATGCGATTCTCACTTTTTTCTGAGGCGCTGTGAGCATTCGTGGCACCCACCTTGCACTGACCTTTGAAAGGTTAAGATGGTCATGAAGAATGGTGTGAATGGTACCAATTGAAAGCTTGGTGATCTCTGCCATCATTTTCACCTTTATTCGGGCATCCTCAAGAACAAGTTTTTCGACTTCTTTGATGCTTTCTCCCGTACAAGCAGTAGCCGGGGCGCCGGAGCGGGGGTCGTCTTCAATGCTCTCTCTGCCTCTCTTGAACTCACTTGACCACTTTTGCACAGTTGATAATGAAGGTGCGGAACCCTGGTAAATAGCCACCATCTCTTCATGAATAGTTTTTTGACTTTTTCCTTGCTTAGTGAGAAATTTAATTACAGCGCGATGCTCAATTTTCACCATCATCGTCTCAGTTGCCATTATGATTCTGTTTAACTAGAGATAAAACGCGAATTAATAATCACATTTATATGAAATTTTACATGAATGCACTAAAATAATAGTATTACTTGATAAATAAGTCAATTTATATATACAACCACAGCTTCACCCCGATACCGAGAATATGTTGAACGCCCCTCGTATGTATATAAAATGCTTTAGTAGCAGTTTAATGCAAAATAATTAGTTCAACAATTGTGTATGCGGATAGCATTCCATTATTGTTTCTGTAAAAAAAGAAATTTGTCACGAAATAGGAATTCTGTTGTTAAATGCAAACAAATGCATTCTACAATAAGATTTTCCCAAACTTGTAGAGGACAGGGGTAAAAAGCCGAACATAATATCCCTTCACTTTTTGAAGGTTAGCATCCACAATGCTAAGTTTTACCTTTTTGAGAAAACACAACAATATCCAAGCGGCCCTTAAAAGTATTCTCAACCAGATTTCCTTGACATGTGGGAAAGCACTTTAACTAAATTAAAATAGTATGCTTAATCTTTTATTTTCTTAATCTTTTGAAATCTTTATTCCAGTGTTATGTCCGAACCACTAAAATTGTATGAAATATGGCAAAACCATTAGATTGGTTTCTAATGTGGGTGGCCGTGGCTCACTCTTGCACAACGACTACATTTAGTAGATGTCAGGAGTTGAGTTTGAGGGTCCGGAAACTAACTAATCGCCTCACCATTTTATTAAACAAAATCAGAAAATATTTTAATCCAATCATCTATCCATATGCTCTTGCAATGCTCTCTCTATCTATTGCAAATTTCATTAGTCTTCTTTAGTAGGTGTCTTTGCTCGTCTTCTTCATTTTCTTCATTTGTACCATAATCTTCAAAACTTTAGCTCGTTTGTCTAAAAATCTTTAAAGGTTGTCAGGATACATCTTCTTAGTCTCGATACAATGTCTCTGTTATAGCTCTGTTTTCTTCTGGTCGTTTTTGAACCGTACTAATTGCAAGACTCAGTATACCGGTATCGCTATACTTCGTCTCATAGTTCTTTATTTACGTCGGGACAGCCTCTTGAAACTCCGCGCAGAGTTTTGCACTACTCTTTCAATACTCTTGCATTGCACATATGTACTCATGCCATGCGCGCTGCGCCCTTTCTGTTAGGTTTTGACATGTTGGAGTCAATCTCACAGTGATCCAGAGCTGGCCTCTTTCATTATTAAAGTCGTACATAAACCGATTTTTATTGGTTTCCTTACAAAAACTGCTGCCAGCAAAACTTAGCCTAAGGTCACTTCAGAATTTATTACTCATCGTTCTTCTCTCGGTAAGTTCCTCGTTTGGAAATCGCTTGCAGCAGACTTCGTATTCGTAGTTCGAATCCTCAATATATATATTTAAATTCTCAGCGATGACAAGTATTACTTTCTTCTATGTTCTATTTAAAAACTTATCGAAGTTGCTTTAAAATATTTCTTTTCCGATTACTTGCTATCTACTTAAATAACGTACATAATATTCCAAGTTCCATGTTCATGTTTAAAATTCAGATAAATTTGATTTGAATTTGATTTAATTTTTTATTAGAACATTCTAACATTTCTTTTTTTTGCAGGGCCGCTGTAATCGTGATAAACCGCCATGCAAATATTTCCATCCCCCACAGCATCTTAAGGATCAGTTGTTAATAAATGGAAGAAACCATCTTGCCTTGAAAAATGCACTTATGCAACAAATGGGTATTGCACCCGGACAACCAGTTATACCTGGACAAGTTCCAACTGTGGTAAGTACATTAAAATATGCTTGCAACTTCATATCTAATAGGGATTTATACATCACAATTGAAAACTGAATTCCAAAAGAACTACATAAATTCTGATAACAAAATTGTAATGGCTTACTTAACATATAACGTATGAGAATGTATATACAATAGTATGATGTAGATATTAAATGTTATTCGTATATATATGTATGTATGTATACAAATGTATGTATGTATATTTGTATACATGTGATTATATAATCGCTTTTCCGTTCCGTGCTCATATCTTGCTTTGTCAATGCATATGTAGATTTCCTGTAGAGTGGTCATCCAATATAATGAACGGTATAATGTTGATCGCTTTCGCTGAATTGGAAACTCGGTATAATTAAACATAAAATTTTAAGTGGAGATAGAACTAACTTCATTCCTATCAGAAAACTGTTTGGGTTTTTGTATTGCATTTGAAAAGTACTGGTCGGATGCTTGTGACGCTGGAAAAATAACATGACGCTTTTTCAATTTGCACACGTTTTCCGTTCTGCAAAGTCAGCGTCTGAGCAAACAAACAAAAGTGCAGTATTTCACCTGACATTCGTTACCTGAGAAGCATTAGGTAGGTGATTAGGTTTGAGCATAGGTTAGATGTTAAATTCATGAACTGTAATCATTTAGTTTTATTTTAGATTCCGAATAACAAAGTTGTTTTTCTTTTATAAAAAATAAATTAACAATTTTTAAAATTGTACAAACCGTACATGTATTGAATCTGGGACCTTCAATGAAAACCAAGTAAATAATCTATGATTTTTCTTTTGACGAGGAGCTCTGAAAATCATATGCTTACTTGAAGGTCCCCTGCCTCATGGTGAGTCCCTGCCAGACCACAGACGGTTTTTATACGCTTCCGAGGCATTTAGATAACTTCAATATAAATAGAGGCTCGGTGTGCGATTGGACAGACCGAGAATTTATCTTTATGGGCGGTACTCACACTCTTCATCTAAACTTGGGCAATTTTGCAACCAAGATTTCGATGCTGCAGACATAAGTTATGAAACGAACGGAGATTGATACAAATTCGTTGTTGCGTACGCTTATTTTCCCTATGATTCGTTATTACCACGGTAGCCGAGTTCATTTGACACTGTGATTTCAGGAAGAAGATACTTAGCATATGCTGCGATGCTAATGCTCAGAATACTTTTTGGGGCAGTAGCAAACGCAACGTGAGAGGCAATCATCTCCTGGATTTCATACTCTCTTCTGACCTGTTTGTCAACAATATTGTAGAGGAGGCATGTCCAGCTAGAGAGCAGTCCTGAAGATCGGCCGTTCCTTAGTGGAAAGCAGATCTGTAGCGTCCATGTAAAGAAACCAGAAAACTTCAAACAGGTCACTTAAGACTAATTTGGAGCCTTTACAGATTGAAGCTAAAAGAATAAAAGAAGCGACTATCTGCTCTAAACCGCAGGCAGCCCTAGACGTGATCGACGATTAGTGCACCAAGTTCCATAGCATTGTTGAAACCGAAAAACTTTCCAATCTGGGCATGTGTGTCAATGACAACCTACGTTGGAACAAGAACATATTCGATGTCATCATAAATGCTGCGAAAAATCTAGGTTTCCTCCAGCGACGTAAGAAATACTTAATACCTTCTTCATCCCTCTTATCTGGCCAGAATGTATAAGGCATTTCCCAAATTTGTAGTACAATACTCACATCTGGTCAGGTTCTCCTAAACCCGCTTTGCACCTGCTAGATAGGACTCAAAACCGTGCAATTAAAATTATAGGGGGTGCTAATATTACACAATCAGTTGACGCTCTTGAACACCAACCTAATGTCTGCTTTGTTCTATCGCTATTTTCACCACCAGTCCTCTAATGAAATTGCCAATAGCAACGCCCGTCTCGCTGTGAATGCTTATCAGTTAAGTCCACTTTCGGACGTACTCTGAAATATCGTGATTATTTCCTAAGCCGTACCATTCGCTTATGGAATGCTCGGTCGAGCTCTTTATTTCCTAGTTATTATAACCTTTAAATATTTAAAACCAACGTGCCTCGGTACCTCTCTTTCTTTCCTTCCTAATTTTCCTTCGTCCGCACTGTGTGCAAGCATTTTAAGGATACTCAACATCACTTGAGCGCGCGCAGATTATAAAGAAAAAATGATCAGTTAACGTACGCATTCTACATTAGTTCATATATTGTTGTAGATGTAAAATTAACTTTTCAGCTAAATTTACTTTCTATCAATTACCACAATTACACTCCGAAAATCAATTATAATATTACGTCTATTAAAAGAACTCTTCAACAACTACAAGTTGTCTGATGTCGCTTAACGCGGCTATTCGTAAGGATTTGCTCAGCTTATTGTAATAGTCGTTCGATAGATGTGGTTAATAGGAGTGCTGCAACAATATCAGATATCTTATGAACCGCAATGTGAATGCACTGTATCATGTTTGAAAGGCATACAGTTCAGCTGTATACTGGTAATACGGATTACGTTTTTTTATGACTATCACTATTATTTTTTTTCCCCTTATACTCGTTGTAAAAATTGTGTGACTACGAGGATCAGTTTTCGAAGGATCATTTTAGTTACACTTGATTCAGAACTTTTTATCACAATCGTCATAAAGGGTTTTCCAATAGGGACTTGACAACTTTGAATTTAATTTGTGAACGCACTCTTTCACTAATCATCAAACTGTCACTGTCAATTTATTCAGTAAACTCAACATTTTCATCATGGTAAAGTACACGAGCAACGTCTGCAAATTATAAAAATTTTCTACCGAGATTCGGTGTCGAGTCGGTGACTGCAACTTTAAGAGCGTTAACTCTAATTTTCGGTCGTAATTCTCGCCCTAGTAGACAAGCAATAACAAGTTTAGTGCAAAAATTTGAGTCTACATATTCGTTTTGTGATGTTGCCGTGTCAGTGAGACAACGGGTTGGTCGAAGTGTCGAAAATATCACTGCCGTTCAGGCTTCCGTAGCAAACGATCCAAATCAGTCAATTCCAACGGCGTTCTCAAGAATTGGGCGTCGCCCAGACCACATTATGGCGTATTTTGCGTAAGGATCTTGGTTTGCACCCATACAAGATCAAGCTGACTCAAGAATTGAAGCCGATGGACAATTTGAAGCGACGTACGTTCTCCGATTGGGTTCTGGATAAGATGCGCCAAGATGATGAATTTTATCGCAAAATCATCTTCAGTGACGAAGCTCATTTTTGGGTCAATAAGCAAAATATGCGTTATTGGTCGGGTGAAAATCCACATGTGCTTCATGAATCACCACTTCATCCACAAAAAATAAGTGTTTGGTGCGGTTTGCATGCTGGCGGCGTTATTGGGCCATATTTTTTCGTCAACGATAACGATCGTCACGTTACTGTGAATGGTCAGCGTTATCGCGCCATGATCACCGATTATTTTTGGCCTGAATTGGAAGATATGGACTTGGACGACATGTGGTTTCAACAGGATGATGCCACACAGCACACGCTACAATCGATTTATTGAAGAGTAAGTATGGTGAGCGTGTTATCTCAAGAAATGGGTCAGTCGATTGGCCGCCTCGTTCGTGCGATTTAACGCCGCTTGACTATTTTCTGTGGGGCTACGTTAAGTCATTGGTTGGTTTATGCCAAGACGTTGGAAGAGCTCAGAGCCAACATTGAACTCGAAATGGCCGCGTCGTTGAAAATTGGGTCCGACGAATCGACCGCTGCAAACGTGCCCGCGGTAGCCATATGAACGAAGTCGAGTTCCATTCATAAATGTTTTGATTGTACAGCCGATAATAAAGTTTTTGAAATATCTCAAATGGTTTGCGTTTTATTTAAAAAAAAATTTGTCAAGTCCTTATTGGAAAACCCTATATATCAATTGGATCTAATATATATATATTTCAGTTAGTTGTTTAAATTTGTTTACATTTAAAAAAATATTAATAATTAAAGTAAATAATAAATATAAAAAATTACAAATGTTAATCCTCAAGGGTAAGCATATGGATGTTCACTCGCATAGCGGAGAGCATTTGTGTAACAGAGTTCGTCTTAAAAGCATTGAGTAATTGTTTTCTGTATAGGAAAGTAAAAAAAAAGAAGAAACCAGGGTGACAGTAGGTACCTTTCCACATTAATTTCATAATTTTCCACATGAATTGAAAATTAATTTTGACCGACTCCATTCCCCAGGGTAATGTCAAAACGTTGTGGCAAAAATTAGCTGAATCCTTTTATTATCATAATAATGTTACTCATTTATTATTCTAGGGAACTCGAGCTGATATAAATTATGATTTGTTCAACAAGCTAGGGAAAAATTTTATTTGAATTAATGAGTTTTTGAATACATAATGAAAATTCATTGATTTGTTAAAAGTTCCACAGAGATTTGGTAGTACTTATATGTATAATCTAAATTAAATAATAGTAAGTCTTTTTAAATTTAATCACATTTTATTTGTGATAAATTCACTAGCATCAACTATTATATATATATTGTATTGTACCACCCCAATTATTTGTCCGTACATTTTTATTCAATCATAGGATTCATAGGATGCGTTGGCATCTATGACATTCTTCCAACGTGATACAAGGTCAAATATTCCTTTTTAGTAGAAGTGCTGACTTTTTGAGACAATGAAGTCTACAACGTGGATTGGTTCTTTCGATGTCCACCAAATTTTCATCATAACTTTTTTTCATGTACATCCAACCACTGCCCAGATCTTTTACGATTATCATACATTATCCGGTGCAAAAACGGTTCGGTTTGGTTTCTTAATGTAAGCGATACGCAGATTTCCAGCCGCCGTAGTTTTTGGGATTCGTTGGGTTGGATTGGGTTCATGGGCTACGCACTTATCGAGTTTCTTTACCTTTAAAATGAGAGAAAGGTGTTGTCATTGTCATTGGGGATACTCCCATGCTATGTGCAATTTCCCGCACCGTTGGGTCCGCATACACCGTTGCTCTTAAAACATCGTCGACGACTAACGCTTCCAGCTTCCCAAGTGGTTCATTTTCGAGGCTGAAATCTCCCGAATGGAACTTTCCAAACCAATGTCGTATAGTGCGTTCGTTTACTGCTACATCTTCAAATGCATCATTAATTTTTTTCATTGCCAATAATGCATTATGTCCCATTTTAAGTTCGTAAAGGAAGAGGGTTCGAATTTGAACTGCCGACAGCATGATAAATAATTCCTAGAAAAAAAAATGGTACTTGTAACGAACCCTAAAATTCTCACACGTTAAGCACATGTACCACTTTATTTTACAAAAAAAGAAATTTAACATTCTGCCACAGATGTTCACTCAAGAACTTCTTATTTCCGGCTGAGCGAAAATCGAACATTTCATGTGGTACAGCCCAATACATCGATAAACTCGAATTCGTTTTTGTAAAAACTATTTTTAGCCTAGAAAGGACATAGCCGGATTATAATCATGCCACCAACATGTCTAGTGGAGACACAAAAATCCATCCCCAAACTACCTAATGTTATCGCATTAGAAAACTGCGGTGGTACATCCCATCCGGCAAATCTTCGCTCGATCAGTCTTCTTCCAAACATCAGTAAGGTGTTCGAAAAGGTGATCAATAGAGTCCTGACTAAGTCCGGATAATCAGTTGGGTTTCAAGGCGGGGTATGATATCATTCATGCTGTGTCGAAACTGGTTTCTGATATCCAATGGAACAAAGGCAAGAACCAGTGCACTGGTGCCTGCCTGATTGATTTGGAGAAAGCCTTCGATACCGTATGGTTAGAAGGACTCTTTTTCAAGCTGGACAGGTTGGGCATTAGTAAACCACTGCTGTATATTCTTTTTGATATGCTCTCCAGTAGACAGTACATCGTGAAGAATGGCGATGTGACTTCTGCTGGAACATTTAACATTAAAAACGGTCTGCAACAAGGTGCGGTAAATTCGCCGATCCTATTCAACATTTACACGAGTGATCTAATAGGTTCACTTCATCATGCCATAGCGTACGCAGACGACTTAATCGCGTACAGATCAGGTCCAACGATTGAGGTCATTAACATACTTTTGCAGCGTGACTTCAACAACTTGAAAATCAACTTTCAGAAGTCGGAAACCATTCTGTTTAGGACGCCTTTGTCTGGGGCCTCTAGGGATACCAGAAAGAATTGGCGAAAGTTCTCGATCGTGGGGCAGCACGGGCAGCCACTTGCTCGTCGAAATGTCGTCAGATACCTTGGGATCTGGCTAGATCAATCTCTGTATTTTAACAGATGTTGCTCTGGCCAGAGTCAAAGGTGCTTTTGCCCTTACAAAGAGACATAACAGCCATCTCGATGCCCTTATCAGGCCCATGCTGGACACCATTTGGGTGTCTCGTGTGGTTCAACGTGAGAGCAAGTTTATTGGAAAAGATTCGGGTGTTTGAGAGGGCTTGCCTTAGGACTTGTCTTCGCTTATACAGAACACCAGAGTCTAAGTACATAAAATTCTATCCTAATGAGTGAGGTCTTGTACAATAGTGCGAACCTAATAAGAGTGGACAATTTCGTCATTAAGTTGACTCGAAGGCACGTTGCAAGAGCAATGACCTCATCGAACAACCTGATCTCCGGGGCTTACTACCCCAATTATATATATCACGAGAGAGTTCGCTTTGACGACTTTATTCCTCCAGTAGCGTTCCTCTATTTAGATAGCAAAGGTCTGATCCAGGACAGATTGGCGGTGCCGCTAATCGTCGCTCGAGGAAGTAAAGTGATGTGTCAAAGCGAGCAGTAGTTAAATTTTTTACTCCGGATATTTTTAAGTTTTTGATCGACAATCCTTTAATCAAATCCTAGTTCTGTGACATAAAGTACATAAACTCCCAATTTGACAATTTTTCTTTTTTATAATCGTTAACTAGTTTCCCCCTTGTGGTCTAAATAAATCATCTTAATTAACTTTGAGAACTCTTCAAACAAAGGAAATGTCGTCTTCTACAAGAAACTAGCTGGCCAACAACAAAATACACCGACAAAGTCCCTCGATGCCGCTGAATTGTGGGCACGAATTGAGAAAAGGCTTGCGGTTCTCACGGAAGAAGTCACGTCCAAATTTTCCAAACTGGCATCGATCGACGAAACAATTTTAGCCAAGGTCAACCAAATTGAAAAAAATCTCACATGCAAAATTCAAGAACTCCAAAGCCACTGCATGCAGCTTGAATCTCGAATCGACCATCTTGAACGAGAAAAAGTGAGCAGTGATGCCGTTCTGATTGGTGTTCCTCAAATCGAAAACGAAAATTTGGAGAATACTTTTAAAACAATCTGCAGCAAAATAAAAGTAAGCGCACCACCACTCAAAAAAATTTTCAGAGTAAAATCATCGCACTCTAAGCTGAACACTGGCGCAAACGACGGTGCAATCATAATAAAATTTGCTGATTGTTACGACAAATATAAAGTGCTTAAGGGCTGCCTAGGGCTCTTTAAGGATAGAGGCACTGGTTTATCCCTAAACGACATTGGTTTTCAAGAATCACACAAAAGAATTTATTTAAATGAAAGCCTGACGAAAACCAATTACACTATTCAACGCAATGCACTCAAATTAAAACAACAGAAGATCGTGTCAACTGTGTACACATTAAATGGACAAGTTTTTGTACGCAAAACACCGGGCGGGGATTCCATGCTGATTAGATGCATCGACGACTTGAGAAATTTCTCGGAGTAATCTGTCATCCACAAAAGCTCAACTCAACTTTCATCAAAACATTACAAATGTTTCTTTTTCTTCTTCTTCTCTTTATCCCTCTCTCTTATTTTTCTTTTCAAACTTCGTTTTCTTTTCATTTTCTTCTCTCTATATTGCTCTTTAATAATGTTGTCCCTTTTGTTGTATTTCTTCTATTCATATTTACTGAAATTTTTTTTTAATTTTAATTTTGCTAATCCATATTGTACATATTTTAAGTAAAGCTTTTACAACATCCGTCATCAACATAATGCTGAAGAAACTTCAAAGGTATGTAAATGAAAACCAATTTTTTTTGCTTAAACGTACGTTTAGTGTCTCTTTCCATTGTTCCCTTAATCAATGACCAGTAATTGTTCCTCATGGGCGAGTTGCATTGAACATTGCTTAATATAATGTGCAACTTTAAAAAAGGGCTGCACATTTGCCACTTGAATGCACAAAGCATGGTAAACAAGATAGATGATTTGCGCTTGATTTTCGAGGACTCTCATGTTGACATTGTTTGCATTTCTGAAACCTGGCTGAAACCTGATATGCCCAATAGTTTATTTAAACTAGTAGGCTACAAATTGTATCGAGCTGATAGGAGTAGAAAAGAATGTGGGGGCGCTGCCATTTATATAAAACATGGTTTGAAGGCCAAGGTTATTATCCAATCCACAGAAGTTGATGACCATGAGTTTATCTTCTTAGAAATTATTTTAAGCAATGATAAATTGCTGATAGGATCCGTTTACATGGCTCCTGATGTAGCGAGCCAAAATAAAATTAGAAACGTTCTGGAGGAAATAACTCCCTTATACGCAAAAATTGTAGTTGCAGGTGACTTAAACCTCGATATTTTAAACTACAAAAACAAAGAGTTGTTTGATGTTATGAAATCAACAAGTTTTGATTTTGTTAACCGTCAAACGCCTACTCATTTTATGCCCAATAAAACTCCTTCCCTTATTGATGTTTTCTTAGTTTCTAATACTGAACTTATAGGTCATTATGATCAAATACAATCTCCTGCTTTTTCACATCACGATACTATATTTTTAACCGTTAATATGTTTGCTGCAGGTTCTGCAGATACTTTTGTTACATATCGCAATTTTTCGAGAATAAACACTCATTCGCTACTCAACGAATGCCAATTGCTTAATTGGTCCCCTGTTTACTGTACTTCTGACGAAAATATTTTCTGATAGAAAATAGCAGAAAATAGCTGGGCTCTCGCTGAATTCGCTCCTAAAATACCGTACTATTGTAGCACTGCATGGGATCCTCGAGAATAAGGCGCCAAATTATCTATCTTGCATTTTAGATTTTACACGATCTCAAAGATCTTTGCAAATTAAACCACCTCGCCATAAATATTTAGTTAGTTCTAGACAGTTTTTCGTCCATTCAATTCGCCTATGGAACCAACTTCCGATAGACATTAAACGTGCTAATGCGAATCAATTTAAAAAACTGGCTTTTCAATACTACCTGGATGCAAACTGAAGTTTCCGATACTAAAGATGACTAGACTTCATTATCTTAGAATTCTTCTTTTCTATTTTCATGTCTCTATCTTTCTCTTCCTTCTCTATTGTTTTCTTTCTTTCACCTTTTCCTATCATTTATAGTTCTAATTTTACCAAAAAATAATTGTTAAATAGATCTTCAACCTGTGCATAATTAATATTAGCTGTAAACTTACCTGTACAGAGATAATTTTTAAATAAATATGAAAATATGAAATATGAAAACAGCTGCGGACAGGCGACCCAACTACGACAGAGACGTCGCACATGGCAGTGCGGAACGTCTCCGGTTCAGTAGGTGGGTAGGGAGTCGCGACATGAGGGATGTTGCTCGGCAGCACCAACAATTTTGGTGGCTTGTTGAAGGGGAGGATGCTTCGTCGTCGAACTTCTCCGGTGATAGTTAGCTTCACGTGAAGCAAGGTGTGCCAGCCTAATTTTTTTTAGCAGGCCGGCTTACATAGATTAATTAGATTTAAAAAAATAAAAAAAATACATATACTCGTATATACACTATATTCATATATTAGGTATATATATATATATATATATATATATATATATATGTATGAATTAGATCATCTAATAGTACTTAACCTAAGATTTATTTTTTAGGTAGTTTATAGGTTTAGTTTTAATTTTTATAGATAAAAAAAAGTCCAGACAATAAGTTTTTTAATTAAAATGTATTTTCGAAAGACATGATTAAGTGTTAACTTAGAGTGCCCGCATGGGGTCAGTAAGTTAGTATAAGATAATTTTAAGTTATTCAAGGTAATTTTTAAGCGTTTTTTTGTCTTAATTTAAGTGATAAAGATAAAAATGCATATAAACTGAGAAAACTGAAACTGACACGAGAGTGGCGAAAATCAGGGCATGTATTTGACATGTCGTTTATATGAGAGTTGTTTTCCGTTGAATTGTTTGACGTGTATTTTTTATGTTACTATTTGTGTTCCTCTCTTGTTTCTCAAATATATTAGAAAAAGTTAAATATTGTGCATTTTTCCATATATTCTTGATATTAGTAAATATATTATTCAATTTAAAAACAAAACATATTACTGTTGAATAATTTTTGGCAGCTTGTTAGCGGCAACAAATTCATGTGAAAATTTTAAATTCTATGCGGAATAAAATTAATAGATTTATTCAAGTAATTTTTGTTTTCTAATAGGTGTTAAACAAAGCACTTGTGAAACACAAGGAGATTTTCATGTTGTGACTTGTCTGTGCAAAATTTTTGAATATTTTGTCAAACAAATCCATACAGTGAAATGCAACTGACAATTTTCATAGATGGAATCCTAATAATATTCTAGCAAAATATTTCAAAGGGACTATTTCGCTTGATGGAAGTGAAAGAATGTTGGAAGCTGATTGCAATTACTTTGTATTGACAACTAAGACCCAAACCAATTTCAACCAAGTTTAAAAAAAAAAAAAAAAAAACTTTTATTATTGTTAGCATAATTAAAAGAAAAAAAGCCTCCATGTGACTTTGTGGCCAGCATCGCAAATCAGCTGGAAGACGTGCTGCGAATTGAGGCAGCTGTAGTTATGGTAGATTTGCAGCGAGGGATGTCACAACACTTTGTGGAATCTTTTCAAAACCAAAGTGCAGCATCCTCGTCATCTTCATTGTTCGACACAAATAAGAGCTATCGCTATCACAGCCACAAACATCTACGAGGAGCTTCCCGTGTGCGCGATCCCATAGTTTTAAGTTAGATCGTAAGTACGACTAAATATTAAGATAATTTTAAGTTAGATCTGAAGTAGATTTAAGATAGTTTTAAGCTAGATCTGAAGTACATATTAAGGTACTGTTAAGTTAGATCTGAAGTAAACAGTTCATGAAAAATATAGACCATTTCAAAAAAATATACTTCTAATTTACTTTCTTGTAACTCCTACCATCTAAGAAATAAACGAACTTAAAATGTGTCACTGGAACTCCAACGGCATAAGCCATATCACATGTTGTTAGTTTCTAATTTGGAAGATCCAATATCTAAATAAATATGAATAGAAAAAATTCCTTTACAGGGCAATCTTTTAATTTTGCAACCAATTTTGTATTCAGTGCTTTACAATTTACATTAGCTTATGAGAAAAAAGAACATCAACCTAATTATTAGCTTTTTTTCACTAATATTGCACATCACCTTGGTTATACAATAGTGTACCAAAGAATTCCGATTTTTAGAAGCAAACTTGTAGCCAGACTTCTCTTGGGTAGAAAGAGGTAGCGTCGTCTCTGGGAAAGATTGAATTGTGGTCAGCTGTTTTTCTTGGTATTTTTGCATTTTTGAGGACAGAAAATTGTGAAGAAGGCGTCAAGCTTTCATAAAAGTATCGGTGGGTTCTACAGCCAAATCCATAGATCACATTTTAATAATCAGAGCAGACAACCAAATAAATTCATTCGTAATTGAAAGGGAAATTACCGACCATTACCCAATCATCAAAACACATAAATCAAATTTCTATATGAACAAGTTCATTGAAACTATAGTAAATATGACCCTCTTAAAACTTGTGGCTTCATCAACGAGATAATGGGAAGAAAAAAGCTAAGCGTTGACGAAGTACTTGCCAAGAACTTCTCGGAAAAATGTATGAATAGCCTTTCTAGATAATGTGCGCAACATTTCTCGGAAAAGACGCTCCAAATAATGCATCAATGTAACTCAATCACTTCGAATCATGCAAATACGATTGCAGCCAACTAAATTTCTGTTAAGGAAACCAACATCACGCAGTATAATCAATCTTCTAGGCGAAAACAAATCTCCTGGAATAGACGGAATTCGAGCTGTGGATATTAGGAAACACGCAGATATTTTTACCCCCATCTTGTGCAAATTTATTAACCTAAGTCTGAGGCAAGGCAAAATTCCGAAAATGTTTAAAACTGCTGTGGTAAGACCTATTTACAAGGGAGGTATCAAAAATCAAATCATCAATTACAGACCTATATCTATATTACCTGTCTTGGAAAAGTGGCTAGAACAAATCATTACAAATAGAATAAATACAATAATTTTATTGAACAACACTCCCTGATCCACCAAAGTCAGTACGGTTTCCAGAAGAAAAAAAAGGACTGGAAAATTGTTTAGAGAATTTGCGAATTGCGTCAACGAAAGCTGAAATAAAAGTCATCATATTCTGGTCATGTTTATAGATTTTAGTAAAGCATTTGATACTCTAACTAAATCATGCAAAACTACTGGAAGCGCTTGAACGTATTGGCATACGAGGATTATCTGCACAACAGGTCTTTTTGTGTTAAAATCAAGGATAATTACAGCGAAAGAAACCTGTTTAAATATGGAGTTCCCCAAGTGTCGAAACTAGGTCCAATTCTGTTCATTTTATACACAAACGAACAGCATTCCGTTTGCTTACGCTGACGATACCGCGATATTGGTGCGTCACAGATCTTTGGACACTGCTACAAGAATAATGCAAACGGAGTTTAACAATGCAGTCAAATGTTGTCACGACAACAGTTTGGTGACTAACGCGGCAAAAACCAAGAGGATGCACATACGAAGTCCACAGCATAAAGCCACGAAGGAGCGAGTATATTTTAAAAGTGATTCCTGCCCTAAATCAAACAAACAGTTACTTGAAGTCGTTGAAAGCTACAAATATCTAGGAGTCATCATTGATAGTCATTTCATCTGGAACAAACAAATTGAAAAGATACTCTCAGACTTAAGGAAGGCTTCATTTGCACTGGCGTATCTTAGACATCAGGCCACACCATACATTTTAAAAATGGTATACTACGCCCTGATTAAATCCAAGTCAAGGTATGGAGTGCTGGCCTGGGGAAACGCCTCAAAAACTCATATCCAGAAACTTCAAATGCGTTGAGGATAATTAACTGCATAATATCTTCAAGATGTCAGTACTGGAATATTATGTTGACAACCGGTTTAAGAGGCCAATCGGACATGATGTCAACACCAGAAGACGTGCCCTTGGTATGTTACAAGTGCCCCGCAAATACAACAACAATTATGATATAAGGCAGCTCAAATATAGCGTTCCCTCAATACTAGATCTTAAAAAAGTTGCAAATTTTAAAACTAGAAAAAAAATAAATACTTCCTATTAAACTTACAATCATAAAAACAAAACTGAGCCTACTCAACTTATTTTGATTAAACTTTTGAATTGCAACCTTTGCAAAAACTTATACAAGTTGTTAGGAATAAATACTTAAAAAAAACAAAAATACATTGGGCGTCGGAAAATTCTGAAGTGCGAAGCCAGTCGTCCCAATGCTATTTCTACCATTAGACGATAACGACTTAGTCTATAATTAAAAATTTCCTGTGCGGTATATAGCTCTGTATTCCTTCCAAAGCGTTTCATCATGTTTTTGTCGAGGCCAAATATATGATCGCTAATGAAAAAGTATGGCGTAAGAACTTCTTGTCCCTTGAGTGTCTTTAGAAGGGGAATATTCAGACGTCCGAAGTCCTTAATAGAGACTACAGTTTTTAAAAACAATAGCATCGGACACTTTCCTATTTCATCCGACTCAACGACTATACTAAAAAACCCTTTATAATTAAAAAAGTCGGTCCCGGACTTGTGTGGAACCGTTATCTGGATATGTTTGCCATCGATTGCCCAAATTGTATGTGGAAAATCCCAAAAGAGGTCGAAATCTTTTGACACACTCAATCCACTCACTTGCCGTTTGAGGAATCTGAAAATAGATTTACGTACCAATAGTATATAAGTATTAATTGACTTTGCAATTAAAGTTTGTGCGATACGTACATTAGGGTGTCCCAAAAAAATCAAGTTTAAATTTTTGTAACGCATACCCTCTTATTTTATTCGAATACTGTCAAAACAATAGTAAATAAAGTTTCATGTACTTTGAACCAGAGGAACCCGTGCCGACTTGCATCTAAACATGTCAGTACTTGCAAGGCATGGCACGCGAGTAATAACATATCGATAACTTGTTATTGCATGTTTATTTTATTAGTAAACACATTGTTCTCGTTCTGTTAACATGTCGGTCATAGACTAACTATACCTAGATATCAAACTTTCCAGATATTGGAAAATCAAAACCGGTTTTCTACTGATCGTCACTATCCGTGAGACTCTGTCCGTGAATACGTGTGAATTGTGATCAATGGCAATTTATCTCCTTTTTTATACAAACCACGCCCATTTGAACCAAAAAACGTCATCCACTTTACACACACTCGTGCAAATCGCTCTCATTCTAGCAATTTTACTTGTAAATTGCTCTCATTCTAGCAAATTTTGACAAAGTTATAGAGATGCAAAAGTGTTGGAATTCACTTACAGTGTGTCTGTGCGAAAGTTAAGGGTTTGCAAAAGTATTAGTAGAGTTTGACATCTAGTTTAGTTTATCTATGATGTCGGTGGAGTTACGCAGTTGTAGAAAGGAGATATTTTTAATAGGGAACGTTAAACATCAAATTACTGGTTCAAAACTTCCCTCTAATGGGCAAGTACTGGCAGTTTTGTTCTATAATATTCGTGAAGTGAATTTAAGTGTCAATGAGAGCGCAAATCTTACTATTCGTGAGTGCATTATTTATTGGGAAAAGGCCCGTATCCCGACAAGATCTCTACCTAATTGTGTTAAAAAATTAATTACATTGTATCAAGTTTGGAGAAATTTGCAAAAAAATGCAAACAAAACAAAAAACGTGTTTGAGCAGCGTCGACATGAGTTTGTTACAAACTTAAACAATTTGTTTGACATTGCACATGCGGATGCACTTCAATTAATAAAGATAGGATTTTTTTGCAGCGCCAAAGAGAACCAGGCCGACCTGGTCATTTAGCCGGAGTTGACCAAAAACAAACACACAAAGAAGAAAGAGCGCACCTTAGAAACGTCGAGGAGCAAAAACGACGTGCTAAATATTTTTCATCCTTAGCTCCTTCAACATCATCTTATGACCCGCTACAAGAAAGTTTGTCGTCTGATTCAGAATTGATGGATTTACAGGAAATTTTGCCAAACCTAACCAAAACAGAATCCAGTATAAATAAAACTGTTATGAGGAAGAATTTTATCACTCCAAAATTAGTGGCAGCATTAGATCGGTGTCAATTGAGTGTGAGAGATGCTGTGTTTATTATTGAAGCAACTATTGAAGCTCTTGGACATAACACAGACGAATTTCCTATAAGCAAGTCCACTATTCAAAGGGTTCGTACGGAAAAGCGAAAAGAGCGAGCGGAAGCCATAAAGGTTAATTTTCAAAACCAGGTTCCGGATATTGTAACACTCCACTGGGATGGTAAACTTTTCCCTTCTTTAGATTCACGCAAATCTAAGGAAGAACGTCTGCCGATAGTTATAACGTTTGACGATAAAGAACAACTTATCGCTGTACCAAAGTTGGATAACTCTACAGGAAAGGAACAGGCCCAGGTACTTTGGAATGCTATAATTGATTGGAATCTTGAGGATAAAGTGCAGATTTTGTGTTGTGATACGACTGCTTCAAATACTGGTCGAATGAATGGTACTTGTGTACTTCTCGAACAGAAACTAGGCAGGGAAATGATTATTTTTGCTTGCCGCCATCACGTCTACGAATTAGTACTAAAAAGCGTGTTTGAAGCAAAAATCTGCCAAGTTACCACAAGCCCAGACATTCCAATGTTCAAGAAATTTCGAGAGAACTGGAAGAATGTCGATCCCGAGAAAATACAGAGCTGTACAGAAAAGCTATCATGTTTGAATGTTTCTGAGATCAACAGACTTATCGATTTTTACCAAATTGAATTAACTAAAGAAATTACTAGGGATGATTACAGAGAATTAATCGAACTTTCAATAATATTTCTTGGCGGCGATGCAGAAAAAAAATTTAAGATCCGGCCTCCAGGTGCCATGCACCAAGCTCGATGGATGGCGAGAGCGATTTACTCATTAAAAATATCGTTACTTGGTGATCAATTAAGAATTTCTAACAAAGATAAAGAAGCTCTGTTAGACGTCTGCCTGTTCATCGTGACAATATACGTTAGGCCTTGGTTGCAATGCATTTTAGCAGTAAAAGCACCTTACCAGGATTTGTGTTTTCTGAAAGCTATAAAATCTTATGAAACAATAGATGAAAGCATCTCGAAAGCAGCATTACAGAAGTTTTGCTTGCATTTGTGGTATTTGACAGACGAAGTGTCTATCTTGTCTCTATTTGATGATGATGTAAGCCAAGAAACGAAAGTCAAAATGGTTGCTAACTTAGCCAAAGAATATCCATCTGCCTATGGTAAATGCTACATTCCATCGAAAGAAGAACTTTTTGGCAGACTTTATGGTAAGCTTGAAAATTAAGTTTGTTTTTTTAACTTTTTTATTTACATAACTAAAAAATTATATCAATAATCCTCCTTTTTTTGTTTTCAGAAAAAAACATCGATGACTTTGTTTCAGTCAAAAGCAAGTCCTTATTTAGTCGATTGAAAATTGATGGTGCTTTTCTCCACGAGTGCCCCTCTTTGTGGCTTAAAAATGCTTCGTACCAACATGCTAAAAGCAAGCTATTAAAACTGAAAGCAGTTAATGACTCTGCTGAAAGAGCAGTCAAGTTGATGCAAGATTTTCACGGCCTGCTAACTGTTCAAGAGGAGCAAAAGCAATTTTTATTTCGTTGCGTACAAGAACATCGACAAAAGTATCCTGACTGTAAAAAACAAATATTAAAAAGAAAATTAATAAATAATTAACCTACTTTCAACAATTAATATAATAATAAAGTCCAATACCGGATGCCTTATTTCAAAAATAAATGAGTTTTGCTTTTCCCTCCATTGCTCCATACTAATTTTTATGTTTAGATTTTGGCGTTAAGTCGGCACGGGTTATCGTCATCCGATCGCAATAATATTTGATATTTCACTTATCTGGGTCAAATAGAAAAAAAAAAAAAGGTATGCGTATCTCTATCTAAAAAAAAAAATTTCACCCTTATAGCCTGGGCACCCTAACGTACATTTATATATGTTATATGAAGTGTGTCGTAAATCGCAAAAAGCACAACCGGAACAAATTTGCTTATTGTTTTCCTGGATATTCTTGATAAGAACTTCAACGATCTGTGTGAGAGAAAGAGTAAGCTTTGTTATCGTCGTAATGGCCAACCGCATATCAGTATCCTGCCTTTTAATTGATTGCTCAATCTGAGTGAAATAATAACTATGTGTAGAATGAATAAAACAATTTGCCTGTTTACCAGTGTTAGAATTTCTTCTTCGATTGATATTCTACAAAAGTTTATATTATCGCTTCCATCTTCCCATGATATATTCTTTTGCAGATATTGCTCCAACTCATGACCCTCTTGCTAAAAAAGGATTGACCCAAAATCGATGCTTCCTCTTCCTCCTCTCCAACGCTCGAGGTTTCCCAGCTCTTCTATTTTCTGCATAGCTTTAATATTTTTTAATGTAGCCAGTTAAATTTCATTTAATTGTGCTGTCATTTTGTATTTAACACTAACACAGACTAATTTACCTCTTGTCAAATGAAAATCGGCTTGCAAAATTAAATTTTTTACATACTCGTAGCACAGATAATAAATCTATACAGATGTCTCATTCATATGGGAAGTTTTGTCCTATGAAAATGAAATCGAACTAAAGAAAAGGCTTTTTTAAAAAGCTGCAAGTTCTTACAAAGAGCAGAAAAATCATTTTATTTCTTTTCGCTTTTTGCTCTTGCCACTTGCCACTCATACATGCAAAGTCGTTTATCATGCAAACACAATACGTGAACGAAAGAAATAAATAAAAAAAACATGCGTTGACGTTGCCCAGCATAACCGGTTTACTTGGGTTTATGTACGTGTGCTTGTTATTTTGTTTGTAACTTGTTATGCAATGTAAATTAAATCGATCATAAGATCGATGGTCCGGGAAGGTGGACGTGCTGGAGGGGGTGGGTGTGACGTTGCACCACACTATAAAAGTGGGTGATATTTGAAGCACGAGGTGTTAAGGGCTAATACATGTTATGGGGTTGAAGATATACGTATGTACATGAGTGCTAGACCAATTTCCCGATTTTAATTTTGTGCTCAGGACATTAAGTACCTACAAAATTTGATAAATTTCCAAGCATTGAGCAACATCGAACTTATTCGGAAAATGTATGTATATGTTATTTACGAGTACATATTTGCTCCCTTTTCTTTCAAGTTATGTAAAAGGGAGTTTTTAAAACTGTACGCAAAATATTTGTATGTACAGATCGAAGATCTTCAATTCCGAGACTCGGGGACAACACAGTAATGTACGGCCGAATATATGGTAGTTCGAACAAGTGGAATGGGATCTCAACCAACTTGGAGTGCAGCACCGCTGGAAAAAGCTGGCGAAAGATCGCGCCAGGTGGTAAGGCTTGTTGGTTGAGGTATTGCTCTACCCCGGACTGTAACGCCACCTAAGTAAGTAAGTAAAATATTGGAAATATTTTTCCGACAGCCATGAATGAGCCATATTTTAACTAGCAAAATCAATGTTCCTTGGAGTAGAGACTTTGGATCCAATTTGTTAAACCAGACTGAAGTAGCACCGGCTGCCTAGGCTTATTCTGGTGGTAATCTTCGACAAGGAAGAGGAACTCCTCTAAAGCAATGATTGTTTACAGTGACAAATTGTACGATTTGGTAGACGACGGGGTTATCTTTGCTCGACAAAATGTATTTTACAATGGCGGCAGATTTTGGCCATCCTGAAGTGTTTTGTTTTTCACGCGCTTGTGTCCTCTTTTAAACGACGAATTTTCTTTAATAAATTTGTTTTTGGTTTCTTTAATAGTTATTCTCAAGAGATTGTTCAATTTCTCGAGCTTTTCAATTCTCCTAATGTAAAAAGATTACCTTTTTACATGAGCCTCACAATTTGCGCAAGCAAATTCAATGTGATCATTGAATTTTGTCTTTAATAAATTTTTAGAAGCCAAATTTAGTTCCCCTATTGTAGGTTCACTCGAACTCAGTTTCAAATCTTTATAATTTTCATAAGTAATCTTAGCTTTGACTGGATCAAAGCAAACAGAACCGTCTTCAGAGTTCGGAACACTCTCGCTTCATTTTCGTTTGTTTTTAAATATTTTTTTCCCAAAAAGGCATTTTCAAAATGTTTGCTGCAAATGTAAGGTTTTTTAAGGCATTTTATATGTTCACCAGACTCCGTCAAAGCTAACCATTCATCATATTTAACAGTGCCTTTTTTATAGAAACGAAATAATTTCATATCCGAAAACTCATTGCACAACAATGTGCTAGTGCGCACTTTGCTCTCCTCCAGGACATTTTTATTTGTAGATTGTTGTTCAGATATAAATGTGTTTACCTACTTGTCAGCTTTTAGAAATATGTAGATATGTAAGTAGTTTGTGATTAACCTAAAAATCTTATTAGTTATAATAGGAGCAAAACAGCTCACATTGTATTACGAAAATCAATACATATATATCTACATTATATGCATGTATATATACATATATACAGTGTTGTGCAAAACATTCCGGATTTTTTCATCATTGCTATATATAGTGGTTTTTTGTTAAATAAAAAAGAAAAAAATCAAAATTTTCAACATTTTTATATTGTTAATTTAATAACTGTTTCAATTATAATACAGAAAACAAATAAATAATTACTAACAAAATCGTTTATCCTGTAAAGAAAATTGAGGCACTATTTCGGTTGTGCAAAACTAACCGGATTTTTTGGTTTTTAAAGAAAAATTTAGTATTTCGTCCAATAACCCTTATTTTTCAAAACTTCTTGGCATCTGCGGGGCATGGACTCAATTAAATTATTGATTATAGTGGATGGAATACTCTCCCACTCATTCTTCAAAGCTACAAAAGAGCGCTTATTGAAGTGTGCTTTTTTTTGACCAACCTTCCTTTTTAGAATGGCCCACAAATTCTCAATCGGTTTGAGGTCAGGCGATTGAGACGGCCAATCTAACACACAAATGTTTTTTGCCGTAAACCACTCTTTAAGCAGCTTTGAGGAATGTTTGGGGTCATTATCCTGTTGGAAGACCCACCGGCATTTCTTCTTCCGCGTATAGCAGCATTACTGTTTCCAGAATATCTCTGTACTGGAAACGGTCCATTATTCCGTTGATCTTATGTATAGGGCCACAACCTGCACCAGAAAAACAGCCCCAAATTATCACGGAACCCCCACCATGCTTTACTGTAGTCATAACGTTTTCTGGCTTAAAACGTGAACCCTTTTTGCGTCTTACTGTGCGTGCACCGTCGGAATAAAACAAATTAAATTTGCTCTCATCTCTGAAAAGCACTGTCTTCCATTTGTCAACTGACCAATTTAGATGATTTTGTGCAAATTCAACCCTAACAGAAAGGTTAATTTAAGTTTTTGATAATCTTTCCCAAATGTAGTATTTGCATTACCTTTTAAGACGGTGCTTAGCAGAGAGGAGTGGCTTTTTTGCTGTCCGAAAAGCATGAAGACCGTCTTCTTTTAAACGCCTTCTAATAGTACTTGCGTCAACAGGAAGATTAAGCTGGGTCACTAGAGACGCAGAGGACACAAAAGGATCTTTTAAAACCATACGCTGTATGCGCCTGCCAGTTTTCGGTGTTGTTTTCCGTGGGCGTCCGCCACCATGTATGATTTCTATTGGTTTTCCATTTCTAAACTTTTTAACTAAATCGTTAATTGTTGAGGTCGGAATTTTATATTTCGCAGCTATTGCTGTTTGCTTTAACCCGGCTTTAAAGTCCTCTACAATTTGATTTTTTATAAAATTACTATATCGTGTTTTTGCGATTTTTAGTATATACGAATCGTTTGAAAATCGCGCGTAATCTTCTTTCTAGATCTTCTTCTGCAAAAATGTAACTCAAATGACAGCAGAAACCGTTATCAGAAAGACGAAATTTAGTGCTCTAAAAAAAATCCGGTTAGTTTTGCACAGGCATGTTATTAAGATCTTTCTTATTTTTTAATATACGAGTAACATTTGCATGTAAAGGTGCATTTAATTTTTATTTATACGATTATTAACTTAAGATAGAAACTGTTTTTAAAAATACAAAAAAATATTACCAAAGTGCCATTTCCCATCACTTTTTAGCTAACGAACATATTTGAGAAAAAAATCCGGAATGTTTTGCACAACACTGTATAAATATATGTAATGTAATACCTGCACCTAAACGCTAGTTGTTTTATATAAAAATTTAGTGGATGTATGTACATATATACTCGTATATAAAGTAATACATATATGGATAAAATATATTGAAATAAAAATAGATACCTATTTTATAGATTAACCTGTGCACTTTAATTATCACTACAATTCAATTCACTTACTTATTATTTACATGCACTGCATATTAAAAACACGAATAATATTTTGCTCGTCAAACTTCAATTACAAAATATAAAGGAATATTCGACTTTTCCAGCCTTTGAATTGTTCTTTCTTACATACACACCCATATGCTCAAACAAAATACCAATTCATGAAAAATTACATAATTTCCTATTGCAGTCAAATGAAAACAAACAGCCAAGTCTTCATACCCCTTCCCGCAAACTCCTTGCAATTATTATTCATATTCCTTTTGCCACTGCCCGCAACTTGTAGTGAGAGAAAAAAAAATCTTTCAGTAAACAAAGCAAGAAAGAGCGAAAATAAAAAAGCTTTACATTATTCCGAAAGCTCGTGTCGGCTGGACGAGTGTCGGCTAGCCGACAAAAATTGAACCATTTTTTTCTACAGGGATGAGACATCTGTATACATAGATTTATTATCTGTGCTCGTAGTTTACCCAGACAAGACAGAAAAAAATATGGCAGACCAGATGTCAGATGTTATATCTGACATAATTTTGTCTTGCACTTTGGCTTTGGCTTGGACTTTGGCTGTTAAGTCCTAATGCATTTCAATTGTTGAAACCTATTAACAAAATAAACAAAATTTTAACAACATATGCGTATGTATAGGCAAAAATGTTCATAGAGTTCTACATTCGATTTACAGGGAACCTTTTTAACCAAGAAATCTACGTGGACTTTTATATCTTGAAACCGTGTTGACGAGAAATACAACGATTTCAGTTTTTATCACTTTCGAATGTAACATTTTGTTTAATTCGGTGAATATTGAATTCACTCGTATCGTTGAATGTAGTTTTCATTTAGTGGCATATTTATACTGCTAGCACTTATACGAACTCGTTATGCCCGCTCAAACGAAAGTATCAACACAGTGATGATCCGGCAACTTCTTGAAAGCTTTAAGACTTTTTCACACCTTCACACAGCATAGTTCAACCCAGTAATTAACGATTTTACCAACTTTTGTAGAAAACAGTTATCCATTTCTTTAAAAAAAAAATAAAATAAAAGAAAGTGTCTGATGCGTTAAGATAACCATTTGTTTATTAAAATACAATTAGGAGAAAATAGTTTTCTTTTCACAAAAGTGGGCAAAAAATACGATTGATTCCTTAATCTTAGGAAACTGAAAATATATTTCTTCTCCCTGACTTCAAGATCCAATTGGTTCAGGCATTGAACCCAGCAAATTAAAAACTGTGTGATGAGTACGCTGAATGGTGTGTTAAAAAATCATAAGATTGCAAACGGTTTTTTTCAAACTTGCAAGTTGTTTTTTTTTGTGCTAAAATATAATTGTTTTTTTAACTTTATGCATTGACTTGTTTTTATTTATTTTCAGGCAACAAACCCTTACTTGACTGGTATACCAGCAAACACGTACAGTCCATATTTTGCTCCTGGACACCTAGTGCCTACAATATTAGGACCAGATCCGTCAGCCGTTGCATCCCAATTAGGTCCAGTTGTACCACAAGCAGTTCCTGTAGCCCAGCAAAAAATTCCCAGATCCGATCGATTAGAGGTAAGTTACTGCTTTAATGTTATCATCTTTACTAAAAACAAAAAGGATTGGAAGCTAATACATATACATACGTATAATACAAAATGTTAATATATGTTTTTAAGATTTGGATTTTTTTTTTAGAATTGTGATACTGAAATTCAAACTTTTTTCAAATAAAATGACGCATATACATATATTTTGTTGCTTACTTAACTAATCATAAATAATAATGAATATTTTAAAGTCTTGTTTTTATTTATTTATTTTATTTTTATCAAAGTTGGCTAGTTCGAAAGTTAGAATTATTATATTTAGTTTTGTAAAAGTAGATTCGTAAAACAGTTTTATTGCACGAATAACATGCTTTTTTTGAATTTATATGTTTATAAATGTATCTTAGAATCACCTAGATGTTCAAAAAGTATTTATGATAATTTTAACTTTCAAAAGCCACGTGCAATGGAGTTTCAATAAACCAATTATCTCCTTTACTAAATTTTATCAAAAGAAATCCTTCAAATGTAAAGAATATGTCAATAGTATAAACAAAAAAAACTGTAATGGACAACGGCAAGAACATAATCGAGCTCGAAAGTAATAACTGAATCACTCAAAAAATTTGGCATAAAATTGGTTCTCAATTGCCTAAACAATTGTGAAACCAATCGGTCTGAGCAATTTCCGTTTGTGTTGAAAATTCATACCAGACGCTATTTTATTTTTGTACTTCAAACTCATTTTATTTAAACTTTACTATATAAAATAGCTAATGATAGAAATATAATTTGTTTTCGTTGTGTTCTTTATAGAAACTCCATTGTACAAAATTTATTTAATACCAGTCTCTTAAGAATGTAAGGCTTTATGTAGTATGCATATTTGGATAATAATTGAAACCAAAGGAAAATAACAGATTCGTTGTCGTCTTAAACTTGAACAATTCGCTGTTCAAGGGCTTTGTGTTTTTAATAGCGTTTTATTACAAGTTTTTTCTCAAAAAATGAAACTATGAATCGGTGATAAAAAATAAACTTTGGTTGTATAACAATAATAATACATATAATTAAAACTTGTAATAATAAAAAAAATTGCATAACAGATAAAACAAGTATTATACTACTGGTTGAACGTAAAAAACATTTTTTTTAAGTTTGCTTTTCTTTAATCTTTTGTTCCATTCAGGAATTATGGTTTTTTTTTTCTTAGTTCATACATGATTGTTCACTCCATTTTATTTTTTATATATTTATATTTTATGTTTTATGTTTTAGATTATTTCTAAATCCAACTGACGCACAAAATATTTTTTTCGATTACACCAATGTTTGCAGTCTTATTTAAGACTACCGGTATCAATATTGTGAAATACATGGAAACCGATTTCAACAAATTCGAGCAGTGAAATTAATAATATATATCTTTTTGCGGTTTTTTTATGCCTACGTTCATTATGTAAAAAAAAACAAAAAACTACGCAAAATATATAATAAATCTGAGTTATACACTGATTTCTAGGGACTTCCTTTGTGGGTAATACGAGTATTTGCTCAATGTGCAACTACACCTTTTTTTCAATTTCACTAACAGTTAAACAAAACAAAGGAAAACAAACTGGGTGATATTAATATATTTGATTTAATTACGAGCTCATCTTTTTGTTGATTACTATATATATATATCATTTGCTTATAATAAACCTCAGTAAGCAAGTTTGACGCCTACAAAATCGTATTTTTTTTGCACGCAAAAATTAGCTTTGTACCTTATTCAAAGCCCATTTCCAGCAGCTAGTAGACAATTATAAGCAAATCTTCAACCACAAAATTAAAACCCATCGTGTGCGTATACCACAACACAACATAATAAAATGTGACTAACACTTAACAATAAAAGCTTTCCCCTAAATCTTAAATATGCAAATATAATTATTTTAATATGTTGGACCACTATTTTTTCCATCAAAACTGTTTTTTTGCAAGAAGATCTCGACAACAATCCGTATTTCTCATTTCTATCGTAGAAACGCTATTTCTGTGCTCATTGCTTTGTAAAAAATCAACCTTCAAAGAATTTAAGAGAAAATTCATTATTAAACCAATGGTTAACTATAACTTAAGATGTTAAGGTAGAGTAGAACTAAAATCTGCATTACTTCTTTTAAACCAATTTGAGTCTCCGTTATTGAATCCAATTATGTATTAATATACAACATTGCCCGCACCATGAAACTTTAAATGTTTACATATTCCTTCGTGCATAGTTCCAAACTCTTTCTTGTCCTATGTTCAAAATTTTATATGATGTCTGAATCATAATGAACTGTGGATTTAAAATCATATGAATGTATAATACATATGAGCACATATGATCATCATTAAGGACTCCGTTTGCCACTCTATTTCTAACTAATTAAATTGACATTGACATGTATGCATATAACTTAGCGGCCACATGAGCACGTATAAGTCACAAAACTCAATACATTCTCACTTTTTCACTAGTACACTTTCACTTCTAATAGTTGCAGCTAAATGGCAAAGAATTTTCGAAGCAAGTGTAATGTCAGAAATTAGGTACAAACAACTAAAAAAAACCATTTAGTGGTCTAGTACGGTAAAAATAAAAAGAAAACTGTTTTGAAATAAAGAAAAAAGGATTTAAAATTGACAAACGCGCAGATAATAAAATTAATTGGGATTTATCGTTCCCATGCCCTTTTATGTGATATGAACTGCAAAGCGGAAAAATTCTTAAAATCCCTCTCGTCATCTTCCCAAGCAAAATTTTGAGGAAATGCGTGTCAATATCAAAATCAGACGTTTTTATTAGAAGATATTTTCTTTTAGTTTCCTTTACTTTTTTCTCTCCTTTTAACATTTATTTTCTAATTTTCTCAATTCGCGGATAACCACAATTGTAGCGAGAATCTTTGCTTCAGACGACATTTTTTTAAATTAACCTTCCAAGCGCACCTTGCTTGGCCACTCAAGTTACTTGCAGCTAGTTTTCGAAATTTTCGAACATAATATATATTTTCGGGTTGCAGTGTAAAGACTCACAGTCTTGAAACAGTTCAAGTGTAAAATTTACTCAAATTTACACGCCTCACACCCACTTAACTTTCCAAGAAAAATAAATTTTCTATTGACCTAGGGTTTACACACGCGAGTTAAACTAGTAGGGTTGTATCATGGTGTTAGTTTTTTTACTAGCAGACTAGCTATCAGTCTACGCGCATGCAAAATTAGTCTTCTATTGAAGCTGCTATTTAGTTGGCTATCGGTTCGCTCTCTCGTGTACAGATACACTAACACATGTAAGCCCTACTAGTTTAACTCGCGTGTGTAAACCTTAGGACGCCTTGTTCAACAAAAATCTGTAGTACAGGCCTTATGGGAGAAGTGCAGCGTATATTGTAATTCTTGTTGTAACTCCTTTAACAATCCGATAAAATCTCGGTGGGACCAGTCTGCCCCGAAGTCGGAGACAGAATGATCAATTGCATGCGTATCCGACATTGATTTTTTCTTTTCACTTGTGTTTTCACAAGCTCTTTTGGTCTTTGTTGCTTTTAAAAGCTATTTTTAATCGCGTACCATTCATTTATTTGGTTAAATTATTTTATATGGATGTCAAAATGCGTGGTATAGAAATCATTATACAGGATGTCCCCTCATTCGTCAACTATAATTTGCGAAATGATTCCTGGGTATATTCTAAGAAAAAAATCCTTCCACTATAAGGGTCTATCTCCAATGCTGACATCACTTATCGAGGATTTAAGGAAAGGTTTATTTTGGTATACCCTGACGCATGTTAACGGAAATTGCTCAGTTAATACTAATGGCATAAACTTCGTTGATGACTTTGTTTTTAGAAGAAATACTATTCTTTGTAACTGCATTTAAATAAAGTTGATATCTTATTAGGGTCTTCAGATATACAATTTCTAAGCCTGTTCCATTTTTCTTGCTCATGCAATTTTTGACTTTGAGGTTTTCTTCAGAAAATGCGTAATAAGCATAACTTTTAACTATTTTTTTCTTATGAACATAACAATAATAATAAAAAAAAACATCAAGAAGTTTGCAGAAAAACCCATAGATTTTATGATATTTGAGGAAACCTCAGCAGGTAAAAAACGGAATTTATGGTTTTTTACCTACGTTTCTAACAACAGTTGAAAATAACAGTGGTTTTCCAAGAATTATTAATTTTTCAATAATTTTTTTTAAATTTTAAACGTGTTCGTCTATTTGACTACCTGTCAAAACCCTAATTTCCTTACCCTGTTCCTCAAAAGTTCTCAGAAAGAGTTAGGTTTCAGGTGTGAATGCCTGTTCGGAAAATTTACCAAACAAAAATGGTATAAAAGATTAGAACAAAAATAAATTCATCAGTTTGATTTTTACGCCAAGGTTAAAGTTGCTTAGAAACACTATTTGGAATGTCTGCACTTACAAAACAAGAATACGCAGACTTTATTGACGATTATGGGCTGAGCACAGGAAGTTCAACTAGAGCGCGACGAAGATACTATGAACTTTATCCTAACCGACGAGAAGGAATATTTGAAAATACGTATCGAAGGCTTCGAGAAACAAGATCAGTTTCAAATACACGACCTAACGTGGGAGCTCCACAAGTAAGAAGATGCCAATTAGCATCAGACGCTCAGCTTTGCAATTCAAATGTTTCCAGACATAAAATTTCGAATGTACTGCATGGAAAAAATCTTTATCCATACCACCATACAATAATTGTTGTTCAGTTCTTGACTGCTTCCCAATGATCTGGAAAAGAGATTTGAGTTTTTTAACTGGTTGCTGGATCGGAGCTTCGATGACAACGAGTTTATTAGCAAAATTCTTTGGACGGAGGAATCTCAATTTACAAGAGATGGTATCACAAGTTTTCATAATCTTCATACATGGGCTGCGGACAATTTAAATACAAGGGGACATAAATCATTTCAACACAAATTCAGCGTCAATATGTGGGCAGGTGTACTTGGAAACAAGTTAATCGGCCACATCAAACTACCACCTAGACTGAATTCTACAAACTGTCTGGAGTTTTTGCTAAATGATTTACCAGAACTATTGAAGGACGTTCCACTAATTCAACTAGCTTCATCATATTTCTAACCGGACGGGGCTCCAGCCCACTATGGTCTTCTGGTTGAAAATTGGCTAGATGAAAAGTAGGGAGAAATAGACCAGACTAGTTCACTGGCCTGCAAGATCTCCTGACATTATCGTATTGAATCTTTTGTATGGGGAAGAATGAAAGAACTTGTTTATTCAACCGAAATAGCAACTTTAAGTGAATTGGAAGAGTGTATTCTCGAAGAGCCATCAAAATTGAGGCAGCAGTTAGCATCAGTAAACATTCTTAGTAAAATCCAAAGACGAGCTCATATAATAAAAATTATCTAAAACCACACAAAATCATTTTTTATTCATATCCTTTGGAGCTTAAAGCAAAAAACATCTCATTTTTGCTAATTTTACCTGCTGAAGGTTTTCCCAATTATCATAAAATCTATGGTTTTTTGTTCAAATTTATTGATGATTTTTTCATTTTTGGAAGAGGCTTGGAAATTGGATATCTGAAGACCCTAACAAGATATCAACTTTATTTAAATGCATTTACGAAGGATTGTATTTCTTCTAAAAACAAAGTCATCAACGAAGTTTCTGCTATTAGTATTAACGGAGCAATTTCCGTTAACATGCGTCAGGGTATACCAAAGTAAGCCTTTCCTTAAATCCTCGGTAAGCATTGGAGATAGACCCTTACTGTAGAACGATTTTTTTTAACGAATATACCCAGGAATCATTTCCCAAATTATCGTTGACGAATTAGGGGACAACCTGTATATTAATAAGCAAACACGAATCTTGTAATTACTTAATTACACGATTTTCGTAAGGTATATAACGTTGGAAAGCCCTTTTTATGTTGATGTATGCAATGTATAATATTTTAGAACAGGTAAATATGGTTGAATGTTCCTTCTGATCAAAAAGTACCCGGAATTTCCCATTCAAAAACCCGCTCTTGAAATATTGTCCAAAGCGTTTTTTTTTTTAAGGTTGGCACATCTGTCATCTGGGGCTCAAATTTCTGTTTGAGCGCCATTTGTTAGGAGTTTGTGCGTGATAGCTTTGTAAACAAGTTAGTTTTTGTTGTGTTCTGCGACTTTCGCTATGTCAATATTAGTTGAGCAAAGAATTTGCCTGAGATTTTGTGTTTCTAACAAAATATCATGTGTGGAAGCGTTGTAAATGTTAACGGCAGCCTACGGGGACGCGGCAATGTCGAAAACACAAGCGTACGAGTGGTAGAAAAAGTTTAAAGCGGGCCGTACTGTGGTTGATGATTTGCCTCGTTCCGGTTGTCCATATGATTGACGTAAACATCGAAAAGGTTAAGAAAATTGTCCTCGCGTTGGAATATGTTTATTGCTTGCAATGGAGATTATTTTGAAGGGAATAAAACGAATATCGATGAATAATTGAACCTTTTTCGTTTTATTGAAGAATTCCGGGTACATTTTGATCAGAAGGTATGTTGAGAGTTTAGTAAGTAGGTTCAAAATCAAATTGTAGTACTAGCTTCTTGGTTTGAGGTTAAGAAAAGTAGTTTCATCATAAGGTTATCTGACGCCTAAAAGGCTCGATTATATATAAGTTGCAAGTAGTTTTAGAACAATAAAGTCCGATTAACGAGAGCACTTTCATTATGTTATATATTTAGGTAGTTATAATAAAAGTTTTATGACACGGTCATCTAATAGAAAAAGGCGTTTTCGTTTTCATACATATATATTGGGGTAGTCCTTATTTTAACAATTTTTGAATTTTTATGCTCCCATGGGCTCATTGGGTTCGAAATAAATAAAAACAGATTTTCTCCAAGCTTTAAGTTTCTATCATAATATTAACTCGTGCCGACTTGCAATGTAAGTTTCTTATGTGAATAACATAGGTAGGTAGGTAAGAGTGGCTGTTGGAAATACCAACCCAGTTAAGCCTACTGGCCCATTGTGATGCCACGTGGATCTATGATCCTCTTTGAGCTTATGACGAAGCGTAGGAGACTGTTTACAATATAGACAATTTACAATTTAGATCGTTTAGGTCGTTGTAGAAGAAAGCTCCTAAGTGAAGTTTTCTTCTCTGGGAGAGAGCTGGACATGTACAGAGTAGGTGGAGGATTTTTTCCTGTCAAAAATGAGACCCAAATATTTTGCTGTATCGGAAAATACTAAGCTGGTACCGTTTATTGAAGGAGGGTCTATAATTGGAATTTTGTAGTTCCTGGAAAAGAGGATAAGATCAGTTTTGTGGGGGTTAATCCACAGATCTGCCCAGTGGGTTAATCTATTGAGATTTACTTGAAGGAGTTCTTTAATGGTATTGAGATGCTTATTTGAGACGGCTATAGCAACGTCATCCGCATAGGCAATCACTCTGCTGAATAACATAAGGTTTTGATTGAATAATCAATTTTTTATTCCAGCCAAAATAACTGTTGAAAAAAGTTGAAACTTGGCAGACTTCAACCTTAGAATAGTAGCTATTCCTTTGAATTTTTACAGATTTTTAGCCATTATAATTTCTTAGATTCAATTAGATAAAACAATTTTTTTTATTTTCAAAGTTTGTCAGTTTTACGTATGTTATCACAAATTTTTGAATTTTTTAATTTTTCTGAATAGCGCCATCTATCGTATTATTGCAAAACTGTTACTCATTCACAAACTTTTGTTTATGTGGTGAATTGGCTCGGAGCGTTCGGTGTTCGAATCCTAACCGCGTCCGAAAGACAATCATTTTTTCAGTCAGCTATAATTATACCATATAAACTAAATACTTGACTAGAAAACAACGATCCAACTTCCACTAAGAACTTAGTTAAACGTTGTATTTTTATTTATTATTAATTTTTGAACAAGTTTTAGAAAAAAATTAAAAACTTTTTTTTATATAGCTGAAAATATAAAATTATAATGGCTTAAAATATGTAAAAATTCTATACTTCTATACTATAGCTACTATTATCATATCAGGTTGAAATCTGCCAAGTTTAAAGTTTTTTGAACAGAACAGGAATAAGAAATGTATTATTCAGTGCCGAAAACCCTATGTTATTCACATATGAAACTTACATTGCAGCTCGGCACGGGTTAATATTAAGGTAGAAACCTGACACTTGGACAATTTTTTTTTCCTGGGATCACAAAAATTCTAAATTGTCAAAATAAGGACCACCCTAATATAGATACATATAAACAAAAGTAGTGAATGGATGAATTCTGAGTAAAGTCATTGTCTGGCGTAGGAGTTTTTAATTTAAAATAGCTTTGCTTTCGAAAAAGACGCCACAAAGGCAAACTTACCGCCTTAAAACGGCGAATTCAATCCCATAGAGTTGATATGGGTTCAAGTAAAAGGATTCGTGGTAGGCCAAGCAAAGATTCGAAATGAAAGACGTTAGGCTACTATTAACAGAAGCACTTAAGAAAGTGGACAGTAAAAAATGACTGAATTAAAAGTTGAGCCTAAGGTGTGGGATGTAAATGTTTCGCCGAAACAGCAACAGAGGAGATTGTTATAACTTGAAATAATGAGAACGACAGCAGCAGTGAACATTCTTCGGATTAATTTGCTTTTATTATATCTAACCTTTTACATTGTTTGGTACAATAAATAAAAAATGTAAATTATGCCATTAATATTTTTTTGTTTTTGTTGTCAGAAACATAATATCATCAAAACATGTAGATGGCATGTTTTAAACTATGGTAATAATTTTCAGAAATTCCTGTCGATAAATATGTAGATAATGGTTATCCCTATGAGTGCTTTCAAGAGCGAAGTGCTTATGCTTTTCATTGTAACCAGGGTGAGAGGCAAATATGCCTATCACCTCTGTACTGCAGTTATTTGTTGAACACTGTATAGTAATTTAAGCTAGCTTTCTCATTTTTACTACTACAGATGTTCTTTAGGATTATCTTTTTTTTCAATTAGTAGGTATATTGCACATATAATTTTGTTTCACTTTTGGGAAGCAAATTTTGAAATACTTATAGCAGGATGGATTCTGTTGTGTATTTCGAATTTTTTGTCAATTAATAGGTATATTGCACAGACGATTTTTGAACTGAAGTTGCCATCACCCTATAGCAGACTAGTCAAATGATTGTTTTCTGCTTCGAATTTCGATCGGGTTAACAAAAATGGATTTTTCCACATAGTTATCCTCATCTTTCGTCTATTTTGTTGCCTTTCAGCATTTTGAATATCTTCTAATTATTTCAATAGCAAAATTGTTTTCATTGTAATCTTGTATTTTTAACTGATAATGGCCTTTTTTCCGCGTTCTCTCCGTTGCTGATTACGACATCTACAGAATGAACTGGCATGCTAGTTGATTAAATGCTCAATGACTTACTAGTAACACATACATTTTAAAACTACTGTTAAATTTATTTTAGTAAAGAAACGTAAATGGGTACCTGCAAATCCCTTTCTATAAGTTTTCAAATTGTAGTTTTCATATTTAGAATATTTTGTATTGTTAAGAGTAAGTCAACAAATATGATAATAGAAACAGCACTTCAGCCACACATTTAATTATTATTTTTGTAAGTTAAAATTTTGTGTTTAGCTTGATATAATTTACATTTAAATCAATTTTCTTTTTCATATACAATTACAATCCAATGAAAACCAAAAAAAAAGAAAACAAGGCAAATGGGAACACTAAATCTGGAAATTAGCTTGCATAGTTTTAAATAATAACTTTGTTTTGCAATAGCAATAAATTTAATTTTCAAAAAAAAATATTTTTTCTCGTATTGAACAATTTTGGTCTAAAATTTTGAAAAAACAAAAAAAATAATAATGGTACTTACATTCAATCTTTAAATGTTTCTAACTTACATAGCATATTAACTTTTTTGAGTTTTTACTGCTGTGCACCGAATGCGAACGTAATATTTTTTTTTTATTTTGTTTGAAAGTATATTTAACGTATTTTATGTCGTTTCTTAATCATGGATTAAAGAAGCTTATCTTAAAACACCAAAAAGGCAAGTAATTTATTTATAAAAACAAAATGTGCAAATGTGCCAACTGCAACTGTATAACAATACTAAAAAAATGCAAATGCAACTGTAAGAAAAATTTTTTAAAATCCAACTGAACTCATTCAAACAGCAAAAAGAAGAAAAATGCAACCAAAAATACCTTAATATATTATCTAGGTTTGCCGCGAATTTATGCGTGGTGCCTGCAAGCGAGCTGAGTCCGAATGCCGTTTTGCACACCCACAGGAGAGCGTAACAACGCACGAAGACGGTTCCGTCACGGTATGCATGGATGCCGTGAAGGGTAGATGCGCTCGTGATCCTTGCCGTTACTTCCATCCCCCCTTGCACCTGCAGGCACAAATAAAAGCAGCGCAGTCTCGCGCTACTGCGGTATGACTAAAAACAGTTATTTTTCGTTTCTTTATACACACTTTTTTTCTTTGATGAAAATGTTTGTTTTAAAAAAAAAAACCTATTTGTTTTATTTAACTCTGACTAAAAAAGAAAATAAACACAAAAAAGCTAGCAAAACTATTACCAAGATATTTTTTTAAAGCTATATTTTTATTTTTTTGTTTTTTTATATTCTTTTTTAACTATCTTTTGATTTTGTTTGTTTTGTTTTTCCCCAATACATGCCTAATTCGTCCGAGAAGCCTTATATATGTATTTATTTATGTTTTTTTTTTGGTTTAGTCTAATATCTAACCAACTTAGTTTTTGATTTTTTTTTTAAATAATTCAATTTACACTTTTATAAAAATGTAATGATTTTTAAAATATAAATATATTATATTTTACTAAATAAACATATATTTCAAATTAAATGAACATAAAATACACAACACATTACTGTAGAATAGCAAATATACCCCTATCCGTACAATACATAAGATCGGAAACTTCGTATTATGTGAATGTTTAAATATCCTTAATTTTTTTTAATAAGTTATTAGTTCGATAATAAAACAAAGTTTTGTACTAAGAGCCTTTCAAAACTTTCTGTTAAGCAGATTCAGCAAACTCATCCAACTCTATATCAGCAATATACCTAATTTTTTTTTTAATTTTTATAATATAGCGAAATAATTCTGAACATGAAATCCCAATTAAATGTTTTGATTGTAAAAATGATAAACATGTCTATATAAAAAAGTGCTGACTGTGAAACTAGCGGAATGACTACTCGTTAAATGGTATTTCTTACAATTTTGCAATGAATGACTTATCTCTTTTGAGCATTATATGCACAATTGATGAAAGCAAATGAAGAATGCAATACCACTTTTGTGCCATGATCTCAAAACTCAAACAAAGAAAGTGTATAAGGTTACACTGTGGTTTGTTATCAATCTTAGTGTCATATTTTCTTCTTTTTCGTGCATGATTTTCCGTTGTTGAAGAGAAAATTTGAGATTAAAGTTAAAGTCTATTTAGATTCTTGCCTTAGATATAGGTAGTGAGTTTGCTGCAACCAAAAACAAATTTTTAAAGGCGCATTAAGGTGCCTTGATAACCTTGAAATCTATTCTTTGTTTTATGACCTAAGTGAATTAATAACTTATAATTTTGTATTTACTTTTAATGGTATAAAAAACATGAACTGTATACAAGGTATTTTAATAATAAGGTTACTTACTAAAGGCTTATTCAGCAGTATGAATAGATTTCTCTGTTTGTCGCCACTCTCAGTGGGCAGTTCCAGTTATTAAAGTAATTGTGTTCCGAAAACATTAGTCTGTGCACCAGAAATGAGCATGAGCATCAGGCTCTGGTTCCTTTTGCCCTTGAATCAAGAAAGATAACGGGTACATGAAATATAAAAGTAGAAAAGTTGATAGTAAAACCCAGAGCGCTTTGGTAGCATCTCAATTAATTTGAACTCTGCTTCTTCAAATATTTTCGGATTCATCAGAGCATTTCGCAACAATACGTAATCTAAACCTAATATCTACTCCTGGTATTCTCGATTGCACGCTTTTCTTGCCTGCTTTCTGTTTGAGAAATATGGTGTCATGTTACGTAACGACCGTGGCGTCCAAACTAAAGTCCCTACACTGCTGGTCCGCGTTCTGCTGGAACGAACCTTATGAGTATACTATATGCTAAATCAACAAAATAAAAAGTTTACATTTATCTTAATACAAATTTTCAATTGATCTCACTTTGTAATGTGTCGGAATGCATTACAATATATTTATATCTTTAGTTAAATCGACTATCGGATCGATTTGTTCGCAAAATAGACGAACAATGGGTGCAAAATCTAACCCAATGTAAGTTAGCTTAATTGGAGTTAAATATAGCTTTTCAGAAATTAATTAGAAGTATAGATGAAATTCAATGTGGGTTGTGTATACAAAATGACTACTTCTTCACCGTAAAAAGAACGTTGATCTTCGACTTAAAAAGTTTCTCTCACTTTTTGCATAAATATTTGAAGTAGTCTTTTTAAAATAAAATAAAATGAAACTGCAACCGAATACGATATGGAGATTTCTATAGCAGCAAATGGTGCCGTGTGTCGACATTAAGAATATTGCGGACTTAGTGATCACATCAACCTTATTCGTCATTGGTCATCATTTCTTTTTTTTTAAGGTGTGCGAGTATACGTTACCAAAACAAAATACAACGTTTGCATTTCAATAATACATATATGAATTGCGCTAAAAGTGAAATATTTGATGTCAAAGCCATTATTTTTTTCGAAAAGCTCTTATAATAAACGAAAACTACCCAAAGTGACCGATCTTACTTGATAGAAATACCTCGTATACGCATATACAAAATTTTTCTTTTAATCACACAGTACAAATTTAATAAAAACATGTTTAAAAAACTTTCTGAGTTTCGTAGTTAAAAGTAGATATATAGTTGTAAAAACAAAAGTCTTTATATATGTATGTATGTTTAAGTAATATTTTAATTATAATTTCGATCTATACAATTTAAGTTTTCCTTAGCTAGCTAATATATTTTTTTGGTTGTTATTTTATGCTAAAGTAATATTTAGAAAAATTATGTATGCAATGCAACAAACCCTCAAAACCCCTAAAATTTAACTATTGTCAAAATTTTAGCTTGGCCGATGCAGCGCTGCCTTCTATATCTATTATTTCAACTTTTCCTTCCCTACTAGCAATTTCCCAATTTTTACGTAAAAAGCGTAATAAAAACTTGTAAGACCGAAGATCATTAACAAAGTTGTTATTATTGTCATATATATTTTTAATTAGTTTTTTTGTTGAGCATTTTAGCATTATGTTTTCACTCTCAATACAGCTATGGCTTGATATACTCGTACCTACCCACAATAAATTAAAAAAATATATATACATATATATACAAATATGAAACCATGCTAAGTGAGCAGACTGTCTCCCTTTTTACATCCAATAACTATATACCTTTATATATTGTTAATATGTAGATATGTTCCACCTTTTTACTGTTTTATGTGACTTTAAGTTGTATCGCCTTAATTGTAAAAGCAATGCTTTATTTTAAGAACTTGGTTTTTGTTTATAAAACAATATCTACATATGCATTTAATATGTGTCTTTCTAAAGTCTTAAAAGTGTGGATGTGTTAATAATTTAATTAAAAATTAAATGTAAACATCCTGCTTGAAATAGAAAATAGTTTAGTTTGGTTATCTAAAACAAAGGCGTTACCACAAATTGGTTAGTTTAAATATAATTAACATGAACAAAAATTATTTAAAAAAAAAGTAGATTTTATTAACTTTCTTACACTAAAACAAAACACAACAGTTTATCTTTTTCAAACAAATATTATTAACTATTTTTTTATTATTGTTGCTTGTTTTTTTTTTGTAAAAACTTTGTTTCCCCTTCCTAATTCCTATATAAAAACCAAATTTACTACAACGTTTCAAGAACAAGGTAAAAAATACGTACACCGACATTTATAGGTATTATGCCCTTAAATTCGTATCTAAAAGAGGTTGCACTAAATATTGATGAACCCGAAAATGCATCTATAATTACAAATTTTGTTTTTTTTAATAGAGCTACACAATAAAAATGTTTCTATTGCATCAACTAAAATCAGACGGCATTTAAAAGAGCTGAGAAAATTACTTCGTGTATCAAACTCAACAAGAAGATGTTAAATATGAGTATTTTTCACTGTACAAATTAATGAAATTATATCCTGAAACACCGTTATCATCATAGATCGTAAAAATGCCAGATTTTTTTTTGTTTATGTAATATGGTTCAAAATTGAACTTTTTTAACTTAACCCGAGAATTTCAATCAATCCAAAGTCTATTTGGGGCTAAACATTTTTCTGTTTTTCATGTTCGAATGCATGAAACATTATTTTACCCCTACAAAATACTCGTATACCCAATTTACCACGTATTTTATTTATTGTGACGATGGGGATATTTTACTTAAGATATTTATTGGGGATTTGAACCTAATTACATAAATATAAATACGACGTGTCTATAATAATGAAATATTTCTTCTAAAAGAAGTTAAATAAAAATTAATTTAATAAATGATTACATATTCATAAATATACATGTGACCTCGCAACAGCTCCTTTATAACATTTTTTTTTTCGCTCTTTTTAATAATTTGTAGAAACCAAAAAAAACTTATTGCTTCGTGACTATACATAATTGCGCAATAGTATGCCACCTTAACCAACATGCAGATGAGAAAGTGTACTGTAATCCTTTTTTGTTAAATTCGAAAATACGATCTTAATTTACTTCTAATCTGCTGTAAAATATTATAATAGCATTCCAACGAGAACATGGCAGAAAAACAGAAACATCCTCTTCACATCCTTTATTCACGTGTACAAAATACCATTATAAACGTAATCCTTTTTACATTGCCTTTTTTTTAAACCATTATATCCTGTATGAGAGTAGGTACTATAGCCTGAAATTGCCACTCCTTTTCTCGGTCTAGGGCTGGTGGAATAAGCCAAATGCAAATGAATGAGTATTGTACCGGTACTAAGGTTTTTTATGCCTTGAATAATTGTTGGTGGTTTATTGGTGGTATAGCACCAGCGTTACCGATGGCCCGATTAGATACTTTGAAATACAAAGGAACCAAATGAAAATCACTCTAGAGTTTTGAGTGTTGTGCTCCAAATATCTGCAATACGGTTTTTTTTTATAAATACAATCCTAAATATGTTCATTTTAATCTGACTACCCTTCCTTCGTTCTCTAGATAAATTATAAATGGGGTTAAATGTGATTAAATTAATTATTAAATATTAGATAATATTTCATCATATTATTGTATTTCTGTTTTTGTATTATATTTTAGTTATATTTAAGACTGCTCTACAGAAGCTGTACACCTAAGTACAGTGTAGCTTATCTTTTAGTTTACAACTTCTGTTTATTGTACAATATCATCGAAGTTTATTTAGAACATTACTTAGGATTTATACAATATACAAGATATATTTCTTTGCAGATTTGTATTCAAGAATGAATTATTATTATTTTTTAATACAACAATTGTAACGGTTTTTTTTATTTCAATTTGATAGCTTATATTTACATATACCCGGTAAATATAGGGTATTTAATTCCCAGGTGTAATATTAATTTATGTCGCCATCATTTTTAGTTAAATATATTTTATATTTAAATTTACATGCAAAATGTAGCATCAAATTTTATTAAGATTTTGAATTACAATATTTCTTACTCATTTAGTACTACAATATTTGAAGTAAAAATGAGTGCCAATATATGTATGTTCGTGTAGTGTATTAGGAGACTTAATACGATAACGTATTAAGACTATAAAATTGTCATTATTTAAAAAAAAATGTGAACACATCGTAATCGGAAGAAATATGAGTTACATACTTTTAATGGACGGTCGACGTTTCCACTACATGTTAATCATTGGCAACTCTATGTACCATGGAATACATTTGCATTTTTACAAATAATACAAGTACATATGTAATTGTGGAGGGAACAGCATTATTATTAGGCGTTCTTTTGAGGTTTGCACGTTATAAGGATATATACATATGTATGTAGTACCACGTAACTTGAGAACAAATAACGAATTCAGCTTAACGCCAGTACTTTCCATTTCGGCTTTAACTTAGTCTATAACCGTAGACCTTTTCAACTTAATCTAGAAATTGGTTGTTTTAGCTAACGTGTTTGTGTGTGTTTTTCCAAAGTAATATATTCAAAATTACTCAGACGCTAGTATGTTAACCAATGTAATCCTTTTTATACCGGCCGTTTGCAATTATTTCATCTGATTAGGATGATATAGGAATTTGGTTGTAACTTGTATGCCTCTGTATAAAAGCAACAAAAAAAGTAGACAAATAATACTATCGTCGTCGTGCTCCAATTGCCCTCGTTAAATGCCCATGCACGCCCTCAAACACATTTTGAATTTGGTAGCCCTGCAAATGTTTACTTTATGGCCTCGACATTTGCCTTATAATAATGTTGATGGCGACAATGATGATAATGTTACTTTGTGTACCTTTGTAAAATAAAGGCATTCCGACTGGGTTAATGTATACTAGCGTACTTGGCATCAGTGGATATAGAAGAAAAACCAAATCGGTACCAGGGCCCATTAGCTTGAGTTGAAAAAAGGTAAAGGATTAGTTATTGCTTTGTCGGAGATATAAAAGCTTGTGCAAGGTTATAAATGATAGGGCGGGGACACGATTAATTTAAATGAGGAAACATTATTTGACGTCTGTAACAAGTAAGTCCATTAACCTTTAGATGGTTTACTATTTCAAAGTTTAAGGAGAGTTATCGCAATTTTTATTACATACTTCTTATCTCCACGGAGGTTGCTCGTCAATTTTAAAAGCAAAATCGGTCTATTAAAAGTATGTTGTAAAATTTGAAAATTTGAATTCTACGATACTTTTTTTTCAATAATGTGAATGATGATAAAAAAAACACTAAAATTATTTTATTAACAAAAAGTAAATAGTGTACACTAATTATTTATTGAAATAAATTTAGATTTCTTGGCCGATTGGTCGATTTTTTCTTGTAAATCTTCTCATATTAACAGTTGTATAGCGTGTACAAATACATCTTATGCAGTAAATTACTAGCGTGTGTCTGCGTTGCTATTTCGCTGCTTATGGGATGAGCAAGGTTGCGGACCCTAATAACATTTTTCAGTCTGTTCTATTTTGGATTACATCGTTAGGCTGAGAATTTGCTGATGTTTTAGCATTTTAAGGATTTGAACGTTTCCTTTACCTTTTCTCCGAACTTCTACTGAAAATTTAAGTTTAATTGCTTTTTGGGACGGATTTTTCAACGACCTTCGAATGTTGTAATACAATAGAATTTCATTATACTGCAATATACGATTACGTTAAAATTAAAGTCAAGATCAAATCGCGGTAATATTATAGTATTTTAAGGAAGTGTTTTAGCCACCTATTCAGAAATGATTTGTTAAGCTAATTGAATTCTGATTTACTATTATACAGAAATACCAATTTCAAATACCGACTTTCCGGGACTTAAATTTCAATATCGAGCATAAAAAAAAATTAAATACCGAACAAGGTAATAATTTATATTTGAATTTTGTATAGTGTAGACAGAGTTAACTCGGATAATAGCTGTTCAAGAAAAATATGGGACCTTGATACCAACTATTTCCTTTGTTCTTGTTAATTTTTTGACAATTATACCCAATTTGTTTGGAAATGTCTACACATAGTGTACATATTCGTATACTTGTATCCTTCACACTTTTTATCAGTAAACTTCACCAATTAGCGCGATCTAAGATAAACAGACTTCAGTTAATCAGTATGCTTGCATCAATAGAAATGTTTTCTTTAATCGCAATTTATCGTAATTTAATTATAATTACTACAAATTGTATTACATTTCAAACGAAACGAATGATATAACCCTTCCGGCTATTACAAAATTAACGATTAGTTAGTTTTTATTTTTAATTCTAAAATCTAGTCGTTTGCATTGTTGATTCAGTCCAGTTGCAAAGCTTGACTTTATTTGTATGTAATATTACAAGAAATTTATAAATCATTATATATTTTATTTTGAGCTAAATCAGATTTTGACACCAAAATTGATTTGTTTCTATATTACGTTCGCAGCATCGATGCATCGGTGATAGTAATTAATCATAAATGTGTAATTGATGAATTGGTATTCATTGGCATTAAAAACCAAAGTCAATAATTTAATATTACTTGAATGTATGTTTTGTTCAGTCCTTATAAGGGATTTGTTGTATTTTCTTATGGTTTTAATAAAAAAAATATATATATACGTGTATTAAATTGTTTAGTATAGTTATTAAGATTCAACTACAGGAAGGCAGAGCACATTCTTCTAAGAAGGCATATTATAATTTTAAGAATTTTTTTTCAGGAAGAAGGAAAAAAAATGCTTTCTTATGCCTTTATTTTTGTAACAACAGCTTCTTAAGCTTTTTTCTATTGGCTTTATTTAATTTTATTCTGTAACTAAGTATATTTATGTTCCTTAGTTATTTTCTCGTATAAATGAACTAGTTGCAAAAATCTGCATTCAAAAACATATTTTTGTTACTATTATTAGATACTACACATTAAAAAATATATGAATATATTACATTTTATATTTATACATATATTCTTTTTTGTTTCATTTTTTCTTTTAATTTCACCTGTTCGCCTGCTATGTATTGCTTCGATGGATGGTCAACATTATATAATATATTATAAACTTTATAATAATATAATACATTTACACATGATTTGCAATATCCAACCCTTAAATAAAAACAAAAAATGCATATTGGCAATTAAATACAAAACAAATCATTGAAATATTTTGATTTTATATTTATACAAATTATGAACTCAAATATATATATATTACAATAATACGTTATATGCTTACCGCTTTTGCATTATGTAATCAACTCTAACACTATCCAATCTGTATACATTCTTTAATTTGCACATTTTCAAACAAAATTAAAAAAAAACACTGGAAAAAACGAAAATGTATACACTTACATATTAAACTAAAAACTACATAAATATTAAAATAGACTGCACCTGTTTCTGCTGCCACTCTGACACATCCCATCCCAACGCCTGGGACTGCACCTCCACCAAACGCTGTTGCCATTGGCCATCCACTGGAAGTGGGCAAGAAACGTGCAGCTGAAAATGACATGTTTCAACTGGTATTGCCTTTTTTAAGTTTTCTGTATTTTTATTTTGCAAAGTAATTATAATAATTATTTTATATATTTTGTTCGTAAACTTCTATTAAATTATTTAATTTAAAAAAAATTGTGCAAATTACTTGTGGTTATTTCAAATTTGGTTAAAATAGGTATTTAAGTCATTGCATGAATTTTATATTTATAAAGCATGTACTGTTAAAATAGTTTATTATATAGCTTCCGTCTTTAGTTACTTTTTAAAATAATATCTAATCGGATAACTATGTACAAACAAAAATCAAAATACATACTTATATAATTTTTCTAATTTTTTTTTGTTAATAAATTATTAATTTAAATTTCAAAACAGTACAGCTTAAGCCATTGAATATTTTATACTAATTTTGTGTTACTGATTTAAGAGTTGTGAGCCTTATTCTACGATATGATCTTGAATTTTTCATCATCTGCTAATGTAGATTTCATTCTTCTAAAAAGGTCTCGAAAATGATACCCAAACCTGGTTAGCTATAAAGTTTCCCTTTGTTAAGACCTAGAATGCGATTAGTTGGAATTCGTTTTTGCAACATTTTGTTGCTTTCTTGATTCTCGTATAAATACATAAATCTCGAAAATTAATAATAATAAATGAGCAAGCAAAAATGTTAATTCACATAATAAATTATCAAAACATGTTTTTAGTGGCATATGTACGTATGTGAAAATCTTATTCTTGGTTGCAGAAATTTAATTAAAATATCATCACTTGATGTGAAAGCAAGTATTATACAAATCCCTGCAATTGAGATATCAAAAAACTTTTTTTTTATCAAATGTACAAGTCTTCCTTTTTAAATTACAAAATCTTCTTAAATACTCATACATAAATTTCAATTCGTAGTCCTTTTCTTGTGAATCTGTAAAGCTATATGTGAAATATAAAAAATGTATGGGATTTTCCTTATCTGCTATTTTAAAACTATTCCACCAATTGGAGATTTAGACCGCTCGGCATTTTGACACAAGTTTAAAATTAGTTTCCTGATATTTAAAACAAAAATTGAAACAATTTATGAAACTAATGGCACTGCTCACTGACCTTCTATGTTAAATAACAAAGTAATATCTGACTTAAGTACTCACATCTTTAAGTCTGGCCTAGCCATTTAGCCATCATTTGGACTTCTAACTTGATTTAAGTGTGACCTGATTTTCCTTGGAGTGTCTTAAGTCGGAGTGTGGAAAAAACCTTACAAGAAATAATGAAAATGGTTGCGCTTTAACACGAAAATAATTAAAAGTTCGAAATTACGAGAAGAGCTAATTGAAACCCTTAAACTCCTAGATTTAAACCGGAAAGACGGTCCAGTAAGAACAACGACAGCGCCATGCGCTGTCGGAAAATAAGTTCAAGTCCCTAAAACAGAAAATAAGGGAATCCCACATATCACATAATAATATAATACTTGAAAATTTATAAAATAAGGAGTCGTCCTAGTCGTGATCCACGGTTTTATTTAAACTATCAAGAGTTCAAACGTGTAAATCACAACTTTGAGACATTACAGCAGACTGCAGACACTGCCCCTTTTAAAAATTAAGTTAATATTATTTTAAATAGATTGCTCTTAGAGGTGCTAACTGGCAAATGTGTCTGAATCGAGCTGAGTATGAACATAAGATACACATGTCAATTTTTAATCTACATACATCATTTTTGACTGCTTACATGCTTTTTATTTGCCAACAAACTTTCTTATCTTTTGGTGCTTGTGTTCCTTCATTGCTTGGTAAAATTCAATTTAATTGGACCCAGTTACATTTGACACCACAATTTATTGAAAAATGTGGTTGGCGCTAAATTCTTAAGATTTTTAAAGCATTGAGTTCTTGTATTAAATGTTATTGCTTTTTTCCAGTTTATTATCATACTAACACGCAATGTGATGAATCAAACTCATTTGTTATTCATTTAATATCCTTGGTATATGGATTTTTTCTTAATTTTAAAGCTTTTTTCAAAACATATTCTATAGCGCTAATGATTTTTCGATATTCGAATTACTCGTAAATTTTTATGAACAGGTGAAGTTATTTTTAATAATGTAAAGTCTCTCAAACAAATTTAAATTACTTCTTATTTAAAAGCATACGTTTCGATCTGAGTTATCCAAATATTTATGTATATGTGCATAATTTTGTATATGTGTATGTACATATATATATATATAATTTAGAATTTTTGCAATTATGTATTCACCTTACGTATTCGTTTTTAATTTATTTAAAAAAAGCAAATGGTTCTTTTTTTAGTTTTAATTTGCGCAAATAAAAGATTCCGTCCAACTAGGAAGATGAAACGTCAAGATCCGAATTCAATATTAAAATTCATTTTAGGATTATATTCATAAACTATTTAAAAATATAAAACATATATATTTCTTATTAAATATATTATAGTTACCAAGTACTAATTTTATTAAAAAAAATAACAATTACATTCTAATCTTATTATTCTTATTTTGTACTCAACTAATATCATGTTTTTTATGTACCTTTCTTCCTTTTTCTTATATAAACATCTTGCGTTAATTTTAACGAAATGACTTATCATCTTTAAAAAAAAAAAAACTAAAAAAAACAATATTCGCCAAAATGAAACACTATATATACATAACTACGTTTTAACAGATGGATGTAAAAACGGTTGGTTCTTTTTACTATGAAAATTTCGTAAGTACAAATCATTATTGCTAAAAGAATCACCTCATTGATATATTTCTGTATGTAGTTTTAATATATTTCTTTGTCATTTTAAATATAATTTCCTTTAACGATTTTTATTTTGAATGAATGAATATCAAAACACAATTGAGAGTCTTCGTAAAAACATTGAATCAGTTCTTCTAAATTAGAGAAAGAACTTCAGTGTGCCCTACAGATTACAGTGGGTGGCTGTGGCTTAAGTGGTAGTGTATTGGCTCCAAAATCGGAAGGTTCGGTGTTCGAATCCCAGCCTCGCCCGAAAGACATTCTTTTTTTCAGGCAACGTAATTCGCGTAAGACGAATGGTTGCCTATAATACAACAACAAGTCCAATTACACTAATAATTTAGTCTCCCCATTAAAATGTTGAATGCCACCCATGGAGCGAAATAACCACTGATCCCAAAAATCTTTATTTCACTCTCTGTCCCATTTTCCTAAAAAACTTAACTCGTGCTCAGGCATATTAAGTGTAATAATACCCACTTGAGTCTTAAGTTCTTTAAAAAAAATAAAAATCATAACAATACAGTATTTTTTAGTACTTGTCAAACTATAAACTACAGTTACGGAATTTTAGTACAAGAGATCCCTACTCTGTTCTTCATCTTTTTATTTTCTTTATGCGTAGCTGGATCTACGGATTTCCGCCGATACCGAACGGCAAGATGATCAGATTATTTTTTATAGGCAAACATTTTTGCTTTCAGATATGTTGCATTGCATGAATAAAACCCACATCTCTGGTGTAGTATTCGCCGGACTTAATTATTTCGCCACGTTTACCACCACTGTCGACGTCTATACCACTTTGTATATGCTGTCACTTATACTAGAAAATACAATAAAGCAAATTGAAATATTCTACTATACTAAAACAAAATATCCATATGTTTCACCTAAGGAGATAGTACTGGTATTTTTGCTATACCGGTATGTATTACCTCAGACAGCTCAATACCGAAATTAAACTAAAAGGAGTACCAAACCGGTATTTTTCGGTTTTTTAACATAATTTTTATACGTCAGTACTATGTATAATGTACAATATATTAGGGTATTCAGGATTAGGTGTATGTACTCATATGTATACATACATATGTATGTATTTGGATGGACGGCAAGTGCAACAATCATCATCATCATCGTTACATGAAAACGCATGAAAACTAAAAAAAATGGTGACACGAATAAAAGAAGTCAGACATTTGACAATATAAATTTGCTTAGAAAATTTCATGAAAATCCTCGTATAGATTCAAAAGAAGATATTTTACGATTTTGGCACAAAAATAAACAAAATACACCTGAATTGTACGCCCTGGCGGAAGTGGAGTTGTCAGTTCCCCAACTCAAGTCAGTGTAGAAAGACTATTTTCTTAGTACATTTCTTCTGCAATTGAAGATTTTAAGCTTTTAATATACTTTTTCCTTAAATTTTTGAATTCCAGACATTGTATTTTTCTTTTTAAATTCACGACAAAATACCAGTATTTTCACACAAAGGTTTTTTGTGTTATACCGGTATGGATATTATGACATTTTCGTACTGGTTACCGAAACTAGAAGCGAAAAATACCGGTATTATACAAAAAGGTATGAGTCCCTAGTTGCACCACTCAAGAGACTATTATTCACCTAAAACGTGATTCCTCTCAAAATAAAATGAACTATTGCTTGTGGTTGTTTATCTGTTATAAATACAAAAAGGAAGTTTTACTAGTATCGTATGGGATGGAGGGGGGGAAGTCTATCTTCAACACTCACTGAGTTACAGGATGTTTAAAAGAGCTACTTCAGAGAAGCAGGTACCAACAATAATTTAGTTATAACTTCTAGTGTATTAAACCTAGAGCAACCACGCAGGGCTCGTGTGATAGCTCGTTTGAAAGCTATAGCAGTTTTCATACAAAATATTGTCGGAATTGTGATTTAACTTCATCAACTGTGAAAAGATTAATTCAAAAACTCAGGTAAACTGAATTAATTAGTGATCCTAGATACTCCAGCCGTCGTTCAACAAGTCAATACAAAACATCGAAGCAGTTCGTGAGAATATTACTGAGGGAAAATCAATTCAGCACCGTTGCCAAGAATTGGACATTTCGAGAAGCTCTTTAAAGCGTATTCTCACGAAAGATTTGCATCTTCATTCATCCAAAGTGAAATTGACTCAAGAACTGAAACCTACTGACCACGCACAGCGAAGAGAATATGCTGATTTTTCAAAGCAAATTAACGATGAGGTTCATTTTCATCTTGATGGCTTTGTTAATCGTCAAAATTCTCGAAAACCTATAAGTGATTGTGGAAAAAAACAAATGCAGCCAAAACGTGTCACTGCTTGGCGCGGATTTTGGGCTGGAGGCATCATCGGTTCATTCTTCTTTGAAAATACGGCTGGTCATATAATAACAGCGATCTGATAATCCAGTATTTTTCAAGAAATACGGTGTTTCAACAAAACGGTGCCACATACCAAACAGCCCAAGAAACGATTCAATTACTGCATGAGGCATTTCCTGGTAGTGAATTTACCGTTTTCGTGATCAGGATTGGCCGCGCAGATCATGTCATTTAACCCTGTTGGCCTTTTTTTCTTTGGGTTTTTTTTTTTAAATCTAGGGTTTATGCCAACAAGCCCACGATCTTGAATGATCAAATTGAGCACTGTATCAAGGAAATTCAGCTACATTGATGCAAAACTGTCATATAAAATTTCGACAAGAGTGTGTATGTGCTAGCAAAGTGGACATCACCCTATACTCGTACTGAATACTTTATGAATCATTAAAAGAGTTACAATTTTTAAATAGAAACCTATGTTTTCTATCAAAATTACTTCTCTCTTGAATTTTGGGACACCCTTTAAAAACATTTCTAAAGCAAATAAGATAAGCCTTATTCCAAAAAAAATATTTTTGGGACAATATTATATCCTTGTTTAAAATTGTAATCGCTTTCTGCAGCATGCAACATGGAACATCATCCGTAATTTTTGTTACCATTTTAAATTGAAATAAATATGTATGAATATAACATTAGCCGTATTAGGTCTTTTCAACATGCTTTTTATGTACTTATGAAATTTTCATCTTAGATGTACTATTTTTTTTTTTTTTTTTTTTTTTTTTGTATTAGGTATTCTTTTTGTATTTTTAAATTTTATGCTTGGTTTTCACTCCTATTTCTTAAAGTAAAATTTTAAGTCAGCATAAATTGGACTTTTTCGGAATATACAGGGAGAAAAATAAATAAATACTAACACTTTAGAAACAACACATTACTACGGTTTGAGAATTTCTTATAAAAACTAATTTTATATAAATTTTCCGCTTAAAGTATTATGAAGAAATGTTTGTAAGATTATCCATTAGAACGTGTCTTTAAAAAAACTATGGCCTACGATTTTAAAATGATATCGCAACATATGAAAGCGTTGTTGTGCTGGAAAAAAGAGGAGTCTTTCGGGACACCTTTCTCAGCGGCAAATTTTACACTATATTAAAAGCAACGTACCTTATTAACACTGCCTTGTTATACTACAAAAGCTACTACCTTTTTATTTTAATGCTTAAATTTCATTTATATTTCTAATTTATATAAGGGGTATTCACGCTTCAGTGTATCTGGTCTTGTATCGTTGTAAAAGTAAAGTGTATAATTTTCTTAAAATACAACAACAAAATACACAGCTTGTCATTTTGTTACACTTTTAAACTTTAGCAATGCTAAAACGAAGAAAATGTAGTCGTAAATAAAAAACGCCCAATTTAAATTCCGTATCTGTAAAAACGATATGTTACTTATTACTTCAGCGTTTTTTCGTTAGTTGTTCTCGAACCTTCAATATACATTATTTTATTTGCAGAGAACTCAACAATTTTGCTTTTATCGCCTTTCCTTGGCATTGATTTGTTTTATAAAATCACAATTTTTTTATACGTAAACAAAAATCAACTTATTTTGATTTATGACTCCATTTGCAGAAAATACGGCAGAGTGCGTTCACGTTTTGGTGTAACAATACACTTTTACACTCTTACCAGACCAGATACAAAGAAGTGTGAATACTCCTATAGTTTAATAAAAACCTTACATTTTCATTGTGAAAATAAAATACTTCAATTTCAAATTCCCCCGTTATTCCCGGTCTACATTAACTTTCCTTTAAAAGTTAACATATACATACATCACTTTACATTCTTATATTTGAGGTGGCACTTACACCACCTCCAAACTTCCTCCAGAATGATGAAGTTGATACGCTGACCTTTTGCAGCTTTTCCAACGCTTTATGATCCAACATTTTCAATTTTTGTCCATACATACATGTGCGTCTACGGTTCATTATTTTTACTGATTCGCATGCTTCTTCTTCGTGAATTCAGTGGTATCCTCATGTGCGTAGCCAGAGAGGATGTTAATCCACAGGAAAATATAGTTAAGCGATGTTTTGAATTACTGATCACCTATTAGTCACCTGTTTATAGATTCTGAAGTGTACATCCTATACGGTTATTATGACTCTCTTTTTTTCAGCAGTTGATATGTCATCGATCCATGAAAAACATTTTACACAAATTTTGTTCCTATTGTGAAAATCAAGCATATCTCCTTTAAATTCATTGTATACAAAATTATGTACGTATATTTCTAAATCAATACATTTTGGTTCTTTTCCTTATAGGCATTCTCTGGTATGGTTCCCTATAAACGGCCCGCGGCCGAAAAATCTGGTATACCTGTCTATCAGCCCGGTGCGACAACTTATCAACAGTTAATGCAACTACAGCAACCATTCGTACCAGTGTCATGTGAGTACCAAAGTCAAAATCCTTCAGCTACAACTGCAATTCCACAACCACAAACATCCACTACGGCAAACCCAATTATCGCTAATAATAATATCAATAATCATTCGATGATCAATAATAATAACAATAACAACTTTATCTTAAATAATTTTAACCATTTGAACAACAATAAGACAAGTCAAGTAAATTTAAATACTGTTCATAATAGTATTGCTAGTAATGGTATACTGAATATCAATAGTTTAAATAATAATCCAGCAACAGCCACTACAACAATAGTTTCAGCTACGACATTAAGTAACGGTAACAGTAGTAATGGTGTTGTTGGTAGCAGTAGTAGTAATAACATATTTACCCCAAATAACAATATAAGTAGCAACACTAGTAATGCCAGCATTATTAATAACAGTACACTAGTAAATTCAGATACACCAGCTACAATTACACAATTATCTGCAACTAACACCACTAACTCACTATTTTCATCCTCATCCCCTTCAATTTCGCCTAAAAATTCCTCATCATCACCTGAAGCAATATTAGCAACCTCTGCTGCCTCTACCACGACAACCTTGTTGTCGAGCAGCAACAATTCTAGTCAGATGTTGATCAACAACACAAACCCAAATGTGGCGACGTTAACTGGCGAAGACAATAAAGATACACCGATGTTAACAGCTTCTAACACCGATGCTAATGATTCTGCCAATGCAGCCGGTAATGCAAGTACTACTGTCGCTATTAATGCTACAACTATTAGTTCCATTAATTCTACTTCAGCTAACACAAATGTAACTGCTGTTTCAGAAACGGCTTTAAAACCGACTACTCAAACAAATATTGACCACCTGATGACAAACGGAATAGTTAAAAACGAACAAACAAACGGTAATACAGCGATAACAACTACAGCCGTAACAAACGAGTCTTCTGTTTCAGCTCCAACAACCCCAAGCATTTCATACCCAATAACTACCCCAAATAGAATATATTCTGTACCACATTCATATGCTAATGTGATGGTTTCACATGGTTACAGTCCAGTATCTTCAGTTAATTCTTCAACAATAACCTTGCCAAATTCAACAGCACCCTCTGCATATAGCTATGCCTCTTACCAAACGCAACCTTATCCAACTCAATGTTATCCCACTACAAGTTATTATACAGATGCTGCAACTCTCGCGAAAGAAGTCGCGCAAAAAAATTACGCAAACGCTGTCAAAATGGCTGCATCCAATGCCTTGTCGGGTAAGCCTCTTACAGCTGCTTTAAACTATACGGGATTACCTTTAAATAAAGCATATGTTGCTACTAATCAAGCTGCAGCAGCAGCTGCACTTAATCACCATCATCATCAACAACAGCAAGCTGCTGCAGTTGCTCAAGCCGCAGCCGCTGCGCAAGCCGCTCAAGCAGCCGGCCTTCGCATGGGTTCTCATACAGTTGGGAATGGTATTGGTGCTCCAGTGGGCGCTTCAGTATCAACACCAAGCCTACTTCCCAGACCACCAACTGGCTATCTACAAGCATCCCCAATGATTCGTCCGCAGCAGATGCAAATGGCCAGTGCAGCGACAACAAATCACTACGCAGCAGCAGCAGCGGCAGCAGCTGCGGCTGCCAATCAACAATATTTACAGCAACATCAGCAGCACTTTTTCTATCCAGGTATGATGGCTGGATATCCATTTCCAATGGCGGCCACAACTGTTCCTGGCATGTCCTCGGCCGCTGGCATGCCCTCTCAAATGCAAGCAGCACAAATGGCACAAATGACACAAGCCGCTGCCGCAGCTGCAGCAGCTCAAGCCGGCGCACAAGGCAGTGCCGTTGTACTAAACCCCTACAAGAAAATGAAAACATCCTAAAATTATAAGCAAAATTAAGGAAATGAACTTATGTCTGCATACAGTACTTAAATTGAAGAAAATAAAGTAATTTTTAAGTTTATTATTTTGGATTAAGAGGAAATAAAAATACTTAATAAACATGTGCCTAGTGGGAAAAAACATTTTATTTGTAGTAATTTAAGTGTCTGAGAATAAAGCTCTTAAAGAGCTATCGAGAAATAGGGTTCTAAGGGAGAACGGATACGAAGGTGTTTAAAAATTGCAAAAGCACTTATTTTAAAGACACAGGTTAATTTGATATAGGCCCAAATCACTTTAACAAAATTTCATGAACTCATGAACACGCCCTGTAATCAAATCATAAGCCGTTTCTAGTTTTCGTAATTTGAGAAAAACTTCCCAGCTAATATCGACTATTAGTTTTTTACTCTCTTTGCTATCCAAATTGTTTTGTACGAAAATTTGTACCTCTTACAATGCAGTATTTGACGTCATTGCACAAATCATATACCATTTTTTTATCTGCATTTTTGATAATATTTCAAATGCATCTAAACTATATTATTTATAATCAACAACTACTAGGAAATAATAAATGTATTTTTTAAGAAATCTAAATCCACAATTATTGCAAGCAGATGAGACCCTCATCTTACTTGCTTGTAGGTGCTGCTTTTAAACTGACAACAAATCTAAACTTACGTCAAAAGCAGACACCGACCTACAAAATAGACCAATATTGTATATCAGTAAATCCGTTATTCGTTCGTTTAGAGATTGATTTGATCAGAAAAAACATATTGCTACTCACTTTGTTTAATAAAATTCTTAGAAGAATTCTTATTAAGTGTGTAGTATTTGCGTCTTTTTAAAATGAATTCATAGTCTCCCTTTAGCTCTGGCACATTTATATTTACATTTTTTGTTTGTTCAATATACAAAACAACAATTAACATAAAAGGAAAACCTTAAAAAATAAAAAAATAATTTTAATAGAATAGCGAAGTACTGTGATAGCTTCAATAAATGATCTTGTCCTATTCACAAATGAAACAATGCTTGGGGTTTGAATATTTTGTTCCTTTTTTGCCGCCATCAAAAATATCCTTTAAGAAACTTAATAACTATGACAAACTTATTGACCTAACTACACAAAAAAATAACACTAGCACTTAAAAAGTACTAAAAAATCAAGAAATAAACATGAGAATTAAAAAATAGACCTTAAGTGTAACAACTAGGATTTGATTTTTGGTAGTACTCTCTCTTTTTCTTGTTTCTCCTTGTTTTTATTTATTTGTTTTATTTAATGTAAAGAAAAGAAAAAAAACTTAAAAGTAGTATAAGAGAAAAAGAATTATACATTAAAAAAAGAAGTAAACATCTACAGATATATTGCAACTTCAACGAGAATTCAACAAATTAGGCATTAAGCTAGCATAGATGAACTCAGTCGTTTGTTTTTAGTTTTAGATCCTTTCAAAGGAATATCATGAAATTTTGACTTACTTTCTTTGTTAATTGTTTTCTTAGTTCCTTAAAGAAATATTAATAATTGTTATTATATGTACTTGTTTTTTTTATTCGTTTTGTACTTTATATGTTAGATTTTCTTATACTTATTCTTAAACTATTATAATTATTATTAATGTTAATTTTGTTTGCTGTTTTTTGTTCACTAGATCTCGTGTGTTTTTTTTTTCTTCTAAAATTATGAAATTTCAATGTTAATTTTTATTGTGTGAATTCTATAGTAATTATGTTTGCCTCTTCTTTTTTTTCAATTTTCCTTATTTCCCATGTATTGTAATTTTTACTGAAAAGAAATCTATAATTTTCTGTATTTCATTTGAATAAATATCTGAATAAGCTTTTTGTTTTACAAAAAATGCCTTTTATATTAAAAATCATCTTTCATCTTATTGATTATTTGTGTTTTTTCTTGCGCCGCCGGTAATGAAAATGATGTGATTTTTTTTAATTGATTTCTCAATACATTGTTTCGAATTATTCCTTCTTTGTCGGAAATTTGTATGGAGAATTTTTAAGCCTAAGCTTGTCAAATGCTTTACAAAGTTTTATTCAATTTTATAAAACAAATTTCTAGTTTTTTTTTTATAAACGAAAATAAGCTCTCACAATGTACCTGCATATAACACTGAAATTATAATAAATTATTATAATACTGTTGTGAATATAAAGGTATATCTGTGACGTTTTTAATTTAATGTCTCAACACTTTTTTTAGGCATGTATAATTACATTTAATCCAAATATATTTTCGTAGCATTCTGTTTTTGTTTTGTTTTTTGTTTTATTTTTTTTTTTTGGTAAATAAAATATATATGTACGTTTATATATATAAAAATTATTCAATATGCGAGTACTTTACATCTTTATTTTTGCCCATAATTATGTAGATATTTTTAAGAATAGCAATTTGATTTCCTTTGCAACAAATTGAAGCTTTAAATTAAAACAGCGTATTGGTTTCTTAAAAATAAGCGCAACATAATTGAAATGACATCGAACGCAAACAATAAAAAAAAGTTGGCTTGATTGGGCTTCAAATTGTGTCGACTTTTTCGGAAATTGCCAACCATATATGTATACCGATAAAAGCGATGAGTATACATAATAGCATTCTAGTTGTATTAAAAATGGGGGAGAGCTTTAGATTGAAACCTATTCATATACGAATGATCTAAAGTAGCTCATTTTCTAAATACAATACCGTTTTCTTATTTAATTTTATGTTGGTACTACTCGTATTTCACTTCATTTGACAATTTGACTTTGCATTTATATTTGAATAAATAAATAGAAAGTAATTTCTGGCACAGAAACTCATAGTATTCAATTGAAGTTGTAATATTGTCATAATTATGCAAAATCATTAATCTATTCCTTAAGGATGTCTTCCTATGCTTTATTGGAGTTTTTATTTTTAAGGTTTCCGTCTACCGGCAGGTATGTCCCTTTCAGACCAGTTATATTGTTCATGTCTTCACCTGGTTCCTCAGTAGCTTTACATGCATATTCGATATTTTTGCTTAAACTTGTCTCGACATTCTTTCAATTGTAGGTAACATAATATATTTTAGCCAAAAAAAAATATTAAAATAACGATAAATGAACCCAATGGAATTCTTTATGAATTCTTATTAAAAGCGTACATTATTTAATATTATTTTATTTTTTATGAGTAGTCGTCAAACTTTGTAAAGTCATTTAGCAATTGCAAAATCAAGCTCTGTACTCAATTCAACTTAACAGCAAGAAAATCACAAACATCTAATGTCTTCCAAAAGAAATTTTTTTTTTTTTCTAATCAAAATCACTGCAATTTTTTTTCTATGTAATATAATTCGAAATCATCGAAAATCAAAATAAAATATAATTTTATAGTTAATCAAATACACTTTTATTTATCCTTTTTGGATTACTGAATCCATTTTAAAAATTATGTTGTGATACGTTTATTTTATTATACATAAATATATATTTTTTTTAATTTTCCAATTTAATTTGTAGTTTTTTTTTTTTGTTTTTTTAAATAGAATAAGATTTATAGTCCTTAGGGTAACAGAAAATATACACAAACTTAATAGAGTTTTCAATTTTAAGTCTTTCGTATAGCATCAATGAGTTAATAAAGAACAAATACAATAACGATAAACACCACTTATTATATACAAAAAAAAACAACAACGTTATTTTAACAAAACAAAATATATTGAAACTTATATTATACAAATTTATTTGAACATATATTCTTTATATATATGTGTGTATAATATGAAGTACATTTTAGGGAATATTTCAAACAAACTAGTCTTAGGCATTTTGTCCAAGTTTAAATAGCTTAATCAAAATAAGAAAAAAAATATATGAGGTTTTGTAGGAAAAACCTTGGTTGAAAAACTGTAGTTTTATAATATATTTGAAAAGAAAAAAAGAAAACGAGGTAAGGAAATAAATGAAAAATAACCTATTAAAAATAAACTTGAATTGACTTATTGTATAGGTATTTAGATATATTACAAAAAAATTCGTCCTTTTGTGCAAAAATCACAAACACACAAAAATTTTTGCATTGATTGAATTTGGTGATGCAAATAATGAAAAAACAAAAAAAATTAAACCCGATTTACAAATATGTTCATATATATACATACATATATATCATATACATATATGTATAAAAAATATGTTTAAACATAAAACAAATATTTAAAATAGAGAAAAACAAACACTTAACACAATATGTTACATGTCTTACAATAGCTAACAAACCATAATAATCCCAAAATTATTTTCGAGCATGCATGGTTGTATAGAATTTATGAAAAAAGTGTACATTATGTTTTAAAATTCTCTTTAAAATGCTTCAATTTAAATTGCTACCATCATTTTATTTTCATAAACGCTTTTTCTAACCCCATTTCATTTTTAATCACCTTCAAAACAAAAAAAATTAAAAATCCGTCTTCTTTGGCTCATTAGGAGAAAAAGCAGTGTTACTATGTAGAAGTTACTAACAAATATAATCACATGTTGGAATTATATACTTATTAAGAAAAAGTATTTATCAGATTACAAAAAAAACACGTTACTAAAAATTAGAAAATACAGTCAATGTTAAATACTTACATATACATAAAGCTGTATTTATTTTCAAGAAAATATTTTCAATGTATATTAGAACATACTATTTGTTTAGCTTTTGTTGCAATAAAAATTGTCTTAGACATTCATGATGACTAAAATGTTGCTTCTTTAATATTAACAAATTATATCTTTTTCCTCAAATGCATATTCTGCTTTTTATATTAAAAAAAAAGAAAAAAAAAACCGTAATAAAAAAGAAAAATTAATGGAAAAGTGCACGACATATTTCAATCATGCGTTGCAGTATATATATACTTTAAGTAAAAAAATCAGCGCTTACTTATTTCTTTTGTTTTGAATTTTAAGTTTTTGTGAGTATGATAAAAGAGCTTTCAATGGGTCGTTCTTTTGTTTGGCTTCCAATGCCTTTACGATTAAATTTATAGGCTTTGCATTACATTTTAAGGGAAATTTAAATCTTTTTGTTAGTTCTACCTAATGTGCAAAATGTGCTACCGGTTGACTCAGAATAAATAATAAAGTCGACAGTTATTTGTTAAAAAAAAGCTCAGGTAGTTTTGTACTTGCGGATGCAGGAAAAAATTTTCAGATGTTAGGAGGTGTATAAAAGAATGTATTCTTTGAATATGTGTATGGTTATGCCATTTTCTTTTTGAGATCAAAATTATGAGAGGCCCAAACGTATCTATGCTTATGATATGTTTGCAAAATTCTATTAAAAACTTTTGCACAACTAATCTTAATTTATAATAATTGAATGCCACAGGGTTCGCTTTCTCGCTTTTTTCCTAATTTAAGTTTTCTATTTATACACAAATGCATACACACATATATCTTATCGTTTCTATTGACAATATCAACTGCGGGCTAACTACCGGTCATAATCTCGATACATGGATATAGGCACATACCCTAAATACATTGTTAATTAGCAAGTAATCGGCAAGCCCCAATCAAAAAATAGGAATGAGAATAAATATACAAATTTTTAAATGTAAAACTTTTATATATATAGACAGGAAAAAAATATAATTAAACAATTTTGATTTTCGATTACGATTTTCTTTTATAATGACGTTTGGTTACTTCTGTTTTGCACATCAAATTGAGCACTTTTTACTTTTTAATACATTCTACATATGTACGAGTATATGCTTTCACTTTCGTAAATATTGTACCGGTATGTTATTCGATCGTGTCGACATGATTTTTTCTTTGATGAATTTTAAATAAAGAATGAAAATAAAAGTATTTTAAAGAAGTCAATTCAATATATACATATGTATATACATAGTTTGCAAATCCTTATAAAGCGGTATTTAATTTGTTATTTATTATTTTGTGTGTAAATTAATAGTTTACTTCACTACACTTAACGAGTTGTTTTCGAACCTCAACACAAATGCCTTTATTTTCAGATATTTGTTAAAAAATAAAAGATTTTCTCTTAAATTTAAAATACGTAGTATGTTTTTCCAACTGATCTTCATGCACTTGAAGAATGGAATATATATAGAAAAAAAAGAATTGTGTACATATTGACTTTTCCCCTTTTTTTATATACATATATATTCACATATTCAGTACAAAGTTGTAAGGAATAAGTAAAAACACATCAATAAAAAATAGTAGTAGTACGGCACGTACAATCAATTTATTCTAGGTGGATTGTTAAATTGCTTATGATATTGACTACTCATCGAAAGATAACATTACATTATTCATCTTGTACTTTTCCTCGCTTTGTACGAGATGCCATGTATTAAATATCTGAAGTCAAATTCATCAGTCGAACAAGTTGATAATTATCTCGTAATTATAAACCCTCTTGAAACGCTTTGGAAGCACTAACGTTGAGGTAATTCACTTTCTAAACAATGTGCCCGAAAGCTCTACCTTCCCTATGAGTATCTATTCTCTAAATTTTTTATTTTCTCTTTTAACTATAAAATAAATATTAAAAAAAAAAAACGACAAAAGTGCCTGATTTTACTTAAAATAACATGTAATAACAAGTTTCTATATTATGGTATTATTTATTCCTTTTAAGAATCTCCCTCTCAATATTTTGGAGACATTGAAAAAGTGCTAATTTTTCCAAAACTGTACCAGTGAAACACAAAAAACTCTATAGGTGCAAATCACATGCAATAGTATAATAAAAACATCTTTATATATGAATGTAACATGTAATTATATGTGTATGTATATTTAAAAAGAATATATATATTTATATATTTTACCCAATTCCGTCCGGCCACACATTTAAACATACATATGTCCAGATTTGGAAAAGTTCGCACTCTACAAATTGCTCTTATATACCTAAAGTAAAAGCAGAATATAGAGATATGTATATGCATAAAGGAGCATAACGATTTATTTTACGGAAGACAAAATTATATTATATGACATATAAACAAACACAACACCAATTGATTTTTTTTACAACACCAACAAGAAATACAAATTCAAATTTTTGTTAAAATATATATTTTTTTAACTATAAATTAGTCACATTAAATATAAACATATATGTATTATCTTAAAATAGATTTACCAGAAATAAAGAAATTCGAACATTAAATGAATTTCAATAAGATCTATAATATGCATATATAACATGTGTAAAGAGTTATACTTAAAAAGGAAAAACAAAAATACCCAATATTAGCATACATATATTTATATATATATACATTTATATATATCCTATAAATTTATTTTATATGAAAATATTTAAAGAAAAAAATATTGATAACAAACAATTCACACTCTTAATGAAAAAAATGTTTTTAATTAAAAAAAAAGTTTATGAAAAATAAAAATAAAAGCATAAAAAGAGTACATGCATGAATGTTTTTAAAAATTATATTATACAATTATTATTATTATATAAAAAATTAAAAGAAATAATTATACAATTACAATATTATACTATACTTGATGCTTTTTCTTTGTTCTCTATAGTACATGGTTTCACTCATTTCATAAAAATTGCAGTCACATTAATATGTATATGTTTTTTATTTTATTTTTTAACCTTATTTCCTCAAGCAGCATTTTCACATACGTTTCTATTTCCATTTAGTCACATTTTTATTTATTGTTTTTTTTTACTTAAAATTTTTTCAAATCGTCGTTCGTTATTAGATAAATAAAAAAGAAAAAATCTGGAATAATGTTGCCATGTCGTAAGATAAAGACAAAATTAAAACTAATACATCACAAGGTGTCACCTTATGATATATATTTTTTGTTCTTAGTTTCAAAGACAGATATGTTTCAAATACAGATGTTAGTTTTTATTGTAATATTCGCCATGGCTTGATTCCCATGTGGTAGAGATAGTTTTTAATAGTTTCGTAGATGCTGTTCGTTCTTCCGTATTTTGAACGGCTTATATCTCATGGTAAAATCAAGATTGGATGCATAGCTTTTGCTATGCACATCAATCTTATCGTTTTTTTTTCCGTTATGAGACCTTCGTTTGTTAAAAACAATTTTACGGTGTTTATATATACATATGTTTTATTTGATTACTGTCAGTTGACTGTACTCCGCGAAGATCATCATATAAAAAATGTCACTAAATTTCGTATTCCAGAATGAAATATGCCAGTAGATATTTTCGGATATAGTTTACTTTCTAATTAAGCTTTTGATTTAAACTTTAAAAAAATATGTATGTTAAATGTAAAAGTATCTTATTTTTTCATTTAAATTTCTACATAATTTTTTTTTTGTTCATATTATTCATTCATCAAGTCATTTGTGTTTACGTATTGGTACCTGCTCTATTGTCCTCCGAAACTAGAAATTGTTCGTTCCTACCTTACTGCGAAAATGTTGCCTTCATTTCTCTTTAAATTATTGTAGTGCTACTGATTAAACATAAAAAAAGAAACATTTAAACAAAAACAAATCTTGCTTTATCTGTTGAAAATATTTTCATCTACAATACATATTTTTAACGTTACGCTATACTATATTAACACTTGTTTATATAATATAAATAAAAAATTCATTCACATTTGACAATAATTATTTTAATAAAAAACAGGTACGCCGTTGTGATTTAAATTTTTAAAATCTTACACAATGGTGCTTTTTACGTGGCATATTATTTAATACATATATAGAAATATTTTTTTTTTATTTTCCTTATTTGTTACGACCTTAATCATATTTTGACTAATCTTATAAATCGTTTTCACGCTTTTCAAGAATTATTAAAAATAAGCTTTAGCAAATTCACTCTTATATTTTTTGTGTTTAGGTTAAATAAATTTTTCTTTTGCACTTTTAAGCTTACCATTAAATTATTTTAAGTTTGTGGCTTTTGAAGGACCATGTGTAAGATTATTTAGTTAAGAAAAAAAACACACATTTTCCTATACATAGTAACACAGAAAACAATATTTTTATATATTTAAAGCAAGACTGCATTTTGTGAACTTTTTTATTTCTGTGGGGCAAGTGGTAATGTTTATATTTGCAAAAAACAAAACTAGAGGATTAAAATAAAAATTAATTTATATCGATTTTCTTTTTAATCTAAAAAGCTTTTGTAATGTTTCCAGCATTGCTAAACATTTATAACAATAAGAACTGTTTAAGATCACAGAACTACATACATATATCGCTTATTTTACTTTTACTTTCATCTGTTATTTGCTTATGATAAAAAAAGTGCGGAATCCAAAATCCAATTAACAAAACATTATAGAAAATATTTGGCATTAAAAAGCTAAGTATCGATATTTAATTTTCATTTTGAATGTTTTGTCTATAATATTTTTTTACTTGTTCGTGAAATTTGCAACATGGTGGAGATACAATTATTTGCCAATTAATTTTTATATTTTTATATTTTATATTTCTTTTTATTGTTTTTAATTTGCAAATTGAATCGCAATTAAGTGGGTGCATATCTATAGATTATGCAATTTTAAGATGTTATACCTATATTTTTGTATTATATAGATGTGCATGTTAAATTGTTTACACTATAAAGTTTACATGCCTTTACTTTTAGGAATAAATAATAAAAAAAGAAAGACAAAAACAGCGCACCAAAAAGGACCATTTATAGCCTTTATATGGTTGTTTCTTAAAAGTTTAACATTTACCCAAGCGCTATAAATATGTAAGGGTTACGGTAACTACTTCATTATTTTCTTTTATATTTCATACAATGTTGGTGCTTCTAACAATTCAGAAGCTCACATGTCTTTCATATGCATATTTTATTGTTGGAGTGATGTTTAAAAACACGTTGTATTGCATATTTAAAAGTGTATTTCATATTGAGGGAAAAGAGGTTTACCGTTTTACTCGTATAACTTATGTCCGATTAAAGAACTGAAATTATAGCAAAACTATTAATCATTAAATATTATCATAATTTTTTTATTATAATTTTCAAACACACTTTCCCTTTTAAAATTGCATAGGTAAGGGAAATGTATCCTTAACCTTTTTATTATTTTAATTAATGACCGCATCATTGCTAAAGGCTCTATTTAATAAGTAAGGTTGAGATTGATAAGTTTATTTATTTTACGATTAATTTTATTTCATCAGCTACCAGAATATCTCTGAACTATAATAATTTTCGATTAATAGTAAGCATATATAGAATTTATAAACAAGCGAAATTCTGTTATAGATTTTTTTTTTAATAAATACAATAGTGACATTATAACATTAGTTTTATACATAACAAATGTATATACTCGTATATACCTTAAACAATATGATTCTTGCTGACAAGTTTATTCAAATCGTATTTTCGTTATTTATGAATACAAATGTGTAACTTGTTAAAAAACAATAGCTTCTAGAGACGTTACCTGATACTTACAATAACAATATGAGGAAGCAGAAAGGTGTTATAGAAATCGTGACAGCTTCAATTTACACGAAAAAGTAAAAAATAGAGCTGGTACTGTGTGATGGAAACATATAGTCATTCAAAACAAACAAAGTTGGCAGGATTCTGAGAGGAGTAGTTACGAGTAGTTAGTTATTGTAGAACGCTGGAAAAAATATATAGAAGACCTATTGTCAGAGGAAATGGATCAACTAACTACAAACTTCTAAAAGCCCTGACAGACCCGAGACATGAAAATTATGGAAACGTTCAAAAAGAGAAAAGCAATACATTTTCAATCTTTGAAAACTCATAAAATAAAAAAAAAACATACAAATATTAATCAATCTTTTCCATCCAATATACAGATACGCCAATATTTTTGAAGATTGGCTAAACGTCATGTTTGTAAGAAAATCAATATGAGGAATACAAAACAATTAGCTTGATGAGTCGCACTCTAAAAATATTTCTAAAAATCATCCATAAATGAATATAATGGTAAACTTGAAGATATAGTCCTTCAAAATTTGAATTCCGATGTTGTTTCGGTGACTCGAAATATTATTTGGTTTGAACACGATACTTCTGCGTAGTTTCAAAATTAATAATTAAATATAACCTTGTATACCTTCGGAAAAGTTCGTACACTAAATATGGGAATTCTACGCAGTGAAAGCATAGAAAACAATGATTACGGAGTTATCGAAAGCATTTACTAGACATTTACATATATATAATCAGAAGAAATTTTAACGGAGGAGGACGAATGAATTAAGATTAATGGAATGGGTTACGACATAGGTAAGTTAAGCGATATGACGGATAAACTGAATTTAGTAAGTAGAAACTATGCTTGTGGCAGGCTAGTTTCTAAGAGTCAAGAAATCCTAAATATAGTATAAACGTTGGATGCTTAGGAAAAAAAACTTAATAGCAACGCTGATTCCAGAAATGAAATCTGTACATAGTTGAAGAAGCATGATAATTTTTTTGGAACTAAAAAACTTATGTGCAGAAGAAAAATCCACTTGGAATTAAAAACAATGGTTAAATGTTTATATAGTAAATCATGTTGTATTAAGTAGAAACATAACAAAATATAGAGAAAGATTATGTAGAAGAATATTACACACCTTTTTGGTTGATAAAACTACAAACTACAAACAAAAGCATCAGGTCTTTTGGCTTTCACTTGCTTGGATTCTTTACACAAATATTTCATGGCATGCATTTTTAGCAAAACAAAACAATTTATTTAGTTAACTGACTCTTATGGCAGCGTATTTCAAATGGATCCATTAAAAAGGGTTTATATAAAAAATAATATCAATAGCCAATGCTTTCTGATTAAAAATAATCTGTATTCAGTAATAATCTGGGGATAGATATATCATACAAGAAATCGCTTGCGAATAACAGTGCCGCTAGAAATACGCTGGAATAAAGCATTAAATGCAAAACTTTCGTCTATTGGTTGCTAAAATATGATGCTGGGGAGAAGAAATCCTCGAATAATTTAATAAAAATCATTACATACAGAAAACTGTACTGTTTGGTGTAGTTTTTGGGCTGTTTGTTCGAAGATACAAATGAAAGAGCTGTAACTGTCAACGGGAGCATTATAGACAAATGACTGAAGATTTTTTGCGGCCTCAAATTAAAGAAATGAACATAGGCGAGGATTGAGCTAGGAGTCAAAAAACACATTCAAACATTGAGCTATTGCAGTCTAAGTTCCCAGGTCGATTAATTTCACGTAATGGTGACATAAACTGGCCACCTAGATCATGCGATTTAACACCACTAGATTACTTTTTCTGGGTTTTTTTGAAAGGCAAAGTCTATATTGGCTTATCAATAATTGGACAGCTTAAAAACAACATTCAGACCGAAATTGATAAACTTATAACCAATTCGACTAATCGTATTCATAATTCAATTAATGGATATTGTTTTTTTCTCAACCCTTCAAGATGGATCCTAACAAACCCTCTAACAAATTGAAATATGAAAAACAAGGTTACGTGTATTTTAAGTGGTTAGGGCAGTTGGTATTTTGAGAAAATCTATTATTCTATATTTTTCTAGATTTATTGAAAATTTATCGAGACAGTGGCATCACTTACCTCAGACGTAATACTCGTAATATGCATATTGAACAGGAGTTTTATCAAACTGACTTTTTAAAAATCAGTGACCACTACTTCTAAACAAGTGCTAAACTGATTGATTTTTAAGGGTATCTTCTAAACACCAAAAACTAGTATTTAATCGAAAGATTTTTATATTTTATATCTTTTTATATATGCATATGTATATATATATATATATTATTTTTTTGTTTTCTGCCTTAAATAATTCAGCGTCTACAATTGTTGTTTATTCGGTTAAACTTGTATTAACTAATAAAACGACTTTTTCAGTGGCCAAAGCAAACCACTGCTTGAATATCAACCTAGTGCAATCTGGGAAGAAATTTGTTCAATATTAACATTCTTACAACAAACGTTCTTAAAATTCAGCTAAATCATGGCGTAAAATTAAAAAATTGACGTTTTTTCAAGAAAAGGGATCCCATTCCTCTTTTCATGTTTTCCTATAATCCATTCGCGTATTGTTATGTATTTTTTTTTAATAGAATTGTAAGCTTGAGTATTAAAGTCTCATCAGATAGCCATTAGCTTACTGCTTCCACAGAAGGGTTTCGGTGAAGTCGACTTATTCCATTAGCGTGTAAAGTTCGTAATAATCAGCCATAATTTACATTTCGACAAATATGATTTACTCTATCAAGGCTATTCTAATATCTGCTGTATAATGTATAGCTAAAAAGAGTTCTGTAAGAATTTGAATTATTAATTATTATTATTAAATGATCCAAAATTTCATCATGTATATTGTATATATTTAGCTAAATGCATACTAAATGTTTAACAAAAAATTGTAATGATTACGACTGTCAAATTCAATTCCACATAAATTTCAATTTTCCTCCAGGTTATTTTCTTCAGCATCTTTTTATTATATTTATTACTCATATATGTATGTACTCGTAGCATTTGTACATACAAAAGAAAGATATAATAATTTGGTTTCTGTCAAACAATAAGGAAAATCATTCGAAAATCAGAAAAAAATTGTATATTTCACAGCAATTACAAATTTAAGAAAATGTGCACACATTTGCATACTTCTTTATGCCTAATTGTTCAATTCTCTACATAGTGTCCAAAAATATATTTCAGCCTTTTGACTTATAATATTTAGGGAAAAAATTGAAAATTATTTTTTTTATGTTTGGAGAGTAACTAACTACTTTGGCAAGACTTAGGTAATTGTTAATTGCAATTATAAAATTAGTAAAAAAAAAAAAAACATTTGATATAGGAATTGAGTTGTACGTTTAGTACTTTGGAAATATAAGAAATGTAGCTACAAAACAAAAAAACGATACCTACATGTTTTATGTTTAAAACAAAATTCTCTTTTATGACGAAGTACGCGGACACAATTGTGAAACAATCATTATTGAATTACAAAGTAACACAGCAAATTTTTCTATTAGAGGCATATAACAAAATACAGTAAGTGTATACAAAAATAAAAAAAAAAAAATTTTTTGTCCAATTGTCTTTCTGTATGACCATATCATTTTTTGAAACATGCAATTAAAATTGCTTCTCTGATTTTGCTAGCTTTAAAACAATTTCATAATTATAAGAATAATGATTTATATGGGCCATATGAAATAAAGCAATTATATACATTCATATACCATACTATATCATATATGTATGTATATGATGTATATGGGTTCAAAATTTGTAGTTAATCGAGATTATTTGTATTCCTAAAATTACAATATATTTATATATATTATATGTTATTGTTTCACTGCCTGAAGTTATTTATTACTATTATTATTTTTTTTTGTTGCAATTACATAAGACTATTTTTTATTAATAGTATTTACCGTATATATAGTAAGTTTAGGCTAAACCAAAATAGGAATTTTTAGTACTTAGTGATATGTATATATCCGGGACTTTCCCATTACTGATTGACAAGACTAAGAGCTTATTTGGAAGCTATATTAAATATAGAATAACAGAAACTCATTGAAACTTGCTTAAACAAAATTAAAACTATTAAAAGTACTGGAAACATTACAAAAGCTCTAGGATTATTTGCAATCACGAACGATTACCATTGAAATATTACGTTTACTTTTTCATTGGCACTTCAATAACAATAACTTTGTTAGCAACAAGGGATATTTATCAATGTATTTCCATACATCGCATTATTGTATATGATTTCTCTATTGTGGCGTATAAAAAAAAAGTGTATATGATAGTCATCGGTTTTATATGTTTTAGATTCAAAAATCACATCATTTGTCATTTTTGACTGGGTGAATGTTGTAAAATAGTTGGGCTTTTATGTAAAACAAAATTTCTCTCTTGTACTTTTGCTATGTCGGTGTCGTTTTTCGAAGTGAATGACACAAGTATTTTATTTCTCTGAGTAATTACTTGAATTATTTCGATGGAATATATTCGCATTTGTATTTTGGTACCGTTATATACATATGTATTTCCTTATTTTTCAGCTGATCAAATGTACTTCTAGTGAGTTGGTACACATCTAGTTTTAGTTAGTAAAGATATGTATATTTCTTTCTTTTTAATTTTGCTATAATTTCAGTAAATGTTTGGCAGAAAAAATAAAAACAAAAAACAAAGTTTGAGTAAATTAGTAAATTTTTATTTATTTTTTTATTTAATTAGAACTTGAAGTTGGTGTAACAGAAAAATATCGCACATTTTATTAAAAAAAAAAGGTAAGATGCACTGAACTGATTTTCGGCAGCTTTTGTTATTAAATTAAACACCAAGTATGTATGGTGAATTTTTAGTAACTTTATAATTCGGCTTGTTTTTTTTTAGTTTTTACTTTCTGTTTGTGTGTGAATATTTTACATAAGTATTCATATATTTGTATATCTTTCAATATATATTTAAATTAAAATGTTAAGAACAATAATTAATAATTACCTTTTATTTCTCCAGGTTCGCTTCATCTATTGAATATATATATGTGATATAATATATATATATATGTTCAATAACTTTTGTTTTATTTGTACTACTTTGGACTAAACATTTGAATGTTGTTTTGTTTTTTTACGTAACAATTTGTTACATTTCGCTTTAAAACTAACATCGAACCGATAGAAACTGCTTCTTTATTTATTTGTTTTTTTTATTTTGTTTTATAGCGTGGAGCACAATAAAATTATACAAAAAATTTTCGGTTTCCTTATTGTATGTTATTTTCATTGCAAATGTAGAAAAAGACGGTTTATTTTTTTCTAGAAAATTCAAATCTCCACCTGCTTCATATCTTTGGATGATGGAACTCTTTGTAATAAACAAGTTGCATGGCTACCGGAAAAAAAATATATATTTATATATATATATATATAAGCTCTAACATTGCGTGTGTATTAGCAAAAAATAAAAGAAGGGGAAAACACGAAAATGAATTTGTTCAGAAAATATTAAAAACAAATTATTGTTTGTACAATTTGCTTCTTCTAGGATGAAAAATACGTAGTTTATCATCTAACACTTTTTACACACATATGCATAAATGGAGAAAACACTGAAAACACTGATTGTTACACAACCACTTATGAAAATACAATATATATATATTTACACATATAGATATATAAAAAGAACTAATATAAAAAAATAGCAATTTGGAAGCCCAAGTTGGGTAAAAATATATTTGATTAACAAGTGTTATATCCGTACAGTGTATTTTTACAGGCTTTTTGTAGTAAGTATTATGTTATGGAAAAAAAAAACATAATAAGTATTTGGTTAATTTGTTATGCTTACAGTGCCTTTTTTTAATTTTAGTTATGCAAGCTTTTTAATAATTCATTGTGCAAATGTATGTACATTTATATAAATGAGTAAATACTAATGCTTTTTTTGCTTTTTACAGGCTTTTGAGCTTCAGCTTAATACAAATAAAATTAAATATTGATCTGTATAATACAAAAAAAAAGTCATAACAAAGTCAAAACAAATATGAGTAATTGCAAACCACGCACCATTCATACCTCGCTTTGTAAATTGTTATCTGAGGATATTTTAATAAATTTAAATTTATAAAAATCTCATCGTAAACTATCAGTGATTTCATTCTTTTCATTTTTATTATATCTATATATCTTTCATTATAAAATTTTTTTATAAACGTCCTACCATGAAAAAGTTATTTGAATTTGTGCTGCTTTTTATTAAATTACCCGTAATATATGTTGCATTTAACGGCAGTACTATAATACTTTCAGTTAAAAAATGGAAAATTGTGAGAGAGTTCAAACGCAATAATGTAAATTTTTTCCATAATTGCTTTTTACTATTATTTAAATTATATTTCTATATACTTCTCTTGTTTCTATTTTTTCTACTATTTAACATCAATTAAACTTCGAAACACACTTGAATTTGCTTAATTTTCTCCAAGAAAAACTTTCTGACGCTTTAAAAAAATCCAAATTCCTCGTAGTTTGGAAAATTTCCTTTACCACCAACTTATACTTATATTTAGCTACCATTGACTCACTAAAACATCATATTCAATTGCTAGAACTTACTATTAACTTTGTTAGAAAACAGTTTTTTTGCCCTCTAAACACATTAAAAAGCAGTACAAGCGTTTTATAATCACTATGAAAATAATCTTATAAGATTTGACTACCCCAAATTTGACAGCGGAGGTGCAATGCCTTTTTTCATACAAGTACATATTGTTTACTTACACTTTGTACATATAATATATGTACATACATATACCAACATTGCTTTAAACTTCTTATTTAGTTTTATTCGCTTTTATCAAACTCCCACAGTTTATTTTAGGCTGAAAACAAAACGAGTAAATTAAGGAATAGCACTAATAAATTATGATAAAGACAGAAGGAAAAACGTAAATTTAGAAAGGAGCAAACAAATAATAATGAATAAATTCAGTTAGAATCTACGGTAAAATACAAACGTAAAGGTTCTATCTATGTTATTTGTTTTTTTTTCCAATGCATTATGCGAATCGAAAAATAAATCGATTTCAAGTTTACTTGTCTTTCAAAATATGATTATTGCTTTTCAAAAAAATTAAATTTAAGGTCATAATCTTTGAAAAACTAAGAGAAGCGAGTTCTTTATTGTTTCTCTGGAGCGAAAATTTTCAGTTTACTTTCAGCTGTTTGATTCAATATAGCTGCTTCTATATCATCTCTGTTAAAATGCAAATATCAGAATAGTTTTAATTTTTTTAAATTATTCCTAATAGAGCTCCCTAGATCCTACCCAACAGCTGTTTTAATATCAAACTAAATAGTCGGTTTTAAAAGTGAAGTTTTTAAAGAACATTTTACCTTTTCTTCTGTCTTGAAATGAAATAAACATGTACAAATAATTTTTCTAAATACGTATTTCTTGGTTCTATTGATTTATTTACTTTTTTTAATTATTACATGCCTTCCTCTTACACACAAATAAAAATCTACAACTATATTTCTTTCAATTGAATTAAAACCTTAAACAACAAAATTTTAAATAATAAAATAACACTATACCTACTGGCTGCATGCTTATGCAAATAACTCGGTTACACCGGCTGCAATTTCTACTTTACATTGCATGAAAAAAAAAACACATTATATAAAACGTTGATGGTTTCTGCTACCTTTTCCATACACAATCCATCTGTATTTTTTGCAAACCCCTATCTGTTTTAATTTGTATCTGGACGCAAAACTTAATGGAATGGAATAAAAATCAACAATAATGCTCACGACGACGGGTGAAAAAAAACAATGGTTGCGCTTTACCAAATAAAAATCGAATTTAACTATTTTTTAAATCGAACAAACATTCATCGACTGAACGATATGGTTTTGGACATACATATATATGAATATTATGCTGGCTCCACAACATGGCTACCAATTTATCTGCATTACAATTCGTCGCTGCTGCAACTTATTTGGCTGCTGTCGCTGATGCTTTTACTTTAACACCATTTATGTCATATATTTTGTATACGATACTCTGCATGCGATTATTATTGCACTTACATATAATATGATATTGCGTGTATTATTTATACTCTACTTGTTTACATAAATCACTGACTTCATTATCTCAAATTAAAAATTCATTAAATTATATTTATAAATATAAAAAAAAATATTTCTAATTAAAACAACAAATATGTAAACCAAAATTGCTTACGCTTTTCCTTAAATGCCCATGCGATTTGCATATGAGCAACAACATTTTTATTGTTTTAAATGCATGAATTGTAATGTTCAAAACTAATGCTTATCTTCTAAAAATTTAACGCTTCAAATATTTTAGCATCCAGTAAAGTACCACTAAATGCTTCTTATGTTATATACACTGACGCAAATGGACAGGTATCGTTATTATAAAAAAAAACATATATATATATAATATACATGAACACAATTTTAGTAGGCGCTTTTTTTATTAATAATTTTCCTTAAAATACGTAAAAAAAATTGTTTAAATTATAGTGTTAAGTAAAATGTTTTTGTACTTATTCACTTATGAAACTTGTTTATAAAAAAAAATGTTTTGTTAGCAATAGGTTACATGAATTTATTCCAAGTCCTATACATAGATGAAACACGTTATCATATTTCATTAAAAACCAACGTACTCGTATAGTTAGAACCTAAGCAAGCAAGGATATATTACGACTTATTACTATTATTATTTTTTGTCATTTATTTATTTCTATTTAATTCTTATGAAATATAATTCATAAGAAACAGAAATTAAAAATTGAGTTCGTTTAGAAAATATTTACCAAATGAACGTCGCATCTTTTCAAATATCAAAATAAATATCAACTATTTTCCTAGATAGAGCTATTTTGTGCAGTATTTTTGCATTAATTGGGACGTAAATACAATTTATTAAACAAAATGTTTTATAATCCAGATAGGTAGTTATATAAATCGTTCAAAATCTGCATAATCATTTTGTTTGCGCTTGTTAACATATGAATAAAAAATATCAATCGATGTTCGATTTTGGAAGAAAAACTTATGCTGATCCGGAAAAAAAGGAAGTTAATTAAGTTAGGGTGCTAATGATGGTATAAATACATAATATGCATCGTATAGTGCACATATCAATAGATTAACATAAATTATTACCAATATGCAAAATATAAACTTGAAATCAAGAAGTGCGAATGTACATACGAGTATATGGTCGTAGTTAACCTTCTGTATCTTCGTACATTACAATATTATTTCATTACCATTATTCCAAAAGATTTCCAATTATTCAGGCCTGCAAAGTCAACTGGGTATTGCAAAATACATAATAATTCAACTTCAGAAAATCGATCCAATCTGCTTTATCATCTCGAATTTTTGACGGTCAAGCAATACATAACATTATATTTAAGATGAACATCCACAGACCTAATTAGTTTGATTCAATCGCTAAATTAACCGATTTGACAATGTTCTCAGAATGATTTTAAAGAAAAGTTATTTATTTTGATTTAAAAATTTTTTTGTATTCTAATTCCAATTCGGATTAAAAAGGAAAATTAATACAGAAAGGTAACACACACACAATAGATCATTACTAATAAAAAAAAGAAGAAATATTTGAAAGATGAATATCCTTCAGTTAATATGAATTCAGGAGCCAATCAACCAAACCAATTGAGGTTCCTTTCTATTCTACAATACTTTACTCTGTTTACAATCAACCAAACCAAGTGAGGTTCCTTTCTATTCTACAATACTTTACTCTGATTACATCCCCCCCTCTCCTCCACCCTTTTCCATCAGGGTTCTATGCAAGAGTAAGCATCAATACTTTAAAAGAAATTGGGAATTGCATTCAGATTTCAGGAATATTTTTATTTTATTATATATATTTATTTTATTACCAAACTACAATCCACTTTTTCTTTTGCAATCTCATCATAGTCATTCGCACCGTAATTTAAACCGACTTGATGGCGATAATAATGGCAATCAGGAGTTTTTTTCTAATGATGTGCTTTCTTGCTTATTCATTTCAAATATTTACATACATATGTTATTCATATATACCTATAGTAATAGTATATAATACTTATAAGTTTATCGTGTTTTAAGAAGAAAGACATTGTTTTCAAATTCAAAAACGAAATTATTATTATTATCACAAAAAAAAAAAAAAAAAAAAAAAAAAAAAAAAAAAAAAAAAACATTTTACTAATTTCAATCAGTAAAAAAGAGTCAATATAAACACCAAATTAGAAGCTTTATTCTAATGTAATGCTACATTAAGAAAAGTGTACTCGAATATTACATTGTAGAAGTTAACTTCTCACTAATTTAAAATGAAGAACAAATTTCCAATTTTCAAAATTTTAAGTAAGTACTAAGTATTGTTAGCGTTATACTTACTAAAAATATTTTTTAAAGCCCAGGAAGTACACTAGATTAGATGATATGAAACACTAGTTTTAGTAGTTGGAAAAAGAATCTAATAAGTTTATATACTGAAACCTAAAAAAAAAACTAATTTTTTTTTAGTCAGTATTTTAAGCATCATATATACTGGTCAAAAACTCATCTAGCATTTGAGAGTGAGTTAGTAATTTCTTTTTGACGTTGCATATACACACATTATGCATGAGTCTTCAATCATTCATTTGGTAAATGTTGAGGTGAACGGACGATTGCTGCATTGCTGTGGGACCATCGCTAGCGTTGAAGAAGAAAAGTAAAGTAAAAAGATTCGTAAGAAACGGGTGTAGATGAAAGAATGGCTGAAAAAACGAAACGATTGTCACACGAAAATCTCCTGAATGAGCTGAAATTGAGTTCACCGGATGATTTTATAAATTTCCTTCGCATGGACGAGGAGTCATATGATCAAATTATAACACCCAAAATTATAAATAAGGATAGACAATTGCGAGATGCTATACCTGACAGTATATACTCGTATATATAAGATTAACTTCTAGAAATTTCAAAATAAAATTTTTATCCTCCATCTTCGAAAAAATTAAACCAGTTAAAAAAATTTCCGCTGTCTGGTTGCGATGTTGCCTCGTCGAAATGAGCGAAAATGAGCAAATGCTTGATCAAGCAGACAATCACTAATATACACTATATCAATTATGTATACCTGATTGAGCAAAAATCCAAACATTTTGATTTTGCTTCAAGGAGACACACCAGGTGTACGTGTCTCATTTTCACACTCTCACATGCTTGATGAGTTTGACCAGTTTATATGACGCTTTAGACACATACTTACCATCTCAAGAGCTTTCGCATAATTTTATTGTGCTTATGTTAATCGGAAGTGGTGTGCACTTAGCAGCGCCATTCTATTGTTATTTATTAAATTCAATTTTTGAGGTTGGCGTGATATGACATTTTATGCTGCAACATTTAGAAACTTTTCATTTACAAAAAAAAAAAAAACAATGACATATTGATAGTTCTTCTGCTTTTAGAGATTATTAGTAGATAATTCCCATATCTTCCTCAAATTTGATAAATACAGGTGATGCAAAGTGTGATTAATATACTTTTTTTAATAACCCCGCATTTATTGGCACTTGTTCATTTTTATGAAAGCATTTCTCCTGAAAACCGTGCTAAAGTTCGATCTATTTGCTTAGGAAATTGTTGTGAAATCTTATTCATTTCATTCATTCAATTTTCAAAATTTGTGAGTTATCATTCTAGCTGAGTGTAGAATAGGAATATACAAAAATGTCTGTATATACTATATTTTTAGTTAAACGATGAAATCCATACAATAATTAGATTTCCGTCTAGATTAGTTTTATGTAAATACATATCTATATAAAAAATTAAAAATATTTTATTTTCCTCTTTTGTTACAACTCATTTTGTGTCATAGCACTATAATAGGTAAAATATTACAAAATTATATATACAAATTTCGTTAAAGCAAAAAAACAATCGTTTCGGTTTCAATATAATAAATTGATAGCCTTTAACATTGTAGTTTATGAAGACATAGCTAACACCGGAAAAGTGAAGACTGTTTTTAAAAAGTATAATAAAAAACAGATATAAATATACTTTTTTCAATACTTACACATGCATAAAACTACTCGTACTATATAATACAATAAAGTAAATCTATAAAAATACAAAAAACCATTTAGAAGGTTTCTAATACCATTTCTGTTACTTGACTTAAGAACTGTATAAAACAAATAATCAGTTTAAAATTAAGAAATTATTTTATTTAAAAATTCCCTTCCTACGCTTAGCTATTGAAATTTGAATACAAAAAATTTATTAAACAACAAAAATTTAAAGCAAAAACTCAATGCATTATTAAATTTCAGCCCCTCCGGAGACGGGTGTATTATACTCGCAGTGCCCTATTCTAATGAACGGCATTATATATGTCATTAGGTAAAAAATTAAAAAAAAACTATTTTTTTCTGCCAAAATTTTTATCTTGCAAAATATAGTTTTTTAGTTCTATTAAAGAAGCAACAATTTTTTTTTATTTTTTTTGTTTAATTACGAATATTTTCACTACATAAACTTACATTTTCGAATATTAGAATTAAAAAAATGCATAAACATGCATTATGTGTGCTGGCTTCTATTAAAAAAAAAAAGATATTTCGGTATTTTTTTTGTTGCAGTATTCTTATACTTTGTTAATAAATATTATTTTGGCAAGATTTCGTCGTAGGTAACTTGTGTTACAATATTTTATCTTAGTTTACAAAATGACATTTCTACAAATATCTATGTATAATTCTTTTTTATGTAAAATGCTTTCTTATATATTTGATATTTAATATACAATTGTATTAATGTTTCAAATTTTAGATAAAAATTCAAACCACATCCTCCTTACTTTTTCTAGTGCCACCTATTAGGATATGTTTCTGTGCAATAATACATCCTTATCACATCCATTAAAAAATAATTTAAAATAAAATCAAAAAAAGTATGAGCAATCAAAATTTATTGAAAAAAAAAATAATGTAGTATTCAGATAATATTTCCTCCGAAAAGAAAAATACAGAATAAAAGATAACAATAATGTGAGTTTATTTGTTTTAAATTTTTAATGTGTTTAATTTCCCCCTCAATTCTAGTACTTTTCTATACTAGTATTTTGTTTAGAGAAGCTTCAAATGAGTTTTTTTTGGTTTTATTTTGTTTCCTTTTTTTTATCTTAATCGCTTATTTTTTTTCAAGACTATTTGTTAGATGGCGTGTTATTTTTTTTTATAACAATTTCTGTTTAATATATCCTTGCTGCTTGTTTCTTGTGTATTGAATGATTAAAATACTGTTTTATGCTTATGTGCTTTTTATATATATAAATGGAAATATATTCCTGCATTACACAAGTACAAAAATGAAAACAAGGACGAAAGGATTTAAAATTAAAAAAAAAAGAAAAAAAAAGAAAAGAAATAAAATAAATAAATTTAAATTACAAATGAAACGAATTAGTTATTATGAAAAATTGTTAAATGTTGTTTTTAATGATTAGCATAGGAACACAATAACTGTACAGATACTATGAAAAAAAAAAAATGTTAACACAAATGAACGAAGAGAAAAAAATTGTTTAATACCAGAGTGCATTATTTAAAATATATTTTTGCCGCTATTTGCCAATGTCTTAAATTTTTTAGAAATTTTTTTTATTATTGCGGTGATTTATACTAATATATATATATATTTTTGTATTTCTTTTTTACTGACTTAAATATTCTAGTTACTGGACACCCTCCCGGTGTGCCAAGATTTTAATAGATCTATGTGCAGTCGGTTAAATTGCAGATTCGTTCATTTAACTGAAGGTAAGTAAAATTACCTATTGGCTTCTACTTAAGTTTATTGCAAGTATATCTACTCGTTTGTATGTATCCTGTTTACTTATAATAAAAAAGCACAGTATAAAAAAATTATATATATATAATTATATATTATTATTATATGTATGTCCCACTATATGTATGAATCTGAACAACACAAGTAAAAACTAAAAAAAACTGTCACAAATCACTTGAAAAGGGTGGCGAAGTCTTATAAAAAAAATTACATATCATACATACATATATGTACATCTACATAAGCAAAGATGCAATAACAAAAAAGACACTTTATTTCAACTTCTAAAACGGAGTTAAAGATATGTTGAACTGAAAACTTATCAAGGCTTTGAAAATGATTTCTAAACATTATTTTCTTAATATTATATTCACCACACAGCGTGATATGATGTGATGTTCAATGCTTAAATAATATTAAGTGAATAAATTGACGAAGTCTTACATGTAAATTAAATAAATTAGAATAATTATTATTCTGGCGTTCCATTATCACCGCTAAATACCAATCTTTTATATTGTCAATCGGGCTCCTCCTCGATTTTATTTTGTCCAACGACAACCGATACCCCTGGTTCAATCACTGCAAAATGTAGCTACATTTCCGTTACTATATTCATATGATAATGTGATACTTAAAGCCAACTAATCACTTGATTTCATCAAACGGTGGTTTAAAAAGTTTTCAAACCCTTACATGACCCAGATCTCTTAAGATTATCTTTATTTACGTGCTTGAGTACGACAGTCAAGCTTGACACATATGTCGAGAATTGAAAACATTCAACGTCGTTTTCTTCTCTTCAAGTTCTATCTGATTGCACCTCCTGGTTCCAATAAAAAAACAAATATTTCTGTACGCCAGAGCTTTCTTTCTTAAATTCGAATAAATAACACTCCAATTTATCTAATCTTTAATGGCATTTTGAGTTAATGAGTTAACTTGAAGATAAAATTTGTTTTATAGAAATCAGATAATTACAATTACAATAAATAAGTTTTCCAGTTGTTGAAATAGTTAAATATACACACATACTTATGTGCCAAATATAGGCAATTATTTAAGAGTTAGTATGTTCTTTTTTTAAATTTTGTGTTTATAACAATTGGTTGCTCTTAAGTTTATTAGATCTATTATTATTTTTCTCTTCGATACCATTGGCATGTATTCGAATGAATATGTACTGTAATATATTAATTTAACATACAATTTATTTTGGTCAAAAATATTTTTAAAGAACGAGTTCAGGTCTGAAGCTATGTATGTATGTAGGTAATTTTGACACATAAAAAATATATTTTGTAGACACAACGATTTAAGATTTATTTATTTCGTTATTATTATGTACATGTATTCAATAATTGTGATATATACATATTCTTATTTACAGACGATAAAGTTGAAGTATGTGATCAACGTGTGGCTGTGTGTCGTGATCATGCGTATGGTCAATGCAGACGTAAACTATGTAAATACTATCACATACCGGTTGTATTGCCACCAGCAAATATTATGGCCACAATATTTAATCAACAACCTCCACTACAGTACACTCAACCATTAACAGTTTCCACAGTAAAAACGAATACAGAAAACCAAGCAGAACAATTACAAGAACAAGAGCAACCACCTGTAACAACAAATTTTAGTTGCGTAACTTCTCCAGTGTACACCAGCCTGGGTAACCATAATAACAATAATGGCGTTTTAAATACTTTAAATAATAATAATCTATATAACAATGATAATAATAATAACAATAGTACTAAAAATATCAAAAATAATTTCACATTACAACAAACCTATTGTAGCACGGTAACAACAAATTCGCAACAGCTCGCCAATTCAGTTTCACCTAACGCAACACAATCTGCACCCCTAGTAGCAACATCAGCAACGTTAGTAAATGCAAATACATCTACTCTTACCGCTCTAACCACATCGACTACAACAATTCCGACACCTGCAACAGCAACAATAAACAATTTACCCGCTGCCACTATTGCTGACGCCGTTAGTCCTGCATCATATAACCCTACATTTCAGCATGTATTAAAGGCACAACCTGTGTTGGCGACAAGCCTTAGCTACTATAATCTGAATAACAGTGCTATAAACGAATTCAATTTAAATTGTATACCGCTTTTATCGGCAAATTCAACCTATACATCTGCGCCGATTCTCTACCCATCCTCAGCAATAACGCGATCGCATCAAGTTCAACAACATTTACAGTTTCCCAACAAAAGTGCTCGTAGTAGTGGTGGTATCATCAAAAATATACAGTTAGACACTTCAACTGGACAGCAAGTTGCTCCTAATGTTTCGAATCTGCCAGTAAACGCCACCACATCAATATAGCTGAATCAAAACGAAACAAAATAAAAACAAAAAACAATGGTATGTTCTTTTTCTAAAATAAATAAATAAAGTAAAATTGTTAAACAACCTAAAATAAACAAAAAACTAAATGCAAAGTTAATATAGAGTGAAATTTAATTTGTATATGTGTGTATATATATAAACATACGTGCATATAAAAAAAAGGGAAAACAATTAAATAAAGAAATTACACCACACCATGACACACACCAATCGCATACACTTAATAATTATTTATATATGAAAAATATATTATAAATATTTATTTGTATAAAAATAAATAAAATATAGTACACCAAAACACTAACAAACATAAAGTGACAATTTTCTATTACTATAGGCACTTTAAAAAAAGAAAAAAGAAATTAATAAATGATATTTTCAAAATAGAACAAAAATAATATTACTACAAAAATAAGGATATAAAATATATATAAATATTATACATTTTTAAAATGCGATTTAAATAAATGAAAGGTAAAGTATAAATAATAAATAAAATATTATAGTCTAGGAATAAGACGTTTATACTATAACTAAACAAAATATATTTTATTTAAATAAAGAAATAAATTTAAGAAGACTTGATGAGAAAAAAATCACACTTAGAACTAACAAAAAATAAAGCAAAACTTACTGAACAAAATTAAATACTTTATACACAGAATATTTAAGAAAAAAAAATAGAGATAAATAAAATATATATTTAGAAATATATATTTACCTTAACCCTAAAAGATCTTTTTAAGATCGATAAATAATGAAATAAAAATTAAATTTTGAAGTAAATAATAAAAATTAAATAACACAAAACAAATCATTATTATAATTATAAAATACAGAACATAGTTTGGCAAATACAGAAGGATATATTAAAAACGTTACGACTTAAAGTTCGTTTTTTGCCAATTTGTGGTATCGAATTCCTTTAGACTAGCTTTTCGGGAAGTCTAGATTTAAATTATGAACAGCAGCACACGTTGGTGTTGAATATGGAATGAATTTCATTGAATAACTGGTTCCTTGAATGCTTGAATGCCATAGAAAAGCAAAATTGAGATTCTACTGTGTACATATTAAAAAGTAAATGATATTCGACTTAAAATTACCTACGAAAACTTGTCATAAGAAGTTTATAAATAATTTGCGCTTGAGCAACATTTACATCGTTCTTTATGAATATTAATTGTTTTAGTTTTGTTTTTTTTTTTCTCTTTGAATAAATTTAATGTTCTCTTTTTGGTTAAGTCCGACTCTAAATAATATAGAAAACAAATGCTTTTCAAACAGCATTAATAAGTTCGTTTTTTTTTTTTAAATATAACCCCCCTTACATTTGATAATACTTGAAGACATAAATTTTAATATTAATATTTTTAGATTGAAAAAATACTCATTTTTAACTCATTTTTTTTATTGATTGTATTCCTCCTAGATATTTCATTTGTAGAATCCAAGGAACATTTTAATTTAACCATTCCATTGATATTGTTAAACAAAAAATTTAATTTTGGAAATGTGTTCAACTTTACTACTAATTTATCTTCGTTGTAATGAATTTTTTTTCATTAAATAAAAAACCGAATAAAAATATTTGCCAGATATGTGTATGTATGTTTTACACAAACAAAAAACAAACAACAATAGGTTAGAGAAAAATACTTAGTGTTCCATATTAAAAGTTATTTCGAAGGAAACCGAATATTTCTAAACTTAACTACGAGTATAAGTTTGAGATAAAGTTTTCTCTAAAAAAAACGCTATATAGCAGTAAATTTGTCACGTCCTATTTTTGCAACGATATATAACTAAAACATATAATAATAATACTTTGAGAAAGAACCTAACTTTCTCTTTAAAATCAGAAAAACCAAAATACGGTCGAATATTTCAAAAGCCGGAAAATAGTTATCCTTAATTTTGATTAATTTGGCTATAAATTGAATAACTCTCCAATAATAATATATATTGTTTTACGACACTCTTCATGTAGCCTAATTTTTAATAATTTTTATATAAATATATATATTTTTTTTTAACAAATGTTGTATAAATACTACATGTATATAAAATAAATGTGAAAAATGTGATCTTAAAAACAAATTTTTAAACAAAAGTGAGAAGCAAATAAAAATTATTACAAAAGTTCTAAAAACGGATTAAGGGCTGGTTATGATAAACGGAAAAGTTTTTTTGTTTGATTTTTTATTTTCTAATGAAATATTTTCCTGAAATAGCGCAATTTTAAAGAAAGTATACATGAAAACAAGAAAAAAAAAACACTTAATCACAAAAAAACTTATATTAAACGAAACAAAAGCAAAATGGAAAAAATTAGAACAAAGTAAAATATAATAAAGTTTTTATAGAAATATTTACGAATACAGTTGAAAATATTTTATATATAAATGTTTTTACACAAAAACAACCAGCAGAACATAAGAAACAGTGTAATGAAAAATTAGTCATTCAAATACGATGGATTGTTTATTGTTTAAAGATCTCCTTAAATATAATATAAAAATAATATAGGTAAAAAACAACCAAAACTATTAAAAAAATATTAAATTAAAATGAAAACATTTTTCAATCTTAGACTAGAAGAAAGTGGATATAAACAAAACAGAAATTACTGAAAAATTACTTGAAAATCGGTTTCATTTCTTGTGCAGTTTATTTAAGGAACTTTTTTACTATTTTTGTCTTATTTTTAATATATTTATAATTTTTGAAGACTTAATTACAATTTTCCGTCCATTATAATCAGACCTTAAATATTCCAGAAAAGAAATTATACAATACAAATTTCAATAGCATAGATAGACATAACGGTCCTAATCTGGTTTGCTTTTATGTCATTTCATTTAACATGTTAGCAAAGAATTCCTGTTACGAAATATATAAATATGTGTACAATGTAATCCAAAATTCTACCATCTCTCATATTTTTATTATTTTATTAAATGATTCCTATTTCTTTCTTCAAAGAAACTTTAAACAAACGCAAATAATGCAAAGGAATGCAAATACTAGTACTAACATTCCTTTGTTTTGATATTAACGTCATTTTAAAATTATTAATTTACGGTCATTAATTCTTGTATTCGTTTATTAATTTTGGAACATTTACTACAATTTATACAATTGCATTGGATCTCAGTAGTACTTCAATCGGTTGACGATGATTTTGTTTGAATTTAACACAGATATAATACTTCATAAACATCTAAACGTTGCATCAAAATAGATCATATGAAAATTATTACATATTTTTTTTATTTATTATTATTATTATTTTTTTTTTTTCAAATCAGATTTTACCTTTGTGCGCACATCTATTTTGCACGAACAAAAGGAAACAAGTAAATGAAAAAAAAACAAGAAATTCACTATCTTTAATGCTCTTTCCTAGTTATTATTATTATAAATTAATAATTAAAAGCAAGAATAAAAGTATAATGTAATTATAATATTAATAAATTAAAATAATATTAGATATAACGCTCTATTGAAAACAAATTTATTAGTCTAGTTTCCCAGATTTCGTTCCCTTATAAATTATTTTATAAAAAAGAATTGAAGGAAACTTGTATTTTTATTATACGTATGTATAACATGTAACATTTTTGACTTTAGGTTAGTGTATTTAATAAGTTTTTAATTGTTATGTACATATAACGATTTTATAATTATTAAATTACTTTAATCCACTACTAGAAAACGAAATGAAAGTGATGCGTGAAAAAAGAAATTAATTATAATGAATTAAGAATGAAAATTTTTTGAAAAAATTGGGATATGTATTTAAATAAATCAAAACAAACAACAATAAAAAAGCAAATCATAAAAAAATATAAAATAAATAGATTGTAACAAGAAATGGAAACAAAAATAAAACGTAAATAAAACAATTTTAATTTGCCTTATATATTATAAAATATTCAAAAGAAAAAAAAAATAAAAAAAAAACCAATAAATATTGTATTGGATATACTTATTATAATTTTAAAATAAAAATTCATTTTGAAAACGAAAAACCAATGTTTAATTTTAATTTTTTATGTGTTATCTATATATTTAAATATTTAGTTTCATATTATTATTGTTTGAAAATATTTTTTTTTAATTTAAAACGAAGAAAATTGTTGTTATTTCCTAGAGAGTTATTGTTTATCCTTTTTTGATTTTAACATACAATTTTTTTTGTATATTTTTTTCCGAATTCAATACAAACAATTTTTTTTTGTTTTCTAAACCAACGAATTATATTTAAATGTGATTGTTTTTATTATTTTAACTTTTAGTACACATGTACACATATTAAATATTATTTGAAGAATTTAATTAGTATTACTTTTTAGCATCAAAAACATGTTATTGTGATAAAAGGAGTTGATTCCATGTAGGCCTTTAAATGTCCCTTTTTAATTTGTAATTATTTTTTGATGATTTTTATTTCTAAAAATTTCATATTTTATTCCTTATTACAATATATATAATTCTATACATTTAAAATTAACATCAATTTTTTAATAACTAAGTAAATGATGTTTATTTTTTTGTTTATTTTCTTCAATTGTAATTTACTATTACAGTTTTCCTAGTTTAAACCTTAAAGTTATTTCACTATACTTTACGATTAATAAAATTTGCTGATGCAAAAAATAAAAAAAATTACTTTTAATTTTGGCTGAAACCCCGAACTTTACAAAGCAAAATCAACTTTATCTATCAAGCTGCTGGGTTTTGGACTTATAGTTACTTCACTCTTAGCTTATGTATCCTACAAACTTGGAACTTTTAGCTAAACCACGGAAAATATTGGATGACCGATTTGACAATTTATTTATCATCTCGAGCTTAAATTGAAAGGCAGGTATACCCTTTTTCCAGAATAAATTAAGATCGTATCACCAAAACATCTTGCTATTTTAAAACCGTGACAAATTAACTGTTATCTGTGCGCAGACTATGGTGAAAAAGAGATCTCTTACCTGGTACTCGAATCTCTTTCTTATAATCTCGGTCATTGCCTTGTGTTTTGTTCTGCTGACTTGATTTTTTTACTACCTTTAAATCGATTAAATGTGCATTATAATCTTATAGTGAAATTAACAACTAACCCATTTCTTATTCACCGCCTTTTGTGTTTTTCTTCGTTCAGCACATTCAATTTTGAACTGACCTGACCTAATTAATTCATCATCATCATGTCAGATATATGTGGAAATGTGAATTGCTCCCTAATAAATGATCCAAATGTTGTTATGGTGATCTGCAGTGGTCTTTGTTGCAAGTCATTCCATACACTTTGTATTGGCTTGAGTAAGAGATCCATCGTGTACCTAAGAGATTTTAAAAACAACTTTTTTTTAGAAACATATCTATGCAGTTGATCCAACTGCAATGTGATTTATTAAAACAAAACGATAAACACATTAGTGAAAATAAAAAAATGTTCTATCCAATGGTGTTAAATCCATAATAAAATCTTACATCCCCATAATATCTGACTCTTTAAGTTCTCTACGGACTTTCCTGGATTTTCATCTTCAATGTCCATCCAAAAGCAGCGTTCCCTTTCCACCAAATATTGATCAGTTGTTTATAATCATCATGTGCCAAATGAGTGATTTAAGCAACGAGTTAATCGAGTCAGGCACGCTGTTAAAAGAAATTGCTGATCACATCCGGATAACTTCCAGTAAAATCGACAATATACCAGTCGGTGCTATCTCAGCCCCTACCGCCTGCATCGTACAACACCTCGGTTCTTACTAAGATGCTTGAATCTGCAGTTATCGAATGCCCAAAAACTCCTGGGTCATGTTCTCGTCTATCACAACTCTTTCCGGAAATTGATGCTACTACACCAACTCCTGAACCCACAATCTTACGATTCGGAATTTATAGATCCTTTCGGAGTGGAACAAAAGAATAAAAAAGTTGAAGAATTTGAGAAGTTGAATAAGAGGTACACATCTCGATCGCTTCAGGCTAACTAGTTTTTTTTTTTAATCCAAATTCAAAATTGATGTCAGCAACTGCCGTAAAATCTCCGCCAACACCTTCAAGGTAAGCATCCCGTTACAATATAAATGGAAGTTCATGAACCCTGCTTCCGACGTCATCAAGAGCCAAATACGAGTAACCATGGATAGATTAAAAACGAATACTGGAAGCAACAAACCTCGCAAGGGTACTACTTTTAAGTCCAGTATAAAAAACAGTAATTTAAAATCCACTAAACATAGAAAACAGAACCATGTTAATATGAAGTCTAACCCTATACCGATTCTTACAAAAACAACCCAACTACTAACAAACAAGCTTCTCATCTAAACTGGAGTTTTAAAGTTGAGACATTTCCTTTCTTCACTTCATTCTACCAGTCGCTTATATAAAAAGCATTCTTCCACCCCGTTGAACTCAATTCCCAAACGTGTATCTTTTAGTCTTGTTCCTCCTCCCAGTCCTTAAAAAAAATCTACTAATATCTTATTCCACTGAAAGAAAAACGGCTTACCCTAACTTTATTCGCTCCCATATTTTAAATCCCTCTGCATCTACGCCAGACTCCCACTCTAATACCACACCACCTTCTTTTTTAGACCTCATACTTCCTCCAAAGGCAAAGTTGGTCAAACTTTATCGATTCAGGGGAGGATGGCCGGCATGTTCTCTTTTTTTTTCTTTTTTTTTTATAATGAGCGCGCGCTCAAGGGGTTTGAGTACCCTTAAGGTGATTGTACACAGCGCGGGCAAGGGAAATTTAGGGAGGAAGAAAAGAGAGGTACCGATGTACATTGTTTTTAAATGTTTGCAAGTTATAACGACCAGGAAATACAGAGATCGGCAGGGCATTCCATAACCGAGTTGTACGGCTTAGGAACGAATCAAGATATTTTAGAGTACGTCCGAAAATGGGCTTGAGGGTATACTGATGAGCATTCATAGCGAGACGGGTGTTACGGTTGAAAGTTTGAATGGGCGGAATGCTACTGGCGATTTCAGTTGAGCACTGGTGGTGGCAATAGCGATAAAACAAAGTGAGACACGAGACATTTCGTCGGTGTTCGAGGGTGTCCATTGATTGACTGATATTAGTATCGTCAATAAGTTTTATCGCACGGATTTGAATCCTATCTAGCAGGTGCAGAGATGTTTTAGGAGCACCTGACCAGATGTGGGAGTTGTACTCCAATTTTGGGCGGATGAATGCCTTATATATTGAGGCCAGATCAGAGGGGGTAAAATATTTCTTACATCGCTTGAGGAAACCTAGACATTTCGCAGCATTTTTGGCGACATCAAATATGTGGTCATTCCAACATAAGTTGTCATTGACACACATACCGAGAATGGAAAGTTTTTCGGTTTCGACGATGCAAGTGCCATTCATATATAATGGCTGGGTGTTTAAATTTCGCTTTAAAGACAGCAGACAGCATTGTGTTTTGGAAGCATTAAATTCCACTCTATTGATAGTTCCCCAATTGGTTATGCTGTTGATATCGGAATTTAATGAGCTTAGCATACGCTGCCGTTCTCGATCTACAGCCGAAGAGCAGGGCCGTGAGTCCGGGAACGAATATGAAAAGCAGAGAGTACTGTCATCAGCAAAGGAATATATTGGATTAGAAGTAGCAGACAAGAGATCGTTAATGAAAATTAAAAAAAGTGTTGGTGACAGAACAGAGCCCTGGGGCACACCAGCATTTATTTTGTGACTTGAAACCGTCCAAGACAACTTGAATTGAACGTTCCGAAAGGTAATTTCTAATCCATTGAAGAAGAGAGTCGTCGATCCCAAATGCACGCATTTTCGACAAAAGAGCCTGATGCCAAACTCTGTCAAATGCCTTAGAAATATCAAGTGCAACTATCTTGCTTTCGCCAGATTGATGTACGCTTTGGTTCCACTTTTCGGTAAGACATGCCATCAAATCACCAGTGGACCTGTTGGAACGAAAACCGTACTGCCGGTCATTGAGAAGTTTTCGTGTTTCGAGATATTTCATGAGCTGACGATTTATCAGTGTTTCCATGACCTTGGAAAGAAGGGACGTAAGTGCAATGAATGGGTCTGTAGGAGGAGAGAGAAGATGATTCGCCTTTTTTACGGACGGGCTGGACAAATGCTGTTTTCCATCTGCTCGGGAAGAGTCCTAAGTTTTGGATTGATGAAAAAGCTTACGCAGTGGTTTTGCCAGCGAGGAAGAACACCTCTTCAGAAGAAGGGGAGATATACCATCTGGACCAGCGGATTTATGTATGTTGAGATCTTTAAGTACTCTTGCTACTACACGAGTGCGAAAGTAGAATCGTCCCATTGAAGATTCGACGCACTCAAGTGTAGGCGGAGACAAAGTACAATCTGGGAGTGTTCAGCTGTGTGTGCAGCAAGCAGATTGGCCTTATCCAAAGAGCTGACAGCTGGAATGTCATTGTAAATGAGTGTTGGGATGGAGGATGAGGCGGAATTTCTAATGTTTTTGACGAACGACCAAAAATTTTTACTGCCTTTGGGACATTGCAATATTTTTTGCCTCAGTTTTTGGTCGTATAGGAATTTCACATGCTTAAGAAAGGCGTTGCAGTCATTTCTGGCTCGTTTGAACTTTTTTCGGTTTTCCTTTGTCGGGTTGGTCTTGTAGGACCGAAAAAACATTTCTCTAACCCTAACGGCCTCTTTACAGCTCGAGTCGTACCATGCCTTTTGTTTTGGTTTGATACTCTTCATCCGATGAGGAATAAAGGATCTCATTCCAAAGAGAATGGTGTCTGTAATCATATTAGCAGCGGCATCCACGTCGTTATCGAGGAAGCATAACGACCAGTTAAAATTCCTAAAGAAGCTGTTAAAACCGCTCCAGTTGGCTTTCTCGTATTGCCATACGGTTCTTTTAGGAATTTTTTCTCTAACTGTGTGGTCGGTGTACGAGAAATTAGCTGATATGACACAATGGTTCGACGAGCCTAGAGGGGAGAGCACATCAATGGTGTACTTATCAGGGTGAGAAGTTGAAAACAAGTCCAGGGTGTTGGCGGTATGACTATCAACGTCTGGTATTCGCGTGGGCTCATTTACAAGCTGCGTTAGGTTATTTTCCGCAGCGAAAATCTCAACACACCTTCCTTCGGGTGTTGTCTGTCCAGAATGTCGAAGCCACCCAGCATGTGAAGCAAAGTGAGTCAGCCTAATTTTTTTTTTCTTTTTTAGTCATGGCCGGCTTACATAGTTTTAGGTAGGATTAAGTTAGTTTTAAGAAAAAAAAAATATATAAAATCAAAAAAAAAAAATTTATTTATTTTTAGGTAGTTTGTAGGCTTTAGTTTTAAGTTTTATACAAAATTAAAAAATGTCCATATACTAAGTTTTTGATTAAAATTTATTTTCTTAGTTTTAATTAATTAATTAATTAATTAATGTTAAAATAGAAATAAAAGTAGACTGCAAGATTCGTCGAAGGACATAGTTTAAGTGTTAGGTTTAACTTAGAGTGCCCGCATGGGGCCATTAAGTTAGAATAAGATTATTTGTAAGTAATTTAAGCTAATTTTTAAGGGTTTTTTGTTTAGCATATAAGAGTAACTTAAGTTAAAAAATAAAAATGCATAAAAACTGAAAAACTGAACTGGGCCAATAGGCCGAAGTGGTTTGGTATTTCCAACAGCCACTCTTACCTAACTTAACCTAACCTAGGCAGGTGTGAATGAAAATGAAAAAAAAAATATAACTAGTAGGGTGCTGCTTTTCTGGAGTGATAATACTCATATGTGTTCCATGACTCCTGGAAATCTGGTAAGACGACAGTTTAGCTTGTTCATTCTTGTGGCATTATATCAAACTTGGAAAAACATATTTAAAAACTCTGCCAGGGTTTTTGAAAATGTTGGCTGAGGAATACCCAAGCTCAATTCATTTACAACGCTCTTTTGGCAGTTCTCTTCGATACAAAATCTTAAATTAGATGGAACTGATATTGCAAAATTAAATTTAATTAGAGTCGAATAAGTAGAATTAGTAAATACTTACTAAGAAGCTCTATTAGATCTATAATTAGATTTGAATGATCTCGAATAATTCTACGTATAGCTGCCAAATTCTCAACTATGACACTTCATCTTCTTCCTGACTAAAAAATAAAATAACTCACGATTTATTGATTCTTTTTAACTTTTAATTGAAAAAAAAAAACTAAATAATAACAAAGGAATTTATGTTTGGTTATATTTTTTGTTCGGTTTTAAAAGTTTGACATTTGAATAGCTGCGATCCCATCACGTAGTCAGCATCCGTAATCAATGGTATATTCACTAGCATTGCTTTCATCCAAAAAACTAGTGATTCGTCTACACCATGCTGTCCGGCCGAGTTACATATGCCGTCAAAAGTTGCGTTGTTGGTTTGGGTCCTTTTTATATATTGTAGTAGATACGTTATATAGTAGATACCCTTCAATCTGATTTTTTTCTTATTTGGCACTTACACCCATTGTATTAGTAAACTACTCCTGAATCTATCTGGCACTTCTTGCAGTTTTTCCAAACCGTGTTCGAGAAAAAGCCAAGCCTAATGACGTCAGAAAAGTAAGTTTGCGTATATACAACCATTTATTTACTTTTAATGAATTTTGAGAAAAGTTACAGCGCGGCAGAGAGCAAAATATCGTGACGCTCACGGTATTAGATTGTACAACAATAAATGTCCGATATTCACTCCAGTTGGAAATAAGAAACTCTGGAGTGAATAAAATGCAATCTTTCATTTTTATTATATAAAGTAGTACGTGTGTTTGACTCCGGAAACTTTTTAGGTTTCGCTACAAGTACAGTTTTTTTCTAGGAATTATTTAACAATTTATCCGTAGGTCGAATTCGGACTTTTTTCCTTTATGAATTTAAACTGAGGCATAATGGGCCTATAGCAGCGATAAACTTTAATGGCGCATCTAAGAATATAGCGGTAAGCGAAAGTAAGTATGAAAACTTTTATTCCATAATTTCAGCGTCGAAAACGGGCAACGGGGCACGAAATCGGTGCGGGATATGTCATAGAACATGGAAATACCCTCATGATAATGAATCGCCCATGCTCTCTCATAGGAAAGGCAAAAGAACTCGACAAGTGAGTATCCAAAGAACTGAGTGAGTCGGTGTTCTAGGGTATCGAGTGACTCTGTGATACTTATGAGTTTTATCGCTTGATTTTGGATCTTATATAGCAAGTGCAAAGAGGTCTTGGGACACCTGACCAGATGCGGGCAATGTACTCCAGTTTTGGGCGCATAAATGCCTTATATATTGAACCCCCTGATCAGAGGGGGTGAAGTATTTCTTACATCGCTTGATGAAACCTAGACATTTCGAAGCATTTTTGGCGACATCGAATATGTTGTCATTACAACGTAGGATGTCGTTGACACACATACCGAGAATGGAACATTTTTCGATTTCAACAATGCAAGTGCTATTCATGCATAATGGCTGGGTATTTTCATTTCGCTTTAGCGACATCACTGTGTTTTGGAGGCATTAAATTCCACTCTGTTGATAGTTCCCCAATTAGTTATGCTCCTGATATTGGAATTTAATGAGCTTAACATACGCTCACGTTCTACGTTCTACAGCTGAAGAAAAGAGACGTGAGTCCGGAAACGAATATGAGAAGCAGAGAGTAATGTCATCAGCAGAAGAATATTTTGGATTAGAACGAAAAAGAGTGTCGGATACAGAAGGAGCCTTGGGGCACACCAGCATTTATTCTGTGAATACTAACCTTGAAACCATCCAGAACAACTTGAGTTGAACGTTCCGAAAGGTAGTTTCTAATCCATTAAAGAAGAGAGTTATCAATCACAAATGCACGCATTTTCGACAAAAGATCCTGATGACAAACTCACTCAAATGCCTTAGAAATATCAAGTGCAACTACCTTGCTTTCGCCAGATTGATGTCCGCTTTGGTTGTACTTTTTGGTAAGACATGCCATCAAATCACTAGTGGACTTGTTGCCACGAAAACCGTACTGTCGGTCATTGAGAAGTTTTCATGTTTCGAGATATTTCATGAGCTGATAGTTTATCAGTATTTTATTGACCTTGGAAAGAAGGGACGTAAGTGCAATGGGTTTGTAGAAGGGGAGAAAAGAAGATTCGCCTTTTTTAGGGGCGGGCTGGACAAATGCTGTTTTCCATCTGCCCGGAAAGAGTCCTAAAGAGTAAGATTGATGAAAAAGCTTACGCAATGGTTTTGTCAGCGTGGAAGAACAGCTCTGTAGAAGAAATTTCATGGTGAATGTTATGAAAAAAATCGTGTGGAAGTGGGAGGGGTCTATATGATTTAATTTTTATAAAAACAATTATTTTTGCTATTGAAGAAGTAATAAATGTTTTTTATAGTAAATAATGAGAATTTCCATTACGATTTTTTAATTGGCCTAGATTGCATAAAAAAATTTAAATTGAGCCAGAAATAAAGAAGAATTAGAAATAAAACAAAAAAGTAGAATTCCGGACTTAACAAGTAAAATCGCTGGAAAAAATACTAAAAGAAAATAAAATAAAATACGTGGTGAACTTCAATGAACATATTAACGAACATAGTTTTGAGATTTATATAAATCATTTAGAATATGAACAAAAAAATGAGATTGATAATTTAATTCAGAAATATAGTACAGTTCCTACAAAAGAAAAATATGACATTGCAAAAGACCTGTTGATGCACGATAGAAGATAAAAAAAGAGATAGAAAAACAAATTATTAGAGAAAAACTTGATTGAGGAATCATATAGTCGGTTTGCTGCTCCAGTAACGCCAGCATTTAAGAAGGAAGAAAACAAGAGACCTAGATTATCTTTCGCAGTAAACTCTGTGAAGTATTTGGGTCATATAATACAGAATAATTCAATAACACCAACAACTTTCAATAAGAAAGTTTTTAGGAAAAATAAATTTTTATAACAAATATGTGAAAAACAATGCAATTACACAATTTATTAAGGAAAAATCAAAAATTCATTTGGACAGAAGATTTATTCGATAAGTTAACAAAATTACTATGCTGTCAACCAATTTGAGGAATATATGACTCAAAGTTACCTATCAACAATTAGGCAGATGCTAGTTTACAAGGAGTAGGTGCAATTTTAAAACAACTACAAACAGGAGATGAAAAACCAATAGCTTATTTTTCAAAAAAAATAAACAACGCCCAAAAGAAAAAGAAAGCTGTATATTTAGAGTGTCTGGCCATAAAGGAAGTCGTGAAATATTGGCAATATCGTCTAATAGGAAATAAGTTTACGGTTTTTTCGGTCTATAAACCATTCGAAACAATGAATATAAAGTCGAGAGCTGAAGAAGAACTGGGTGATTTGTTATATTACTAGGTGGGGTGAAAAGTAACATCCTCGCCAGAATGCGCTGCTACTGCAAAAATATTTAGGCAGACATGCCAAATTTCAGTGCGATACTGTCTTTATTTTTGTTTTGACAGCTGATTGTTGTTGACGTGTTTGGCATCATGTTGAGTATGGTAACGGCGAAGGAAATAAAAGAAAAGTTGGATAAATATTATGGGGCTAATGCTCCATCAGATTATACCGTCAAATATTGGTTTCGAGAGTTTCGCGGTGGCCGCAACTCCACTACCGATCAAGTCCGCAGCTGTAGGCCCTCCGATGCTGTTACAGAGGACAATGTCAAAAAAATACATGAAATGGTGTTGGCTGACCGGAAAGTGAAGGTGCGCGAGCTAGCAGATACCACAAAGATTAGTACTGAGCGCACACGCCATATTTTGGGCAATATTCTGCATATGAAAAAGTTATCCTCCCGCTGGGTGCCGCGCATGCTCACTCCTGACCAAAAACCCGAATGCGAGAGGACTTCGAAAGAGTGTTTGGACTTGCTGATGCGGAATCGGGCGGACTTTTGGCGTCGATTGGTAACTGTTGATGAAACTTGGATCCACTACACCACACCAGAGAACAGAATGAGTGCCCGGCAAAGGACTGAAGCCGGCACGAGTGTTCCGAAGCGGCCGAGAGAGGCTCGATGGGTCGGAAAGGTTATGGCGTCGGTTTTCTGGGATTGTCATGGCATACTCTTCGTGGGCTAACTCGAAAAAGGGAAAACCATCCACAGCTAGTATTACTGTGCATTATTGGAGCGATTGAAGGCCGCAATCGCTGCAAAACGGCCTCACATGAAGCGAAAAAAAATTTTGTTTTTGCAAGACAATGCGCCGGAGCACAAGAGCATCGCAACCATGGCTAAAATCAATGACCTACGGTTCCAATTGCTGTTGCATCCACCGAATTCGCCCGATTTGGCTCCCTCGGACTATTATCTCTTCCCAAACCACAAAAGATGGCTTATCAATAAAAAAATTCAGCTCACGCGAGGAAATCATCGACGCCACGGAGTATCTTGCAGACCTTCCGGAAAATTACTTTTCGGACGGGATCAAGAAGTTGGAAAATCGCTGGAATAAGTGAATCAAGCTAAAAGGGACTATATTGAATAAAATAAAAAAAACATTAAAACATTACTTTTCGCCCCACCTAGTATTTGTTTCAATACAACTTCGAAATAAAATACTCTCCAGCTAAATATAACCTGGAAGATGACTCTTTAAGCACAGACAATAAACTTACCCAGATGTCGCATCCCCATACAAAAAAATGTTGATCTTTTTTGCGATGAGCAAACAACGATGGACAAACAAAAAACTTTTCTGCTTTTCTAGAAAAAGAAAAACGGAAAAGAAATTTTCTGTGTGAAAAGCTTTTTCTTTTGCTTTGCGAAAAGCAATCTAAAGACTAAATGACTGTAAAAATTTTAGAAGACTTATAATTGACTGAAAGACTAGTAACCGTCATTCAAGTACTGTTAATAATAGTTAATAATAAACTTACAGTCAATTTACTACTCCAGTTAACTGCCCAGTAGAAATATTCAAAACGACTGGTGACTGTAGTTTTAAAGTTAAAGTCATAAGTCAAAGTCTTAACTTTAATTCGAAGATTTTAGTCAATTTACTGAGACTTTCTGATTTAAGTACCAAAGTACTGCAGTCTTTAAGACCTCTGCTAACTCGTTTACATTTTTTTCGGTTTTCCTCTGGTAGGTTAGCCCAGTCAAACCGAAAAAACGCTTTTCTTAATACTGACAGCCTTTTGTAGCTCAAGTCGTAGCACGCCTTTTATCTCGGTTTGAAGCTCTTCATCCGATGAGGGATAAAGGATCTCTTATCAAGGATAATAGTGTCCGGGAAGACGAAGCCAAAATTATGTGTATTGAAATCGCCCGCAATATCGATTTCAATATGAGGATATGGGGACACAATTCTTTGTATGCAGTCGGACATCGTACCAAACTCGTTAAAGGTTGAACTACTGCATAGTTTAAGGCTTCTGTAAATAAAGCAACAGTAATAATAATATGATTTGTAACAATTTGTTACGCAGATGGAATGTTAACGGCGAGGGATCACATAGTAATGAAGTTTGGTTAACTTGGAGTGCTACTATGATCCGCAAATTAAGCCAGTCCTACAAGCGACGCTGCCGTAATGCAGATACCTGGAAAAAATATGCAGCAATAAATTTAGTTATACCCGCTGCGTATTTGAACGGTTAATAAAAGAAGAAGCCGTTGTATAGTAGTAGTAGAGGCCATAACAACACCTTACACGGTGTTCCTACCAGCTATGAAATCAAAGCACACTATATTTATCGCTATAAATGAGACCGCCATACCTGCTATAAATCTATAACCTGCGATAAAAGTAGCTATGCTATTATCGCTTACTTTGCAATAATAGCAAATAGAACTCTCATTTACAGGCAAATCTGACTAGAACAGTATGCTATGAAATACCAACAAAAAAAAAATTGAGAACTGCTCTGCTTTGTATTTTCTGCTTCTGATATTGCTATGATTTTATCGCTAGTGGAGACGTAGTGCTACGTGGAAATACGATGTTTTTGTATACCTAACCCCATTCCCTTATAAGCCTACAATTGAGCATCACATTGTGTTTACATAGACCTATGCACTTATGTGGGGCACAAACTGCTGATATTAATAGTGAATAACACAAACCCTGGCACACAGCATTTCGTAGTATACGTTGATTTACTTTGACGTTTATGTTGTTTCGCATTTGAATAAAATATTGTAGTTCTCTTCGAACCCATTGTACAAAAATAATGTTATACTTTTTCACTGTGATTAGAGATGGTGGTATACCACCAACAAATTGAGAATCTCAATACCAGGTATGTTTCGTGGTAGCCTTTAACGTGAGTTTGTAGGCAGACAGACATGTGGTATGGAACATGATACATCTATACCACGGTATCAACACCCGGGTTGTTTCGACCACTTTAGCCACTATAATTTCCTAGAATAGAGACGAGAAAAAAGGCTAACCTCTAACTGATAGAAAAGCATATATCCTCGTACAAGCGTATATAATAAATGGTCTAAGCACATCCTTTGTAAGGGGACAGCACATATCAGCAGTCCCTTCTAAAGTATTTTTTGTTAAGAATAATGCTTAATTCAAATTGACTGGCAACACTTGCTCTGGAAAAGCAAAATAGTCTGTAAGTGCTACAAACGTAGACATCTGAAACATAAAAAGTCCACCGAAAATAAATTGAAAATCCGTATTTTATAATCTTCATCTCTATTTTATTAAAAAAAAAAAACTTACGTCTAACAATTGTAAAAATCTAATAATCTAACTTCCACCTTTAGGTAGAGGCCGATACACACCGACAACAACAGCGTGATCTCTTTCGTAAGGCTCCAAAGTAATCTGCTCTTGTGGTTTTAGTTTGTCTGCTTGCATTTTCTTAACTTCAGATGCGAACACAGCTTCTGGTTGCGCTGTCGAATCAATACACGATGCTTTAATTGATATCACGAAATGGCCATTGTTCTTGAGAAAATGTTGGGCGTTCAGAGCCACAATACGTCCTTGATCTGGCTGTGCAACATCCGCGAAAATTGTATCAACCATACCCACAAGCATTCTGTATTTATGCGGATGGCGCGCATCTTCAATAATAGGAATTATATTTGTTCGTTTTTTGGCTACATTGATAAGATCACGGCCGGAACGATGAGAGAACTCGACGGCATATACAAGGCCTTCAGGACCCACAACATCTGATACGTGAGATACTGTTGTACCAGATGCAGCACCCAAATAAAGAACCTTCGAACCAGGAGGCATATGAATTTTATCAACTCCTCCAAGAATTGCTGCAGCAAGCTTAGATCGGAAAGGATTCCACACTCTGTATTCAATTTTCTCTCCATCAACCTAAAAATAAATAGAAAAGAAAAAAACAGACGCAAATTTAATATGATTTGGTAAACGATTTTTTGTTCATATAATTGTGATTTCAGATAGCGCTTTGTAAAGTGCTGTCCCCCCTAACTAGTTATCATAGCCTCAGGCCGGACTAGCAGGTAAAGAAGCACTTTCATGACCACATTTTGTCATGTTCGGTACCCCTACACATCTTCATCACTTGATTTTAATGTTGCGAGTATGTATTTTTAAAAAGTAAGTTTACTTACCTCCGATGATATCCTCTTTTCACCATAAACCTCGGATCCTGGAACAAAATTGCGTGTGACCAGGGCATCTTCCTTTCCGCGGGCAATAAAAACACCTTCATGACGATGGGGTTCAATAACAACTGTTTTACCGCCACGGAAGCCTCCTCCGCCACCTCCGCGACCGCCAGGACCACCACGACCACGTCCGCCACCACCACCACCACCACGACCTCTGCCTCCACCACCGCCGCGACCACCAAAACCTCCACCACCGCCACGACCACCACCGCCGCCGCCCCCACGACTTCCAAATCCTCCACGTCCGCCTCCGCCACCACCTCGACCTCTTCCACCACGATCACCACCGCCACGGCCACCGCCTCCGCCACCACCACGTGGAGAAAATCCTAGTCAATTCAAGAATATTTTCATTAGCAATTTAATCAAACTATGACATAGTAATCAAGTTAGTGGAATTGAATGAGTAGAAAATAGTAAGCATCCACGGTAATTACAAAGGATTGCATTCCTTTAAGTTCAAATGTACAAACATGGACATAACCCCTTTCCGACGCCGACAAATCAAAGTAAAAATCAAACCCAAAACACTTTCAATTGTTTTGACGTTTCACATAATAAATGTACTAACCTGGTCTACCCATTTATCTGCGTGTTTTAATACTTGTTTTTGCACAGAATTTAATTCAATTTTATACAATACAAAAATCACTTTTAGCGCACAAGCTCACAAAATAAAAAGAAAACCTCGCCGTCTCACTTAAACAGCACGTGGTACATATGAAAGGGAAATGCTCTAATATCGAAAGCAAGACTCGAAATCTGTCACTTCCAAACAGCCAACCATTTTGTTCAGAAAATTAATAAAACTAGTTTTATACCCATGCAGTGGAAAGAGATAAATATATGCAATCGTATAAAACCTAAACCAAATGAACAACACAAAACAAATGTAGTAGAATAATGATTTTCTTGTATAAGGATGTTCAATTATATTTGCTTGTTATACTTTTAATTCTTCCGAATGCGATTATAAAACTTGTTTATATTCATAATTTTCAATTTTGCATTACATTTTATTTACTTCTTTTTAAATGTTTTTATATAATAAAAAAGGGTTTAAACAAGGTAATGTGCTGTTAGGTAAATTTCTTAACACCATTCTGCAAGAAATGGTGCAAACCTCGGAAGCCAATAAAACTACAAACAAATTTTTCAAAAGTCGTACTTCTTACAGACACTGATGAAGTTGACATCATTAGCAAAGTGAAGAATGTAAAAGCGAAAACGACAAAATTGCATTAAGCTGCGAATGAGGGCAAAGTCAAGTAAAGGGTGTCGTCCTATTAAGACCACCTATTTTGAAATTTGAAGAAAAAAAACCGTAGTGTTTATTTGAAAAGTTCTGATGCTTTTATTTTAATAAAGAGTGTAGTCATGCAGGTTATGTAGAAACACAATATGCGATAAATGGCCGCATCGTGACTGATGTCAAAGTCAAAGACGAAATTTTCGATGACGAATATTTAACTTTAGATGATGAGTTATTTGTAAATATTGCATTAAGAGAAATATTAAAATTAAAAAAAAAAGATTAGAATGTACACAATTAAGTAAATAAAGAAAATCTATTGCTATTTATGTAATATGCTGCTTACAGCGTTGCCTTCAAATGAAGGTGTTGACTGAGGACATTTACATCTTGGCATAAGCATGTTACTGATGACAAAACCTTTCCCCGTTGTAACACTCTTAATAAAAACAGAGCCATGTTTGGTGTAATATTGAGAACAGCTGGTTTCGAACTTTAATGCGCGTGTCTTCTTGAAGCAGAATAAGCGATTGTTGTGAGTTAAGTTCATAGAGCTGACTTTCAGTAATATTGGTGCGCTACGAACAGTATTTTGTTGACGTTGAAGAATTCTGAATATGGTTCTCAGCGCTGGAATCTCACAGGAAACGGAATTGCATAGCTGAGTAAAGAAAAAGTGTAGGTTCTCACCTGGCAACTGCGAAACACTAAACAAAACGGTGTCAGCTGCAAGTTCTTCTTTTTAAAATATCACAACTACTAGGAAGATTGCTGAGCTATTTTGTTGAATATTGGTTTTCAGCAGAGCGCAATTCCTGATTTTCAATTCGTGTGCGCAAATCGTTGACTGTTAGACTTCTAGAAATGGTTATTCCAGGTCGACTCCAAGTGTTCAGTTTCTTGAGTAAAATCTGTCCGCATTGTACTTAATTCTCCTGTAACCCTAGCAAAGATCTTGTATCTTAATTTTTTAACCGTTCTTCCAAGACTTCCATAGTGAGAGGTTGGGTATCTCTTTTGATTGAAGGGGAAATGGATTGACTGCTGGCTGACAAATGGTAGGTAGCGAGCCTCTTTAAAATACCGCACCAAGAATTGGGCATCGCTCAGACCACATTATGGTGTATTTTGCGTAAGGATCTTGGTTTACACCCATGCAAGATCAAGCTGACTCAAGAATTGAAGCCGATGGACCATTTGAAGCGACGTATGTTCTCCGATTGGGATCTGGAGAAGATGCGCTAAGATGATGAATTTCATCGCAAAATCATCTTCAGTGACGAAGCTCATTTTTGGCTCAATGGGTTTGTCAATAAGCAAAATATGCGTTATTGGTCGGGTGAAAATCCACATGTGCTTCATGAATCACCACTTCATCCACAAAAAATAACTGTTTGGTGCGGTTTGCATGTTGGCGGCGTTATTGGATCACATTTTTGCGACGACGATAACGATTGTCACGATACTGTGAATTGTCAGCGTTATCGCGCCATGATCACCGATTATTTTTGGCCCGAATTGGAAGATATGGACTTGGACGACATGTGGTTTCAACAGGATGATGCCATAAGCCACACAGCACACGCTACAATCGATTTATTGAAGAGTAAATATGGTGAGCGTGTTATCTCATGAAATGTTCCTGTCGATTGGCCGCCTCGTTTGTGCGATTTAACGCCGCTTGACTATTTTCTGTGGGGCTACGTTAAGTCATTGGTTCATGCCAACACGCCGACGACGTTGGAAGAGCTCAGAGCTACCATTGAACGCGAAATAGCAGCCGTTTCGGCCGAAATGTGTGGCCGAGTCGTTGAAAATTGGGTCCAACGAATCGACCGCTGCAAACGTGCCCGCGGTGGCCATATGAACGAAGTCGAGTTCCATTCATAAATATTTTGATTGTACTTCGAGCCGATAATAAAGTTTTTGAAATATTTCAAATGGTTTGCGTTTTATTTCAAAAAAGTTTTCAAGTCCTTATTGGAAAACACTATATTATGTTCATTTTTCGTTTATAAGAATATCAGAAAAGTAGAATTCTCAGCTGGAATAATTTAAATCAAAGAGCCAAATTTTCACATGCTTTTCAAAATCTCGAGAACACGTTGTTGATCTAATAAATAAAGGGAGTTTGTTGAACAAACGGCACGATGAAACTAAATAAAAATTATGGAATGCGGAGGTACGGAATTTCGGTACAGAAACAACAAATGAATAGTTAGTTCGTAGACTATAGTTAGAAATTAACCTGGTGCCTATTTCACCAACCACTTTTCACTTTGCACTTTGCAAAAAAAAAAAGAATTTCCTGCAAAGTACAAGTGCTAAGTGTTTCATTACAAATTCAATCAGACCCTTTTGCAAAGTGAAAAGTGCAAGTGTTTCACCAATCAAAAAGATAACTTTGCATTTGCAATCGTGTTTTGCAAAGTTGCAAAGTAAATCACATGAATCGCATACATAATGTGCTCTCGCATCGGCCCGTTTTACGGTTCGCTCCGTTTGCATTGTACTAGCAGTTACAAACTATTCATTGGCAAAAATTTGCACAATTGGCAAAATTGCTTGCACTTCAGTTTGCATTGACAATTGATATTGTGATAACCACTTAAATGTGAGCAGCGACATCTAGCAGAAAATGTCGAAGACCAGAAGATTTCCATATTGGAATAACAAAGTCTCGACTGGAGAGTGGAATCGAATTTTCTAGCAAATTGGAAATTGTATGGGACGCTGGATGGCGAGGATTGTTCTCGAAGTATGTCATTCGAGTATAAATACCAGCATCCCAAAGGTATGCAAGTCAGTTCTAAAGTGAAATTTAAAGTGTTAATTAGGAGAAGTGATTAAGTGGTTTAAGTAAAAGATAAGAAAAGTATAAGTGGTTGAGAAATTGAATTGTACTGAGAGAAAGAATTAAATAGTGAATTGTAACTGTACCGAATAAAGGGATTTGTATTGAAAAGAATAAGTTCTATTATTTGTACCCACACAAACATTTTACATTGGTGTCAGAAGTGGGATAGGACTTATTGTGTGTAAAAAAAAAAACTGTGTTTTCTGACTATTTGAAAAAGCTAGAATGGGTCGAAAACTATTGCAGTTGACCCTCGTCCAACTCAAATCCGAGTTGAACAAGAGAAGCCTCAGCGCCAGTGGAGGAAAAAGTGACCTGGTGCTCCGACTTCAGGAGGCTTTGAACAACGAGGGACATGATCCTGATGCATATTCCTTTGATGTTGACGAGGATGAACAGACAAGTACCGGCAATGACATGGCTGCAATGATGCAACTCCTCTTATTAAAAATGGACGAACAAAACAAAAAAATGGACGAACAAAACAAAAAAATGGACGAACAGAAGAACAGTCTCGACCAACAAAAGAAAAATCTGGAAGAACAGAAGAACAGTCTGGAACTAAAAATGGACGAACAGAAGAGCAGCATTGAACAAAAATTCGACGACCAAAAGAATAGTCTAGAACAAAAACTGGAAGAACAAAATAACGTTCTACACCAAAAGTTCGAAGAAATAGATAACAAATTTGAAAGAATAGAGAAGAATGTTGGCGAAAAATTCGAACAAATGGACAACAAAGTTGAGCAACTGGCGAAAGAGCTCGACACAGTGCGAAAACAGAAACTGCGAGAATGTTCTTTAAGCGGTCCAAGGAGAAAAGATTTGAAACCTCCCTCATTCGATGGCCAGACCTCATGGTCTACTTATAAGAAGCAGTTTGAAATGGCTGCCTGTGCAAACGACTGGGACAATGAGGAAAAGTGCTTTGCCCTAACAATGGCCTTGCACGGTCCTGCAGCAGAATTGTTGCAAACAGTAGACATCGAAAAGCATAAAGATTATGTGACTTTAGTGCAGGCTATCGAGAAACGGTTTGGGGACAGCCACATGCAGGAGGTCTACAAGGTCCAATTGCAAAGCCGAACGCAGCAAAGAGGAGAAACACTGCAGCAGCTCCAAGCAGACGTGAGTAGACTTGCACATCTGTCATACCCCACCGCAGGCCAGGAAATTATCGACGAAATGGCAAAAGATGCATTTATCAGGGGGATTGCAGATTCGAAGCTACAGTCAGCAGTAAGGATGGCCGGGAAATGAACCCTTGCTGAAGCACTTGCCTTCGCTCTGGCGATGGAAGCAGCCAATCAAGCTTCCAGGGGAACACATTTCGTCAGGGAAGTAGCATCTGTCGAATGTTCCTGCACAAGAATTAGTGCCGAGGAACGAGATACTCGACGGGATAGACGAATAATGCGCTGCTGGAATTGCAATAAAATAGGACACCTTCAAAGGCAGTGTAAAGAACCGGTGCGACGAAAAGACTGCCGTCACTGTGGTGACAAGCAAATAGGGGAAGAAACCCGCAGAAACAGCTATCAAGAAGCCGGTCAACCTTACCGAAGCCATCAGTCGGGAAATGCTTAAGCACCAACTTCGCGGGGCAGAAGTTGGTAGCAGGAGTCGACGGCCCCAGGACCATCATCCAAGTCTCGCTGGCAAAACGAGGCAGCGAAAGCCTTCTAGTAGAAGTAGTCAGTGGAAAAGAAAAATGGATGGCAACAATAGACACCGGTGCCACGGCCTCAATCATCAATCATACCCACACAAACATTTTACAATATTAATAATAATATTTTTTGTTCCATCATGATTCGTGCTGAAAAGAATGATAAGAAATTAGCTGTCTTGGAGGTTGTAAAAAAAAGGTAATTTGTATACAAGCAGTCTTAAGATTTGTCATATCTTGTTTTTATTTTTTAATTGAAAGACATTCTTTTTGCCTCGTTTCGAAACAACACTGTAACGAAAAACCAAAAAGAAGAAGTTTGGGATGGAGTATTGGTGAAGACAAAGTCCCTTGGGATGGTCTCAGCCAACAAGAGACAACATGTTTTGTTTGTGGAAAAGTCGGCCAAAAGGGACAACTGTAAAAAAAACAGGAACTGGTTCTCGATGTCGTCGATGAGGCAATACTCGACTTAATTGGGACAGACTCGCCAACTATTGAAGGGCCAAATTTGTCAGAAGCAGGTTGTGATGGAGTTACCGTGTTTCCTTTAGAGCCGAATCCTAAAGCTATACTGCATTGCTCTTCGAAGAAGAGGAGATCTCAAGCGGAGGATGATGAAGAATTTCATCGCAAAATCATCTTCAGTGACGAAGCTCATTTTTGGCTCAATGGGTTTGTCAATAAGCAAAATATGCGTTATTGGTCGGGTGAAAATCCACATGTGCTTCATGAATCACCACTTCATCCACAAAAAATAACTGTTTGGTGCGGTTTGCATGTTGGCGGCGTTATTGGATCACATTTTTGCGACGACGATAACGATTGTCACGATACTGTGAATTGTCAGCGTTATCGCGCCACCGATTATTTTTGGCCCGAATTGGAAGATATGGACTTGGACGACATGTGGTTTCAACAGGATGATGCCATAAGCCACACAGCACACGCTACAATCGATTTATTGAAGAGTAAATATGGTGAGCGTGTTATCTCATGAAATGTTCCTGTCGATTGGCCGCCTCGTTTGTGCGATTTAACGCCGCTTGACTATTTTCTGTGGGGCTACGTTAAGTCATTGGTTCATGCCAACACGCCGACGACGTTGGAAGAGCTCAGAGCTACCATTGAACGCGAAATAGCAGCCGTTTCGGCCGAAATGTGTGGCCGAGTCGTTGAAAATTGGGTCCAACGAATCGACCGCTGCAAACGTGCCCGCGGTGGCCATATGAACGAAGTCGAGTTCCATTCATAAATATTTTGATTGTACTTCGAGCCGATAATAAAGTTTTTGAAATATTTCAAATGGTTTGCGTTTTATTTCAAAAAAGTTTTCAAGTCCTTATTGGAAAACACTATATTATGTTCATTTTTCGTTTATAAGAATATCAGAAAAGTAGAATTCTCAGCTGGAATAATTTAAATCAAAGAGCCAAATTTTCACATGCTTTTCAAAATCTCGAGAACACGTTGTTGATCTAATAAATAAAGGGAGTTTGTTGAACAAACGGCACGATGAAACTAAATAAAAATTATGGAATGCGGAGGTACGGAATTTCGGTACAGAAACAACAAATGAATAGTTAGTTCGTAGACTATAGTTAGAAATTAACCTGGTGCCTATTTCACCAACCACTTTTCACTTTGCACTTTGCAAAAAAAAAAAGAATTTCCTGCAAAGTACAAGTGCTAAGTGTTTCATTACAAATTCAATCAGACCCTTTTGCAAAGTGAAAAGTGCAAGTGTTTCACCAATCAAAAAGATAACTTTGCATTTGCAATCGTGTTTTGCAAAGTTGCAAAGTAAATCACATGAATCGCATACATAATGTGCTCTCGCATCGGCCCGTTTTACGGTTCGCTCCGTTTGCATTGTACTAGCAGTTACAAACTATTCATTGGCAAAAATTTGCACAATTGGCAAAATTGCTTGCACTTCAGTTTGCATTGACAATTGATATTGTGATAACCACTTAAATGTGAGCAGCGACATCTAGCAGAAAATGTCGAAGACCAGAAGATTTCGATATTGGAATAACAAAGTCTCGACTGGAGAGTGGAATCGAATTTTCTAGCAAATTGGAAATTGTATGGGACGCTGGATGGCGAGGATTGTTCTCGAAGTATGTCATTCGAGTATAAATACCAGCATCCCAAAGGTATGCAAGTCAGTTCTAAAGTGAAATTTAAAGTGTTAATTAGGAGAAGTGATTAAGTGGTTTAAGTAAAAGATAAGAAAAGTATAAGTGGTTGAGAAATTGAATTGTACTGAGAGAAAGAATTAAATAGTGAATTGTAACTGTACCGAATAAAGGGATTTGTATTGAAAAGAATAAGTTCTATTATTTGTACCCACACAAACATTTTACATTGGTGTCAGAAGTGGGATAGGACTTATTGTGTGTAAAAAAAAAAACTGTGTTTTCTGACTATTTGAAAAAGCTAGAATGGGTCGAAAACTATTGCAGTTGACCCTCGTCCAACTCAAATCCGAGTTGAACAAGAGAAGCCTCAGCGCCAGTGGAGGAAAAAGTGACCTGGTGCTCCGACTTCAGGAGGCTTTGAACAACGAGGGACATGATCCTGATGCATATTCCTTTGATGTTGACGAGGATGAACAGACAAGTACCGGCAATGACATGGCTGCAATGATGCAACTCCTCTTATTAAAAATGGACGAACAAAACAAAAAAATGGACGAACAAAACAAAAAAATGGACGAACAGAAGAACAGTCTCGACCAACAAAAGAAAAATCTGGAAGAACAGAAGAACAGTCTGGAACTAAAAATGGACGAACAGAAGAGCAGCATTGAACAAAAATTCGACGACCAAAAGAATAGTCTAGAACAAAAACTGGAAGAACAAAATAACGTTCTACACCAAAAGTTCGAAGAAATAGATAACAAATTTGAAAGAATAGAGAAGAATGTTGGCGAAAAATTCGAACAAATGGACAACAAAGTTGAGCAACTGGCGAAAGAGCTCGACACAGTGCGAAAACAGAAACTGCGAGAATGTTCTTTAAGCGGTCCAAGGAGAAAAGATTTGAAACCTCCCTCATTCGATGGCCAGACCTCATGGTCTACTTATAAGAAGCAGTTTGAAATGGCTGCCTGTGCAAACGACTGGGACAATGAGGAAAAGTGCTTTGCCCTAACAATGGCCTTGCACGGTCCTGCAGCAGAATTGTTGCAAACAGTAGACATCGAAAAGCATAAAGATTATGTGACTTTAGTGCAGGCTATCGAGAAACGGTTTGGGGACAGCCACATGCAGGAGGTCTACAAGGTCCAATTGCAAAGCCGAACGCAGCAAAGAGGAGAAACACTGCAGCAGCTCCAAGCAGACGTGAGTAGACTTGCACATCTGTCATACCCCACCGCAGGCCAGGAAATTATCGACGAAATGGCAAAAGATGCATTTATCAGGGGGATTGCAGATTCGAAGCTACAGTCAGCAGTAAGGATGGCCGGGAAATGAACCCTTGCTGAAGCACTTGCCTTCGTTCTGGCGATGGAAGCAGCCAATCAAGCTTCCAGGGGAACACATTTCGTCAGGGAAGTAGCATCTGTCGAATGTTCCTGCACAAGAATTAGTGCCGAGGAACGAGATATTCGACGGGATAGACGAATAATGCGCTGCTGGAATTGCAATAAAATAGGACACCTTCAAAGGCAGTGTAAAGAACCGGTGCGACGAAAAGACTGCCGTCACTGTGGTGACAAGCAAATAGGGGAAGAAACCCGCAGAAACAGCTATCAAGAAGCCGGTCAACCTTACCGAAGCCATCAGTCGGGAAATGCTTAAGCACCAACTTCGCGGGGCAGAAGTTGGTAGCAGGAGTCGACGGCCCCAGGACCATCATCCAAGTCTCGCTGGCAAAACGAGGCAGCGAAAGCCTTCTAGTAGAAGTAGTCAGTGGAAAAGAAAAATGGATGGCAACAATAGACACCGGTGCCACGGCCTCAATCATCAATCATACCCACACAAACATTTTACAATATTAATAATAATATTTTTTGTTCCATCATGATTCGTGCTGAAAAGAATGATAAGAAATTAGCTGTCTTGGAGGTTGTAAAAAAAAGGTAATTTGTATACAAGCAGTCTTAAGATTTGTCATATCTTGTTTTTATTTTTTAATTGAAAGACATTCTTTTTGCCTCGTTTCGAAACAACGCTGTAACGAAAAACCAAAAAGAAGAAGTTTGGGATGGAGTATTGGTGAAGACAAAGTCCCTTGGGATGGTCTCAGCCAACAAGAGACAACATGTTTTGTTTGTGGAAAAGTCGGCCAAAAGGGACAACTGTAAAAAAAACAGGAACTGGTTCTCGATGTCGTCGATGAGGCAATACTCGACTTAATTGGGACAGACTCGCCAACTATTGAAGGGCCAAATTTGTCAGAAGCAGGTTGTGATGGAGTTACCGTGTTTCCTTTAGAGCCGAATCCTAAAGCTATACTGCATTGCTCTTCGAAGAAGAGGAGATCTCAAGCGGAGGATGATGAAGAATTTCATCGCAAAATCATCTTCAGTGACGAAGCTCATTTTTGGCTCAATGGGTTTGTCAATAAGCAAAATATGCGTTATTGGTCGGGTGAAAATCCACATGTGCTTCATGAATCACCACTTCATCCACAAAAAATAACTGTTTGGTGCGGTTTGCATGTTGGCGGCGTTATTGGGTCACATTTTTGCGACGACGATAACGATTGTCACGATACTGTGAATTGTCAGCGTTATCGCGCCATGATCACCGATTATTTTTGGCCCGAATTGGAAGATATGGACTTGGACGACATGTGGTTTCAACAGGATGATGCCATAAGCCACACAGCACACGCTACAATCGATTTATTGAAGAGTAAATATGGTGAGCGTGTTATCTCATGAAATGTTCCTGTCGATTGGCCGCCTCGTTTGTGCGATTTAACGCCGCTTGACTATTTTCTGTGGGGCTACGTTAAGTCATTGGTTCATGCCAACACGCCGACGACGTTGGAAGAGCTCAGAGCTACCATTGAACGCGAAATAGCAGCCGTTTCGGCCGAAATGTGTGGCCGAGTCGTTGAAAATTGGGTCCAACGAATCGACCGCTGCAAACGTGCCCGCGGTGGCCATATGAACGAAGTCGAGTTCCATTCATAAATATTTTGATTGCACTTCGAGCCGATAATAAAGTTTTTGAAATATTTCAAATGGTTTGCGTTTTATTTCAAAAAAGTTTTCAAGTCCTTATTGGAAAACACTATATTATGTTCATTTTTCGTTTATAAGAATATCAGAAAAGTAGAATTCTCAGCTGGAATAATTTAAATCAAAGAGCCAAATTTTCACATGCTTTTCAAAATCTCGAGAACACGTTGTTGATCTAATAAATAAAGGGAGTTTGTTGAACAAACGGCACGATGAAACTAAATAAAAATTATGGAATGCGGAGGTACGGAATTTCGGTACAGAAACAACAAATGAATAGTTAGTTCGTAGACTATAGTTAGAAATTAACCTGGTGCCTATTTCACCAACCACTTTTCACTTTGCACTTTGCAAAAAAAAAAAGAATTTCCTGCAAAGTACAAGTGCTAAGTGTTTCATTACAAATTCAATCAGACCCTTTTGCAAAGTGAAAAGTGCAAGTGTTTCACCAATCAAAAAGATAACTTTGCATTTGCAATCGTGTTTTGCAAAGTTGCAAAGTAAATCACATGAATCGCATACATAATGTGCTCTCGCATCGGCCCGTTTTACGGTTCGCTCCGTTTGCATTGTACTAGCTGTTACAAACTATTCATTGGCAAAAATTTGCACAATTGGCAAAATTGCTTGCACTTCAGTTTGCATTGACAATTGATATTGTGATAACCACTTAAATGTGAGCAGCGACATCTAGCAGAAAATGTCGAAGACCAGAAGATTTCGATATTGGAATAACAAAGTCTCGACTGGAGAGTGGAATCGAATTTTCTAGCAAATTGGAAATTGTATGGGACGCTGGATGGCGAGGATTGTTCTCGAAGTATGTCATTCGAGTATAAATACCAGCATCCCAAAGGTATGCAAGTCAGTTCTAAAGTGAAATTTAAAGTGTTAATTAGGAGAAGTGATTAAGTGGTTTAAGTAAAAGATAAGAAAAGTATAAGTGGTTGAGAAATTGAATTGTACTGAGAGAAAGAATTAAATAGTGAATTGTAACTGTACCGAATAAAGGGATTTGTATTGAAAAGAATAAGTTCTATTATTTGTACCCACACAAACATTTTACATTGGTGTCAGAAGTGGGATAGGACTTATTGTGTGTAAAAAAAAAAACTGTGTTTTCTGACTATTTGAAAAAGCTAGAATGGGTCGAAAACTATTGCAGTTGACCCTCGTCCAACTCAAATCCGAGTTGAACAAGAGAAGCCTCAGCGCCAGTGGAGGAAAAAGTGACCTGGTGCTCCGACTTCAGGAGGCTTTGAACAACGAGGGACATGATCCTGATGCATATTCCTTTGATGTTGACGAGGATGAACAGACAAGTACCGGCAATGACATGGCTGCAATGATGCAACTCCTCTTATTAAAAATGGACGAACAAAACAAAAAAATGGACGAACAAAACAAAAAAATGGACGAACAGAAGAACAGTCTCGACCAACAAAAGAAAAATCTGGAAGAACAGAAGAACAGTCTGGAACTAAAAATGGACGAACAGAAGAGCAGCATTGAACAAAAATTCGACGACCAAAAGAATAGTCTAGAACAAAAACTGGAAGAACAAAATAACGTTCTACACCAAAAGTTCGAAGAAATAGATAACAAATTTGAAAGAATAGAGAAGAATGTTGGCGAAAAATTCGAACAAATGGACAACAAAGTTGAGCAACTGGCGAAAGAGCTCGACACAGTGCGAAAACAGAAACTGCGAGAATGTTCTTTAAGCGGTCCAAGGAGAAAAGATTTGAAACCTCCCTCATTCGATGGCCAGACCTCATGGTCTACTTATAAGAAGCAGTTTGAAATGGCTGCCTGTGCAAACGACTGGGACAATGAGGAAAAGTGCTTTGCCCTAACAATGGCCTTGCACGGTCCTGCAGCAGAATTGTTGCAAACAGTAGACATCGAAAAGCATAAAGATTATGTGACTTTAGTGCAGGCTATCGAGAAACGGTTTGGGGACAGCCACATGCAGGAGGTCTACAAGGTCCAATTGCAAAGCCGAACGCAGCAAAGAGGAGAAACACTGCAGCAGCTCCAAGCAGACGTGAGTAGACTTGCACATCTGTCATACCCCACCGCAGGCCAGGAAATTATCGACGAAATGGCAAAAGATGCATTTATCAGGGGGATTGCAGATTCGAAGCTACAGTCAGCAGTAAGGATGGCCGGGAAATGAACCCTTGCTGAAGCACTTGCCTTCGCTCTGGCGATGGAAGCAGCCAATCAAGCTTCCAGGGGAACACATTTCGTCAGGGAAGTAGCATCTGTCGAATGTTCCTGCACAAGAATTAGTGCCGAGGAACGAGATACTCGACGGGATAGACGAATAATGCGCTGCTGGAATTGCAATAAAATAGGACACCTTCAAAGGCAGTGTAAAGAACCGGTGCGACGAAAAGACTGCCGTCACTGTGGTGACAAGCAAATAGGGGAAGAAACCCGCAGAAACAGCTATCAAGAAGCCGGTCAACCTTACCGAAGCCATCAGTCGGGAAATGCTTAAGCACCAACTTCGCGGGGCAGAAGTTGGTAGCAGGAGTCGACGGCCCCAGGACCATCATCCAAGTCTCGCTGGCAAAACGAGGCAGCGAAAGCCTTCTAGTAGAAGTAGTCAGTGGAAAAGAAAAATGGATGGCAACAATAGACACCGGTGCCACGGCCTCAATCATCAATCATACCCACACAAACATTTTACAATATTAATAATAATATTTTTTGTTCCATCATGATTCGTGCTGAAAAGAATGATAAGAAATTAGCTGTCTTGGAGGTTGTAAAAAAAAGGTAATTTGTATACAAGCAGTCTTAAGATTTGTCATATCTTGTTTTTATTTTTTAATTGAAAGACATTCTTTTTGCCTCGTTTCGAAACAACGCTGTAACGAAAAACCAAAAAGAAGAAGTTTGGGATGGAGTATTGGTGAAGACAAAGTCCCTTGGGATGGTCTCAGCCAACAAGAGACAACATGTTTTGTTTGTGGAAAAGTCGGCCAAAAGGGACAACTGTAAAAAAAACAGGAACTGGTTCTCGATGTCGTCGATGAGGCAATACTCGACTTAATTGGGACAGACTCGCCAACTATTGAAGGGCCAAATTTGTCAGAAGCAGGTTGTGATGGAGTTACCGTGTTTCCTTTAGAGCCGAATCCTAAAGCTATACTGCATTGCTCTTCGAAGAAGAGGAGATCTCAAGCGGAGGATGATGAAGAATTTCATCGCAAAATCATCTTCAGTGACGAAGCTCATTTTTGGCTCAATGGGTTTGTCAATAAGCAAAATATGCGTTATTGGTCGGGTGAAAATCCACATGTGCTTCATGAATCACCACTTCATCCACAAAAAATAACTGTTTGGTGCGGTTTGCATGTTGGCGGCGTTATTGGGTCACATTTTTGCGACGACGATAACGATTGTCACGATACTGTGAATTGTCAGCGTTATCGCGCCATGATCACCGATTATTTTTGGCCCGAATTGGAAGATATGGACTTGGACGACATGTGGTTTCAACAGGATGATGCCATAAGCCACACAGCACACGCTACAATCGATTTATTGAAGAGTAAATATGGTGAGCGTGTTATCTCATGAAATGTTCCTGTCGATTGGCCGCCTCGTTTGTGCGATTTAACGCCGCTTGACTATTTTCTGTGGGGCTACGTTAAGTCATTGGTTCATGCCAACACGCCGACGACGTTGGAAGAGCTCAGAGCTACCATTGAACGCGAAATAGCAGCCGTTTCGGCCGAAATGTGTGGCCGAGTCGTTGAAAATTGGGTCCAACGAATCGACCGCTGCAAACGTGCCCGCGGTGGCCATATGAACGAAGTCGAGTTCCATTCATAAATATTTTGATTGTACTTCGAGCCGATAATAAAGTTTTTGAAATATTTCAAATGGTTTGCGTTTTATTTCAAAAAAGTTTTCAAGTCCTTATTGGAAAACACTATATTATGTTCATTTTTCGTTTATAAGAATATCAGAAAAGTAGAATTCTCAGCTGGAATAATTTAAATCAAAGAGCCAAATTTTCACATGCTTTTCAAAATCTCGAGAACACGTTGTTGATCTAATAAATAAAGGGAGTTTGTTGAACAAACGGCACGATGAAACTAAATAAAAATTATGGAATGCGGAGGTACGGAATTTCGGTACAGAAACAACAAATGAATAGTTAGTTCGTAGACTATAGTTAGAAATTAACCTGGTGCCTATTTCACCAACCACTTTTCACTTTGCACTTTGCAAAAAAAAAAAGAATTTCCTGCAAAGTACAAGTGCTAAGTGTTTCATTACAAATTCAATCAGACCCTTTTGCAAAGTGAAAAGTGCAATTGTTTCACCAATCAAAAAGATAACTTTGCATTTGCAATCGTGTTTTGCAAAGTTGCAAAGTAAATCACATGAATCGCATACATAATGTGCTCTCGCATCGGCCCGTTTTACGGTTCGCTCCGTTTGCATTGTACTAGCAGTTACAAACTATTCATTGGCAAAAATTTGCACAATTGGCAAAATTGCTTGCACTTCAGTTTGCATTGACAATTGATATTGTGATAACCACTTAAATGTGAGCAGCGACATCTAGCAGAAAATGTCGAAGACCAGAAGATTTCGATATTGGAATAACAAAGTCTCGACTGGAGAGTGGAATCGAATTTTCTAGCAAATTGGAAATTGTATGGGACGCTGGATGGCGAGGATTGTTCTCGAAGTATGTCATTCGAGTATAAATACCAGCATCCCAAAGGTATGCAAGTCAGTTCTAAAGTGAAATTTAAAGTGTTAATTAGGAGAAGTGATTAAGTGGTTTAAGTAAAAGATAAGAAAAGTATAAGTGGTTGAGAAATTGAATTGTACTGAGAGAAAGAATTAAATAGTGAATTGTAACTGTACCGAATAAAGGGATTTGTATTGAAAAGAATAAGTTCTATTATTTGTACCCACACAAACATTTTACATTGGTGTCAGAAGTGGGATAGGACTTATTGTGTGTAAAAAAAAAAACTGTGTTTTCTGACTATTTGAAAAAGCTAGAATGGGTCGAAAACTATTGCAGTTGACCCTCGTCCAACTCAAATCCGAGTTGAACAAGAGAAGCCTCAGCGCCAGTGGAGGAAAAAGTGACCTGGTGCTCCGACTTCAGGAGGCTTTGAACAACGAGGGACATGATCCTGATGCATATTCCTTTGATGTTGACGAGGATGAACAGACAAGTACCGGCAATGACATGGCTGCAATGATGCAACTCCTCTTATTAAAAATGGACGAACAAAACAAAAAAATGGACGAACAAAACAAAAAAATGGACGAACAGAAGAACAGTCTCGACCAACAAAAGAAAAATCTGGAAGAACAGAAGAACAGTCTGGAACTAAAAATGGACGAACAGAAGAGCAGCATTGAACAAAAATTCGACGACCAAAAGAATAGTCTAGAACAAAAACTGGAAGAACAAAATAACGTTCTACACCAAAAGTTCGAAGAAATAGATAACAAATTTGAAAGAATAGAGAAGAATGTTGGCGAAAAATTCGAACAAATGGACAACAAAGTTGAGCAACTGGCGAAAGAGCTCGACACAGTGCGAAAACAGAAACTGCGAGAATGTTCTTTAAGCGGTCCAAGGAGAAAAGATTTGAAACCTCCCTCATTCGATGGCCAGACCTCATGGTCTACTTATAAGAAGCAGTTTGAAATGGCTGCCTGTGCAAACGACTGGGACAATGAGGAAAAGTGCTTTGCCCTAACAATGGCCTTGCACGGTCCTGCAGCAGAATTGTTGCAAACAGTAGACATCGAAAAGCATAAAGATTATGTGACTTTAGTGCAGGCTATCGAGAAACGGTTTGGGGACAGCCACATGCAGGAGGTCTACAAGGTCCAATTGCAAAGCCGAACGCAGCAAAGAGGAGAAACACTGCAGCAGCTCCAAGCAGACGTGAGTAGACTTGCACATCTGTCATACCCCACCGCAGGCCAGGAAATTATCGACGAAATGGCAAAAGATGCATTTATCAGGGGGATTGCAGATTCGAAGCTACAGTCAGCAGTAAGGATGGCCGGGAAATGAACCCTTGCTGAAGCACTTGCCTTCGCTCTGGCGATGGAAGCAGCCAATCAAGCTTCCAGGGGAACACATTTCGTCAGGGAAGTAGCATCTGTCGAATGTTCCTGCACAAGAATTAGTGCCGAGGAACGAGATACTCGACGGGATAGACGAATAATGCGCTGCTGGAATTGCAATAAAATAGGACACCTTCAAAGGCAGTGTAAAGAACCGGTGCGACGAAAAGACTGCCGTCACTGTGGTGACAAGCAAATAGGGGAAGAAACCCGCAGAAACAGCTATCAAGAAGCCGGTCAACCTTACCGAAGCCATCAGTCGGGAAATGCTTAAGCACCAACTTCGCGGGGCAGAAGTTGGTAGCAGGAGTCGACGGCCCCAGGACCATCATCCAAGTCTCGCTGGCAAAACGAGGCAGCGAAAGCCTTCTAGTAGAAGTAGTCAGTGGAAAAGAAAAATGGATGGCAACAATAGACACCGGTGCCACGGCCTCAATCATCAATCATACCCACACAAACATTTTACAATATTAATAATAATATTTTTTGTTCCATCATGATTCGTGCTGAAAAGAATGATAAGAAATTAGCTGTCTTGGAGGTTGTAAAAAAAAGGTAATTTGTATACAAGCAGTCTTAAGATTTGTCATATCTTGTTTTTATTTTTTAATTGAAAGACATTCTTTTTGCCTCGTTTCGAAACAACGCTGTAACGAAAAACCAAAAAGAAGAAGTTTGGGATGGAGTATTGGTGAAGACAAAGTCCCTTGGGATGGTCTCAGCCAACAAGAGACAACATGTTTTGTTTGTGGAAAAGTCGGCCAAAAGGGACAACTGTAAAAAAAACAGGAACTGGTTCTCGATGTCGTCGATGAGGCAATACTCGACTTAATTGGGACAGACTCGCCAACTATTGAAGGGCCAAATTTGTCAGAAGCAGGTTGTGATGGAGTTACCGTGTTTCCTTTAGAGCCGAATCCTAAAGCTATACTGCATTGCTCTTCGAAGAAGAGGAGATCTCAAGCGGAGGATGATGAAGAATTTCATCGCAAAATCATCTTCAGTGACGAAGCTCATTTTTGGCTCAATGGGTTTGTCAATAAGCAAAATATGCGTTATTGGTCGGGTGAAAATCCACATGTGCTTCATGAATCACCACTTCATCCACAAAAAATAACTGTTTGGTGCGGTTTGCATGTTGGCGGCGTTATTGGGTCACATTTTTGCGACGACGATAACGATTGTCACGATACTGTGAATTGTCAGCGTTATCGCGCCATGATCACCGATTATTTTTGGCCCGAATTGGAAGATATGGACTTGGACGACATGTGGTTTCAACAGGATGATGCCATAAGCCACACAGCACACGCTACAATCGATTTATTGAAGAGTAAATATGGTGAGCGTGTTATCTCATGAAATGTTCCTGTCGATTGGCCGCCTCGTTTGTGCGATTTAACGCCGCTTGACTATTTTCTGTGGGGCTACGTTAAGTCATTGGTTCATGCCAACACGCCGACGACGTTGGAAGAGCTCAGAGCTACCATTGAACGCGAAATAGCAGCCGTTTCGGCCGAAATGTGTGGCCGAGTCGTTGAAAATTGGGTCCAACGAATCGACCGCTGCAAACGTGCCCGCGGTGGCCATATGAACGAAGTCGAGTTCCATTCATAAATATTTTGATTGTACTTCGAGCCGATAATAAAGTTTTTGAAATATTTCAAATGGTTTGCGTTTTATTTCAAAAAAGTTTTCAAGTCCTTATTGGAAAACACTATATTATGTTCATTTTTCGTTTATAAGAATATCAGAAAAGTAGAATTCTCAGCTGGAATAATTTAAATCAAAGAGCCAAATTTTCACATGCTTTTCAAAATCTCGAGAACACGTTGTTGATCTAATAAATAAAGGGAGTTTGTTGAACAAACGGCACGATGAAACTAAATAAAAATTATGGAATGCGGAGGTACGGAATTTCGGTACAGAAACAACAAATGAATAGTTAGTTCGTAGACTATAGTTAGAAATTAACCTGGTGCCTATTTCACCAACCACTTTTCACTTTGCACTTTGCAAAAAAAAAAAGAATTTCCTGCAAAGTACAAGTGCTAAGTGTTTCATTACAAATTCAATCAGACCCTTTTGCAAAGTGAAAAGTGCAATTGTTTCACCAATCAAAAAGATAACTTTGCATTTGCAATCGTGTTTTGCAAAGTTGCAAAGTAAATCACATGAATCGCATACATAATGTGCTCTCGCATCGGCCCGTTTTACGGTTCGCTCCGTTTGCATTGTACTAGCAGTTACAAACTATTCATTGGCAAAAATTTGCACAATTGGCAAAATTGCTTGCACTTCAGTTTGCATTGACAATTGATATTGTGATAACCACTTAAATGTGAGCAGCGACATCTAGCAGAAAATGTCGAAGACCAGAAGATTTCGATATTGGAATAACAAAGTCTCGACTGGAGAGTGGAATCGAATTTTCTAGCAAATTGGAAATTGTATGGGACGCTGGATGGCGAGGATTGTTCTCGAAGTATGTCATTCGAGTATAAATACCAGCATCCCAAAGGTATGCAAGTCAGTTCTAAAGTGAAATTTAAAGTGTTAATTAGGAGAAGTGATTAAGTGGTTTAAGTAAAAGATAAGAAAAGTATAAGTGGTTGAGAAATTGAATTGTACTGAGAGAAAGAATTAAATAGTGAATTGTAACTGTACCGAATAAAGGGATTTGTATTGAAAAGAATAAGTTCTATTATTTGTACCCACACAAACATTTTACATTGGTGTCAGAAGTGGGATAGGACTTATTGTGTGTAAAAAAAAAAACTGTGTTTTCTGACTATTTGAAAAAGCTAGAATGGGTCGAAAACTATTGCAGTTGACCCTCGTCCAACTCAAATCCGAGTTGAACAAGAGAAGCCTCAGCGCCAGTGGAGGAAAAAGTGACCTGGTGCTCCGACTTCAGGAGGCTTTGAACAACGAGGGACATGATCCTGATGCATATTCCTTTGATGTTGACGAGGATGAACAGACAAGTACCGGCAATGACATGGCTGCAATGATGCAACTCCTCTTATTAAAAATGGACGAACAAAACAAAAAAATGGACGAACAAAACAAAAAAATGGACGAACAGAAGAACAGTCTCGACCAACAAAAGAAAAATCTGGAAGAACAGAAGAACAGTCTGGAACTAAAAATGGACGAACAGAAGAGCAGCATTGAACAAAAATTCGACGACCAAAAGAATAGTCTAGAACAAAAACTGGAAGAACAAAATAACGTTCTACACCAAAAGTTCGAAGAAATAGATAACAAATTTGAAAGAATAGAGAAGAATGTTGGCGAAAAATTCGAACAAATGGACAACAAAGTTGAGCAACTGGCGAAAGAGCTCGACACAGTGCGAAAACAGAAACTGCGAGAATGTTCTTTAAGCGGTCCAAGGAGAAAAGATTTGAAACCTCCCTCATTCGATGGCCAGACCTCATGGTCTACTTATAAGAAGCAGTTTGAAATGGCTGCCTGTGCAAACGACTGGGACAATGAGGAAAAGTGCTTTGCCCTAACAATGGCCTTGCACGGTCCTGCAGCAGAATTGTTGCAAACAGTAGACATCGAAAAGCATAAAGATTATGTGACTTTAGTGCAGGCTATCGAGAAACGGTTTGGGGACAGCCACATGCAGGAGGTCTACAAGGTCCAATTGCAAAGCCGAACGCAGCAAAGAGGAGAAACACTGTAGCAGCTCCAAGCAGACGTGAGTAGACTTGCACATCTGTCATACCCCACCGCAGGCCAGGAAATTATCGACGAAATGGCAAAAGATGCATTTATCAGGGGGATTGCAGATTCGAAGCTACAGTCAGCAGTAAGGATGGCCGGGAAATGAACCCTTGCTGAAGCACTTGCCTTCGCTCTGGCGATGGAAGCAGCCAATCAAGCTTCCAGGGGAACACATTTCGTCAGGGAAGTAGCATCTGTCGAATGTTCCTGCACAAGAATTAGTGCCGAGGAACGAGATACTCGACGGGATAGACGAATAATGCGCTGCTGGAATTGCAATAAAATAGGACACCTTCAAAGGCAGTGTAAAGAACCGGTGCGACGAAAAGACTGCCGTCACTGTGGTGACAAGCAAATAGGGGAAGAAACCCGCAGAAACAGCTATCAAGAAGCCGGTCAACCTTACCGAAGCCATCAGTCGGGAAATGCTTAAGCACCAACTTCGCGGGGCAGAAGTTGGTAGCAGGAGTCGACGGCCCCAGGACCATCATCCAAGTCTCGCTGGCAAAACGAGGCAGCGAAAGCCTTCTAGTAGAAGTAGTCAGTGGAAAAGAAAAATGGATGGCAACAATAGACACCGGTGCCACGGCCTCAATCATCAATCATACCCACACAAACATTTTACAATATTAATAATAATATTTTTTGTTCCATCATGATTCGTGCTGAAAAGAATGATAAGAAATTAGCTGTCTTGGAGGTTGTAAAAAAAAGGTAATTTGTATACAAGCAGTCTTAAGATTTGTCATATCTTGTTTTTATTTTTTAATTGAAAGACATTCTTTTTGCCTCGTTTCGAAACAACGCTGTAACGAAAAACCAAAAAGAAGAAGTTTGGGATGGAGTATTGGTGAAGACAAAGTCCCTTGGGATGGTCTCAGCCAACAAGAGACAACATGTTTTGTTTGTGGAAAAGTCGGCCAAAAGGGACAACTGTAAAAAAAACAGGAACTGGTTCTCGATGTCGTCGATGAGGCAATACTCGACTTAATTGGGACAGACTCGCCAACTATTGAAGGGCCAAATTTGTCAGAAGCAGGTTGTGATGGAGTTACCGTGTTTCCTTTAGAGCCGAATCCTAAAGCTATACTGCATTGCTCTTCGAAGAAGAGGAGATCTCAAGCGGAGGATGATGAAGAATTTCATCGCAAAATCATCTTCAGTGACGAAGCTCATTTTTGGCTCAATGGGTTTGTCAATAAGCAAAATATGCGTTATTGGTCGGGTGAAAATCCACATGTGCTTCATGAATCACCACTTCATCCACAAAAAATAACTGTTTGGTGCGGTTTGCATGTTGGCGGCGTTATTGGGTCACATTTTTGCGACGACGATAACGATTGTCACGATACTGTGAATTGTCAGCGTTATCGCGCCATGATCACCGATTATTTTTGGCCCGAATTGGAAGATATGGACTTGGACGACATGTGGTTTCAACAGGATGATGCCATAAGCCACACAGCACATGCTACAATCGATTTATTGAAGAGTAAATATGGTGAGCGTGTTATCTCATGAAATGTTCCTGTCGATTGGCCGCCTCGTTTGTGCGATTTAACGCCGCTTGACTATTTTCTGTGGGGCTACGTTAAGTCATTGGTTCATGCCAACACGCCGACGACGTTGGAAGAGCTCAGAGCTACCATTGAACGCGAAATAGCAGCCGTTTCGGCCGAAATGTGTGGCCGAGTCGTTGAAAATTGGGTCCAACGAATCGACCGCTGCAAACGTGCCCGCGGTGGCCATATGAACGAAGTCGAGTTCCATTCATAAATATTTTGATTGCACTTCGAGCCGATAATAAAGTTTTTGAAATATTTCAAATGGTTTGCGTTTTATTTCAAAAAAGTTTTCAAGTCCTTATTGGAAAACACTATATTATGTTCATTTTTCGTTTATAAGAATATCAGAAAAGTAGAATTCTCAGCTGGAATAATTTAAATCAAAGAGCCAAATTTTCACATGCTTTTCAAAATCTCGAGAACACGTTGTTGATCTAATAAATAAAGGGAGTTTGTTGAACAAACGGCACGATGAAACTAAATAAAAATTATGTAATGCGGAGGTACGGAATTTCGGTACAGAAACAACAAATGAATAGTTAGTTCGTAGACTATAGTTAGAAATTAACCTGGTGCCTATTTCACCAACCACTTTTCACTTTGCACTTTGCAAAAAAAAAAGAATTTCCTGCAAAGTACAAGTGCTAAGTGTTTCATTACAAATTCAATCAGACCCTTTTGCAAAGTGAAAAGTGCAAGTGTTTCACCAATCAAAAAGATAACTTTGCATTTGCAATCGTGTTTTGCAAAGTTGCAAAGTAAATCACATGAATCGCATACATAATGTGCTCTCGCATCGGCCCGTTTTACGGTTCGCTCCGTTTGCATTGTACTAGCTGTTACAAACTATTCATTGGCAAAAATTTCATTGCTTGCACTTCAGTTTGCATTGACAATTGATATTGTGATAACCACTTAAATGTGAGCAGCGACATCTAGCAGAAAATGTCGAAGACCAGAAGATTTCGATATTGGAATAACAAAGTCTCGACTGGAGAGTGGAATCGAATTTTCTAGCAAATTGGAAATTGTATGGGACGCTGGATGGCGAGGATTGTTCTCGAAGTATGTCATTCGAGTATAAATACCAGCATCCCAAAGGTATGCAAGTCAGTTCTAAAGTGAAATTTAAAGTGTTAATTAGGAGAAGTGATTAAGTGGTTTAAGTAAAAGATAAGAAAAGTATAAGTGGTTGAGAAATTGAATTGTACTGAGAGAAAGAATTAAATAGTGAATTGTAACTGTACCGAATAAAGGGATTTGTATTGAAAAGAATAAGTTCTATTATTTGTACCCACACAAACATTTTACATTGGTGTCAGAAGTGGGATAGGACTTATTGTGTGTAAAAAAAAAAACTGTGTTTTCTGACTATTTGAAAAAGCTAGAATGGGTCGAAAACTATTGCAGTTGACCCTCGTCCAACTCAAATCCGAGTTGAACAAGAGAAGCCTCAGCGCCAGTGGAGGAAAAAGTGACCTGGTGCTCCGACTTCAGGAGGCTTTGAACAACGAGGGACATGATCCTGATGCATATTCCTTTGATGTTGACGAGGATGAACAGACAAGTACCGGCAATGACATGGCTGCAATGATGCAACTCCTCTTATTAAAAATGGACGAACAAAACAAAAAAATGGACGAACAAAACAAAAAAATGGACGAACAGAAGAACAGTCTCGACCAACAAAAGAAAAATCTGGAAGAACAGAAGAACAGTCTGGAACTAAAAATGGACGAACAGAAGAGCAGCATTGAACAAAAATTCGACGACCAAAAGAATAGTCTAGAACAAAAACTGGAAGAACAAAATAACGTTCTACACCAAAAGTTCGAAGAAATAGATAACAAATTTGAAAGAATAGAGAAGAATGTTGGCGAAAAATTCGAACAAATGGACAACAAAGTTGAGCAACTGGCGAAAGAGCTCGACACAGTGCGAAAACAGAAACTGCGAGAATGTTCTTTAAGCGGTCCAAGGAGAAAAGATTTGAAACCTCCCTCATTCGATGGCCAGACCTCATGGTCTACTTATAAGAAGCAGTTTGAAATGGCTGCCTGTGCAAACGACTGGGACAATGAGGAAAAGTGCTTTGCCCTAACAATGGCCTTGCACGGTCCTGCAGCAGAATTGTTGCAAACAGTAGACATCGAAAAGCATAAAGATTATGTGACTTTAGTGCAGGCTATCGAGAAACGGTTTGGGGACAGCCACATGCAGGAGGTCTACAAGGTCCAATTGCAAAGCCGAACGCAGCAAAGAGGAGAAACACTGCAGCAGCTCCAAGCAGACGTGAGTAGACTTGCACATCTGTCATACCCCACCGCAGGCCAGGAAATTATCGACGAAATGGCAAAAGATGCATTTATCAGGGGGATTGCAGATTCGAAGCTACAGTCAGCAGTAAGGATGGCCGGGAAATGAACCCTTGCTGAAGCACTTGCCTTCGCTCTGGCGATGGAAGCAGCCAATCAAGCTTCCAGGGGAACACATTTCGTCAGGGAAGTAGCATCTGTCGAATGTTCCTGCACAAGAATTAGTGCCGAGGAACGAGATACTCGACGGGATAGACGAATAATGCGCTGCTGGAATTGCAATAAAATAGGACACCTTCAAAGGCAGTGTAAAGAACCGGTGCGACGAAAAGACTGCCGTCACTGTGGTGACAAGCAAATAGGGGAAGAAACCCGCAGAAACAGCTATCAAGAAGCCGGTCAACCTTACCGAAGCCATCAGTCGGGAAATGCTTAAGCACCAACTTCGCGGGGCAGAAGTTGGTAGCAGGAGTCGACGGCCCCAGGACCATCATCCAAGTCTCGCTGGCAAAACGAGGCAGCGAAAGCCTTCTAGTAGAAGTAGTCAGTGGAAAAGAAAAATGGATGGCAACAATAGACACCGGTGCCACGGCCTCAATCATCAATCATACCCACACAAACATTTTACAATATTAATAATAATATTTTTTGTTCCATCATGATTCGTGCTGAAAAGAATGATAAGAAATTAGCTGTCTTGGAGGTTGTAAAAAAAAGGTAATTTGTATACAAGCAGTCTTAAGATTTGTCATATCTTGTTTTTATTTTTTAATTGAAAGACATTCTTTTTGCCTCGTTTCGAAACAACGCTGTAACGAAAAACCAAAAAGAAGAAGTTTGGGATGGAGTATTGGTGAAGACAAAGTCCCTTGGGATGGTCTCAGCCAACAAGAGACAACATGTTTTGTTTGTGGAAAAGTCGGCCAAAAGGGACAACTGTAAAAAAAACAGGAACTGGTTCTCGATGTCGTCGATGAGGCAATACTCGACTTAATTGGGACAGACTCGCCAACTATTGAAGGGCCAAATTTGTCAGAAGCAGGTTGTGATGGAGTTACCGTGTTTCCTTTAGAGCCGAATCCTAAAGCTATACTGCATTGCTCTTCGAAGAAGAGGAGATCTCAAGCGGAGGATGATGAAGAATTTCATCGCAAAATCATCTTCAGTGACGAAGCTCATTTTTGGCTCAATGGGTTTGTCAATAAGCAAAATATGCGTTATTGGTCGGGTGAAAATCCACATGTGCTTCATGAATCACCACTTCATCCACAAAAAATAACTGTTTGGTGCGGTTTGCATGTTGGCGGCGTTATTGGGTCACATTTTTGCGACGACGATAACGATTGTCACGATACTGTGAATTGTCAGCGTTATCGCGCCATGATCACCGATTATTTTTGGCCCGAATTGGAAGATATGGACTTGGACGACATGTGGTTTCAACAGGATGATGCCATAAGCCACACAGCACACGCTACAATCGATTTATTGAAGAGTAAATATGGTGAGCGTGTTATCTCATGAAATGTTCCTGTCGATTGGCCGCCTCGTTTGTGCGATTTAACGCCGCTTGACTATTTTCTGTGGGGCTACGTTAAGTCATTGGTTCATGCCAACACGCCGACGACGTTGGAAGAGCTCAGAGCTACCATTGAACGCGAAATAGCAGCCGTTTCGGCCGAAATGTGTGGCCGAGTCGTTGAAAATTGGGTCCAACGAATCGACCGCTGCAAACGTGCCCGCGGTGGCCATATGAACGAAGTCGAGTTCCATTCATAAATATTTTGATTGTACTTCGAGCCGATAATAAAGTTTTTGAAATATTTCAAATGGTTTGCGTTTTATTTCAAAAAAGTTTTCAAGTCCTTATTGGAAAACACTATATTATGTTCATTTTTCGTTTATAAGAATATCAGAAAAGTAGAATTCTCAGCTGGAATAATTTAAATCAAAGAGCCAAATTTTCACATGCTTTTCAAAATCTCGAGAACACGTTGTTGATCTAATAAATAAAGGGAGTTTGTTGAACAAACGGCACGATGAAACTAAATAAAAATTATGTAATGCGGAGGTACGGAATTTCGGTACAGAAACAACAAATGAATAGTTAGTTCGTAGACTATAGTTAGAAATTAACCTGGTGCCTATTTCACCAACCACTTTTCACTTTGCACTTTGCAAAAAAAAAAGAATTTCCTGCAAAGTACAAGTGCTAAGTGTTTCATTACAAATTCAATCAGACCCTTTTGCAAAGTGAAAAGTGCAAGTGTTTCACCAATCAAAAAGATAACTTTGCATTTGCAATCGTGTTTTGCAAAGTTGCAAAGTAAATCACATGAATCGCATACATAATGTGCTCTCGCATCGGCCCGTTTTACGGTTCGCTCCGTTTGCATTGTACTAGCTGTTACAAACTATTCATTGGCAAAAATTTCATTGCTTGCACTTCAGTTTGCATTGACAATTGATATTGTGATAACCACTTAAATGTGAGCAGCGACATCTAGCAGAAAATGTCGAAGACCAGAAGATTTCGATATTGGAATAACAAAGTCTCGACTGGAGAGTGGAATCGAATTTTCTAGCAAATTGGAAATTGTATGGGACGCTGGATGGCGAGGATTGTTCTCGAAGTATGTCATTCGAGTATAAATACCAGCATCCCAAAGGTATGCAAGTCAGTTCTAAAGTGAAATTTAAAGTGTTAATTAGGAGAAGTGATTAAGTGGTTTAAGTAAAAGATAAGAAAAGTATAAGTGGTTGAGAAATTGAATTGTACTGAGAGAAAGAATTAAATAGTGAATTGTAACTGTACCGAATAAAGGGATTTGTATTGAAAAGAATAAGTTCTATTATTTGTACCCACACAAACATTTTACATTGGTGTCAGAAGTGGGATAGGACTTATTGTGTGTAAAAAAAAAAACTGTGTTTTCTGACTATTTGAAAAAGCTAGAATGGGTCGAAAACTATTGCAGTTGACCCTCGTCCAACTCAAATCCGAGTTGAACAAGAGAAGCCTCAGCGCCAGTGGAGGAAAAAGTGACCTGGTGCTCCGACTTCAGGAGGCTTTGAACAACGAGGGACATGATCCTGATGCATATTCCTTTGATGTTGACGAGGATGAACAGACAAGTACCGGCAATGACATGGCTGCAATGATGCAACTCCTCTTATTAAAAATGGACGAACAAAACAAAAAAATGGACGAACAAAACAAAAAAATGGACGAACAGAAGAACAGTCTCGACCAACAAAAGAAAAATCTGGAAGAACAGAAGAACAGTCTGGAACTAAAAATGGACGAACAGAAGAGCAGCATTGAACAAAAATTCGACGACCAAAAGAATAGTCTAGAACAAAAACTGGAAGAACAAAATAACGTTCTACACCAAAAGTTCGAAGAAATAGATAACAAATTTGAAAGAATAGAGAAGAATGTTGGCGAAAAATTCGAACAAATGGACAACAAAGTTGAGCAACTGGCGAAAGAGCTCGACACAGTGCGAAAACAGAAACTGCGAGAATGTTCTTTAAGCGGTCCAAGGAGAAAAGATTTGAAACCTCCCTCATTCGATGGCCAGACCTCATGGTCTACTTATAAGAAGCAGTTTGAAATGGCTGCCTGTGCAAACGACTGGGACAATGAGGAAAAGTGCTTTGCCCTAACAATGGCCTTGCACGGTCCTGCAGCAGAATTGTTGCAAACAGTAGACATCGAAAAGCATAAAGATTATGTGACTTTAGTGCAGGCTATCGAGAAACGGTTTGGGGACAGCCACATGCAGGAGGTCTACAAGGTCCAATTGCAAAGCCGAACGCAGCAAAGAGGAGAAACACTGCAGCAGCTCCAAGCAGACGTGAGTAGACTTGCACATCTGTCATACCCCACCGCAGGCCAGGAAATTATCGACGAAATGGCAAAAGATGCATTTATCAGGGGGATTGCAGATTCGAAGCTACAGTCAGCAGTAAGGATGGCCGGGAAATGAACCCTTGCTGAAGCACTTGCCTTCGCTCTGGCGATGGAAGCAGCCAATCAAGCTTCCAGGGGAACACATTTCGTCAGGGAAGTAGCATCTGTCGAATGTTCCTGCACAAGAATTAGTGCCGAGGAACGAGATACTCGACGGGATAGACGAATAATGCGCTGCTGGAATTGCAATAAAATAGGACACCTTCAAAGGCAGTGTAAAGAACCGGTGCGACGAAAAGACTGCCGTCACTGTGGTGACAAGCAAATAGGGGAAGAAACCCGCAGAAACAGCTATCAAGAAGCCGGTCAACCTTACCGAAGCCATCAGTCGGGAAATGCTTAAGCACCAACTTCGCGGGGCAGAAGTTGGTAGCAGGAGTCGACGGCCCCAGGACCATCATCCAAGTCTCGCTGGCAAAACGAGGCAGCGAAAGCCTTCTAGTAGAAGTAGTCAGTGGAAAAGAAAAATGGATGGCAACAATAGACACCGGTGCCACGGCCTCAATCATCAATCATACCCACACAAACATTTTACAATATTAATAATAATATTTTTTGTTCCATCATGATTCGTGCTGAAAAGAATGATAAGAAATTAGCTGTCTTGGAGGTTGTAAAAAAAAGGTAATTTGTATACAAGCAGTCTTAAGATTTGTCATATCTTGTTTTTATTTTTTAATTGAAAGACATTCTTTTTGCCTCGTTTCGAAACAACGCTGTAACGAAAAACCAAAAAGAAGAAGTTTGGGATGGAGTATTGGTGAAGACAAAGTCCCTTGGGATGGTCTCAGCCAACAAGAGACAACATGTTTTGTTTGTGGAAAAGTCGGCCAAAAGGGACAACTGTAAAAAAAACAGGAACTGGTTCTCGATGTCGTCGATGAGGCAATACTCGACTTAATTGGGACAGACTCGCCAACTATTGAAGGGCCAAATTTGTCAGAAGCAGGTTGTGATGGAGTTACCGTGTTTCCTTTAGAGCCGAATCCTAAAGCTATACTGCATTGCTCTTCGAAGAAGAGGAGATCTCAAGCGGAGGATGATGAAGAATTTCATCGCAAAATCATCTTCAGTGACGAAGCTCATTTTTGGCTCAATGGGTTTGTCAATAAGCAAAATATGCGTTATTGGTCGGGTGAAAATCCACATGTGCTTCATGAATCACCACTTCATCCACAAAAAATAACTGTTTGGTGCGGTTTGCATGTTGGCGGCGTTATTGGGTCACATTTTTGCGACGACGATAACGATTGTCACGATACTGTGAATTGTCAGCGTTATCGCGCCATGATCACCGATTATTTTTGGCCCGAATTGGAAGATATGGACTTGGACGACATGTGGTTTCAACAGGATGATGCCATAAGCCACACAGCACACGCTACAATCGATTTATTGAAGAGTAAATATGGTGAGCGTGTTATCTCATGAAATGTTCCTGTCGATTGGCCGCCTCGTTTGTGCGATTTAACGCCGCTTGACTATTTTCTGTGGGGCTACGTTAAGTCATTGGTTCATGCCAACACGCCGACGACGTTGGAAGAGCTCAGAGCTACCATTGAACGCGAAATAGCAGCCGTTTCGGCCGAAATGTGTGGCCGAGTCGTTGAAAATTGGGTCCAACGAATCGACCGCTGCAAACGTGCCCGCGGTGGCCATATGAACGAAGTCGAGTTCCATTCATAAATATTTTGATTGTACTTCGAGCCGATAATAAAGTTTTTGAAATATTTCAAATGGTTTGCGTTTTATTTCAAAAAAGTTTTCAAGTCCTTATTGGAAAACACTATATTATGTTCATTTTTCGTTTATAAGAATATCAGAAAAGTAGAATTCTCAGCTGGAATAATTTAAATCAAAGAGCCAAATTTTCACATGCTTTTCAAAATCTCGAGAACACGTTGTTGATCTAATAAATAAAGGGAGTTTGTTGAACAAACGGCACGATGAAACTAAATAAAAATTATGTAATGCGGAGGTACGGAATTTCGGTACAGAAACAACAAATGAATAGTTAGTTCGTAGACTATAGTTAGAAATTAACCTGGTGCCTATTTCACCAACCACTTTTCACTTTGCACTTTGCAAAAAAAAAAGAATTTCCTGCAAAGTACAAGTGCTAAGTGTTTCATTACAAATTCAATCAGACCCTTTTGCAAAGTGAAAAGTGCAAGTGTTTCACCAATCAAAAAGATAACTTTGCATTTGCAATCGTGTTTTGCAAAGTTGCAAAGTAAATCACATGAATCGCATACATAATGTGCTCTCGCATCGGCCCGTTTTACGGTTCGCTCCGTTTGCATTGTACTAGCAGTTACAAACTATTCATTGGCAAAAATTTGCACAATTGGCAAAATTGCTTGCACTTCAGTTTGCATTGACAATTGATATTGTGATAACCACTTAAATGTGAGCAGCGACATCTAGCAGAAAATGTCGAAGACCAGAAGATTTCGATATTGGAATAACAAAGTCTCGACTGGAGAGTGGAATCGAATTTTCTAGCAAATTGGAAATTGTATGGGACGCTGGATGGCGAGGATTGTTCTCGAAGTATGTCATTCGAGTATAAATACCAGCATCCCAAAGGTATGCAAGTCAGTTCTAAAGTGAAATTTAAAGTGTTAATTAGGAGAAGTGATTAAGTGGTTTAAGTAAAAGATAAGAAAAGTATAAGTGGTTGAGAAATTGAATTGTACTGAGAGAAAGAATTAAATAGTGAATTGTAACTGTACCGAATAAAGGGATTTGTATTGAAAAGAATAAGTTCTATTATTTGTACCCACACAAACATTTTACATTGGTGTCAGAAGTGGGATAGGACTTATTGTGTGTAAAAAAAAAAACTGTGTTTTCTGACTATTTGAAAAAGCTAGAATGGGTCGAAAACTATTGCAGTTGACCCTCGTCCAACTCAAATCCGAGTTGAACAAGAGAAGCCTCAGCGCCAGTGGAGGAAAAAGTGACCTGGTGCTCCGACTTCAGGAGGCTTTGAACAACGAGGGACATGATCCTGATGCATATTCCTTTGATGTTGACGAGGATGAACAGACAAGTACCGGCAATGACATGGCTGCAATGATGCAACTCCTCTTATTAAAAATGGACGAACAAAACAAAAAAATGGACGAACAAAACAAAAAAATGGACGAACAGAAGAACAGTCTCGACCAACAAAAGAAAAATCTGGAAGAACAGAAGAACAGTCTGGAACTAAAAATGGACGAACAGAAGAGCAGCATTGAACAAAAATTCGACGACCAAAAGAATAGTCTAGAACAAAAACTGGAAGAACAAAATAACGTTCTACACCAAAAGTTCGAAGAAATAGATAACAAATTTGAAAGAATAGAGAAGAATGTTGGCGAAAAATTCGAACAAATGGACAACAAAGTTGAGCAACTGGCGAAAGAGCTCGACACAGTGCGAAAACAGAAACTGCGAGAATGTTCTTTAAGCGGTCCAAGGAGAAAAGATTTGAAACCTCCCTCATTCGATGGCCAGACCTCATGGTCTACTTATAAGAAGCAGTTTGAAATGGCTGCCTGTGCAAACGACTGGGACAATGAGGAAAAGTGCTTTGCCCTAACAATGGCCTTGCACGGTCCTGCAGCAGAATTGTTGCAAACAGTAGACATCGAAAAGCATAAAGATTATGTGACTTTAGTGCAGGCTATCGAGAAACGGTTTGGGGACAGCCACATGCAGGAGGTCTACAAGGTCCAATTGCAAAGCCGAACGCAGCAAAGGGGAGAAACACTGCAGCAGCTCCAAGCAGACGTGAGTAGACTTGCACATCTGTCATACCCCACCGCAGGCCAGGAAATTATCGACGAAATGGCAAAAGATGCATTTATCAGGGGGATTGCAGATTCGAAGCTACAGTCAGCAGTAAGGATGGCCGGGAAATGAACCCTTGCTGAAGCACTTGCCTTCGCTCTGGCGATGGAAGCAGCCAATCAAGCTTCCAGGGGAACACATTTCGTCAGGGAAGTAGCATCTGTCGAATGTTCCTGCACAAGAATTAGTGCCGAGGAACGAGATACTCGACGGGATAGACGAATAATGCGCTGCTGGAATTGCAATAAAATAGGACACCTTCAAAGGCAGTGTAAAGAACCGGTGCGACGAAAAGACTGCCGTCACTGTGGTGACAAGCAAATAGGGGAAGAAACCCGCAGAAACAGCTATCAAGAAGCCGGTCAACCTTACCGAAGCCATCAGTCGGGAAATGCTTAAGCACCAACTTCGCGGGGCAGAAGTTGGTAGCAGGAGTCGACGGCCCCAGGACCATCATCCAAGTCTCGCTGGCAAAACGAGGCAGCGAAAGCCTTCTAGTAGAAGTAGTCAGTGGAAAAGAAAAATGGATGGCAACAATAGACACCGGTGCCACGGCCTCAATCATCAATCATACCCACACAAACATTTTACAATATTAATAATAATATTTTTTGTTCCATCATGATTCGTGCTGAAAAGAATGATAAGAAATTAGCTGTCTTGGAGGTTGTAAAAAAAAGGTAATTTGTATACAAGCAGTCTTAAGATTTGTCATATCTTGTTTTTATTTTTTAATTGAAAGACATTCTTTTTGCCTCGTTTCGAAACAACGCTGTAACGAAAAACCAAAAAGAAGAAGTTTGGGATGGAGTATTGGTGAAGACAAAGTGCCTTGGGATGGTCTCAGCCAACAAGAGACAACATGTTTTGTTTGTGGAAAAGTCGGCCAAAAGGGACAACTGTAAAAAAAACAGGAACTGGTTCTCGATGTCGTCGATGAGGCAATACTCGACTTAATTGGGACAGACTCGCCAACTATTGAAGGGCCAAATTTGTCAGAAGCAGGTTGTGATGGAGTTACCGTGTTTCCTTTAGAGCCGAATCCTAAAGCTATACTGCATTGCTCTTCGAAGAAGAGGAGATCTCAAGCGGAGGATGATGAAGAATTTCATCGCAAAATCATCTTCAGTGACGAAGCTCATTTTTGGCTCAATGGGTTTGTCAATAAGCAAAATATGCGTTATTGGTCGGGTGAAAATCCACATGTGCTTCATGAATCACCACTTCATCCACAAAAAATAACTGTTTGGTGCGGTTTGCATGTTGGCGGCGTTATTGGGTCACATTTTTGCGACGACGATAACGATTGTCACGATACTGTGAATTGTCAGCGTTATCGCGCCATGATCACCGATTATTTTTGGCCCGAATTGGAAGATATGGACTTGGACGACATGTGGTTTCAACAGGATGATGCCATAAGCCACACAGCACACGCTACAATCGATTTATTGAAGAGTAAATATGGTGAGCGTGTTATCTCATGAAATGTTCCTGTCGATTGGCCGCCTCGTTTGTGCGATTTAACGCCGCTTGACTATTTTCTGTGGGGCTACGTTAAGTCATTGGTTCATGCCAACACGCCGACGACGTTGGAAGAGCTCAGAGCTACCATTGAACGCGAAATAGCAGCCGTTTCGGCCGAAATGTGTGGCCGAGTCGTTGAAAATTGGGTCCAACGAATCGACCGCTGCAAACGTGCCCGCGGTGGCCATATGAACGAAGTCGAGTTCCATTCATAAATATTTTGATTGTACTTCGAGCCGATAATAAAGTTTTTGAAATATTTCAAATGGTTTGCGTTTTATTTCAAAAAAGTTTTCAAGTCCTTATTGGAAAACACTATATTATGTTCATTTTTCGTTTATAAGAATATCAGAAAAGTAGAATTCTCAGCTGGAATAATTTAAATCAAAGAGCCAAATTTTCACATGCTTTTCAAAATCTCGAGAACACGTTGTTGATCTAATAAATAAAGGGAGTTTGTTGAACAAACGGCACGATGAAACTAAATAAAAATTATGGAATGCGGAGGTACGGAATTTCGGTACAGAAACAACAAATGAATAGTTAGTTCGTAGACTATAGTTAGAAATTAACCTGGTGCCTATTTCACCAACCACTTTTCACTTTGCACTTTGCAAAAAAAAAAAGAATTTCCTGCAAAGTACAAGTGCTAAGTGTTTCATTACAAATTCAATCAGACCCTTTTGCAAAGTGAAAAGTGCAAGTGTTTCACCAATCAAAAAGATAACTTTGCATTTGCAATCGTGTTTTGCAAAGTTGCAAAGTAAATCACATGAATCGCATACATAATGTGCTCTCGCATCGGCCCGTTTTACGGTTCGCTCCGTTTGCATTGTACTAGCTGTTACAAACTATTCATTGGCAAAAATTTCATTGCTTGCACTTCAGTTTGCATTGACAATTGATATTGTGATAACCACTTAAATGTGAGCAGCGACATCTAGCAGAAAATGTCGAAGACCAGAAGATTTCGATATTGGAATAACAAAGACTCGACTGGAGAGTGGAATCGAATTTTCTAGCAAATTGGAAATTGTATGGGACGCTGGATGGCGAGGATTGTTCTCGAAGTATGTCATTCGAGTATAAATACCAGCATCCCAAAGGTATGCAAGTCAGTTCTAAAGTGAAATTTAAAGTGTTAATTAGGAGAAGTGATTAAGTGGTTTAAGTAAAAGATAAGAAAAGTATAAGTGGTTGAGAAATTGAATTGTACTGAGAGAAAGAATTAAATAGTGAATTGTAACTGTACCGAATAAAGGGATTTGTATTGAAAAGAATAAGTTCTATTATTTGTACCCACACAAACATTTTACATTGGTGTCAGAAGTGGGATAGGACTTATTGTGTGTAAAAAAAAAAACTGTGTTTTCTGACTATTTGAAAAAGCTAGAATGGGTCGAAAACTATTGCAGTTGACCCTCGTCCAACTCAAATCCGAGTTGAACAAGAGAAGCCTCAGCGCCAGTGGAGGAAAAAGTGACCTGGTGCTCCGACTTCAGGAGGCTTTGAACAACGAGGGACATGATCCTGATGCATATTCCTTTGATGTTGACGAGGATGAACAGACAAGTACCGGCAATGACATGGCTGCAATGATGCAACTCCTCTTATTAAAAATGGACGAACAAAACAAAAAAATGGACGAACAAAACAAAAAAATGGACGAACAGAAGAACAGTCTCGACCAACAAAAGAAAAATCTGGAAGAACAGAAGAACAGTCTGGAACTAAAAATGGACGAACAGAAGAGCAGCATTGAACAAAAATTCGACGACCAAAAGAATAGTCTAGAACAAAAACTGGAAGAACAAAATAACGTTCTACACCAAAAGTTCGAAGAAATAGATAACAAATTTGAAAGAATAGAGAAGAATGTTGGCGAAAAATTCGAACAAATGGACAACAAAGTTGAGCAACTGGCGAAAGAGCTCGACACAGTGCGAAAACAGAAACTGCGAGAATGTTCTTTAAGCGGTCCAAGGAGAAAAGATTTGAAACCTCCCTCATTCGATGGCCAGACCTCATGGTCTACTTATAAGAAGCAGTTTGAAATGGCTGCCTGTGCAAACGACTGGGACAATGAGGAAAAGTGCTTTGCCCTAACAATGGCCTTGCACGGTCCTGCAGCAGAATTGTTGCAAACAGTAGACATCGAAAAGCATAAAGATTATGTGACTTTAGTGCAGGCTATCGAGAAACGGTTTGGGGACAGCCACATGCAGGAGGTCTACAAGGTCCAATTGCAAAGCCGAACGCAGCAAAGAGGAGAAACACTGCAGCAGCTCCAAGCAGACGTGAGTAGACTTGCACATCTGTCATACCCCACCGCAGGCCAGGAAATTATCGACGAAATGGCAAAAGATGCATTTATCAGGGGGATTGCAGATTCGAAGCTACAGTCAGCAGTAAGGATGGCCGGGAAAAGAACCCTTGCTGAAGCACTTGCCTTCGCTCTGGCGATGGAAGCAGCCAATCAAGCTTCCAGGGGAACACATTTCGTCAGGGAAGTAGCATCTGTCGAATGTTCCTGCACAAGAATTAGTGCCGAGGAACGAGATACTCGACGGGATAGACGAATAATGCACTGCTGGAATTGCAATAAAATAGGACACCTTCAAAGGCAGTGTAAAGAACCGGTGCGACGAAAAGGCTGCCGTCACTGTGGTGACAAGCAAATAGGGGAAGAAACCCGCAGAAACAGCTATCAAGAAGCCGGTCAACCTTACCGAAGCCATCAGTCGGGAAATGCTTAAGCACCAACTTCGCGGGGCAGAAGTTGGTAGCAGGAGTCGACGGCCCCAGGACCATCATCCAAGTCTCGCTGGCAAAACGAGGCAGCGAAAGCCTTCTAGTAGAAGTAGTCAGTGGAAAAGAAAAATGGATGGCAACAATAGACACCGGTGCCACGGCCTCAATCATCAATCATACCCACACAAACATTTTACAATATTAATAATAATATTTTTTGTTCCATCATGATTCGTGCTGAAAAGAATGATAAGAAATTAGCTGTCTTGGAGGTTGTAAAAAAAAGGTAATTTGTATACAAGCAGTCTTAAGATTTGTCATATCTTGTTTTTATTTTTTAATTGAAAGACATTTTTTTTGCCTCGTTTCGAAACAACGCTGTAACGAAAAACCAAAAAGAAGAAGTTTGGGATGGAGTATTGGTGAAGACAAAGTCCCTTGGGATGGTCTCAGCCAACAAGAGACAACATGTTTTGTTTGTGGAAAAGTCGGCCAAAAGGGACAACTGTAAAAAAAACAGGAACTGGTTCTCGATGTCGTCGATGAGGCAATACTCGACTTAATTGGGACAGACTCGCCAACTATTGAAGGGCCAAATTTGTCAGAAGCAGGTTGTGATGGAGTTACCGTGTTTCCTTTAGAGCCGAATCCTAAAGCTATACTGCATTGCTCTTCGAAGAAGAGGAGATCTCAAGCGGAGGATGATGAAGTAACAGGATTAAATAAAACAGCTGTTGAAGGTGGAAATTTATAAAAATAAATTGGAAGCCCTAAAATTGGAACAAGAACTGGGAATTCCGTTATCGGAAATGACGAAAGATATAGCGTAACCTAAGGACGGCAAGGAAGCTTCCAGCTCTAGCCTAGAACATGTGTTAGATTTAATAAACTATTAGAAATAAGAATTTTTGTTTATTATATTTTTTGTTGTTTTATTTTAAGTTGTACATAATGTATTATTTCTTTTAATCAGAAAAAAAAAATATATCCCTAAAAAAAACATTAATGTTTGAGATTGCAAGAAATATGTTAGTTCATTTTATTCCAAAACTATTTACAATTATGCGCCTAGTCCTTTTATAAGCTCGGTTAAATCTCTGCTCCATTGGATTGTCTGGGTTTGTCCTTAGTGGTGTTATCAGCAATTCGCTTAAAGAATAAGAATGGTGAAATAGCCCCCTGGTCACCGCAATTTCATGATTTCGAGAAAAAAAATTTAATACTGTAAAATGTTTTGTGGGTACAAATAATAGAACTTATTATTTTCAATACAAATCCCTTTATTCAGTACAGTTACAATTCACTATTTAATTGTTTCTCTCAGTACAATCCAATTTCTCAACCGCTTATACTTGTCTTATCTTTTACTTAAACCACTTAATCACTTCTCCTAATTAACACTTCAAATTTCACTTTAGAACTGATCTGCATTCCTTGGGGATGCTGGTATTTATACTCGAATGACATACTTCGAGAACAATCCTCGCCATCCAGCGTCCCATACAATTTCCAATTTGCTAGAAAATTCGATTCCAATCTCCAGTCGAGACTTTGTTATTCCAGTATCGAAATCTTCTGGTCTTCGAGTATCGACATTTTCTGCTCTGTGAATCTAGATGTCGCTGCTCACATTTAAGTAGTTATCACAATACTTTAAAGCAGTATCAAAATTTTCAAATCACGAAACAATGGAAAACAGGGACGATGATAATGTTTATTTAAAATTTTTTCAATATCCTGTTTTGTAAGATTAATGAAGGCTGTATTTTGTTCTCAAAAGTTCCTCCCCAACATGCAATGCATACGAATATTCCGAAGTAAATTATTTTAAGAAACTCATTAGAGCAAATCTTTCTTAGATAAAAAAAAGCTCCGAAGAGTACTACGAAAATAGTTACTTAAGTACTCAGTATGACTAGAAAATAACATCTTTGAGTCAATAATAAGCTCCAAATACTTAAATTCTTTTACTTCCTCAATCAAAAAACAATTGTCACTGCAGTTGACCTCACTACTGAAAGTATGTGATGATGAGCTTGTGGCATAAGTGCGGCAAAATGCTTTGTACTTTCGACAGTCTGGTGGGTGATAGTTCATCGGTGCGTTTATAAGATGTTGATTTGTTAAGCTAAAGAACATTATTTTAGTTTTGGAATTAATGATTAGGCTATGCTTAGCAAACCACAATCGTATAAGGCTAAGATCCCAATTAATATTGGCACTGAGTTCCAAATAACTTTTGGATCCATACACGTAACGTACGTCATCAGCAAAAGCAGTTAGTTTACCTTTAAAATTTATAGAAAAAAGGGAGTTTATATAAATAAGAATTAATATAGGTCCCAAAACTGAACATTGCGGAACACCTAAATTAAAAAAATCGTACTTCATTCCTTGCTTCGAGCATGAACCTTCGAAAACCAGTCTTTTGTAATTTTTGTAATAAAATCACATTGTTAACCATATCAAATGCTTTTGATATATCTATGAATAGCCCAGTAGTAAACATTTTAGCATCCAAGTTGGAAAAAACGTTTGAGCGAAAGTTTAGAAGTAGATTTGCCCTGCTGAAAACCAAATTGTTTTGGACTGAAAAACTTAATTTTATTTAAAAAAGACATTATTCTTTTTTTCATAATCTTTCAAAGATCTTACTGAAGGACGAAAGAAGAGATATAGGTCTATAATTCTTCATGTCATGTACAGAACTCTTTTTATATAATGGTAAAACATCCGCGCATTTGAGAGCTACCGGAAAATCTCTTGTAAAAACACTAAGATTGAATATATGTGCTAATACATCAACAACAAAGCAAGCGATCTATTTTAAGGTTTTTGTTTCCTTAGAAATAATAATAAAGACAAAAAAAGAAAACCACAAAAAAACCCCTTTTTTTTACGTTGGGAAAACGTCATAAAAAACCCAACGATCTTTATTGCATGAATATTTTCTTCCAACTGATTCTTTTCTTGGTATGGTCTTTGCAGAACGCACACCTGGTTATACATATATACATAAAGTTCTTTTTTTTGCTGGTGTGTGCCTTTACTGAGCACACACTTATATTAAAATACTTTTAATTCTAAACAGTCCCGACGGAAAACAACGGTTTTCAATAACAAACAGAAATAAAAGTTAAATTGATTTCTTAATTATAATTTTGAACAAGTATCAATTGGTAAAAGGCAAATTTTCTGAACAGGTCTTTTTAAACTGTTAGTAGCCGTTTGGATGGTCACCGATCGTACTAGATTGTCTTTGCTCGGATGAAGTTCTATGATACGACCCATTGCCCACTGCGCAGGTGGAAAATTTTCACTTTTGATAAGCACTAGTTGTCCGAGTTGAATTCGTTCAGATTCTCGTCGCCATTTCTTTCGCTCTTGTAATGTGGTCAAATATTCGTTATGCCATCTGTCCCAAAATGTTTTAACCATATTCTGTCTTTCTTTCCATAACTGAATACCTTTGGCTGTTGAATCTTTTGGAATGGCAAATGGCACTGGAAGAACTAAGGGCTCGCCAATCAAGAAATGCCCTGGAGTTAATGCTTGCAAATCAGCAGGATCGTCATTCAATTGATGTAATGGTCGTGAGTTTAGTATCGCCTCAATTTGTGCAAGCAATGTTCTCAGTTGTTCAAACGGTAGAACTCTTGTCCCAATAACACGAATAAGATGATGCTTCATGGACTTAACGGCAGCTTCATATATACCACCTTGGTGTGGAGCGGCTGGTGTCATGAAGCGCCATTCTGTACCTTTCATGCTTAAGTGTTGAAAAACTTCCATCTGATGCCATTTCTCTATCGCTCTCTTGATTTCTTTTGCTGCTCCAACGAATGCTGTTCCGTTATCACTATAAATTCTTTCACAACGTCCCCGATGCGCAATAAATCTCTCGTAACAAGCAATAAATGCCATTGATGTAAGATCTGTCACCACATCAAGATGAATTGCTCTGGTTTTGAGGCATACAAAAACCGCGATCCATACTTTCTGCTTCACAATTTGATTACCAGCCCTATCGATCATTTTAATTTCTATTGGACCTGCATAATCTACTCCAGCATGAAGGAATGGTTTGCCAGCTGTTACTCGATCCGCAGGTAAATCGGCCATCATTTGAGTCTCAGTTCGGTGATTGTATCGAACGCAAACTACGCATTTGTGTAGATAGCCTCTGAGCGCACTGCGAAGTTTCGGAATCCAATAATTCTGACGAATAAATTGCGCCATAACTTGTACTCCACCATGTCTGGTTTCACGATGAGCATTGTCCATGATTAACCATGCCAATCTCGAACCATCGGGTACTATTACTGGATGCCGCATGTTTTCATCCAAATTTGAATTCTTTAGACGACCATGCACTTTAAGTAGTCCATTCATCAGCTCCGGTTTCAGTGATTCGATTTTACTTTTCTCAGGAATTTGTTTACTGGCTTCCAAAGCCGTGATTTCTTTATTGTAATAATGCTCTTGCTCTTGTCTCAGTAGCAATTGCATTGCTTTCGCTTTATGTTCATTGCTGATAAGGGCACAAGTATCTGTTCCTCTCCTTGATTGCCTATTTGTGGAACGATTTTTCGCATTCGAAAATAACTTGAATAGATAAGCAGTCAGATCGATAGCTCTTTCCAATTTATCGACGTAATCAATTAGATTTACTCTCCTTTTAACAGTTCGCATTGTGATCTGAATTGCTCTATCAAATTCTGTAACTGCAAATGCTTTGTATTCCAAATCAGCCTCCGCCACTGTGTTTGGCACAAACACACACTTTGGCCAGGCATGACGTGGTAATGATAACCAGTTAGGACCATGTAACCACAAACTGTTGTTTATCAATTCCGAGGGCTTTATACCGCGGCTCAACAAATCGGCTGGATTCTCTTTTGTGTTGATGTATTTCCATCTTTTCACATCGGTGTTTGTCTGTATCGATGAAACTCGGTTTGCAACGTATGTTTTCAAGTTTCTTGGGATCTTATGAATCCAATGTAGTACCACTTGTGAATCTGTCCACAATGTGTATTCCACCGAAGCAAATTCCATTGCTTTTGTAACTTCAATTATCATCCGTGATAACAATTCAGCAGCTGCTAATTCAAGTCTTGGTATCGTTATTGTCTTCATAGGTGCAACACGTGTTTTGGATACAAGAAGTGTGCTCACTATGTTCTTATCGGCGTTATCAACACGAATGTATATTGCTGCACCGTATGCTGTTGTTGAAGCATCTGAAAATCCGTGTATTTCAATTTTCTGATTATCAGCAGTACCGATCCATCTGTCTAATGTAAATTTTTCTAATAACTTAACTTCTGCCCAATACTCTCTGAATCTTGTTTCAATATCTATAGGAACTTTTTTGTCCCAATCTAATCCCAGTCGCCATAAATCCTGAATGATGATTTTCCCCAGAATTGTTACTGGCGAGATAAAACCATTTGGATCGTAAAGCTGAGCAACAGATGCCAAAATGTTCCTCTTGGTGACATCACATTCAAGTTCGGTTGTCTTGACCACAAATGTGAATTGATCTTTACCAATGATCCACTTTAGGCCCAGAACAGATGCTTTCTCTTCTTCAGTAAGTATAATTGACTCTTCTTCTTCCGATTGCATTTCTTTTACGAGTGCCTTGGAGTTTGATTTCCATTTTCTCATTTCGAAACAACCTTTTCTCAGAACTTGGTCAATGTCCTTGGCCAATTTATCGCTTTCTTTTCAGTATTGGCTCCAGTAGTACAGTCATCCATGTATAGATCACTTTCTATGATCCTTGAAGCTTCAGGGTATTCCTCCTTTGCATCGCGTGCACATTGTATCACCGTTCGAACCGCATTAAATGCTGATGATGTCATCCCATAAGTAATAACTTTTAGCCGATATTCTTTGATTTTCTCTTGGCTATTCTCACGCCAGAAAATGCGCTGCACATCCCATTGACTTTCGATAATTCGCACTTGTCTAAACATCATTTTGATATCACCAATGATACCGTATTTATGTCTACGGAACCTCATTATTATCATTGGTAGATCATTTTGCAACTTTTCCCCAAGCATTTGCACCTCGTTCAGTGAGATTCCTTTGTTTGTACGACAGCTGGCATCAAAGACTACTCTAAACTTTTTTGTTACACAGTGATGTGGAATGTGATAAACAATATCACCCGCTTTCTCCGACGCGGATACCAATTCCATATGGCCTAATCTCTCGTACTCCCTCATAAAATCGACATATTGCCTTTTTAGTTCTGGATCTTTCTCTAATCTTTTCTCTAAAAATAAAAAACGACGATACGCTATCTCTTTCGAGCTGCCAATGTCACCGATATCATCTTTGAATGGAATTGAAACTGTAAATCTCCCTGTGTGGTCTCTTGAATATGTGTTCATAAATATTTCCTCAACCTTTTCCTCTACTTCTGTTCTCGTACTGAATGAACTTATTTGGTCAAGCTGCCAAAACTTTTTTACAAGATCACCAAGTTCTTCAACACTTGTGCAACCAATGGAGGACATAGCGGCTCCTGCTTTGTGGCTAATATCTTCGCCATGTGATCCACAAACAACAACACCTAAATGTGTGTCGAGAAATACAGTCCCATCATGATCATGTGAATGTACTGAAATTAGAATTTTTGCGAAAACCTTCACATTTAGTACGACGAGCACTTCTTTATATTTCCAATACTCGGGATCAGCCATTACTTTGGAGAATGTATTTGATTTTGGTATAATTGCTCCATCCCTATTCGGCAATGACAACTGCCATTTGTTTTCCTTCGGCAGAATCCAAAATTCTTCCTCTATATATCCGTCAGATTCAAACCATGGTCTTATTTTCAAAACCGTACGTTTTCTTACTCCAAAGCATTTTCCCTCAATACCAATAATTTTTCGCGTTGTCGGCAAAACCGGTAGTGCATGTTTTTCAGAAAACTCAAACGCAATAAAATTTGGTTGAGCACCACAGTCCAGCAAAGCTCGCACTGGCCCAAAAATTTCCCCATTAGCTTCTAATCTTACCATTACAGTCGGCAATAATGCTGCATTTGAATCTAAATCAAAATAAAAAAACCTTTTGTAATCTTTTGTAATATTTATTTCTTTCACTCTTTCACAATCTTTCTCTTGCTCAAAAACTAATTTGCGTTTTTTAAGTAACTGTTCGCGTTTGTTTAAAAGATTAATTTGCATGTCAACTTCTTCAATCTCTTTGTTGATAGTAAGAAGATCTTTTGGTGAATCGGCCTGTGCTACGTGAGCATATTCCATACCTGAGTACTTTTGTCGTTTGATGAAGTTCTTTTCTAATTTGCTCTTTGAATTTCGCTTTCGACGACCCTCCTCAACTTTCGTCAATAGTGCTGGTTTCGCAACTTCTTTCTGTCGGACACAAGAGACTATTATGCTTCTTCTGACCTGGACAACGTACACAAGGACCTTGAAAACAATTTTCGACACTGTGGCCTTTCTTGAAACAGTTCAGGCAAAGGCCCTTTTTCTCTACCAGATTGATTCGTGATCGAATATTCAAGGCGTTGAAATCATCACACACCCAAAGAGGATGTCCACCATTGCATGCCGCACACGGGTATGATTTCTTGTAGGAGTCTGTTCTTGCATTCTTCCCGTATTCTCGACTGCCGCTTGCTGCTCGTTCATTTTTCACAGTGACTCGTACATCTTGCATCTGCGAACGATGAGCATCAACCACATTCCCCAATGCTGCCGCTTGACGATCTAAGAATTCAAGCATCTGCTTGACTGTTGGTGTTTCCGATTCACGTTGCAATTCCCACTGCTTACTTGTCTCATGATCCAAACGCTCATGTAGCATGTGTACAATTATCATGTCCCAACCATCAACCGGAATACCTTCTGCACGGAGTTGTCGTAGAACTTCGTGAGTCACATTCGACATTCGTTGAAGGTCATTAGCACGTGGTGTACCTTGAATGACTGGCAAACGAATGAAATTGCGCAAATGTTCACGGCAAATGGGATATTTCCGGTCATAAAGCTGCTTCAATCGCTCCCATGCTTCACAGTAGTTGCCTTCCGTAAGCTGCCATTCTCCAAGAGTTCGCATGGCTTTGCCTGACAGCGACTTTGTCAAGTACGAAAACTTGAAGGCCGGCGATACATTTTCGTTGTCGTGAATAGCCGCTGTGAATCTGTCACGAAATCCAGGCCATTTTGTTAGAGTGCCATCGAAATCGCCCCAGGTATTTTTCATATCGTGTTGCTGATATGGTATGCTTACTTGTACAGACAATGGTTGCTGGTCATTCTGAATTGGTTTGGGAGCTGGTGTCAATTCTGTTATTTTGGCCGACAGTTTCTCTTTTGCACCGTAGTAGTTTGCTTCCACCGTTTCAGCAATACCATCAAATATTGCAGCTTGTTCTGGATCCTTATTCATGCATTTTTCATGCGCCTTGACAAAGCGATCATAATAGCTCTCTAACTTCTCGAGTCTGACTTTCGCTTGTTCCATCCTTGCCGTTGCAAATTCTTCTTGCTCGGTGAACTCTAGTATGCGAGTGATGGATTTACAAACGCTGTCCAACAAACTCGCCATTTTGACACTAAATCGAAAATAAAAAATAAATTACTCTCACTCTTTCCCCTTTGCATTCATTAAACATATCAAAACCATTTTTCTATCTCTCTTTTCTGTGAAAACAATTCGTTAATCAATGAAATAAGAACCAAAAAAAGACAAAAAAAAAAAAAAAATAAAAAAATAGCTTTCACATAAAATCTTTTCACTTGTGTTCTCTCAGCGAGCATCGGTAATTCTATCTCTAAACCTTTTGTATCCAATAAAATACAATGTAGGCATCTGTTTCGTTACATTTAGCAACGAGACGAATATAAAAATCTATCACTCTTTCGCAAAAACAAAAACAAAACATTCTCGCATATGCTCAAAGCTTTCTCTCTCAACCACTACAAGGGTTGAACAATGCTCGATTCTGCTGTGCACGCAGCTGCATGTCTGCTCATGTCATTTACACACAAAAAAATGAATAGCAAAGCCAAATACCACAACTTATGCCCTTTTCTCTATTTAAATTACTTTCGCACTTTTTTTTTAAATAAATTCTTTTCACCGAGAGAACATTTTCGATTAGTGAACTGTATGATTTTTAAAAATAAATTTCTCACCACCAATGCTGCAAAACTTTATCCTTCTTCTTCCCTTCTTCACCCTTTAATGGTCCTTTTTCCAATTTTCTCTTTTAATAAATTTTTCTCAAATTTTCTCTTATTCACTTTTTGTCTATTTCTTTTCACTACTATTCACTTTTCACTTCTATCACGCACAAAATTCTTCTGCGAATGCCAGTGCCGGCTGTATGGCAATGTCGTATACACACAACATCGAACCATATCCGTCTTTCACTTACTCGTTCACTTGCCTGGAGTTGTATGCAGCGGAAATTTGTCACGCTACGCACACACACACAATGGCAAGGGTGAATTGAGCTTTTGTTGTTGACTAATGCGTCACACACAACAATGATCTTTTCCACTTTTCTCACTTTTCACTTTTTTAATTTAATTCTTTAGGTCCATAGGTCTATAGGTCAATTTGTATCCGGCTCGAAGGACCAAATGTTTCCTTAGAAATAATAATAAAGACAAAAAAAGAAAACCACAAAAAAAAACCCCTTTTTTTTACGTTGGGAAAACGTCATAAAAAACCCAACGATCTTTATTGCATGAATATTTTCTTCCAACTGATTCTTTTCTTGGTATGGTCTTTGCAGAACGCACACCTGGTTATACATATATACATAAAGTTCTTTTTTTTGCTGGTGTGTGCCTTTACTGAGCACACACTTATATTAAAATACTTTTAATTCTAAACAGTTTTATTCGAGATACCGTAGAACCCAAAAGAGTTTGAGTTTTTTTATGAAGCCAATTTCTTTTAACAATTCTAGAGGTGTGATATGTTCAAACGCAAAACTGCTTTCTTGAAATTGGCCACCTATATCATCAACATTATTGCAAAAACTGCAATTACTTTTTAAAGAATTAGTGGGTAAAAAACTTGACAATGACGTAAAGTAAGTACTAAACTCATTAGCAACATCTAAATCACCAGAAACTTTACAATTATCCACAGTAATAAAAGGAGGTTTATTTAATATGTTATTAACTATTTGCCATTCTGATTTTAAATCTTCTTTTGCATTAATAAACTTTCTACGGTAGTACATATGACGACAAATAGGTATTTCCTTCTTTAGCTGACTACACATCATATTTTAAACGTTTTTTAGCTAGTATTAGATGGATTCTTAATGCATTTAATACTGTGATAACCACTTAAATGTGAGCAGCGACATCTAGCAGAAAATGTCGATACTGGAATAACAAAGTCTCGACTGGAGAGTGGAATCGAATGTTCTAGCAAATTGGAAATTGTATGGGACGCTGGATGGCGAGGATTGTTCTCGAAGTATGTCATTCGAGTATAAATACCAGCATCCCCAAGGTATGCAAGTCAGTTCGAAAGTGAAATCTGAAGTGTTAATTAGGAGAAGTGATTAAGTGGTTTAAGTAAAAGATAAGAAAAGTATAAGTGGTTGAGAAATTGGATTGTATTGAGAGAAAGAATTAAATAGTGAATTTTAACTGTACTGAATAAAGGGATTTGTATTGAAAATAATAAGTTCTATTATTTGTACCCACACAAGCATTTTACATTGGTGTCAGAAGTGGGATAGGACTTATTGTGTGTAAAAACAACAAAAAAAAGAAAAGTGTTTTCTGACTATTTGAAAAAGCTAGAATGGGTCGAAAACTATTGCAGTTGACCCTCGTCCAACTCAAATCCGAGTTGAACAAGAGAAGCCTCAGCGCCAGTGGAGGAAAAAGTGACCTGGTGCTCAGACTTCAGGAGGCTTTGAACAACGAGGGTCATGATCCTGATGCATATTCCTTTGATGTTGACGAGGATGAACAAACAAGTACCGGCAGTGACATGTCTGCGATGATGCAACTCCTCTTGTTAAAAATGGACGAACAGAAGAAAAATCTGGAAGAACAGAAGAATAGCCTCGAACAAAAGCTGGACGAACAAAAGATTTGAAGCCTACCTCATTCGATGGCCAGACCTCATGGTCTACTTATAAGAAGCAGTTTGAAATGGCTGCCTGTGCAAACGACTGGGACAATGAGGAAAAGTGCTCTGCCCTAGCGATGGCCTTACGTGGTCCTGCGGCAGAATTGTTACAAACAATCGATACCGAAAAGAATAGAGACTATATGGTTTTAGTGCAGGCTATCGAGAAACGGTTTGGGGATAGCCACATGCGGGAAGTTTACAAGGTTCAATTGCAAGGCAGCAACGAGGAGAAACACTGCAACAGCTCCAAGCAGACGTGAGTAGACTGGCACATTTGTCATATCCCACCGCAGGCCAAGAAATAATCGACGAAATGGCAAAGGACGCATTCATCAGGGGAATTGCAGATTTGAAGCTACAATCAGCAGTAAGGATGGCCGGGAAAAGAACCCTTGCTGAAGCACTTGCCTTCGCTCTGGCGATGGAAGCATCCAATCAGGCTTCCAAAGGAATGCATTTCGTAAGTGAAATAGTATCTGGTGAATGCTCCTGCTCAAGACCAACTACCATGCAACGAAATATCTGGGGGGAGAGTCGAAGGATGCGCTGCTGGAACTGCGATAAAGTAGGACATTTGCAAGGGCACTGTAAAGAACCGGTACGACGAGAAGGCTGCCTGCACTGGGGTTACAGGCAAATAGAAAGAAAAACCGGCAGAAACGGCTACCAAGAAACCGGTCAAATTTCCAGAAGCCATCAGTTAGGAAATGCTTACTTCGCGGGGCAGAAGTCTGTAGCAGGAGTCGACTCCAGGGTAATTATCCCAGTCTCACAGGTAAAACAATGCAACGAAAGCCTCCCAGCAGAAGTAGTCAGTGGTAAAGAAGCGAAACAACAGGCAACTATCCAAATGATCAGGACTGAGCCAATAGAGGGTTGGAGTATAGACGAAATCCGTTCCTCCCAACAGGCAGACAATGACATCGAACCAATATTGGCCTGGAAGGAACACGAGGAAAGACCAAGCTGGCAGCAGATATCAGATCGGAGCCAAACTCTGAAGGCATACTGGGCACAGTGGGACTCGCTTTTTGTGCAAGATGGATTGCTGAAGAGAAAATGGAAAAGTGCAGATGGGACAACATCTCGTATGCAGCTAATTGTGCCACGGTCCAGAGTCAACCAAGTGCTCCATGAAATACATGACGGAATCTCAAGAGGCCATTTGGGAATAAACAAGACGTTTCTATTGGCTAAGCGCTAAACAAGATGTTGAGAATTGGTGCAAAAAGTGCATAAGATGTGCGGCTACCAAGGGTCCAAAAGTAAAGCCACATGGACAAATGCAACAATACAATGTCGGAGCACCTTTCGAACGAATAGCCATCGACATCGCTGGGCCGTTTCCCGAAACCTTTAATGGAAACCGATATACTCTCGTAGTCATGGATTACTTCAGTAAGTGGCCGGAAGTGTTTGCCATCCCAAATCAAGAGGCTAAGACCGTAGCCGAACAGATAGTCAACAACTGGGTGAGCAGATTTGGGGTCCCAATGGAGCTGCACTCTGATCAAGGGCGAAACTTTGAATCAAAAGTCTTCCAGGAAATATGCCAATATTTGGGAATAAGAAAGACAAGGACAACGCCACTACACCCTCAATCTGATGGAATGGTCGAGCGATTCAATCGGACCTTGAATGAGCATCTATCTAAGGTTGTCAGCAACTGCCAGCGGGATTGGGATCGACACATACCCCTCTTCTTAATGGCCTACCGAAACGCGGTCCATAGCTCAACAGGGCACACACCATCCGAGATCTTATTTGGTCAAACAATTCGGTTGCCAAGTGAAGCAAAATTCGGATCCCCACCGACGGAGCCCAAAGAGGTGAACGAGTACGTGAATGACTTACGCAGCAGGATTCGTAAATTGCATGAAGACACCAGAGAAAAGATGAAGCTAGCAAGCAGCCGCATGAAAACTAGTTACGATATCAAGGCGAAATCTTCCGGTTTCAACGAAGGAGATCTGGTTTGGCTGTATAATCCTCAGCGTAAGAAAGGCAAATCACCAAAATTGCAACAGGACTGGGAAGGTCCATACAAGGTGATAACCCGCATTAATGACGTTGTCTACCGGATCCAGCGTGGGGATCGAGGAAAATTGAAAGTGGTCCATTTGGATAGAATGTGCCATTTCAACGGGATGCTGAATGACGAAGTAGTTCGGGACGAACAACTGTAGGGAGGGAGCAATGTGATAACCACTTAAATGTGAGCAGCGACATCTAGCAGAAAATGTCGATACTGGAATAACAAAGTCTCGACTGGAGAGTGGAATCGAATGTTCTAGCAAATTGGAAATTGTATGGGACGCTGGATGGCGAGGATTGTTCTCGAAGTATGTCATTCGAGTATAAATACCAGCATCCCCAAGGTATGCAAGTCAGTTCGAAAGTGAAATCTGAAGTGTTAATTAGGAGAAGTGATTAAGTGGTTTAAGTAAAAGATAAGAAAAGTATAAGTGGTTGAGAAATTGGATTGTATTGAGAGAAAGAATTAAATAGTGAATTTTAACTGTACTGAATAAAGGGATTTGTATTGAAAAGAATAAGTTCTATTATTTGTACCCACACAAGCATTTTACAATACGTAACCTATTTTTTCTTTGGATTTTTTTGACGAGATGTTCAGAAATCCACGGCTTCTGTCTTTTTCTAATTTTCTTTCTAAAGACCCAATAAAAATATCATAAGCCAAAGGAGCATTATCTTCCAAAAGAACATTATTCCATGATTCATTGAGAAGATAGTGCTTTAACTTTGAGATATCAATTTTAGATCGCATACTCGTAAAGTCAATTTTCGGACGACTATCTATACATTTAAAAATATTTACTGTAATGCCTGTCATAGAGTGATCAGTTATTTTCAAATCATATACACACCTCTCATAAGAACTGAGTGATACCTTTGAAAAACGGCCATAAATATGATACAAACAACTACCAGAGACTGGTCTAGTAGGTTCATTGACGAAACTTATTAATCCATGTGAAGCTAGGAAGGTCAAGTAATTAGACACAAGTTCACTACTTTCTAATAAATTTAGATTGAAATCACTCATAATAAATAATTTTGATTTAATTTTATCTACCAAACTTGAGAATTCTAAAACAAATGATTCGAAACTAAATTTGTGTAATCTGTACATACACAGTACTAAAATATTTTTCTCGTTTATTTTTAAAGAAACCATCAAATATCAGCAGTTTTAAATTTCAAATATTTACAACTACGATATCAGGAAGACAGAGAAAAGCATCAATGTGTGTAACTAGTGAAGTAAAATTTTCTCTCAAACTTCTAACATTCCGATGTATGACAAACAGCTTATTTAAACAATATGTACTATTCACGAAAACATTATTACAATTTGAAGTGGGAATGGAATGGTCTACGCATAAATCATTTAATTCAAAATATATAAAAGAAAATTTTAATAAAATTCTAAGGAGATCAGCAAATGATTCAATAGAAATGACCCTTCCACCCTCCTCCTTTCTAAGTAATATTTGATCGTTGTTATACCACACAAATTTGAATTTATTTTTCCTGCTTACATCTTTTGCTTGAATGAAGAGAGCCTGGGTGTATGGTGTAAGAGCATCATTGATGAAAACACCAGTTCTTTTTCTGTCACTGCCGCTGCCGTTAAAGTTATTTGCAGCAAAAGAGCTCAGCTTTTTTTCTGTTTCCTCTTTTCCTTCATAATCCTCTGTTTTGCTGACAGGTCGTTGAACTTAACGCATAAGATGGACTTGATAGAAGAGTTATTTTTTCTTTTTTTGTTCGGCACTTTCTTCACAAAAGAGTTCTCTGTGCTCACATCAGGAATATCGGTGGATAGACGGCCTCTAGAGTGGCCTAACCCCTTAAAATCTACACAGGAATCTGTACTCACGACTTGCTTTAGGGTGAACATCTAAGTTCTAGTAATTTCCTAAATGTGCAAGGACCTTTTTCTCTCAAGTTCGCACTCCCTGTCATGTTAGGCTTCATGGTATTTACTAGGCCCACACTCAACTTTTCGTGGAAATGCGGCTGGTCCTAACATATTCTGTAGAATCTCTGATAGTTCAATTTCGTTTAGTCCTTTGGATATAATGTTTTGAGCTAACTTTTGTTCGTATTTCTCAAATTAATTTTTTTGCCATTGTAATTTGGGAAGTAGAGGTGTTGCTGATTACAAAGCTCTGTGACCCAAGTCATTTTAATAGCACAGAAATTCGATATCAGCGGCATATGATCCGGATATATTAAATATATTTGGCTGTCTACTTCAAAATCACTTAAATCCGAAATCATTTCAGCTGACATCATTAAATAGTTTATAACATATTAACTTGGTTTATTTATAAAGGTAAACTTTCCTTCTTTATCTTCCCAGTTCTTTTCCCCCAAAATCTGCATTAAATCAAGAATGTACAAAAGTCCGACTGCCAATACGAACAATTTAAATAAACCGGGACTATATTTATAATTTTGTTATTTTTTAGATCATATCTATATACTACCTGGCTACATTAGTAAATTGTGGATTCTCACTACTCTAAATGCGACAATTTTAAGTGTCTCATGATTTAAAATCGGGTGCCCGTGACTCAAGTGGTAGTGTATTGACTTCCCATTCGGACGGTTCGGGCTTCAATACCAGCCGTGACCGAAAGACATTTTTTCAGGCAACTGAAATCTCGTGAGGTAAATGTTTGCCTAAATACAACACCAAGTCAATTTACACTAATAATTTAGTCTCCCCATTAAATTAATGTTAGATGGCACCCATATGGAGCGAAATAACCACTGAGCCCAAATATCTTTCTCTCTCTATCTATACAATTTTCCGAAAAACTTAACACATTTTCCGGCATTTTAAGAGGAGCCATATCCGTGAATTGAGTCAACAGATTTTTGTATAATCCTCATACAAGAAAAAAAAGAAATTTAGAATAAAATTGTTGTTCGAGCGAATCCATTTTTTAAATAAAATTTTTTCAGTATTTAAGGTTTCAGATATCCTGCACGCAACTGCTAGCATGGCCATAGTATGCATGCGCCATCCTGTTAGTACACAATGGCTTTGTTGCGGTGGTAATCACATAACAGGTCTGATAATTTATTTCGCAAAAAAATCCAGGTAGATTTGAATTAAACCTTCGAGGAAGCCGATAAGTTTATTATCGGCTCAATGCATCAATGCTCACATATTGATGTTGAATTTATGCAGGAATTTAAATTATGGTATGTAAATTGTGGAAATTAGTGATAACATCTTTCGTGAATTTGGACTCGTCCGTCCATAAAATCCGGCCAATAAAGTTATCTTCCGCAAAGTGTCTTTCCAAAATGTAATTGCAGAATATCAACCGATTCCCTTAGTCCCCAGGTTATAGCTTCTGTACTCGTATATGTTGGAATGCATGCCTACTCGTACATTCTAAAAGTAGAATTTTCCAGATGTAAGTTCTTTCTAGATTAAAATGTCTGCTTTGTTTTTTTTTTAAGTAGCGAGCGCTCAAGGGGTTAAGTTACCCTTAAAATGTTTGCAGACAGCGCAGGCGAAGGAAAATTAGGGAATGAACAAAGATTGGTACCAATGTACGTTTAAATGTCTGAATATTATAATGACTAGTATTTATACCGTAATGTAAAAAGAATTAAGCATCATTATCTTGGTTAAAAACTACAAACTGGTTATGCAATAACTTTGCATTATTTTTATATTATTTCTTAAGAGGCGTGCTTGTGTTTTTTTTTAGAAACGGGACCCTTATTTTTTTTTTTGATTAGAAAAAATGGGCGTTACCTTCCGACCCCTTTGTGGGGTCATAAAATTAACCGTTTTTAAAAAAATTTTTGATTGGATTTACTTTGCTCAATAATAAACTTATTTTATTTATATAAACTAGTTAATTCTATTAGGCTGTTGTAAAACAACACCACGTTTTTTGAGTTTTATAGTTTGAACAGTTTGAATTGTATTTTGAAAACTACTGACTTGAGATGAGATGCCCTGGCATTTTGTTGTGTTTGGAAATAGATACACATTTCAAATTTGCAAAATGTAGGGGTTAATAACATACAATGACGATCACTAGGATGAGGCCATTCATTTTCCAATCAATTTTCACTCTTTCTACCTGTTGGAAATTTTGTACTCGGAAACACTTACTACCTGTGAACAGGTACATATTTTCTCAACAGGAAGTCATAAAATTAAAGAGTAAATAAGAAACGACTGTTGGAATTTCCCAAGACCAAACAATGAACTACTCGAAAAGCATATAAAAAGATGCGCCACTAAGATGAGGCCATTGCGAATAATTCGTTACAGGAGTTCACATCAGGGATTTTTTTTCAAAGTTTTGTTAAGAATATTTAAAAAAGCGTTGAAAAGAACTGTTTTTATTTAGTTTAAAAAAAATGGGTTCCTGAAAGACTTTGACAGCGACAGAAAGAGGAAAAATAGATGCTTTCAATGAGTTAGGACTCTCAGGCCGAGAAATTGCAAGGAGGCTTAATAGAAGTAAGACTTTTGTAAACAGTTATCTTGTGGGTTCACAACACTATGAGAAAAATCAAAAAGGGCACGGCAGAAGCAAATACATTAGCGAGAAAAGCGGTTAATTCTACGGCGTGCCTCAAATTCTACTCTACCAGCGAGAGAGTAATAAGGTCCAAACAGCGAAGTATCAGCCAGTATAGCAACGGTCCGAAGGATAATCCGAAAAAGTGGTACTATACAGAGGAGAAAACTTAAAAAGAAACCTGTTTTAAGGCAAGTACACAAGGAATGAATTTTGCAGGTGAACATGTCGCTTGGAGCAGTGAATGGAAACGCGTTGTCTTTTCGGATAAAAAAAAGTTTAACCTTGACGGCCCCGATGGTTACAATTTTTATTTCCATGATTTAAGAAAGAAGAAGCTTATTTTGGCAAGACATCACAGCTGTACATAAGGTGTAATGGTGTGGGGAGCTATTACCTACTATGGCACAATCAAGTTGGAGTTTTTGTCCACAACAACGAACGGAAACAACTACAAATGTTTGCTGTAACGGTCATTTCCAAAAGTGAAAAGCATGTTCGAACCCTTGCCTTGGAAATTCCAACAAGGCAATGCCCCCATCCACACTTCCAGGGTTGTAAGAAGTTGGATTCAATCAGAATACGTGAAACTTTTGCCATGGCCGCCCTGTTCAGCGGACTTAAACATATTCACAAATGTTTATGCATGGTTATCTCGTAAAGTGTATGAATGCGGCAAACAAGGACACTTTAATCGAAGCTATTCGTGATGCCTGGACCCAAATTTCTCTTGATTAAAACTGTATGATTCTATTCCAAACCGTCTTATTGAAATCATATTGAAAAATTTCGGGCATACTCATTATTAATGTAGAAAAACGTAATAAATAAATATTTTAAAACCATAAAATGTAAACATTTTATTCATCCTAGTGGCGCATCTTTTTATATGCTTTTCAAGTAGTTCATTGTTTGATCTTGGGAAATTCCAACGGTCGTTTCTTATTTACCCTTTAATTTTATGACTTCCTGTTGAGAAAATATGTACCTGTTCACAGGTAGTAAAAGTTTGGGGGTACGAAATTTCCAACAGGTATAAAGAGTGAAAATCGATTGCAAAATGTATGGCCTCATCCTAGTGATCCCCACTGTACGAGTATTTCTCCGAAAAATATGCTAAAAAATCAAAATTTCAAGTTTAAAAAAAAATCACTGCCGATCTTCAATAACTTTTCTCTTGACACATTCATTTTAGGGAAACATTTACTTTGAAATAAATAAAGTACTCATAATTTCAAGTTTAACGATACCCCATTTCTTACCATGCATGCATAAATTTGATTATGTATATATCATAAATCGTCATTATTCTTTAAAATTGCATTTGACAACTGAGAGTTGGTTGGTTTTTTAAAATGATATAGTATAAATATTTCAGATCCATAAATATTGATCATTAATACTGTGCATAACTTAAAATTCTGATTTTATGAGATTTAATTAGAACGCCACAGCATATAACTTCAATCTGAGGTATTTAAAAATCTAGTCTTCTTCATGTTCGAGGGTCACTGAGATAATAACGGCTCGTCAGAAGTGTAACCGAGAGTTAGAATTTCCAATCGCTGTTTCTTTAGTCAATTAAGGCAATTGAGTAATAATGTCTTGTTAAGAAATACTAAGGAGTCTCTATGTATGCATGAACTTATGTAAGAGCTTCATTAGCCCGGTCTAGTCAGCATTAGTGAAGACATTTTTTGCCGTTTTGAATGGAATAATCGTCAAGTTAATTTTGTTTGTTTTGAATTAAGGAACATTTTTTTATTCATTAAACATAATTGTAAGAAAAATAGAAACAATCAAAATTTTTATGGTCCACACCCATAATCCAAAAAAGTGATAGCTTGAGTAGTGAGATACAAGTTAATAAAAATATAAAAAATATCTAAAATCATATTTAACTAGTGCTATTAAAGTGCAGCAAAAAATAATATAAATGTTGGCTGATTGCTTTGCAAAATATCTTGCACAAAAAATCGTTGGCATATACATATTTTATGTAAATATGATAATTTAATAGCGCCATTAGGACCAAAAAGTGTGCCCTCTATAGTTCCAGAAGAAGTCACGGCATTAGCCCCCACGCTGTGTCAGTGGTATTATACCCGCCTACATTCAGTATAAGGACCACTCTAACCTAACCTAACCTAACTGTAATTCTCTATAAATACAATAAAAAAAATTGTCCGAGACACATTTATTTTTTAAAATTATATTTATGTGATGATGGTTTAGCAGTTTGAATTTGATGGTCGTGAGGAGAAGAGTCTTTGGCTATTATATGGCACATCTAACTCCTCGACATCGTACTCCTTAACATCTTAAATGATCTCTTGGACCGTAGCACGAATATTTCCACTTGGAAATGACTCAAACTAACAATTTGTTCGGTTCAGTGCCAGAGCGATATGTATGGGTTGCTTCAGCACAAATTCCCCGTTATAGGTACTCATACTACGAGCACTAACGGTTATTTTTTTTTACCAGGATAGATAAAAAAGTTTACAGATCCTGCCCGTCTCGGCTGATGACGGTTTTTGAAACTATTTCATGAAGCCCTTCCCAATGTTGTATTCGTCATGTCAGCTAATAGGAAAGTGTGGAAGAGGGCAACTCTAAAATTCTTAGGACAAATTCGTTGCATAATTTGTTTGTTAGTGCAGCCTGGTTTTCCGCACCAGATCCCTGTCGATGATGACTCTTAATTGTTGCTATACATTTTGATTTACTCTAAGATGTTCAGCGCATTTGCAAAATTTGGCCGATTATTTCTGCGATCAAATTTTGCCTGCGAAGTTGGTACTAAAGCATGGACTGGGTCTCCGATTTCTGTCTCAGACTATTTCTTCTTTACTATTTTTCTTTCTTTTGTTTTCATTCTCATTCCATATTCATTTTATTGCAGTTCCCTTGTCTCTTGCGAAATATCCGTTCTTCCTCACTCAGTCATTTTCAGAAGCATTTAATTTCAGCAATATCTCTAATATGATGATGTGCGACTTCATACGCTTGAGTATCTGCGTTTATTGTGAGATGCTGTATCGTTTCCGCTCGTTACTTCGTTACTATACCTAGTTTTATAGTTGTGTTTCGTAAACCTTTTGCATCTGGCTATTTCTAAATCATTTCTGAGTGACTTATACCTATGCTATGTAGTTTCACTTTTTCTGTACAATTATTGTTTGCAGAAGTTTTTCAAGTAGGACATTGAGATTCACTGTGACCGCAGAGGACTCCGTTCATTGGCAGAACATTCTCGAAATGCATCCTTTCATAATGTATTGCACTCTTATGGAGTCGATGAACTTCCTTGTATACCCTAAGGAATGGGTATACAAGCCTTACATATACAATAGTTACTTCCAACATGCCTAATTAAATTTTAAAATGTAAGAAATCAGCTCTGATAATTTTTTGGTGTCTGCCCGATTCAGACTTCGGCTACTTAACAGATTCTGCATGGTCAGAGTAAAAACCTTGACGTTAGATGTCAGAAACGGAAACATAGAAATGAGCTTCAAAGAAAATCTTAAACAATGAGGGGAAAATGCCAAGCTAGGAGAAAGGGATGAAAATCCTGTAAAAAGGGAGATCTGGTGATTTTCAAAGAACGACTTCTGGAGTCCACATACAACAGCGCCGTCATAGCGACAAGCAATCCGAACGGCAAAGTTGGTAACGACTGCACTTTGCTTAAACATGTGAAACAACCGAAATTGAAACATTTACCAATGTCGGCAAAGTCCGGGATGAGAGTGGCGAACGATTTTTTCGCTTTTTAGGACTTATGTATTAGATGTCCAAAGTAAACTCGAGGATGAAATTAAAATTTCGCTTAACAAACACTTTATGATCGCTCCACTTAATGCTTCGCTCTGCATCTGCCAAAATCAGCCATACCTGCTTTACGTCATTATTACGTTAACAATTTAAGCAATGTTGTCAAAATTAGGCCAGACAGTAACATGGCAGCCATGTCTTCAAAATGCTCTAATAGTTTACTCCATTAGTTGGCCACCTTTTCCAAAGCAGGTTTTACCATTTCTGATAGCTGGGTCGAACGATTTTTCGCATGCTGAAATAGGGCGACCTTTCGTAGCATTGTGAAATTTGACCTGCGTCCCACAAAACTGTATTTACCACTGTGCACTTTATGAATATCGACTGCCTAAAAATAGAATCTCATATTGTCCTACTATGTGGCATAAGTTACACCGATTGGTAAATGTTCTATGTGGCTTCCGTCGCTTATTTTATAAAACAATAACTTTTGCAGGTTAACTACTGTGCGGTGTCGCCATCACAGCAAGTGTCGAAAAAATTATTGTCTTTCATTCCATCACATTTATGTTCGGCAAAAGCCTAGTGCACTTTTAAGACACTATTAAGTATTCCACAGCCTTATGACTACATTCTCGAACTAGCATGGAAGTGGTAAAAGGATTCAGCAAGATCAGATCCTCATCCACCTGTTCCTCACAATATTGTTGTATCAGAGATATCTTCTCCTGTCATACCACAAGAATCACCTCGAACCCGAGAACTCCCTTTCGCTTAAATAACAGATAGCAGCCTCGACGAAACTGTTATCATTTTACAAGAACACATCCTAAGTAAACAAGAGATAAAATAACCTTTGGATTCCTTATAAGCAAACAGAATTATCAAACAACGAGACCATTCATAGAATAAGGTGAAGAACATGTACGAATATAAATAGGAAGTAGACATTTTAATAAACAGCAGTTAGAAGTATTATTTTCGTCTCGCGTTTCTATTTTAACTCTCAAAGGAAAATCTGGGGCGAAAAATTCTCTTTTTAAATTTTTCTATGACAAAATTGGCGCAGTCAGTAGGATCGCTAAAAATCGTTATTTATCCGTAAATAAAAAACCTCAGTGTCCACGAGGGAAATAATCAGCGATACTGCGAAAAAGGATCGCGTTTTAACGTGACTAAAAATAATATACCTTATCACAGAAACTTACGAAAAAATATTATAGTAAAGGAAGAAACCTGTAAAAGAAAGGGAAGGAGTTATGAATATAAAAGAAAAATCAGTGAAAAAATTAACCAACAAAATGAATCCTGCAAACCCAGGACTAGCAGCCGCAATAGCAAATACAACAGCAAGATCCTTGGACATTAATCCATTGACTTATCTAATCTAGAGAAAATACAAGAAGTCGATGGATGAAAATAAGATTTATCAACATTCTGCACAATGTATTACTTACATTGCTTCAATATAACGAATAAGCTCCGAAGATGTGCATAAACATTGTCAAATCCAAACTGACAAGAAAAGCACGAAGATGCATGGAAATCCATCCACATCTCAACAAATGGAACGACATCAAAACTACGCTCGAAACAAATTTTGGAGGATTCGCAAGAGTTGACCAATTCTATGAAGAATTAAGCGCAGCACAGTATAGAAGAAATGTACTTGAATTTTATAACCACATTCTTCACAAACTAGCCACCCTAAATCAAAAGAGTAGACAAGAAAATTTACTCAATGATGCCTATGGAGACATCAAAACAGCGTTAAAAATTTTCATCACATGCTTACCCGTTAACATGAAAACTGAACTATTTCAAAGGATTACATTATTAAGCCGCATTACACTTATTAAGCCAGACAAGATTTCTAAACGAAGAAAGAAGACAACAAAGCTCCAAACAACCAACAAAATACCCCAACCATCATAACAAAAGAATTTTAAAATAAAAAGAAAACAATAATTATCAACACAGAAACGACAACAGTTGGAGCCCAAAGAAGTATTACTCTCAACAACAAGAGCAACGTGACCAATAATTCAACAATCAACATACGTTTCAGTCAAGACATCACCAAGATCCTCAACCAAGACAACCCTACCAATCAAAACCAGAACCATCCCCACCCACAGGTAATCACGAAAATTTTCAGGAACTAGCCTCGGCAACAACGGACTACCCTATATTATATTTAGCCGAAATAGAAAGTTAAGATTATTAGGTTATTATTTACCTTAACTCCGTCACCTCAAATCACCTTAAAGATGAGAAATATTTTGTTTTGCTGATGCTGATCAAATAATATATACGTATATATATACATATATAAGGAGCGGAAAATGTAAATTTCATTACTTTTTTGTAAGTGAAATGATCGAAACTTGAATCTGTTTTCACTGTTTGCCATACTATCCGCGCACACACATCATCATCGTGCTTTTGGCACCTATGAGTTATGAGATATCTAAGTACGAGTATGTATGTATTTATAATAAAAAAATAGTGGCCTTTTTATACAAGATTTCGTTAAAGCAAGTTATATTATATTGAAATATATATTATATATTTAATTGTATATTAAAAAAAAACAGCAATTTTCACAAAAAAATTATAAAACTTGCATTTCCCGCGCCTTATATATATAATATAAACATTTTTGTTTCTGAAAATGATCCATGCATTATATTTCAGTTTTAAGATGATTTGAGGTGACGGAGTTAAATTAAATAATAATCGATTATTATTAGACACAGGTTAAACAGACAACTTAATTTCAGAAGAGCATTGTCCACCAAACCTGGTAAAAAATCTAAAAAATCATATCCTCATTAAAACAGCAGCAGACAAATTAACTATAAAAAAATGTTAATCCTATCTCAGAAATTCGTAATTGAAACAGCAAATTCAGTGTCACTCTTTATTACATATAAATTTCACAATTTCTTTAACGGACTCTTAGGAACATTATAAAAATTTCTTGTCTATATGCAGTGAACCTTTTACCTTTATTTGTGCATATAGATTTAATGCACAGGCTTTAAACGTATTTCTTGTTGAGTTTTCGAATTTTTTGTGTAGTGTAAAAGTAGTAAATCTTGTTGTTTTAGGGGACTTTAACTTGGGTTTGTTAATCTCTTGCCCTTATTTAGATTGGTTCCTTGCAGTTACTGCCGAGCATGGGTTAACCTCCCTTGTTAATGAGATCACAGGACCCATAGCTGGTACCTGTATTGATCACGTATTTGGTCGTTTCTCTAAAATTCAGCATTATCAATGTGTTGCTATAAATCTTGACCTCAAGATCTCTGATCACATGACTGGAATCTTGCTCCCAATCATGGCAAGAAAAGAAACATAAAAACATTCTCCGCCTAGTCTGATAAGAATTAATTTTGAACACCTGAATAGATTATTGCGCTATAATAATTGGGATGAGGTTTATGACGAAGAAGATGCATCTAGGCTTACGATTCATTTGCAAAAATCTTAAAAAACTCCACAGCCACTTCCAATAGAATTTCTGTACAGAGAAGATCAGAAATAAGACTTAAACCATGGATGAACCTCTCTCTCCTTAAAAAAATTAAGCTGAAACATAAACTAAATAGGGATAAAATGTAGCAAACACCCACGTAATGAGTGCTTAAAAAATCGCTATAATCGCATGTGCCGTGATATAGTCAAAGAAATCCGTATGTGTAGGGATCGTTACTACCAAAACCAATTAAGAAATTCTCAATGTGACCTTAAAAAAGAATGGAAGGTGGTTAATAGTATAATTAATCGAAATATTAGGAAAATTGATACTTCTATAACACTAATCATCGGTATTGTAAATATCTTAGATCCTACAGAAGTAGCAAACGAATTCAATGAGTTCTTTGCTTCAGTAGGGCAAATTTTATTTCCGAGCGATTCACCAAACTTTTATTATCCTGAGCCTAGAAATGGTACTACAGATAGTGTTCTATACGAAAATAGCTTCTATTTTGAGCCCATTTCGGGTCTCGAGTTATTAAAAACTATAAATTCCCTTAACAATTCGAATTCATGTGGTGGTGATGATATTTCTAACCTTGTCTTGAAAAAAATTGCCCATAACATAGCTGATATTTTAGTACATCTTTTTAATTTGAGTGTTATAACTGGAATTTTTCCTGAAGAATTGAAATGTGCCTATGTCAACCTCTCTTTAAAAAGGGAAGAAGAAAGGAAAAAAGTAACTACAGACCGATCTCGTTATTGCCTTCTTGAGAAAATAGTTAAATGTAGGATGTTGAAATATCTTAAATATAAAAAGTTTTTTAGTTCGATCCAATTTGGATTTAGATCAAACCTTTCCACTGAGGATGCTCTTTTGGAATTTTGTACCTTTATACACAAAGGATTAGATGACAACAGATTCTGCAGTGGGCTTTTTGTAGATATAACCAAAGCCTTTGACATGGTTGATCACAGAATTCTTTTAAACAAAATGTATAAAGCAGGCTTCCGTTGCTGTATCTATGATTGGTTCGCTTCCTATCTGAAAAACAGAAAACAAAATAGGAATCAGTTTTAGTAAATCTAAAACGATTGATATTGGCGTTCCCCAAGGATCCGTTCTTGGGCCTATCCTATTTTCAATTTACATTAATTCCATTTTTGAATTACCGTTTGCTGGAAAAGCTCAGGCCTTTGCAGATGATTTGGGTATCGCCTATAGATCAGCTAGCCCCCTGGACCTAGCATCTGATATAAATCATGATGTTCACCTGCTGAGAATTTGGTTTGCTGCACATAAACTATTAGTTAGTAAAAAAAACTAAAGTCATGTTCTTTACCCTTAATAAGGAAGTGACCCCGGATATTGATATTACGTTTCATGCATCAAACTGTCAAAGATATTGTTATAATAGGGAGATTAAGAGGGTTGAAGATAGGAAGAAAGAAAGGTAGGAAGAAAATGGTTTGAATATAAATATGGGATTATAGAGGGCGTTGGAGTTGAGAAGATGACAGGAAACTAGGATGTGGACCGGACTGGGAGAGGAAATGAAAAGGAACGGAAAGTATGTCTCGGAATGAGGAGCGTGGCATGCTTGCGAGGCACGGCTAGGCTCGCCGGATGGGGCTGGCTCTTGTCCTCACTCCTTGACAGGACCTACTACAACAAAAAAAAACATAAATCATGCCAATTCAAAAAACAAACCTATAATACGGAACTTACGATGCTGAGGGGCGCTGCGGTATTGATCAGCGCTGGCCATTTGCCTGCTTTTTTTTCTGCTCTTTTATTACAGTATACCTTTTGGTTCTACAGTATTCAAAGCCCGATTATGGGTACATTTGTAAGGGTGTATTTACTAATTAATATAATAAAAAAATGCCATTTTTTGTTCTATATATATATATTTTTTTTTTTCTACAAAGAAAACTAATCTACTTTCTCTGGTACAGACCTGCCTCAAATTTGAGCTCAGATTCGAAGGGTATAATAATTTTTTTTTCTTTTATGGCTAACTTTTACGACAAAAAAAAATATATATATATACATACGAGTATGTGTAGCTGTCTAATAGCACTAAGTATACAATACAATAAATACAATATAAATCTTAACTAATAAATTATAACAGTTACACTAACACTAAAACTAACATTAATATTTGATATACAATTTTTTTTTTTATTTATAAGTTGTTGGCCGAAACAAGGAAAAAAAGGTGGTGATCACGGTATCTTATTTATTTATTTTTTTGCAGTGATCGCCCCGTTCTCACTTCTCTGGTTATGTGGGAAGGTCGCTAGACTCTTCGATATTTTTATGTAGCGTGCCGCAACTACAATTTTAAATTTAAATTTATGCTTTTAATGCTTATCTATATCATAAATCACTTATGGTTAGCACTCACCCTTTTCCCTTTCTCCTCGAAGTGTTCCCCCAATCTTCTTTGCTTTCCTTATGATGGTGTTTAATGCGAGTGGTGTGTGGTACGCAGTGCCACGTAAAAAGGAAAAACCAATATAAGTCTGTAGTTGGATGATGAGTGTATTAATCTTTACCCTTTTTTTTTTTTTTAAACGTTATTCCCCAATACAAACTCGGCAGCTGTCCAACTGATTGCTGCTAGCACACCTACTCACGATGCTGACGATGTTGTTATCTTATCTTGTCAATTGCAGTCGACGATGCATCCAAAAATCTACTCCGATCAGATTTCGTATGCGAGTTCGACAAATTCACAATTCTCCCACACCGCCTCTACGACGACACACATCAGAGACTCTGTCGCAAAATCGAGCTGTAAAAACAAAAAAAAAAACTCACATGACACTAAAAAATCGAAATGACGACTGATTTTCCTTGAAATCTTGTTGGCCACGATCACTGTGAGTGAACAAAGGAAACTGATCAGGAGTCGAATTTTACCACTTCACCACTCACTTAATTTGTTTTCTTTTCCAATCACTGTACTTTGTCCGATCGCGTGATGCTTCCAGCTCTCCCTATCGCAATGTCTTCATACTCTGTTATTTATTGTATCATTATTTAGCCACTCGCTCCCACTAACACAGGCTTAATCCTTAAAAAAAGTCAGGGTTCTCTTCCGAATAGCTTACTGGAAGTTTTAAGCTATTGCTCCCTGCCTTACCCACTGCCTAAAATTATTGGGTTCTAAGCCTTGCTGGCTTGGTACCACCTCCTTATTTTCTTCGAAAATCGAACTTCATTCGAAGTTCGAATTCGTAATCCCACCATCTTGGTTCTGGGTTTGACAGTTGTCAAACAAATTGAATTGTTTTGTTTTGGTAGGAAGATGTTTTGGTAAGTATTTGGATAAGTTTTTTTTTTATTTTTTTATTCAACCTAATTTTTCTTTTACAGGGAGATGTAAAAAAACTCTGGGCTTTACAATGTCCTTACGACGGAAAGGACAGAGGACAGCTACCTGGATTGGAACAATTGGACGTGGTGAAGAACCCCACGCTATGATCAGCCGGGCATGAAAATTATTGATCAATATATGTATGTATGTATGTTCATTTCTGCCTATGTGCGTTAGGGTAATGAACTTAGCAACGTAAGTACATGCAGAAGGAAATATGTTATATACGTGCAAATATATTGAATACATAAAAAAAATATCACAAATTCTAAGTTTAAGTCAATAGTAATATAGATAAATAATTAAATAAATTAACATTTAAATAAATAAAGGTGTAGACATACAAATGTATAAGTAAGTAAATATATGAATAAATAAATATATAAAAAAATTAAATAAATATGTAAATAAATAAATGTATAAATAAATAAATCTATGAATAAATAAATATGTATAAAAAAAAAATATATATATATATAAAATATATATATATATATATATAAAAAAAAATAAATAAATCTCTGTACAATTACATACTTACACGAATAAATAAATACTTAATCCTAATACAGTCTATAGTCTCTAATTCTATATAAATAAAAAAATAAATTAGTTAATAATTATAATTTTATGACTACAAAGATGTTTCTTTTTGTGTAACTTTACGTTACTGTTTCATGTCCTTCGCGTGATAAACTCCGATTTCTCTTCCAACTAGATTTTCCAACTCATACAAGTTCTGACCAATTGCTCTTACTACACGACATTTAACATATTTTGGACACAGTTTAGACGCTAAGTACTTGGACGTGTCACTTAAAACAAAATTTCTTCGGTATACCTCTTGGCCAGGTATATATCGTACTATTCGTGTTCTCATGTTGTAAGTCTTAGCGCTCCTTTCATAGGATTTCTTAATGTTCTGTTTAATTTTATTTCTCAAGAACTGCATTTGGTTTTTGTCTTGAGAGGGTTATTAGTTCTCCGTCCTCCACAGTATTGAGTCGTTGAGTCAGTTCGTAGCAGCTTCCATGTGTCATCATATTTATGCCAAACAAGGCAAAGTATGGTGACACACCGATTGAACTATGCACAGAACTCCTCAACGATCCCGCTATGTCACTTAAGTGAAGATCCCAATCACGATGGTCATTCGTTATGTAAGATCTTATGGCCGTGATTATAGATCTATTCACTCTTTCAGACGCATTCCATTGAGGCGAGTAATTGGCGGTTCTCAGGTGTCGAATTTGCAGTTGTATCAGAAGATTTTGGAAATCTTTTGCCAAGAACTGCTTACCATTGTCCGAGTGTATTACTTGTGGTACACCAAACATGTTAAAAACATTCTGTAAGAACTGAACAACACTGGACGAATTTGCATTTCTAAGCGCATTCAATAACACAAACTTTGGCAATCGATCGAGGACTACAAATATAAATCTTTTTCCGGACCTTGATCTGGGGTATGGTCCCAAGAAATCTATATATAGTTTCTGGAATGGACGATCAGTACAAAAATTTGTTGATATTGGCGGACTTTGTATGAGGTTGGACGGTTTACATAGTTTACATGTAACGCAATTGGACACAAATCGACGAATTTGGACTGCCATATTTGGCCAATAAAAGAATTGCTTAACCCACCATGCAAAGCTTGCGGAGGATTGTGTGGTCTTGAAATCAACTCCTCTGTGAGATGTGACGGGATCTATAATTTCCAGTTGTGTTTAACCGTCGACTCATCTCCGTACGTTGGCAGCGACCGTTTATACACATAATCTTCTTCTATTTTGAGGTCTGGCAATTCGTCTTGGTGTTGTCGGATCATTTTTATTAGCTCTAAATACTCATCCGATTTGAACGCCTCGGAATTTAAGTCCACAAGCGGAGCGATGTCTTCCATTTCGAGGCTGTCGATATGTACACGGGACAGAGTATCTGGCACAATGTTTAGCGAAACTTTCCGGTGTTCGATTTGGAAGGTATATTTCTGCAGCTTCAGACTCCATCTTCCAAGCCTGCCGGAGAGGTTCTTGAGGCTCATCAGCCACCTTAGACTGGAATGGTCGGTAATGACAGTAAACGACATACCTTCCACGTAGGGTTTGAATTTCTGGACGGCCAGTACCACTGCTAAACATTCTTTCTCTGTCACACTATAATTGCGTCTACCTGAATTTAACTTCTGAGAGAAGATCGGTCATTCTTCTTTAGTTTCGTTAATTTGGAACAAGACTGCACCAATTCCCAAATCAGAAGCGTCGCACTGGATGAAAAATCTCCTGGAAAAATCGGGGTGGATGAGTACTGGGATGGTTGATAATGCAGTCTTAAGTGCTTCGAAGGCTTTCAGCGCCTCATCAGTCATCAGAAAAGGTTCTTTAGTTTTCTTCAGGGTTTCAGTTAAGGGGACAGGGAGGCTAGAAAAATCGCTGATAAATCGTCTGTACCACCCAGCGAGGGCGAGTAGACTGCGTACTTGCTTTCGGTTTTTCGGAACGGGTAGATCAACGACCGCTTCGACCTTGGCCGGATCGGTCTTAAGCATCCCACCACCGACTATGTAGCCTAGGTAGCGAAGTTCCTTGAAGCAGAACTATGACTTAGTCAAGTTAATGGTGAGGACCGCTTTCCGCAAGCACAGCGCAACTTCTTCGAGCAATGCGAGATGAGTCTCGAAGTCTGGAGATACAATAAGCAAGTCATCGAGATAGACGAAGACTCTTTCTCTGAAACGCGATTGGATGACCTTATCCATTAACCCACACATCCTTTGGGCCGCATTACACAACCCGAAGGGCATGACAGTAAACTGGTATAAGGGTCTCCTCGGAATCGTAAAAGCAGTTTTCTCCCTACTCTGTTTCTCCAGCGGTATCTGCCAGAAAGCATCTTTTAAATCGACACTACTGATGTAGTAAGTGTCCTGTACCCGACTGAAAAGCCCGTTGATATGGAGGAGAGTGTAGCAACGTTGCAGTGGAAGCGACAACAGAAATGAAAAAAAAGAAGAAACGACGAGGAGACAAAAAACAAAAAAAAAACACCGCCCGGTTTCTTTTCTGAGATGTGCTCTCGTTGATTGTTTATTGACAACTGATAATTGTAGATGCATACATACACTTAGAGAGGCTATACTGTGCTACACCAGATGTGTGAGTATAACTTTGCTAAAAGATATAACTTTGCTACATACCATCCGCCTCGTTATTTTATTCCAAAAGGACGAAACAAAATGTTAACAATTCAAAATTCTTAGAACTTTACATAACTAAGTTGCTATGCACCGTACGGTGTTTTACAAAAGCAGAAAATCTAATTAGAACTTAAGTATACAAATTCACTATCTCAATTCAAATGCTAGACTATTAAATTCAAATATTAATTTCAAAAGTGACACAAGTTTTGACTAAATAAGAAAGTTATTGGCTAGTGCCGTAATACAAAATGAGGGATTATACAATATTTAAATAATCCTTAAGAAAAAATAGTTAATGAAAAACAATGTCAAAGTTTCTGTCCGTAATTAATCAAAGCTTTATGCGGGTGCGGTATGTTAGAAATCAAAACAATTAATACTCGAAAATGTAATTGATCTTAATGAGAAAATCAGTACTTCAATTGAACACGTATAAATTCATAAGATTCGTATAAAAGTTACAATAAGTTTTAAATACAAGAATAATTGATTGCCTGAAGGCTGTAATTCAAAATTTAAAATTACGTAGATTAGAAAATAATAACAAAATTCAGTTCATCAAAGAGAAAAAGAAAAATAAATAAATAACTATTGTACTCGTATGTTAAATTCGAATTTTAAAAGGTTTCCTTTTTTCCAAAACACAAAAAAGAATCGATATCCCTAATACAATCCCATGCAGTCGAACTTAGAAACAGATCTTTACATCTGTGCAGCGAAAAATTGAAAGAGGTTAAACAAAAATAGTAGCGTATTTCACAATTTGCCTGAACAAGATTATACGAGATACTTATACAAATTCGCCTGCATGAGGTTGTATTTTGGATAGCGCTGAATTTGTTGACTCTGGTTCTGATGATGTTGGGTCCTTTAATAGAGACTGATTTTTATCTTCGGCGCCGCCCGCCGTTTGAGCTGATAATTCGCCTTCAGGTGGGATGGATGAAGCTGGGTTTGGCAACAAGGCAACTTTGCTAACTGGTCGAATGTATTGACCCTTGGAGGTACGAACGGTCACTACTCTCACCTTGCCATCAGATCCTGGATGTACTTGAATGATTCTAGCGAGAGGCCAACGGCCCGGCGGTAATCGATCGTCAATCAGCAAAACCATTGCTCCGGTATGGATGTTAGGAGTCTCAAAACACCACTTTGAACGTCGTTGCATGTGGTTTAGGCACTCAGAGTTCCATCTGCGCCAAAAGTGGTTGCGCATTTGTTGAAGCATTTCCCAACGCGTTCTAGGGTTTCGTGGGCTCTCACTGTCGATATAGTTAGGGTCAGGCAAAACGCTAAGTCCACTTCCTATTACCAAATGCCCAGGCGTCAACGCATTTAAATCGGCAGGGTCGCTGCTCAGTGCACAAAGAGGTCGCGTGTTCATGCACTGCTCGATACTAGCAGCAACTGTAGCAAATTCCTCATAGGTCAACAAGGTATCGCCGACGACCTTGCGAAGGTGCTGCTTGAAGATCTTTACGGCAGCCTCCCATAACCCTCCGTGATGCGGGGCGGAGGGGGGCGTGAAGCACCACTCGACGCGCTTATCCAATAACTTGGCAGCAACATTTTCCTGAAACTCTGACCCTTTCCTAAATAGGCGTCGAAGCACAACACTAGAGCCACGAAAATTTGTAGCGTTGTCACTATACAAGCGGCAACAGCTGCCTCGTCTGGAAGTAAAACGGGTGAACGCTGCCAAAAAGGCCTCGGTGGAAAGGGCAGTTACAACTTCCAAATGGACTGCTCTTGATGCCATACATACGAAGACTGCCACATGTTGCGGTCCCTATTTTCTTTGAGTGGGAACACCGAGCTCTGGCGGTGGTGGAGGGCAGCCATGGTCCCATCAGCCAGTGGCCCACCAATCCCAGACCTCGGAAAACAACCCACATAGGTTCACTGGAAGAACCCCAGGGTGCGACAGGAGGTCCACCAGGAACACCGTTGTCGGAGCCCATAGATAGACGGGAGACTCGCAACGGGCAGCATCAGACAGGACGTCTGAAAGTCGCCGACGGGTGGGGACGGACGGTCCTTTCAATCCAGACACCCCAACACGATGATGACGGGTAGGGGAAGACGATCCCTGGAACAAACACCCCAACGAAAGCCAACAACAGGAGGTTTAAGGAACACCCCATAGTGCTACCGATGGGGGTGCGGATACAGGCATCACATCACACAACCGATGTGGATGCAGCTAGCTGGAGCTAGCACCAAACCAAGTGATCGATGGGTGAAGAGACGACGATCTCTTTTATAGCAACACCCCAACGAGGGAGCAACAAAGGAGCAACAGTGGTGTGCAGGCGGACGGCCAGTATAATCGGGCACACCCCAACGACGCCCCAGCTTTAAAAGTTAGGTTCGATGGGTGAAGGGATGACGACCCCTTTTTAAGCCAGCACCCCACCGATGGAGCACCGAAGGAGCAGCAGAGGCGTGTAGGCGGACGGCCAAGTAATAAGACCACCTCCACCGAGGGACCAGGGAAACATAAACAAAGAACACCAACCAACAACAACCAGCAAACACACAACAAATAACGACTAACAATTGCAAAAGAAAACAAAAAAGTACAAACTGGCAGAGAGGCCAGAGGGCAGAAGGGCCCAATGACAAAAAAATAAATAAATAATTGTAAGGAGTGACACGCTATTTGTCAGTCCCCACCCCCCCAAATCTGAACGCCGATCCGCCGGAGTAGTTAGGGATCCACGGTTAAAAATATGAAAAATATTTTCACATGCACTATACTTTTCTTTTGTGAGGGGCGGCGATCCAACGGATGGTTGGATCGAGATACAATCCCTTCTGGATTGTATCCACACTTTTTCCCTTTCGTTCCGACACTTCAGCTGCCGTTCCATAGCATTTCCTTTCTCCCCCGCGGACGTTTTAATTTTTGCAAAAGTCAATTCGATGGGGGAAAAATACCCGGCTATCAGAAATGGAAGAAACTCTGCTTTTCGCAATTTCTTTTTTGTAGAACCTAAGAGTAGGCAATAGCTAGGATCCACAGCTTCCACAAACTCGCTCAGTGGAGTTCCCAGTCATTACTGGAAGTGGGAACGAACTCTGAGACTGAGGAGTTTAGAATGAATGTGCAAAATGGTATGTGTGAGAGGCCTAGTCGGACACGGGGGCACACACTAGCAAAGGTTGCTAGTGTGGTTGCTAGAAATCCCGTCGTTGGGTCCACTACGGCTGAATGGATGCGAGAGAGAATGTGCGTGTGAATGTGCGTGTGAATGTGTGTGTGTCTGGCGGGAGCTGTGGATCGTAGAAGATCTGTGAGACACTTTGGTGACGACCAGCCTATTGAAAGGGTCAGCCTATTTTTTTTTTATCTTTCGATTTGCGATTTTTTTTTTTGCGAGAAGCAAGTTTTTTCTTTTTTTGTTGAGGTTTGAGAATTGCGAAAGGCAATTCGGTAGTTTTTTTGATTTTTTTTTTGCTAGAAAGTAGAGTCGCGATTTCGGGTTTTGGCAAAAAGAAGAAAAATAAAATAATAAATAAATAAAAATAAATTGAGGAAACAAATAAAGGACGTGGAAAAAGGAATATAAAAAGGGAGACAGGAACGAGGAACGGGATAGCTGGAGTGGCGGAACAAAAAGGGGGAGAGAACTGTGCCAGGAAGGGGCGCAGCACCGCTAGGATACAAAAAGCCCAAAGCTAAGTATAGTGCAGTGATAGTGAAAAAAAAAAAAAAAATTATTAGAAAGTCGTTTTTTTGTTATTTTGCGAATTGAGACTCCGGTGGGCCGCGCGTGCGGAAAATCCCGAGAAAAGACGGGACACGCGACCCGTTGATTAACGTTTTTTTGTTCGGGGTTTAAAGAATAGCGGGTCACTCTATCGACGAGTGTACCGCTAAACCAATTAAAAATAAATCGTCGAGCTCCAACGGAGCCGTTATAACGTGGTGAAATTTTTTGGTTTTATTTTCTTTTTTTCTGCTCGTTTTTCTTTTCGTTGGGGAAGTTTTTCTTCTTTTCTTTTTTTGGTTTCGTGATTCCAAAAAAAAAAAAAAAAATCACGTGGCGCCCATTTTTCTTTTATTTCGCCCAGGTTTAGCTGCCGTTAACGCGCTACCTGGTAGAACCCACAGCTGGGATAGCGGGATCCCAGAGAATAAAGTGCTATCGTTTTGTTCGGGGCATCGCCGTATCGGTGCCGGGAATCAAACATAGCACACATAACTGTCTTGAGAACGAGTACCTCTTCCTGGTGCTAATCTGAGTTGAAAAGGTCCAGCGTAGTCAACTCCGGTCTCTGCAAAAGGTCGCTCCAGGACCACCCGCGCCTTAGGTAATGTGGCCATTTGTTGTGTGCATGGGCGAGCTGCGAAACGTGTGCACGAGAGATTTTCTGAGCGAACAAGAATGCGTCCACTCAAGATCCATACAAAACTTACCAAGTAGCTCCATGTCAGCGATATCGGGCCGTGCATTGTGATTGCGTGCGCCTTTCGCACCAAGAGAGTTGACAGCCAAGAGTGTCGAGACAGCAGTATCGGATGTTTCTCTTCGTATGCCAAGTAAGCGTTATGCAACCGGCCGCCTACTCTCAGCAGCCCAAATTGATCCAGAAATGGTGCATGGTGTCGCAGTTTACTGTTATAACTAACGCCTTTGCCAGACCTAACAGCCTGAATCTCTTCCTGAAAAAACTCTGATTGTGCAGACCGATACAGGACCCGCTCCTCCCGCCGTAAGTCCTAGAGAATTACCCTCTTGGGCGGGTTTTCGGTACGCTTAAGGCTTAAGCGCTGCCAACAGAAGATTAATGCCAACACTCGGACAGGTCTGTCAAACGAACTGAACTTTGATAGCCAGTCGGACCATGCACTTCTTCGTACCACCAATAACGCAATGGATTTTCGCTGATCGGGAACATCTATCTCAAAATTGGCCTCCTCTATCGGCCAGCTACTGCATCCTTGAACAAGCCATAGCGGCCCATTCCACCACAACTTTGACGCAGCTAGTTCTACTGCAGAAAAGCCTCGCGTAGCGCAGTCTGCTGGATTGTCATGCGACCGCACGTGCCTCCAGTCCACATCTGGGAGCAAACGGTCGATTTCAGCTACTCGATTTGCCACATACGCAACCCACTTAGAAGGGTGCGCACGTAACCAAGCCAACACTACCTTAGAATCGGACCAGCACAAGATCCTGGCAGCGGGATCAATACGGCACCCTGCAACTCCATCCGCGGCAGACTTTTGCATTTTACAGCAGCAACGCGGCTCTTTCTCATCAGCAACACACTCGTCCAAGTCCCATTTTTCTGCTGACTGACAGCATACACTGTGGCAACGTAAGCACGCTCTGAAGCGTCATTAAACCCATGGAGGTACCATTCTTGACGCGATTCGATCTGGAGCCATCGGGGTATCTGCATGGTTTGAACTGCCTCTAGATCATGAAGAAAACTTCGCCATTTTTCCTGAATAGTTTGCGTGACCTCTTCATCCCAATCCACGCTCAATAGCCAGCAGTCTTGGATCAGGATTTTTGACCGAATGAGAATTGGACCCAAAAGTCCAAGTGGGTCAAAGAGCCGGAGGCTGCTTGATAGAAGACGCCGTTTTGTTAGCGGCAAAAGGTCTGCTTCTCTTCGGATCTGAAATTGAAAGGTATCCTCACCTGTGTGCCAGCCGAGGCCAAGAGTTGATGTACACGCAGGAGCTCCCAATGTTCTTTGAGAAAGACAGCCCTGAGAATTTGTTGGTAGTAATTCGTCGACGTTCGCTGCCCACTTGCTTAGTTCACAACCCGCGGTGTGAAGGATTGAAATGAGCTCATACTGAGCCTTTTGGGCTTCTTCGAGGGTATCCCCGCCACCCAACACGTCGTCTACGTAGGTGTTGGTAGTTAACAAAGTGGAACCTATTGGAAATCGCTCTCGTTCCAACTCTGCAACCTTGTTTAGAACCCAAATAGACGCGATAGACCATTACTCGCAGCCTGTGACGCATTGAACACGACCCGTATGGCACCCGAACCATCACTCTTAACCACGGCGTGGTGAGGTAAAAAATAGGCATCGGAATTGTGAATAGTACTTATGTCGTTTACCTTTTCCATGTGACCCAACGATTCATATTCGCGGAGGAATTTTTTGTACGCTTGGGCTAACGAGTCATTTTTAGCGAATTTTTTCTCAGCGGAGTGAAATCGACGAATCGCAATGTCTAAAGAACTGGGGAACTTCGGTTCACTAAGGCACAGGGGCATAGGTACCGTGAATCTACCACTCGCGTCTCGCGTATGTTCCTTTTCGTACAGCTCAACAACACTACGATCTTCAGGACTAAGTTCCGGGGGGCGCTCAACACTTTCGATATCCCAAAACCGACGTATTTGCTCAGAGATAGTCTCTAATTTCGTAGCCACAAAAGTTTTACTAACGCGAGTTGCGTCTGCCGACACATCACAATCTGGCACAGTTCCAATCACGACCCATCCGAAAACTGTTTGTATCACCGACGGTGACCCCGGCATTCCGATTCGCGTCCCGTCGCGTAAAATCGATGCATACACTTCGACGCCCAAAATACAGTCTATTTTACCGGGACGATCAAAATTCGGATCCGCGAGGACACAACCTGACAATATCGGGTAGTATTTGGCACGCACTTGTCGCGACGGTAACAGATCAGTCACTCGTTTCAGGATGAATGCGGTAGTTTTATGTTTAAACGATTGATCTATCGATGATGCCACAATTATATCTACCTCGGAAGAAGCGGTGGCTGATAGTCCACCACCCACTCCACAAATACTGAGTGCAGCTGGGCGTCGTCACAGTCGCAAGGTCTGAGCCACATGTTCGCTTATGTAAGACTCCTCGGAAGCAGCATCGAGGAGTGCCCTGACACTCATCGACCGACCATTCGACCGACGGGTTTTTTCTGTCGCCACGTTTGTCGAGGTCATACGAAGAGACTTGTGTTTGACATTAGGTTTTTTGTCCTTAACTTCAAGCTTCTGGGCATTGTTCAACGACCGCAATAAGATTTCTAGAAAATTGACAAGTTCATCCCACTTAGGAAAATCGGTCGAATTATTTCGCGACGTTTCCCAGGCTTCTCTGGTCTTCGTGTCCAACTTGGATATTAAAATGCCAACATACCATTCATCCCAGGACTCAACCGATCGACCAAAATTAGGAGCGACTCGTCTAGCCTCCTCCACAGTGTCCAGGAGATGTTGGATCTCATCTACGTTGCGAGATTTTACCGACGGTAAAGACAGCAAGCGTTCGAGCTGAGCTTGAAAAAGCAATGGCTTGTTGTCATACTTACGTAGTAGTGCGTTCCAAGTGGAAACGAGATTCGCACCGGTTATACTTGTGTTTTTCACGCGCTGGGCTGCGTCGCCCCCTAAACTAGCAAATAAATACTGAAGCTTATTAACCGGTTGTATATTAGGCTCAATATACACAAGTGAGGTAAACATTTCCTTAAACGTTGGCCACTCGAAAATATCTCCACCGAATTTTGGGAGTTTTATCACAGGTAAACCGCGATAGGTTTCACGTGGTAAATGCTGTTCGACCGTTCCTGAGATAATCTGATCCTGCCCGGGCAGTACTGTAGACACATTATAACCAGGTGACAACTCGGAGTTTATTCGAACCATTGCCTGAGTGTAGGCCCATTCAATTTTACCGAAATAGTCCTCGACGACGTACTCGGAAGTCTCGAAATCTGTGTCCCCAGACCAAACAACCAAATCACCATTTGTCTTCATAAATCGTGTCCAATACGAATTCAATAATTCTTTTCGCATCTCCCACACACCTTTTGTCAGAGTATTTGCCCCCAGCTTCAAGGTGTTCGCGATAAAATTAGAAATTAATGGCCCATCTTGAGCTTGACGGCCTAAAATAACAGTTAATTCCGACTTTTCGTTGCTCATCGCGTGGTTTTAAAACGGTCCAAGAAAAAAGGAAAACACAACAAACCGATCACTCCACCGAACCGATCCCGTTGCTTACTGTTCTGAATCACACGATGTTTTGCAGTGGTGTGCGCAGCAGGAGATAACAATACGAGCAATTGAATAGAAAAAGAACAGCAAACCGATCACTCCACCGAACCGATTCCGTTGTGGGAAAGGTTTTCCGCGGGGGTTTACTGGTAATAATAAATGACGATTAGCACATAGATTGCACTATTTATTACACAGCCGATGATAGTCGTAAAGGTTACACTGTATGCGATTATAGGGACACGAAGGGGGAATATGGAAATGCTTTCTTTCTCCTTGTTAGTTACACTTTTCACAGACAATTTTTAGGATTACCGACGAAAATATCGAAACGGAATTTAAGGGGATTGTGGACGAGACACTCGTGGTGCGTAGAATATGACGACGATGATGGAGATGCAGGCGGCACACTCCCGTTGTATATCAGATAAACAGAGACGCCGGCTGCGCCTTTGTTTTATTTAATCAACCGCGGCGCGGAGATAACCGATAGACCAGATAAAACTAACTACGCTCTGCTACCAAAAAACGTTGCAGTGGAAGCGACAACAGAAATGAAAAAAAAGAAGAAACGACGAGGAGACAAAAAACAAAAAAAAAACACCGCCCGGTTTCTTTTCTGAGATGTGCTCTCGTTGATTGTTTATTGACAACTGATAATTGTAGATGCATACATACACTTAGAGAGGCTATACTGTGCTACACCAGATGTGCGAGTATAACTTTGCTAAAAGATATAACTTTGCTACAGAGAGGGTAAGCGTCTTTTTTCGTAAGCTCGTTGTCTTTACGAGAATCCAGGCAAAGTCGATTTTTACCTGGTTTTCGTATGAGTACAACGGACGAACTCCACGGACTCTCACTGTCCTCGATAACGCCGAGACTTATCATCCGGTCTATCTCCGCATACAGAAGACCTTGTATGGCTGGGGAAACAGGGTAGTGACGTTGCTTTACAGGTTCCGACTCCCCGGTGTCGATGACATGCTCCTCCAACGATGTTTTTCCGAGACCATGCTGGGTGAAACAGCGAAATTTTGTTTTGACTGCCTCTAATCTGGACTGGTCTTTTACTGATAACTGGTGAGTATCTGTATTATTTATATTACCTGTTAGTGTAATCGAACCTATAATTTCGAAAGTCTTCCAAAAATCAACCCCTAGGTACAACTCCTGGTCGAGACTCGGGACTAAAAAAAAAGGTTACCGTCTTTGTCGCACCTTTATACTGTACTGGTGCAGTGATTCTACCGATAATGGCTTGGTCCTTCCCATCGGCAGTTTTCACGCCAGCACTATTAAATGAACTAAATGGTAAACCTATTTCTTTGACTACCTGTTCACAATTTTTCCCTAATATACTTATCCGTTGACATCACGTTCCTCTGGCTGTTTTCCGGGTTGCACCTCCGAAATTTAGGAGTTATCACTCCCTCTTGCTCACACCGATAGCAGAAGATATTTCTACTGCTAGAAGGACAGTCCATGAAGGTGTAACCCTCGGCCTTGTAGTTCCAGCAAGACAATTTTTTTGGCTCTGCAAAACTTCTTGACGGCTTCGGCCTCGGTTCACCATACTGCATAGCTGGCATCTCCCTGATCTCTGCCGTGTCATTTTCCGGATTTAAGTAAACTAGGCCACTTAAATTATTTCTGTTTGGATTTCTATCCCGGATCGGAAAGGTATTCTCTGCATCTTTACAAGCGTATCTCAGTTGGTCTAATGTAAAAATTGCCATGGGATAAACCAACTTTCCAATTCTTAAGTTTAAATTCCTCTTGATTATTTTCACTATTTCAAACTCTGGGGCTTGAAAGGTCATTTGTGATCTGAGTTTGGCGATCGCTGCGAAAAATTCGTCAGTCTCTCGTAATCAATTCGTAAGGTCTCTCATTATTTCGAAGTCTGACTTCGCATTGCGGAATTGACGCATGAGTGCATCACGCAGAGATGGCCAATCCGAATAGTAGTTAGCTCTTTTAAATTGCCAATACCATTCGTATGCAGTACCGGAGAGGAGGATGTGGAAATCGCGCAAAATCTCAGACCATGGACACTCGTACTGGCGTTGAACAGTTTCCAGCCGAAAAATGAAGTCCCCCACAGTTAGCGAATCTGGGTTTCCTTCAAAGTAAATGCCCCACTTGTCGATTTTTATCGGGCCTCTTATATTGGTGCGGTACCTTGGATTGCTTGTGTGCTGCGGAGGGCTCTGAACCATCCCCAGAGTTTGTATAGGAGGTGTTTGTTGTCTCTGGTGGTTTTTCTCTTGGTCACTGGAACCTGGTAAGTGAGTTTCTCTTGGTTGAAATGGTTCCGAGGTTGGATCTAGGTGGGAATTTAAATTTATTTGTGAACGATATTGTTCCGAGTGATTTGATGCTGATGCTTGTTTGGGTGCAGGGTATTGTTTCTCTAATTGTTAAGGACCTTGTTTAGGATTCTGGATTGCATCAACTTTTGTTTGCCTAAGCAGTGGTTGGATAAGCTCGTTTATACCTTTAGTAAACTCGACGAAGCTTCTTCTCATTCATCGGGTTTGCGATTTCTTCTTTTAGGGACTCATTGTATGAAGAGTAAGCATTTACCACTGCCAGGTTAACATAAGCCCTGATGTCTGAAGGTAGACTATTTTTGCTTGTGTCGTCATTTTGTGTATTGTTAACACGTTGCTGCTCTTCTAATAGCGAGGCATCGGACCTAGTGCTTTGACTGAGGGTTTCTATCCCTACGGCTCTTTGCTGTCTAAGGCTATTACAAGATGGTGGGTCTATGGAATCCCTCGAGCCACTATGGCTGAGAGGTATGGAAGGGGGTGGGAGCTGTGAGAACGAGCTTGGTGATGGAGGTTAATTTGTTGTGACTGCTGGAATTTGTTGCAGTGGTACGGCGAGAGTATTACTCCTGCTTCTTCTCATCTTTTGTCTTTCTTTTTCAGACTCATCCATTTTAAGAAAGGTACTACCAACAACTACCAACCAAAATCTCGGAGATAATGAAAATTAATTATAAACAAGCAGGTATGAAAGTAGTCAAAAGGTTTCGTGCTAACAATGATATATATTTTTTTATGCTAGAATCTGAATATGCGTATGTCGGGAATATGCCGCAACAAGCCAACCAAATTACAAGATCTGTATGTGGATGTGAAGACGATGGTATACCAATTTTTCTTATTCAATTGCAAAAAAAAACATTTAGGAAGTAAATTATGTAACCGTAATGAAATCAAAAAAAAAATAGTAAAGCATGTGCAACATTCAATTAAGTATCTATTTCAAAGCCAAAAAGGGTAAATTGTACTATGTAAATAAACAAATCTAGGTACTCATATATATATATAACATTCTATAAATAAATAAATAAATAGATTACTGAATAAATAAATAATTAGATAAATAAATAAATAGAACACAAAAAAAAACACAATTAATGAATGATTAATAAATATTAACGAATGAATAAATTAAATTAAATGGAATATATAATCGAATAGAGTTGTATCTTCAAATTTTCTTGTTTCTAACATGGGAGTGTCTTAGGCAGCTTTCCTCGGCGGGTACGATGATGTTTCAGGTTGATGACGATGTTCCGGAAATTTAGACTGCGGACGGACGTGATGTTATCCCTCAGCAAGGTAAACCGGTAAGCAAAAAAATTGAACTGGACACTATACGAGACATATACAGATATACTGTCTTCATTGTTCCCGCAATTCCACGCCAGCCTGGAGGCCTCTGCTGCAAGACTTGAAACAATTTGAACAGTATGTACATGAGGAAGCTAAGATATAAGGACGGAACAGTGCTACAAGTGCATGCAATAACGACATTGAGACAAGGTCACTGTAACCGTATACCAACACAATACGAATTGAAAGGAACATTGAAACTATGATAGGAAAGTGAAATGCACATTTAAAAGAAAAGAACACAAAAAAAAAAAAAAACGTAGGACTACAAGTTTGAGTGAGTTGTTGAGTTGTTCTTGTGGTCATCATCAATGTCACCCGTCGCAATTCAAGTTGGTATGTCAACTGACTGCCACTTGAAGACTTACGGGTCCCTTGATGATGGCAACAGGAACATCTACGGATGGACGACTAGGACGGACATTTGACAGGAACAATACGTTGGGCGCCATTTTTGTTATAATAGGGAGATTAAGAGGGTTGAAGATAGGAAGAAAGGAAGGTAGGAAGAAAATGGTTTGAATATAAATATGGGATTATAGAGGGCGTTGGAGATGAGAAGATGACAGGAAACTAGGATGTGGACCGGACTGGGAGAGGAAATGGAAAATACAAAGAAAACTAATCTACTTTCTCTGGTACAGACCTGCCTCAAATTTTTTTTTTCTTTTATGGCTAACTTTTACGACAAAAAAAAATGTATATATATACATATGTGTAACTGTCTAATAGCACTAAGTATACAATACAATATAAATCCTAACTAATAAATTATAACAGTTACACTAACACTAAAACTAACATTAATATTTGATATAAATTTTTTTTTTTATTTATAAGTTGTTGGCCTGCTGGACCGCGAAATATGGAGAAACAAGGAAAAAAAGGTGGTGATCACGGTATCTTATTTATTTATTTATTTATTTTTTTGCAGTGATCGCCCCGTTCTCACTTCTCTGGTTATGTGGGAAGGTCGCTAGACTCTTCGATATTTTTATGTAGCGTACCGCAACTACAATTCTAAATTTAAATGTATGCTTTTAATGCTTATCTATATCATAAATCACTTATAGTTAGCACTCACCCTTTTCCCTTTCTCCTCGAAGTGTTCCCCCAATCTTCTTTGCTTTCCTTATGATGGTGTTTAATGCGAGTGGTGTGTGGTACGCAGTGCCACGTAAAAATCAAAAACCAATATAAGTCTGTAGTTGGATGATGAGTGCATTAATCTTTATCCCTTTTTTTTCTTAAAACGTTATTCCCCAATACAAACTCGGCAGCTGTCCAACTGATTGCTGCTAGCACACCTACTCACGATGCGGACGATGTTGTTATCTTATCCTGCCAATTGCAATCTGTTGCGGTAAATTTTCCCGCAACAAGGTTGGCTCTCTTTTCCCTTATAAGTCCCTTCGGTCCCTCTTTTCTTTGAGTGGGAACACCGAGCTCTGGCGGAGGTGGAGGGCAGCCATGGTCCCATCAGCCAGTGGCCCACCAATCCCATACCTCGGAAAACAACCCACATAGGTTCACGGGAAGAACCCCAGGGTGCGACAGGAGGTCCACCAGGAACACCGTTGTCGGAGCCCATAGATAGACGGGAGACTCGCAACGGGCAGCATCAGACAGTACGTTTGAAAGTCGCCGACGGGTGGGGACGGACGGTCCTTTAAATCCAGACACCCCAACACGATGATGACGGGTGGGGGAAGACGATCCCTGGAACAAACACCCCAACGAAAGCCAACAACAGGAGGCTTAAGGAACACCCCATATTGCTACCAATGGGGGTGCGGATACAGGCATCACATCACACAACCGATGTGGATGCAGCTAGCTGGAGCTAGCACCAAACCAAGTGATCGATGGGTGAAGAGACGACGATCTCTTTTATAGCAACACCCCAACGAGGGAGCAACAAAGGAGCAACAGTGGTGTGCTGGCAGACGGCCAGTATAATCGGGCACACCCCAACGACGCCCCAGCTTTAAAAGTTAGGTTCGATGGGTGAAGGGATGACGACCCCTTTTTAAGCCAGCACCCCACCGATGGAGCACCGAAGGAGCAGCAGAGGCGTGTAGGCGGACGGCCAAGTAATAAGACCGCCTCCACCGAGGGAACAAGAAAACATAAATACGAAACCCAAACCATCACCAACCCAACAACGATGGTACAAAAGTACAAACTGGCAGAGCGGCCAGAGGGCAGAAGGGCCCAATGACAAAAAAAAAAAAAAAAATTATTGTAAGGAGTGACACGCTATTTGTCAGTCCCCACCCCCCCAAATCTGAACGCCGATCCACCGGAGTAGGTAGGGCCTCGGAAAAAAAACAAAAAAAATATATATAAAAATTTAAATTTTCACATGCACTATACTTTTCTTTTGTGAGGGGCTTCGATCCAACGGATGGTTGGGTCGAGATACAATCCCTTCTGGATTGTATCTATATTCTTTTCCTTCCGTCCCAACACTTCAGCTGCCGTTCCATAGCATTTCCTTTCTCCCCCGCGGGCGTTTTAATTTTTGCAAAAGTCAATTCGATGGGGGAAAAATGCCCGGATATCAGAAATGGAAGAAACTCTGCTTTTCGCAATTTCCTTTTGTAGAACCTAAGAGTAGGCAATAGCTAGGATCCACAGCTTCCACAAACTCGCTCAGTGGAGTTCCCAGTCATTACTGGAAGTGGGAGCGAACTCCGAGACTGAGGAGTTGAGTATGAATGTGCAAAATGGAATGTGTGAGAGGCCTAGTCGGACACGGGGGCACACACTAGCAAAGCTAGTGTGAAATCCCGTCGTTGGGTCCACTACGGCTGAATGGATGTGAGAGAGAATGTTCTTGTGAATGTGTGTGTGTGTGTCTGGCGGGAGCTGTGGATCGTAGAAGATCTGGCAGACACTTTTGTGACGACCAGCACTTAGCGAGGGTCAGGTCCAGCGTTTAACAAAAAACAAAAAAAAAAAAAAATTAAATTTTGACATTGCGAGAAGCAATTTTTTTTTCTTGTCAAGTAAAGTAGAGTAGAGTAGAGTAGAGTAGATTCTTTTTTTTCGTCGCGAGTTCTGTTTGAACAAAAAAAAAAATAAGGATCGTGAAACAAGAGCAGAAGGGAGAGGAGGAAGGAAAGAAAGGATCGGGGACAGGAGTAGCGAGACGGAAGATCGTGCCAGAAAGGGGCATAGGCCGCTAGGATATAAAAGAGAAGTATAGTGTAGTGAAGTGACAGTGTAGAAAAAAAAAAAAAAAAAAAAAGATTTTAAGTCGTGTTGTTTTTGGAAAATCGAGACTCCGGTGGGCCGCGCGTGCGTAAAATTCCCGAGAAAAGACGGGACACGCGACCCGTTAGATAGCGGTTTTTCCTTGTTCGGGATTGTGGAAATAGCGGGTCACTCCACCGACGAGCTACTTAAAGAGTAAATAAATCGTCGGGGAGCTAAACGACGGGGAATTTATAACGTAGTGTTTTTTTATTTCTTTGTTTCTCTTTTTTTTTTTGTTCGGTTTTTCGTCTTCGGGGAAGTTTTTTTTTCTTCTTTTCTTTTTTTAAAGGTTTCGTGATTCCAACAAAAAAAAATCACGTGGCGCCCATTTTTTTTTTTTTTTTTTCATTTCGCCCAGGTTTAGCTGCCGTTAACGCGCTACCTGGTAGAACACACAGCTGGGATAGCGGGATCCCAGAGAACTTGTTATCGTTTGGTTCGGGGCATCGCCGTATATCGGTGCCGGGAATCGAACATAGCAAATCGACGATGTATCCAAAAATCTACTCCCGATCAGGTTTCGTATGCGAGTTCGACAAATTCACAATTGTCCCACTCCGCCTCGACGACAACACACAGATTCACATGAAAAACTCTGTCGCAAAATCGAGGAGTAAAAACAAAAAAAAAACTCACATGACATTAAAATAATCGAAACGACGACTGATTTTCCTTGAAATCTTGTTGGCCACGATCACTGGGAGTGAACAAAGGAAACTGATCAGGAGTCGAATTTTTTTCGAGAATTATTATGACACAGCATACCACTTCACCACTCACTTAATTTGTTTTCTTTTCCAATCACTGTACTTTGTCCGATCGCGTGATGCTTCCAGCTCTCCCTATCCCAATGTCTTCATATTCTTTTATTTATTGTATCATTATTTAGCCACTCGCTCCCACTAACACAGACATAATCCGTAAAAAAAAGTCAGGGTTCTCTTCCGAATAGCTTACTGGAAGTTTTAAGCTATTGCTCCCAGCCTTACCCACTGCCTAAAATTATTGGGTTCTAAGCCTTGCTGGCTTGGCACCACCTCCTTATGTTCTTCGAAAATCGAACTTCGTTCGAAGTTCGACATCGTAATCCCACCATCTTGGTTCTGGGTTTGACAGTTGTCAAACAAATTGAATTGTTTTGCTTTGGTAGGAAGATGTTTTGTTAAGTATTTGGATATGTTTTTTTTTTTTTTTTTTATTCAACCTAATTTTTCTTTTACATGGAGATGTAACAATATAACCGGTCTAGTAATACGTGTTCTGTTCTTACTGCTAAGGACTCCTTTGATATGACGGCCGATTGTAGAGTGAATTGCTTTAAAATTGAAAATGCTGATTGCTTTAAATACTTTGGCGTTATAATCGACAGGAATTTCAGCTGGTCTGAGCATATCCTAAGTTTGAAGCAATATCTTCTTTCAACTATTCGTTGCTTTTATTGTCTTTGTAGAAGACTTTATAGAACTTTGTGCTCTAACACTATTTTAAAAACAGTGTATTATGGGATTTTTCATTCTAAATTGCAGTATGGAATAAGCTGTTGGGGGGCGCATATCAGAACAAACTTCAGCAACTATCTGTCCTGCAAAAATGTGCAATAACGAAAGTTTGTAATTCTCTCCGGCTAGCTCATTATATGGAGCTATTTAGGCTCACGAGAGTTCTCCCATTGAGACTTATATCTAAATTTAAGGTACTTTGAATTTTTTTTATGAGAGGTGGGTAAAGTTGGGCAAAGTCCAATATCTGACGGTTATGCTTTACGTAGCAATTCCCAATATTATGTCCCAGTTTCTCCTTTTCGCACCACAAGCTTTAGAAACTCTTATTCTATTGTCTCATGCAAATTGCTTAACAAACTCAATGTTGACATACGAACCATAGTTACTCTATCCTCATTTTTGAAAAAAGTTAAACTTTGGCTTCTTGACTTCGACCATAATGGAATTGAAGTTTTGATGCGCTATGCGATTTAATTATTTATTTACTTCCATTATTCTCTTAATCATAATTGTAATACTTGCTCGCCCCACATTGAATTCTTAACTGAAGTGGCATTAGCTCAATTTTTTTTTTGAAATACTTTACTTCTCCTTTACTTGTTAATTAAGTTTAGTATTATAATTAATTGTACATAATAAAAACAAAAAAAAAAAATCTTCAGAATAAATTAGAAAGGTAAACTCACGACTATTTCCGAAAAAATTTTATCCAATTTTATACCAAGGCGACAATGAAGACGAAATAGAAAGAATTTCATTACCAACTCAATTACACAAATTAGAAATTTTAGGTACAGTAGATAATTTAAGACTAGAACATTTAAATATTGAAGAAAAACAGGAAATAAGGACAATAATTTTAATAAACAAAGACATATTCTATAAAAAGGAAACAGACTTAACTTTCACAAATGAAGTAAAACATAAGATAGAAACCACTAATAATAGCCCAGTCTACACTAAAACCTATAGGTACCCACATATCTACACAGAAGAGGTAGAAAGACAGATGGAAGAAATGTTAGAACAAGGAATAATACAATATAGTTGATCACCATACAATTCGCCAATATGGATAGTACCCAAAAAAGAAGACAAAATATGAACTAAAGAATGGAGAATAGTGATAGACAATGCGAAACCGAACGCAATAACAACAGAAGAGACAAATACCCAATTCCTATAATAGATGACAAATTGGGTAGAGCAGATTACTTCTCAACATTAGATTTAACTAAGGGATTTTAGCAAATAGAAGTGAACCCCAAAGACAGAGAAAACATAGCTCTCTCCACCACAAACGGACATTATGAATTCATTAGGATGCCTTTCGGTCTAAAAAATGCACCAGCGACATTCCAAAGACTGATTAACAGTGTCTTAAGAGAACACATTAACAGAATTTTCGTAATTTACATGGACTACATATTAGCATTTTCAACATTCCTAAAAGAACATATAGACAATTTACAGAAAATGTTTGACACACTAAAAATCTAAGGGTATCTCTCAATAGAACAGACTTTCTCAAAAAAAAAAAAGGTTTCTTAGGTCACATGGTAACCGGTGAAGGTATTAAACCTAACTCGAATAAAGTACAGTGCATTAAAAATTTTCCAATCCCAAAAAATATCAGAGATATAGAAAGCTTTTTAGGACTGTCAGGATATTATTGAAAATTCATTCTAGACTATGCTAAAATTACAAAACCTCTAACATTGAGATTAAAGAAAGGAACTTTTGTAAACCCCGAAGACTCTGACTTCAAACAAGCTTTCCTCAAGTTGAACGATATATTAATGTCAGATATGATCTTAAAATACCCAGATGTCAACAAAACATTTAAACTAACAACACACGCTAGCAACTTCGCAATAGTAGCCGTACTTTCTCAAGATCAAGGACCAATTTAATTTGCATCACGAACATTGAACAGTCACGAACAAAATTATTCGTCAACCGAAAAAGAACTACTAGCCATAGTATGGGGCGTAAAACAAATCAGACATTATTTATACGGAAGAAATTTTGAACTACATTAAAGATCCTAATTCAAACTTAATCAGATGGAAAATCAAACTGAATGAATATCAGTACGACATTCTCATACATACCAGTCAAGGAAAACAAAGTGGCAGATGTATTGTCAAGAATTAGAGAAATTAATACATTAGCAAAACAAACTTGCTCAAAATGCAACTCAACATTAAGCAAAAAAAAACGTCTATGAAAAAACAAAAAGACACGAAAAACAACCAGAATTAGAATGTAAAATTTGTGACATTTCATTATTAACAAAAAGATCACACAAAAAACATATGAAACAGCATAAAGAAAATAACTACTTCGAAATTCCAAAGTGTAGTGAAAATATACAAATGACGAACCTAAAAGTAAAGTTAGCGAAGACGACCTGAATACGGTTCATCCAGCAAAAGAAGACGGGATAGATTATTTCCAAATTACTGAAAAACGAATTAATCGCTTCTTACCCGGAGGGGTCTAGGTTCGAATCCTGCCCATGAACAAGTCTTTCAAGTTTTTCAGTTGTGTAATTGGAACTCAGACAGAAAAATTCTGCGTGTGAAGGCATAACACTGACACGTAGATTTGGCTGTTGTAGAGTTTCAAGCACAAATAATTACCGCGAATTATAACCTTCCACTCTGAGTGAAGAAAAAACTCTCCGCCCTATTCAGACTCCCACCCCTGGAGAGCAAATACTGAAACCAAACACACCTGAGTTTCAAACCACTACAAAACAATTTTCCTTTCTCCTCCTTTCTACCTTTCCGCCCGCGCCCTGGCAACATTAAAAGGGTATCTAACCCCTTAGGCGCGCCTAAATTATATAAAAAAAAAATAGACGCAAAAAATAGAACGATAATCGAAAACAAGGATTTAACAGGAGAAAAAATAAGAGAAATTGTAATAAAATGTAACGGGTTAAAGGATGTAGGATTATGTTTTGAAAATTTGACAACAATGATAAAAATCCAAACCATCTACAAGGAAATTAAAAGTAATCCAAACTATATACATATTCAACTTTAATATAACTTTAACAAGAAAAAATTGTGAAAACATATTCATTAGACATGTTAACAGAATTAACAGAACAAATATTAAGACATCATAAAATAGAAGACAATCATCCAGGGATAGACAAAAATAACAATTGTCACGTTTGCAATTTCAAAATAGGAAGAAACCCAACTAAATTGTCCTTCGAAAAAACTAGTCAATCCTCATCATCATAACATATTGCAGGCATACATAAGGTTTACGACTCAACAAAACAAATACTCGTACTCAACAGCCATAGATTAATTTACCAAGTATGCACAAACAGAAGAAATTTCCGAAGCAACCCCAATCAGCAACGGTTGAATTGTTGGAGGTGGAGAGCAAGAGTGTAGCAGCAGTACTAGTTACAGACAAAAGAGCAGAAATGTCAGAGACTACAAAAGATCTGTCCCCCGCACCTTTTTTGACAAATACTCTTCCATTGCGTGTATACACAGAATGGAGTTGATTCTCACTTCGCATTTTCATAGCTCTTCGAAATATAGAGTGATCATGTTTAGTCAGGCTTTCGTACACACGAATAAAACTACGACTGTCAAAGCCCAAGTCATGAAGGGATAGGGGACGGGGGTTCCCTTTGTTGTAAGCGGCGAAACTTTTAAGGAAACACACTTTACTCTCTTCTAGTGGGAGTTTAATGATCACAGCACTTGCTTTAGCGTTGTTTTTCGGTACGGCACGAGTGATGGAAGTAGGAGTAACATAAGTTGCGTTGATTTTTGAGCAGAGCAACTTGTACAGGGTACTGAGATTTTCATTTTCGGCAACAGGAACTCCGTGTAAAACAACATCTCCCGCAATACGCTTGCGAAAGAGAAAATCCACCTGTTCTTTCAGCGTTTTATTTACGTCCTGCAGCGACTTTATTGAAGAGAGAAGAGCATTACATTTGTTGTTATAACTATCTTGCACTTTTTGAAGTTTGAAATTAAATTCACTTTTAAGCGATGTTAACTGGTCAACCAAACGCTTCTCCATTGACTTAATTTCGGATTTAAGGTCATTATTAATCGGTGGACAAACAGAGTTTAATAAGTCTGCTTTTAATGAGTCAAAGCGACTGTTAATTAGATTTAGAACATCTGCAGAACCAAAGGTTTTAAGAGAAGAGCCAGATTTATTAACGGAGCGTAGCGATCTTTGATGAGAGTCTGCAGAATTTGGTGTACCGGCCATTATAAACGAACAATTGATTTTATTTTTACTTTTTGGCTTTTTAATTCACTAATAACGTCGGATAAAAAGAACCGGCACGGGACGGATAGGCAACTGTTGAGAGTATCTTCAATTTATGTAGATGATTGACGGAAGAAACTTGTTGTCGTTACAATCTTTTTTACATTAGATTAGATGAGCGTAGTAAACACGTCCGAAGTGGGTGCGAGGTAACAGATAAGTTACTTTAATGTTATATCAGAGATATCTCCTCTCCTTATACCACAAGAATCACCACGAACCCAAGAACTCTAGTCGTTCACAGACCGCCGTGAAGTAAAAACGTATTTCGACTTTTTTCGAGAAAGGAAAAAAAGAAAAAAAAGTGTATAGGTGAAAAGTTTTGACAAATTTTCTTAAAGCGTCAAACAGCCCAGTGGAAGTGGTGTTTGAACGAAAAGCGAACAAAGTGGAGCGAGTTCGAGTCCCGCTTTTTTTTTTTGTTTTTTTTGAAATTTTTGACATAAAACACGTGTAAGAAAAGTGTTAAATAAAATAAGGCGATGGATAAAAGTGAGCGTTCCGCTCCCCCAATAGCGGGATCAGTGGATAACGCCAATATATCAACCGATGAGACAATTCTATCGGGAAACTTGTCTCGTGAAACAAGATCCAAGAGGAGGAGAAAAATAAATCCTAATCCCATCTCCGTTAAGCGCATCGCGCTAACTACTTCGCCCGCGAAGATGCGGGTTGGTGTGAGGAAAGAGGCCAAAATAGCAGGGGCAAAACTTCAAAAAAACGGTAGTGACTCCGATGGTAGGGAAGGGCACCACTTGGGGTCGAACAATAGTTTCGCCTCTCTGATGGCTTCTGAATCAGCTAATGAAGAAGAAGAAGTAAAATCCCTTCACAGCAGCATTAAGCAAATGGAAGAACGTGTTCTGGCAATTAAAGCCAAACAAATAGCGAGAAGGGCGAGAGAACTGAAAGAGAATCAAAATTCTCAACAACAACATCAGTCAAATGTAAAACAACCACAAACCCAGCAACAACAAAAACAAACACTGAGACAACTAAATATATCTCAGTCGGAAAAACAAACTACTGCGCAACAAAAGCAGAATAATCAGAAATTGCAACCACAAAAACCCCAACAAAAGCAGCAGCAGCAACAACAGCAGCAAAAACAGCAACAACAGCAAGCACAACAGCAACAGAAACAGCAATATCAGCAGAAGAAATCAATTAAGCAAAGGGTGCCTCCAATTAATACCTATAAAATGGAATTGAAGGACACAATAGAGTTATGTAAGTCGGCCATAGGCAACAATTTTTTTATTAAAAAACTAAGTTTAGATAGGCACGCGATCCACTGCAATACAGTGGAGTGCTACCACAAAGTTAAAAGTTTACTGAAGGACACGACGACGGAGTTCTTCTCCTACACCCCGAATGGGGAGAAGCTGCAAACAATGCTGCTGAAGGGGTTAGAACCGTCGACTGTTCCGGAGGAGCTCCTTGCACTGCTTAAAGAGAAGGAGTGCAAGGAGCTCAAATTCGTGGGGGTCAAACCATTTGTCACGGCTAGAGACAAAAGGGAGAAGCGGCAACTACCGTTTTTCCTGGTCCAGCTAAGTCCCGACAGGAATCTGGATGGTCTAAGGAGTATCAAGGTCCTAGACTACCAGGTTGTACACTGGGAAAAATTAAAGAGGAGCGAAAACATTTTACAATGTGTTCGCTGCCAAAGGTTCGGACACGCCGCGTCGAACTGCGAAATGCAGCCTCGATGCGTGAAGTGCGGAAAGAACCACAAGTCCGAGGAATGCGCTCTGGGTAAGGACGGAGCGTCTGAAAAAAGCCAACTCTCTTGTGCTTTATGTAGGAACACGGGACACACCGCAAATTATCGGGGTTGTCCCAAATTCCAGTACATCAAATCACCCGTGCATTTGCAAACACCAGTCGTTACTCCCCATGTTACCTACGCCCAAATGGCGGCAGTTAGGGGAAATACGGTACAGCAAGCGAAGGTTGCTTCTCAGGCCCTAGCGCCCAGAGCACCTGAACCAGTACCTGACATGCTAGCTATCTTGCTCTCTATCCAGGGGCAGATGGCTCAGCTACAACGTCATTTAACTGAACAGACCGAGCGGGGGAATCAAGTATACTCACTGCTGCCTGGCCTAACGCACCTTTTGCCGTAATGGGTACGTACGTGGCAGAGCAAACCCTGAAGGTCCTTGCTGTGAATGTGAATTCACTGATTAGGCTCGAACGACGAGCCGCACTATTTAAGTTGCTTAAAGACCAAGCCCCTGATGTGCTTTTGGTTAGCGAAACTAAGCTTACCAAGAGACACAAAATGAGGCACATAAGATACAAAATAGTACGGAGAAACCGACCCAACTCCATTCAGGGAGGAGGCGTTGCGATTTTCGTACGAAAAGCTATACGTTTTAAAAGAATATACAGTCGTGTAGTACGTAGGTTCCAGGTGCTGGAAGCATGCATCGTGTATATCCCCCTCCGTAGCGGAAAGCGGTTGTTCATGGTGTCTGTCTATGCACCTAAGACTACTCAATCCACTTTATTCATCTCAGAGCTCGAGATGCTTTTTCGATTCCTGAGGCTGGAATTGGAAGACAACTATTTTATTATCGGCGGGGATTTCAACGCCAAACATAGTGATTGGGGAAATAATACACCAAATACTAGAGAAAACCTACTATTCAATTGGTGGGGTCAGCACAGTGTGATGTATCGACTTGAGCTAAAGGCGACGGATAATCCGTCGTTTCCCAGACACGGGTCCTATTTGGATTTTCTGCTGTCGACTCACGAATACAACTGACATCCACTAACCTGCAAACTACAAACTGTCTACGCACTTTCGTGTATGACAGTGACCATTGCGGTCTCAGCACCGAAATAACTGTTCCCAACGAAATTGCGGAATTGGATGAGTTTGTCCAAAGGCATTCTTACAATGATAGTAGGGTGCGTTGGACACACTTCACCAGAACACTGACTAGAGCACTCTCCTCAAATTCGCTCTACCCACCGTCCAACAGAAATCTGTCAAACGAGGAGATTGACAGGTATCTAAGACTAATGGACGAGACAATCAAACGAATAATGGACAACACGATACCTCGGTACACACTGACGAAGAAGACTTATTCCGCAACGCAACTATTGACGCACTGCACCGACATAAAAGTAAACTGCTGTCAAGACTAAAGACATTGTACAGACAGTTTACTGACAGACATAACCCGGAGATCATGACACTGAAGTCGTCGATTAAAAACCTCCAAACATTAATAAAAGAAATTACAGAGCATCTGTAAGTTTGTATTGGAACAATAAAATTTGGGCTGTAAACACCAGCAACCCGAATATGTTCCCGCAAATAAATACAATATTTCGGAGAAATAATCAAAACGACCTTCCATGTCTTAAAATCGCCCGAACGACGAACAACGAACAAATACTGGTAGCAGCGCGCATAGATCCAAATGAGGCTGTTGATGATGACAACTTCTTTGTGATCGAGGATCCGCAGGAGCAGGTAGAGGCTATAGGAGCGTCTTTCCAGGAAGTGTACAAGGCGAATGTTATCATTGGCCCGAACCACGGTCTGGAGAATCGAGTGCTTGTGCACAATTTCTACCTTCCAAATGAAATTGTGAATTGGCGATTCGAGAGCTCGGGTTTCACCCAGTTCAGTGACGAGAATATGGCAAATAATGTCATCACCATAGATAGGGTACTACCTCCGTTCATTTCGAAGGAAGAGCTCCAAACGATCTTCGAATCATTTAGAAGTAAGAAATCAGTGGGAACCGATGAAATACCGAACATTGTGCTTCGAAATCTCCCTTTAGAAGCGGTGAACATTTATACCACCCTGTTTAATAATGCAATGAATAATGCACATTATCCAGCGCATTGGAAAACTTCGGTGGTACATCCCATCCCCAAAAGGGATAAAGATACTTCCAATCCGGCGAATCTCTGCTCGATCAGTCTTCTTCCAAACATCAGTAAGGTTTTCGAGAAGGTGATCAATAGAGTCCTGACTAAGTGGGTTGAGGACAAACATATAGTTCCGGATAATCAATTCGGTTTCAAGGCGGGGATGATAACATTCATGCTGCGTCTAAACTGGTTTCTGATATCCAATGGAACAAAGGCAAGAGCCAGTGCACTGGTGCCTGCCTGATTGACTTGGAAAAGGCCTTCGATACCGTATGGTTAGAGGGACTCTTTTTCAAGCTGGACAGGTTGGGCATTAGTAAACCACTTTTGTATATTCTTTTTGATATGCTCTCCAGTAAACAGTTCATCGTGCAGAATGGCGATGTGACTTCTGCTGGAACATTTAACGTTAGAAACGGTCTGCAACAAGGTGTGGTAAATTCGCCGATCCTATTCAACATTTACACAAGTGATCTGATAGGTTCACTTCACCATACCATAGCGTACGCAGACGACATAATAGCGTACAGATCAGGTCCAAAGATTGAGGTCATTAATATGCTTTTGCAACGTGACTTCGACAAAATTAAGCGATATTGCGATGACTGGAAGTTGAAAATCAACTTTCAGAATTCGGAAACCATTCTGTTTAGGACGCCTTTGTCTGGGGCCTCTTGGGATACCAGAAAGAATTGGCGAAAATTTTCTATCGTCGGACAACACGGACAGCCACTTGATTGTCGAAATGTAGTCAGATACCTTGGGATCTGGCTAGATCAATATCTGTATTTTAACAAACATATAGATGTTGCTCTGGCCAGAGCCAAAGGTATTTTTGCCCTTACAAAGAGACTGTTTTATAACAGCCAACTCGATGCGAGGGTGAAGGTGATTTGCTACATGGCCCTTATCCGGCCTATGCTTGTATTTGGATGTCCCGTGTGGTTTAACGTGAGAGCAAGTTTATTGGAAAAGATTCGGGTGTTTGAGAGGGCTTGTCTTAGGACTTGTTTTCGCTTATACAGAACACCAGAGTCTGAGTACATAAAATTCTATCCTAATGAGGTCTTATACAATAGGGCGAACCTAATAAGAGTGGACAATTTCGTCATTAAGTTGACTCGAAGGCACGTTGCAAGTGCAATAATCTCATCGAACAACCTGATCTCTGGGGCTTACTACCCCAATTATATGTATCACGAGAGAGTTCGCTTTGACGGCTTTGTTCCTCCAGAAGCGTTCCTCTATCTAGATAGTAAAGGTCTGATCCAGGACAGATTGGCGGTGCCGCTAATCTTCCACGTCGCTAGAACAGCTGCGGACAAGCGACTTAACTACGACAGAGACGTCGCACACGGTAGTGCGGAGCGTCTCCGGTTCAGTAGGTCGGTAGGGAGTCGCGACATGAGGGATGTTACTCGGCAGCACCAGCAATTTTGGTAGCTAGTTGAAGGGGAGGATGCTTCGTCGTCGAATGCCTCCAGTGATAGCTTCATCTGAGGCAAAGTGGGTCAGCCTAATTTTTTTTTTTAGCCATGGCCGGCTTACATAGTTTTAGGTAGGATTAAGTTAGTTTTAGGAACAAAAAATATAAAAACAAAAAAAAAATTAATAAAAATAAAAAATAAAAAATATATATATATATATGCATATATTTATATATTAAGTATATATGTATTATGTGTATATATATATATGTATGTGTGTGTACGTATTAGATGTAAGTAGGTTTAATTAGATTAAGATTTATTTTTAGGTAGTCTGTAGGCTTTTAGTTTTAAGTTTTATAAAAAATTAAAAAATGTCCATTCACTAAGTTTTTTACTTATAATTTATTTTCTTAGTTCTAGTATTAAGTAATGTTAAAATAAAAATATAATGTAAGATTCGTCGAAAGACATAGTTTAAGTGTTAGGTTTAACTTAGAGTGCCCGCATGGGGCCAGTAAGTTAGAATAAGATTATTTGTAAGTAATTTAAGATAATTTTTAAGCGGTTTTTGTTTAGCATATAAGAGTAATATAAGTTAAAAAAATAAAAATGCATAAAAACTGAACTGAACCCAAGAACTCCCTTTCGCTTAACAACCTCGACGAATCCGTTTTCATTTTACAAGAAACCATCCTAAGTAAGCAAGAGATAAAATAACCTTTGGGTTATTTTAACAAACACCATTTATAGAATTATCGAACAACAAGACCATTCATAGAATAGGATAGAGAACATGTACGAGTATAAATAAGAAGGAAACATTTTAATAAACAGTAGTTAGAATTATTACTTTGGCCTGTAAGCGTTTTTATTTTAAATCACAAATGAAAGTCTGGGAGAAAAATTATATTTTCCAATTTTCCCATGACCTAATTATATAGTTCACTACTATTATGATCGCGTATTCCTTCGCTTAGCAACCAGACACAGGGTAACCTAAGGAGGAGTGAAATTTAAAATTGTCATCCGCCACGAAGATGCAAGCAGCACATCTTAATTGAAATGCCGAACTAATCTACCCAGCCCATGTTGTGAATACCAAATGAAATGTATTATTAGCGGGTCATGTGCAACGTCAGTCTATGCTGAATTTAGCGGTGACATCTATGTGTAAAAGCTGTAAAAGACAAGCATCATGTATTACCGAAAGCTTCTTCTTCACCGGATTCTATCAGAGGATTTTAACACTTAGCACTTTTACAATTACAGTTAAAGGTGATGGTTGTGTGCCTGTTTTGATTCTGGGAAGCTAGATTCGAGCATAACACTAAGTATCCACATTTTTGTAGACTCAATGCAGGTAACATTAAACTTTTTGTGTTTCATTTTTTCGCAAAAGAACTCTCCGTATTAGATTCTACTATTCCTTTTATTTCAACCTACAATATAAAGATTCCAGTCTTCTTCCAAAGTGAGCTGATTTGGTGGTTCAGATTCTAAGCAGCTTTTTCCTACCTTAGGTGAGGTTTAGAAGGATTTGTCAAGCTCCTTCTTAAACGATTTGTTGGTTTTTACTTCCTATGATCTGACGTGGAAATCACAGAAATAACTTTAAATAACAGTATGCATTTTCCTTGGATACCATATCATATAAGTAAACGCGAGTTACAGTTACACTGTCACCTGACCTTCAGCCACCTGTCAACCGCCAGACGTTCATCGAACTTATTTAATAATTAGTCAGCATACCATATTCATTTTTCAAATATTTTCTAATCGGCGGATTACCGGTAGTAATAGAAAAATAATAAAAGCGTTCGAAAAAAAAACTAACTAAACCAACAAGATCATTGAGTTCCAACTCTTAATAATTGGTACTCACGAACAACAACAACTCCAAAGAAACATTGTATACTAAACTGCACATCTCCAAAGGAACATTGGATACCAAACCGGGAAGAAAAACAACAACACCTCCAAGGGAACATTGGATAGCGAGAATCAACAAAAGATAACTTACAATGATAGTACTTTTGTTAATTTCCGGGTGCATGTAAGTAAGAATATTGTTTTAATTTAAGTAGATTAGAAGATTAATGTTAATTTGAATACAGAAAGTTATAGAAAGAATTAAATAAATTAAACTAGTTAAGCAATATCGAAGGAAAAAAAATACTGTGAAAAATTAAAGAGAAGGAAATTTATATGAATTGAGAAGTAAGAAAAATTACAGAATTAAATAAATTACATTAGTTAAAGAATATTGAAGAAGAAGAATGATTAATATCGAATAAAAAAACTAATTTTTGATTAAAAATAAATTAAGTTGATTAAAATTTTTATTTTTTTTAAACAAAGTGAATACATTCAAATTACAATCTAAATTACAATACAAATTACAAATAGTTCGTATTCTATCTCAAATCCTGATATAACGATGAACAACGATAACCTAACTTCAACTTCCGCATCTGCTCAAGCTAACATGCTCAATACTAACAACAATACTTCAATCCCTACTTCCATTCCGACAATTGCTTTCAACCCTTGCTCAATTTTTGAATCCCTCAGGATTCCAGATGCCGTCAAAGACCTTCCTTGTTTTAATGGAAATCCGAGACTGTTGTATGATTTTATCAACAACGTCGAAGAAATCCTGATGCACATTAGAGGCATGACACAAACCCCTTTCGCACAAATAATTTTGCGAGCAATTCGCAACAAAATTGATGGTCAGGCCAATGTAGTCCTGAACATGTATGGCACTAGCCTAAATTGGGATGAAATAAAAAATAATTTAATACTCCACTACTCGGACAAACGAAACGAGACCTCTTTGATTAGGGACCTACATTTACTGAGACAAGGTTACAAGATGTCGAAGAATTTCACTCCGAGATTGTTGAACTGCAAGCTACACTAAATAATAACGTTCTAATTCATGAAACCGATCATAACGTTATCAAAGCGAAAAGAGATCTTTTTGGTGAAATGTGCCTCAATTCCTTCCTATCTGGCTTGAAAGAACCACTAGGCTCTAGTATAAGAGCTATTAAACCTCCAACTCTAGCCATGGCACTCTCGTATTGCATTCAAGAACAGAACATGTTCTATATGGAATATGACTATAGCCCACAAACGCGAAAACAAAATTCCCACCAAAGTTCCCAAAGAACTCAAAACAATAGGAGCAACCATATTCCCAACCAAACCTACAAGCAACCAATATCTTCTACATTCAACCCTCAGAACTTCAATAACTAAATCTCAAGGTATTTTAGACCCTACCTGTACGGTTACAAATTCAAGATCATAACGGATCATAAGCCCTTGACTTGGATCACGAATCTAAAAGACGCCAATCCAAAATTAACACGCTGGAGATTAAGACTGGAAGAATATGATTACGAAATCATATATAAAAAAGACAAAGCCAACACCAACGCTGATGTTCTCAGCAGAATCAAAATAGATAATCACCCAACTTTCCAGACATTAGAAATCAACGTTAATGACACCCTTTCTGTATAAGGTACAAGTGGCTCAACCATACATTCAGCCCTTGAAAATCTCAACGACGGCATACTCGTACCTATTGCCGAACGACCCCTCAACGAATTTAGCCTCCAAACCATCCTAGAGAAAAATACCAAAGGCTCACCAATGACTTCAGAGACAATATTCAGAAACAAACAAAGAAGAATTATTAGAGACCCTTGCTTTACTGAAAACACAATTATAGATATATTCAAAAACCGTTTGTCACCTAATAAATTAAATGCTATCTATACGGACGATGAAACATTTCGCACTGTCCAATCCGTTTATTCCAAATACTTCTCCAACAACAAATCCTTTCGACTAATTCGCTGCAAAGAATTGCTTATAGACGTAAGATCGATAGACGAACAAGAACAACTAATCAAGAACTACCACATAAATTTTAACCACAGAGGAATAGAAGAGACGCTACTACACCTAAAACGTGAATACTATTTTCCTTATATGAAAACAAAAATCTCAGAAACCATAAACAATTGCGAAAAATGCCAGTTACTCAAATACGACAGAAACCCTCAAAAAATTAAATACGAGAAACCAGAGACACCCTTCAAATCACTTGACATCCTACAGATAGACATATACACTATCAACCATAAAGGCAGGATATTTGCGGCAGGATATACATTACCCTCCAGGACTAGTATATTCATTGTTAAATCCCTCAAACACTATATGAGCCTACACGGCATTCCATCAAAAATCATCAGCGACCAAGGCACAGAGTTTACGTCCAATATTTTTAAGGATCTATGTAAGAGATATCAGATACAACTTCATATCACGTCATTCCAACAGACAACTAGCAATTCACCTGTCGAACGTCTACATTTTACCTTAACGGAAATATACCGTATTATTTTAACAACACTTAAACAAAATAAAATGGAAATAGACCACGACGAGGTTCTTTCTGAAACAATACTTACATACAACAATTCTATTCATTCCTCTACTAAATTTACACCTTACGAACTTTTCTATGGGAGACCTTTTAAATTCATCAAAAATCTTACTTACAACGAAGAACATGAATATATAACCAAGATAACCAGATTCCAAGAAGAGTTTTTCCCAAAAATTATAGACAAATTAGAACAATCTACTGATAGAAGAATTAACAAATTAAACACTAACAGAACGGAAGCTGAAGATAGAGAGACTGAAGTTACTATATACCGGAAAGAATGCAAACGAAATAAGCTCACGCCGAGATTTTCTAAACGCAAGATTAAAGAAAATAATAAAGTTACTGTTCTAACGTTAGATAATTGGAAATTCCACAAATGCAGAATTAAAAAGAAAAACAAATTTACACAAAACTAGAATTAAATATAAATATAAAAACTAATCATAATATTCCCCTTTAGACTTACACCAACAACTGGCCAAATGCTGGAAATACGTGACTTAGAGAAGAACCAAGACATATTAGAACTCAAATTAGGACCTGCACGGATACAATAAACTAGTGCACATAGTAGGCTAGGACACATACAACACGAACTTAGACAAAATTTCCAAATCCCTGAACACCTTCGAAAAAGACTTTATACTTAAAGATACAACTAAAATCATCAGGCTTAAACTCAAAGACTTACACAACAAAATTATGACACTGAGACCAAAAACAAGGACTAAAAGAGGAATATTTAACGGACTTGGAACAACAATAAAATTTACTACGGGAAATATGGATGCGAACGACGCGTTAAAGTTAAATAGAGATATAGAATCCCTAAAAACCACAGAAACAAATTTAAAACAAGACATAGAAAGTCAAACTAGACTAAATTCGCAAATGATCACAAGATATCAAAATCTTACGACACACATCAATAATCAACAAGACATTATTCAAAACTTTCTGGAAACAAATTTCGAACTAACTAACAATAATATAAAAAGAAGTGAACATTTTTTGTTACAAACACAGTACCTTAATCAGGTCAATTACAACATCGACCTGCTAACAAATCACATAACCAATATAGCAGAAGCACTCGTTCTAGCAAAACTCAACATAATCCCTAAATTCATCCTTAACCCAGAAGAGCTTATTGAGATACACAAACTTTTTGAAAATCAATCTTTTAACTTAATCTCAGACGAACACATTTACGAGCTTTTGGAATTGCAAGCTTACTACAACAATAGCACAATAATATCCAATATCCAAGTACCAATATTCTCCCCAGATTCATACTCCTTATCCCACATAATCCCACTTCCTATCAATAGAACTAAGGAAATTGTAACCAAACCATATATTGTAAAGAATGGAAAATATATCCAATATTTTGACGTAATATGCCCCAGAATAGAAGGCATTTTCATATGTAAGAATACCAATAACCAGGAACAACTAGATGATTCTCCCTGCATTGATCAACTGCTACAAAACAAAAATGCCCATTGTACTCTGAACGAAGTAAGCCACAAAATCGAGAAAATAGCTCAACCTGAACCAAACCATATAATCTTTCTCAATGTACCACTAACTTACATCAGTTCTACTTGCAGTAATACTACAAACTCCATAGTAGGAACAGCACTGCTGCAATACAGAAATTGCTCAGTCAACATCAACGGAATCTTGTACGTTGATAACCCGAAGACCTATCTAGACGAAGTCCATGTCATCCCAGCATCGTACAGCCAAATAAATGCAACCTCAACAATCGTACAACTCAACATGGAAAAGGTAAAAAAGTACCATTTCGAAAACAAGGCCAACATTGAAGAAACACAACAAAGAATTTACTACACGGATGCATCAGTCATCGCATTTGCAACCCTATCAACCATAGCCATCATCAATGCAGCAAGAAACCGATCGGGAAGAAACTCTTGCCAGATGTCGCTCCAGCCCCATCAATTGCCATGTGGCCGTCGCTCCATTCCAAGGGGGGAAGAGTTATAGTTACACTGTCACCTGACCTTCAGCCACCTGTCAACCACCAGACGTTCATCGAACTTATTTAATAATTAGTCAGCATACCATATTCATTTTCCAAATATATAGGGTCCGCCAAAAATTTTTTTTTTTTGAAAATGCTATAAAAAAAAAACTACTGAATATTTTCTCAAATTTCCTCTTTTATTTGAAAGTACAATTCTTCCGGTTAATAATGGAAAATAATTTCATTCAAATGGCTGCCTCGTCTGGCCATGCAGTAGCCTACACGATCGGTCCAATTTTTAAGCACATTATTGATTGTGTGCAGCTGTATTTCACCAATGGCTTCACGAATATTGTCCTTTAAAGCGTCAATTGTCTCTGGCTTGTCGGCGTAACACTTATCTTTTACCGCACCCCACAAATAATAGTCCAACGGTGTCAAATCGCAGCTCCGAGGTGGCCAAACGACATCAGTTCTGCGGCTGATAATGCGATTTTCAAAACAGGGCGCAAAACATCGAGTGTAGCTTCGGCTGTGTGGCATGTAGCGCCGTCCTGTTGAAACCAAATGTTGCCAATATCCTCCTCTTTAATTTTTGTGAACAAAAATTCGTTCACCATGGCCCGATAACGATCGCCATTGACTGTAACGGCCAAAAAAAAGAAAAATGGCCCAATTATGCCTCTGGACCAAAATCCGCACCAAACAGTGACTCGGTTTGGGTGTATCGGCTTTTCAATGTATGCGTGCGGGTTTTCTGTGCCCCAAATGCGACAATTTTGCTTGTTTACATACCCCCTAAGATCAAAATGAGCTTCATCTGAAAAGATGTTCATACTGTTCAAGCGTATACACAACCATATTCGTTCAGCGGAAGGATAAAACTAATTATCTGTCAAATCAGACATGAGCTAAGTGTTACCACTCACGAAATAAGCACTAGTTGAAAAAAAAAACGTTAGATGGCGGACCCTTTATTTTCACATGCACTTTATTGTTAATCAGCACAAATTCTTTAATTCTAAGAACTTAAAAAATGTAATACAATAGTCTATTTCCTCTGCACATAATTGTAATTATTCACAATCAATTTTAAAATAGTCAGAAATATAGTGGATTTCATTCAGATAGAAAGGTTGTTTTTTTTTGGCAAGCTCCGCTTGGCTAATCATAATTCGCGCATATACACGTATTGTATAGCCTGACAATAAATAACTATAGCCCCTACTATGCACATATGTATATGTAGATAATTATATGTTTATCAAAGTCAGTACTTAAGCATACGCATACGTAAACTCTAACTTTGCAAACAGTTTCTGTTCTCGATTTCTTAAAAGTTCTAACAAATTACCGATGATGCTTTTCAATTTTAAATGAGTGTGATAGGTGTCGTTGCATAAATTTCGAGAACACTCTAACTCTAAGAACTTGGAAAAGAGTAAATTGTGGGGCAAAAGAAACTTCACCTTTCTTCATGCACATTATTACACATCTTGATACTTCTAGCTTAAATTTCTCTTTCCTTCTTATTCCTACGTACTCGTACGTGTATGTATGTATTTCATAGCAACGCTTGTAGTTAATGTTCCATCCTCAGCAATCACTTGCGACGAACCCTGATACCTGGAAACAACAACAGCGATACCCACATGACCATATATTTTAAGTCCTTGTTCCACCATAAATTACCGATAGTAATTTCAAAGTTGTGTTCAGGTCGTTTGTTAGTTGTTCCCCTGGGGGAACTGCTTCAATGTTAGCCATCCAGGTAAACAGGGAGAGCGCAAAGATGCACGTGAGATCACGGAGTAAGGCATATCTTCAAAATACAAACAAACTCAAACGTATTGCATCCATATGCCTTGTACTATACATGTACAATATCACACATATGCATGTTTTTGGCTATTTTACCTTGTTGAACAGGCATACTTATTTGTTTGAAGAGAACACTACTGTTCACACAATATAGTGTTATATGTTAAAAGAACTAGTTAGACATGACCTGTTCGGAAAAGAGTTATTGTTTGTACATACGTTTTTTAAACAAACATTTATATTTTTGTGCGAGTATGTACGTAAAACTTCGTCTTGAATCTGTGCCCGGCGACAAATTTGTTCTTTTTTCCAATTTTCTTCTTTTGAATTTAAATCAAAATCGAAGATGTTCCATAAATTTTTTTATTTAATTAACGAATCGCGTGTATCCGGAGCGACATAACATTATCCCACTGCAATGCAATATCATTCTGTTGTTGTCGTGGGAACATGTATTCACCTGAACAATCTGTGTCAGCAATTCTTGTGCAGTCTGTTACCTTGCATTCGGTTCAGGGTCAAGTGCGTCGTGTTAACTCCTCCCTCCTTAAAGATCCCGTAGATTATGTCTGACGTTAGATGCAGACGACCAGACTCGGGACGCATGCGATACGGTTACTCTTTGATTTCCTGAATCGACTCTGGGATCAATCACGATGTTATGCGGATTCACAGACGGTAGATTAGGTCCGAGATTAGTTTTTCGCCAGACAATCCAGGCTACGGCTGCTACTATTATGGCGATCTCCACATTTGTTAAGTAAAGGTATCTAGCTTCATTTTTTTAGTTCCTTCAACGGAGCAATGTTCTTTACGCTGATTCTGTGTACATGTTCCAAGTCAATATTTTGTACCCGTTTTGAGATGTTCGTCAAGGCCAATGGGATCAATTGAGAGTGCGAATAAGAAGAACTTGTAATCTATTCTTCAATTTGATTGTTTCGTTACTCAACCTACGGTATGGTACCTACGTGAGGTACCATTAAGGACCCCTGAATTTTTTTCTGAGCTCAGTTGCTCAAGGAAGTTCGTAAGGAGAATTGTATCTTCCTTGATTAGTTCGATTACCACTAGTGCATTAGTGCGGAAGGTACATGCTGTCTGTCCTCCTTTTAAAAGCCTTGGTACACAGCTGCCCTCTTCAAGTTTTTGTATTGATTTTATATTACAGATCATCTGACTGTTAATACGAGTACAAAGTCATTCGCCGATGATCCCAGAGGTCTCCTGATGATTAATTAGGATTGTATCGTAATCCATGTCGATCTGTAGACCTCTCGTTGAAAGTAGGTTAAATTCGTCATTTCTTACTTTTGGCATAGAGAGGACATAAAGGAGAAGTGAACCATTTGTATATACGGATGGCGTTCCATTTTCTATGGCTTCAATTGTGTTGGCATACGGTAAAGTTTCAATTTCAACAATGATTCTACTTATTTCTTCTTTGTCCAGGAGGTTCGTGTTTACCGTACCACTTTTTGCCATTTGGCAGTCGCGTACTATTTCCTTAATCTCGTCCTTTATTACAATAACCTCATTCAGGATATCTTGTTCATATCGTCCAACCAAGGTTGATTTAATCCCATTATTAAACTGGTCTATCATCCAATTGAGCTTCTTCGTAGTCTCCTCTAAGGTACTAAAGAGCCGGGTATTGATTTTGTATTGTTGATTATTGTTAGTTACAATGTGTTCCTCATTGGAAATTACTCTATTCCAGTCTGCAGCATCAGGGTTCCCTGCATCCGACTTCCAGGCCGATCCGATCCAGTTGATAGATCTGGTGGTTCGATGTTTTTCTCCTCTAATCGAGGACAATCTGTCGTTCGGTTTGTTGGGGTAAAATTCAATTGTGGTCCTCTTTTCCGCTGAGATTTCCCGGTTATTGATTTGTTAATTCTTTGCACTACGTTCTCGAATTGAGTTAAGTTAATAATATGGACTAATTTAAAGTGTCCACCTCTTGCCTTCCTTTATAGTGACGATTGGTGAATGATAGTTAAATAACTGATGGCCTAGGACGCTATTTTTCAACTCACTCTAATACGATATCCTAACAAATTTTGGTAGTACATACGCTGGATCCTATTAAAAAAAATGTCTGAAGGTTTCTTTTTGGTGACAGAATGTATGCTCTTGTCATATCTCCAGACTGCGATGTTCAAGAGTTCTTTGAGGCGTAAGTCTTTATGTTCCATCTTTAGGCAACGATATATTTCCAGTATGGTGAAGTAAAGTCTCTCCACTTGGCCATTCACTTCACTGCGGTAGACGGGTGTTTGATAGTGCTTAATGCCCAATAGTTCGATGAAGTTGAGGATAATAGGACTTAAGAAACTTCGCTCATTGTCTGTGATCTATATTTTTGGGACGGTGGAGTAGAGCAATATCTTTGTGAACTTGTTCCTAAGATAAAGTGCCGATCTATTTTTTATATGGAATATCTTTCCAAACTTTGAAAATTTATCGATGCAAGTGATAAATTTCTCCATGATATCCGTGTGCAAAATCCCACATGCATATGACCGGAGCAGATTGGAGTTCTGGTGTATTCGGATGTCTGTCGTACTTACTCAATTTGCAGGTTTCACAAGTACTCGTTTACTTCTTAATCAGGCTTGTCATACTGGGAAATTGTTCCCGATTTTCTCGAGGGTTTCTATGAGCTCTCCTATGTTCTTTCATGATCAGCTCAGCCTTCCTGTCCTCATTTGTCATATCCTCCACAACCCTTTGAGTAACTCGGAGTTTGTAGTTGGAGAAATGCTCCAGGCATATTTCCTGAAGCAGTTGAAGATGCGATTCCGGTATATTGATACCGCTGAAGATGTTTGATCTCAGTTTAGCTTTGAGAAAGTCAATCAGTTCCCTTCTATCTTGGTTATCTATAGCAAGGTAGTGTAGAGTAAAACCGTGGTGAGGCTCCTCTAGAATTTCTAGGCCTCTACCAATTTTGACAATAATCTGATTCCGGAACACGTTTGTCGGTGCCGCGACATGCGGGATGAAGTCAGAGCTGCCTTGATCAGCACTGTGGGCAGTTCCCAATGATGATTGTTCTTCACCAGCAGTCTCAGTGTGAATACCGCTATTCTCACTGGCAGTTTCAGTTGGGGAATTTTCATTAGGATCATCATCACTTTGTGCTGATTCAGCCTGCAATGAATCGGTTAAATGATTGACGTTGGTTTTGAGTCGGGAGAGTGCGTCTGCCACGATATTTGATTTGCCTGGCTTGTACATCAACTCATAGTTATCTTCTTCGATACGAGACTTTCAGCGCTTTAACTTCGCACTAAAATTGCGATTGCTGAGTGCGAAAGTTAGAGGTTGGTGATCAGTGTGAATTCAGACCTTTTCTGCCCCATAGAGATAAGATCTTAGATTATCCAGGGCCCATACAATTGCCAGCATCTCGCCGTCGCATAATTCTTTTCAGTTTTGCTCAAGGAATGAGAGATGTAGGCCATTGTTCGATCTGAGGCCGTATCCCCTTGAGACAGTACAGTCCCTATGGCGTAGTTCGAGGCGTCCGTAGTAAACGGCTTTTCGAAGTCGGTTCCTTCAATGTGATTTTCACCTTCCTGGATTGACTCGCTTTGATCTGAACATTCTCACCTCATGTTAGATTCGTCAGGGGTTTAGCTACTCTGGCATAATCCCTTATGAATTTCCTGTAATAGGACGTGAGCCTTAAGAAGCTCTTCAACTCCTTGAGATTTTCTGGGTGTAACTTTTCGATAGCTGCTAGTTTCCTCGGATCGGCTTTTATACCGTCGCGGGTTACGATATAACCAAGAAATTCGACCTCGGAGTTCATAAAGTTAGTTTTGTCAAGGTTTAATTTTAGGTTTGCTTCATGGAGTTTCGCGAATACCATTTCTGCTTCTTAAGATGATCATTCTCGTCATGGCCGAAGACAATTACGTCATCGATGTAGACGTAACAAACCTTCCCGATGTATTCCTTCAGCACGTCGTCTATCATCCTCTGGATGATGATGCCCAAAAGACATTCTCAGGAATTCATACTTGCCATTCGCAGTGGAGAAGGCTGTCTTTGGCAAGTCACTGGGTTTCATAGGAATCTGGTGAAACCCCGAGGTGAGATCTATCGTAGTGAAATAGCTTGCTCTGCCCAAATTGGAAAGCGTAAAATTGATGTCTGGGATTGGGTACGTATCTGAAGTCGTAACTGCGTTTAACCTCTTAATATCAATCACCGTCCTGCACTGTTTCTCTCCTGATAGTATGGCTTTCTTTGGGACAACCCAAATAGGGACATATTTTTCTTGCAGCTAGGAGTTTCTTTATTTCATTCTCTACAGTTTCCCTCATATTAGCAGGGTACAGATAGCATTTGCTATAAATTGGCTCATCTGTATTAGTTGTAATTTCAGCCTCTACTGTCGTTTTTATGGTTTCACTTGCACTAACAGCTCCGAAGCGAGGTTTTCATTAGTCGGTTAAGCTTACTTATGGTTTGTTCGGAAAGATTTTCGTTAATGGGTAGATTTATTTCTCCCTAGATTGTTTTCCTTCCATGGGATGGTTATATTCGGATTTAGTCTCAATGTATTTTCTCTGCGGTCAATAATCGACTCGAGTTCTTTAAGAGTATCATCCCCAATGATTCCATGGAAGGAATTTAGACCGGACAATATGTAAAATGTTAGTAATGTGTCATTGCCGATGGACTGGAAAAACCTACCACAAACTTTGCCTTCTACCTTAATGTTGCCACCAGCTGAATGCACATAGAAAGGATGAACCAGATGAGTGGGACGAGATGATGTGTTCTTAACTACGGATGGGGAAAGGAAATTTTTGTTAGCTCCTGTGTCAACGAGGAAGCTGAGCGGGAGCCCCTTCCTGGTGATATATTCTAAATATGGAACGCTGGACGGCCGTCCTTCATAAAATTTACTTCGTCGCAGGCTTCGTTCTCTGCCATCTCCTCGTGATTTAAATCAGATTCCTCGGCTCCGTTCTCTGCCATCTCCTCGTGATTTGAATCAGGGTCTTCTTGAGGTGCTTCTACATGATACAGTCTCTGTTGTTTTTGTGGGTAGTTATCAGAGCGCGTCTTTCTCTTAAACGGATTCATACCGCGAGGACGATTCGCGTAGTTCACATCACGCGACTGCGTAGACCCCAGCTCCATCTTTTCAAGCGGTTTTGTTGTTGTTGAGGTATTGGAGGAGTGCAGGCCTTAATTCTTTCCTAAAGATCCGATTAATGGGTGCCGTTATAGAGTTCGATGCACCATAGTTGCGAATCATATGATTCCTATAATTCAGATTTTGGATCTCCAAGCAGGCTGAATAAAGCTCAGGTAGAGTTCTAGGTTTTGCACTATAAACATTCTGGCTGGTCGCCATTAAGCCCGCGAATGAAAACGTCTAGGGCTCTATTCCTATACGTCTCCACGAGTGCAGTCACTGTTTCATCACTGAATGATTCAGTTTTGATTTTATTCACCATCAATGATAGTTGATGGTTGACCACTGCATAGAATTCTATCTCGTGTTCTTTTGAGGCAGTTGGTTCAACTGGTGCTTCAGTGTTCTCATGTCTCTTTTATCTGCATAGTGCAGGGAGAGACACTGTTTAATAGCTCGCCAATCGTTATCAAAAATGTTATATGAAACCAAGGCCGAGTCAGCAGGCCCCCTTATTTTTTTGCCTTATATGTTGTAATATAGCCCTATACATTGGCTTATCCCTTACTATTTCAAAGACCTTTAGGATCCCCCAACAGTATACACCCATGTTACATACTGCATATGATTCCCATCAAAGACTTTTAACTCTTTTACGCAGTCTGGACGAGAGATGTTCAAATCCGCCTCGTTCCTAGGAGCGCAGAGTTCGATTTCCGCGATTTCAGCAAGGGTCACAGATTCACCTACCGGTCTTGTTTCTATGCTCCTCAACCGAGCATCTATCTTTCTTATCTGGCCTAACATGACATTAACTGTCCCCGTCAGATCGGTTATAGATCTATTTATAGCATCCATAATAGTTATTATAATTGCGCTCTTATCTCCGAAGTAGTTGCCAATTGTAAACTTTAATATTCACTTAACCTCTTTTTTTAACTCACCAACACTACCCACTACTCTTATATTGTATGGATTTCCCTACTTGAATGGAATTCACAATTGCAATTTCACCCGTGGGTACTGCACTTTAAATAATTATAATTATAATAAATTGATTCTAATTAAATTAACTGGATATATTTTTTTCTCTTTTTTAGAATTTTTGTTTCCCTAGGATATTATTATATTGTTTTTTTTCCTTTTCTCTTTTTCTTCTTTAGAAAGAAAGGAAACCTAAAAGTTAAATGTTTAAATTCGTTTCTTTTGGGTACCGCTAAAGAGCGGAAGAATCTTGTTATCCTTTTTGGATGCGAACATTAAAATGCACGCGACCTACTAAGGAACGCATCCCCTTGATTCCCTTTGTACTACCATTCGTGTTCTCATGGGTGCGATTGGATGAACTGGGATTTTCGTTCAATGGAACGTATCGACTATGTATCCTGGTAAGAGGATCTGAGAATGTCAAAGGAAAAAAGAGGAAAGTCGTATATGGAGCGGTCCCTGCTCGGGCGCCAGGTAACGAATCCCTTAAGGGGATTCTGAAAAAAATCCGCGAACGAGGAGGCTGAGCCTCCCGCCGGCTGTTCGACTTACTTGAAATAAATTCAACTTTATTACTATCAAATTCAACTTTATTACTGTTCCGTCACAAGTCAAGACATAGACTAACTTTAGAGCTACTTCGTTTCCCATAGGAAACCGCTGTTCCCATCATCCAATATGCAGACTCATCCATTTCGCTCGCGTGTATCCGGAGCGACATAACATTATCCCGGTGCAATGCAATATCATTCTATTGTTTTCGTGGAAACATGTATGCACCTGAACAATCTGTGTCAGCAAATCTCGTGCAGTTTGTTGCCTTGCATTCGGTTTAGGGTCAAGTGCGTCGTCTTAACTTCTACATTATGGAAAAAAATAAATAAATGACAATAATGTCGGAATTAATATTACTATATTAATAGATATCTTATAATATCGTTACTTTCCCAAAACCCAATGATCAATCATTGAATAGGGAGACTGTCATGGAAGAAAATTCTGTTTTTCTTAAATAAACAGGAAAGACATAGTTAATTTATACAAATGAAATAGATGACCAATTTTGAATACATCCTTTCTAACGTCTGAAATTTGCTGTCAGCAAAAATATAGGTCCAGTGCTGTTCGGCCAATATATGCTTTCCAACATTAACCAGCCTTACGGCGGTAAGAATCTATGAAATTCTTTTTCTTATCAAAAGTCACGAGCTATAAAAAGTCATGTATCGTCTTGGCATCTTTTGATGCATGAATTATGTGAAACTCATAGCCAATAGTACAGGCAAATATTTCATAAGCCTGTATAACTTCTCAGATACGCTGTCGCTGTCGAAATATAGATAATAATAACCCTTTCAAAAAGTTAAAAAAATAACCTCTCGTGAATAGTTAAGAAAGCACCCTCTAAGACTCTTATCCTTGCAGTCCTGCTGTTTATCGCGTGCGAATATGCCCTTGGTCGCTTCGAGAGCTTGCTTTGAGTGACGCTTATAAAGGGTGTTTGTTCCAAGAGCTATCATATTCTTTTTTTAAACAATAACGGCAGGAATTAAGTTTGAAGTAAATATCTTTAATCATCATGATGTGACATTACGCTTTGAGCACGATTAAGGGCATGTGCCTTTCTTGGCTGTTTTTGTCGGTCCAATCTTGAGCCATTTTTACCAGAATTTGTGGCTCTAGCTCATAATTGTTTATCAGCATATACAAAGGGGTTTATACAGATCAGCAGGAACTAACTGAGTGGCGTCAAATTGCACGATTTCTCTAGTCAACTATCCATTTTGCGATATAATGTGTTGTCGTTAAATCGATTCCCCAGTAAGTCACATGACATCTGACCTGACACTATCCTGCTGGAACCACATATCGCTTATAAGACTACAACAGCACACTTTTGTGGGAGTAATTAAGTTTCGTGAGTGCATTCTTTATTTGCCGCAGTATAGAAATAGCAATTTTGTTCGATCAGAAATCCATTGAGCCGAAAGTTAGCCCCATCATTTAACACGATTTTCTTTTAGAGTTCGTGGAAGAATGAAATTTTATTTATACCGAATTCAAAATGTCGCGTTCGTGCGAGTTACATATACGTAACATACATATATGCATTATATATTTCGTATATCATAAATTTATTCTTTTATCATGGTAGCAGACGTTACGTCAGCTTCTTCTAATTTTTTGTAATCCTATGCCACAATGAATGCAGCGTGAGACCGGAAATATCAACTTGTTCTCACTTGCATGCATTGCGAACTTTGTTAGCTTTAAGTACAATATGAATAAAGTGGTCTAGTTTTGGAAATCAAACAGTTCGGTTGTTTTAATATATAACTCGCGTGCTTGTTTTGGCATATCGAGCAGAAATAAAGTAAACATATGGGGCAATTCATAATGTTACCTAAGGCTTCGCGTCAGCTTTTCATGGTAAATATAGTGAACGCAACTACAAAACGAAAGTAGACGCGCTTTGACATTTGACAATTAGCAATCCGTTTTGCTTTTGCCGTTGATTTGTTCGATTTGAAGCTAGCGGGTAGATTACGGTGTAATGTAATTACTCCAAATGAGTAACCTCAAATATATGGCTTATCGTACCGTACGTATAATAGAAACTTATATTACATAAGAGTGTATTGTAAGCTTGTCGTAACATATGTTACAATTTTAATGTAACTTCAATACTCCCAAACAATTTATAGCTCCGAATATTAATTTAAAGTTACAATAAAAAAAAAAATTAAATATAACTGACTTTAAATCAATTATCGAAATAGTTCAGCGAGTAATTCCCGTAGCCAAATTGCCTGCTTCATACCTTCACATAAAGCAACGTATTCGATTTCAGTAGTCGATAAAGTGACATGTGATTGTCGTTGACTTTTCAAAGTTACTGCCCCGCCTCCGAGGGAAAAGACATATCCTATTACTGAACGACATGTTTCGATATCTCAGCGTGATCTGCATTAGTATAGTGATCAACCCAACGTCCTTTGAACCATAGGTAATGCACAAGTCTTTAGTGTTATTTATATAATGCAATATATGCTTTCCTGCTTTAATGTGAATCTGGTTAAAACTCTCAATGAACCTAGAAACATCTCCCACTACATAGGAAATGTCTGGTCTGGATACTATTGCGAAAAACATTAAAGAACCACATACTTGCCGACACGGAAATGCTATTCCAGAGTCACTTTCCGCCGTCCTTGTTAAAAATGTACCAACATCTGCTGGCGATGAAACTGATTTTCCAGTGGAAGATAAAAGTAAACCGTCATCAACATATTATTATATCCATTTGAAATGGAGCAGCGTGATCTGTTGTAGATTTATTTCAATAGCAGAAGAAATAATAGCAAAAGACTCAACCATTGGTGGAGAATGGAATCGAATTTACTAGCGAAACGGAAATTCGTGTGGAACGTACAGAATATTCTCGAAAGAGGCCAGCGTAGTAACATATAAATATCAGCATTCCCCCAAAATATCCATGTTTAATTGAGAATGTTCTGACGCCTTACCACTGGTGGGAGGAAGTCAATAACAACACAACTATTTCAACGAACTGAACTTTATTTAAATTAATTTTGCCTTAAATACTACAATTTTGCTTATTCTACATTATTTACACACCTTAAGTAGGCTAAGAAACAAATCGTAAAAGGTGTTCAGTTACGTAGCATGTGTAAGTAACTTAATAAGTTGTGAACTTTGGAGTACACTACTTAGTTCCTAAAAAAATGCAGAGTTTTAAGTTGTGCGTTGTTTGTCGTTTGTTGTTGATTATTCTCAACATGCTGGGGCCGGCTTACATGGCCGTCACGCAGAACTTTATTCATCAAGTTTTCGGGTTGTAGAGGGTCCAATAAATTGTAATTACGTGCTTGTGGTTTTACCTGGTTTGCTCTTGAAGAATCGCGTTCTTATCTTTATATGTAGCTATGAAAATGAATGCAGCTATAAAGAGTAGTGTCGTAACAGAGCCGATGGTGGTGTAATGTTGGATCTTGTGTGTCCTCAGTAACAGCAGCAATTTTTCCTGACCTTGTTGGACTTCAAGGGCATTTTCGACCTTGCCAATATCCTTAAATATATCTGGCCGTAGAACTGGAGCTTCTTGTCTCATGTGCAAGAAATTCGTCAGCTGTTGTGATATGTTGCTTGTTGGCAAAAACGATGCTTCCAATCGACTTGACAGAATTCGTTTCCCAATGATGATCATTCCTTCTTAACGTATCATGCAGGTTTCTTGCAGACTTATGGTTCCGCTGCCAAACAATGAGATCTGCTTCGTTCCTTGGTTACAGATATCCAGGTATTAGGATGATGCATTTCTACCCAATGTGCTCTGGCAGGAACTGTGTGGGTAGTATAGGCTGTTGAGAGTAAGTTGTTGTGTTGAAGTATGCTCATCTCGCATGCACTAATAGTGGAGACAGGTGTATAAATTGGATGTACTAAATTGCACCAGTACATGCCAGCTGACCTCTGCTTGCAGGAATTGATTTCTTGTTTTGTCATAGGGTAGTATCGATCCAATTGAAGACTAACTAATACTAACTACCATCTGATGATGGTACTAAGTATGTGAAATTCCCGTTATACCAAGTTGGTACTGGTAACCCATTGAAAACCTCGAATTCCTCGTTGAACAGTAAGGGAATCGTGATTTCAATAATAATGTTTCCGTCTATGACTCTTCCCTTTGGATGAAGGTCTTTATGGAGATTCGGTTCATGTTGTCCGTATCATCCCTGGTATCATATCATATCATTGTCATGTATCTTTATCAATTCATTCTTCAGCTGGTTTACACTGAGTATAAGAGGATGCATTCTCCTCTGATGTTTTGATAGTATAACATCCAGCATTATGTTCTGAGTGTTCTGGTAGTTGATCATCATTAACATTACATTCATTGCGATAGATACCAAAATTTTAAATGAGTTGTACTTATCGTGTTGTTTATTCAAGTCATTTATAAGAGAAGTCAGAAAGGCTTGTTGTTTTTGGTTTGACATTCGTTCTTTTTTGAATATATTGATTGTTGAATCGATGATGGTAGTTTGATTTTTAACTGTAACATGTGTGCTTCATTTCGTTGCACCATTTCAATTGTTTGATCGTATTTTTGAGCAAATCGTTGATCCAGCACTCCAAAGAGCTCATTTGCCATAGTTCCGATAAAGTGGAATGGTGATTGCTTACTTCTTAACGGCACGTTGTTTGCGTGCAATAGCACATCGTTATTCAGTTCTATCTGCTGCAATGTTGTTCGAATTGTGATAAGGTATTATCGCAAAGAACTGTCAAGCTTTCTGATATATTTCTAATGCAAACGTCTTTCATCCGCCTCACGCATTCCTTGTATGTGTAAAATTCGGACCAGTAGCTTGTCAAATTAAAAAACACGATAGCTTTCCATGTACTGGCGATCATGTTTGCGCGGCCAACGTCTTCAAAGAATATACCAGTCTGAGTTTCGAATTGGTTGACGTGGACTTGATTCATATTTTGATCAGACATGTTTGTGGTGATAAATGCTGCTTTAATAGCATATCCAAAAAGAGGATTGTTTGTTATTATATTATGTCTACCAGAGCGGTTTCCTTAGTCTTCAGTATACGTATTAATTTGATTGCAATTTGTTAGACCTTTAGTTGCAATTTGAGCTGGAATGATTGCATTTTCTTCAGATTTGTTTACTTCATTATTGGGTAATGGGCATAGTTTAGCAATAGGTTTTTATAGTGTGCGCCATTACTCAGAACTGTTGCAGCTCGAACCCTTTCATCTTTTCCTAGGTGTACCTCCGTCACTCTTCCTAGTAGCCATTTTGTATGTGGGAGTCGGTCATCTTTAATGAGAACTATGTCACCGACACTTAAGTTTGCTTCCTTCTGTTTCCATTTGGAGCGTTGCTGAAGTTGTGATAGATAGTCATTCGACAAAGGTTTCCAGAAGTCGTGAGTCATTTTTTGGATTAACATCCATCGGGAGCCGTAACTACGTGTTTGGTCAATTACCGGTCCAGGCAAGGTGTTGAGCGCAGATCCAATTAAAAAGTGATCTGGGGTGAGTAGCAGATTATCTTCAATATCGTTGCTTACAACGGTAAGGGTTTGAGAGTTTAGGCATGCTTCTATTTGTGTAAGTTGTTGAAAGTTAAAAGTAAGTTGAAAGTTCCTCAAACGTAAGCGTTGTTTCACCAATTATTCTTTTGATATGGTATTTCACCAACTTAACACCTGCTTCCCATAGTTCGCCAAAGTGTGGGACAGCAGGCGGAATAAAATGCCATTTGATGCCATCATATGCCAACTTCTCAGTTATTTCATCCCTCCGCTGTGGTGTAGTAAACTTGATTAAGCTCTGTATCTCTTTGTTTGCTCTTATAAATGTCGTACCACAATCAGAGTAAATATCTGAACATACACCTCTTCTTGATGTAAATCTTCGGACGGCAGCCAAAAACGCCTCTGATGTGAGGTCGCTTACTAGTTCTATGTGAGTAGCCTTAGTAGCTAAGCAGACAAAAACAGCTATGTATCCATTTGTAATGCGATTACCTATTTGTTTGAACAAGCATAGTCTACACCAGAATGAGTAAAGAGTCTCGAAGGTGTTACCCTTGGTGTTGGTAACATTTCCATTATTTGAGCTTTATTTATTGCTCTAAAGCGATGCCATCGTACGTATTCGTGAAATGCTTGCCTGACAACTCGTCTGGTTTGCAAAACTCAATAGGACTGTCTTAAAGTTGCTAAAGTCAGTTGGATACCTCCATGCAGTGTTTTTTCGTGAGTGTGTTTCACCAAAAATCTTGTAAAAATACTACGGTATGGTAGTATAATTGTATGTTTATGGGATTCTTTCAGAGGTGCATTTTCCAGTCGACCTTCGACTACTATAATGTTGTCCTTATTCATTAGAGGATTCAATGATAACAGCTTACTCCTCTTGTCCAAGCCAAGTCCACTTTCCAGACAGGCCCATTCTTCTTGGAATTCCCTTTGCTGAACGACGCGTATGACGTTCTTACGACTGGCTTCTAATTCCTTTCTTGTCAATGGGCCTAAGTGTGTCCTTTTGAAATTTGAAATGAAGCGTTTACCGTATACAATAACTCTTATGCGTCTGTTATATGAGGAAAATCTTGTAGACATGCTTGCGATCTCAAACACCGGCATTGTCATAGTTATGTATCTTTACCTCAGGAACAGTAACGTCTACAGCTGCTTCTGCCGGCCAAATGGATGAAGGGAGCTTTAGCAATTCGGGGCCAGTCCAAGATAACGAGTGATCCTTCAGTTGGTTTGGTGCAATGCCTCTCGAAGCACAGCCAGCGGGATTTTTAGACGAAGTAATGTGTTTCCAGTGCTTTGTTGTAATTTTTTCCTAAATTTGCGATACCCTATTAGCTATAAATGTCCTTAACGTAGAAGCACATCATTTAATCCAGGCTAGGGTAATCGTCGAATCTATCCAGGCAAATACATCTCCCAGTTGTGTCCGGAATACCTGTTGCGTTTCGCATAGCAACCTTGATAGCAAATGAGCTCCACACAATTCTAATTTTGGAAGTGTTTTGTTTTGATAGGTGCGACCTTTGTCTTTGCGATTAATAATGTTATTCGGTATGAACCATCTTGAAGAGATATTCTGGAGTACACACTGCAGAATAAACGAATTCTGAAGTGTCACAAAACCCGTGTAAGTCAACTTTGTGTTTCTTGTTAGTTTCCATCCATCTTGGGATTTTTATGTCTTCAATAGTGTTCAAATTATTTCTGAGACTATTCCGGGATTGTTGTAGCTCTTAAGTTAAAGGTTCATCCCGCGATAAGTTGGTCTTCCAAAGTTCTTGCATTAATAGTTTTGCCCTAATAGTGGCAGGTGTCTTACCATCGCTACGGGTCGTAGAACTTAGCTATGCCCGAAAGTGTGGCACGCTTTGTTAAGGTTTGTTGATTTGGTTTTTCCTTGGCTTTAAATTGAAGTGTATCAGACGAAAGACTCCAGTGTATACCTAGTGCCTTGATTGTGTCTTCTTTGTTAATTTGATTAATCTGATTATTAACTTCTTTGTCTTGTAGCTTAATGTTGTTCGTTTTCCATTTCCGGAGATTGAATCCTGCTTCCTTCAAAAGCTGAATGAGCTGTGCTTTTGCTTCTTTGCATTCGCTCAATTCTTCCAGACATCAGATCATCTACATAACTTTGTTGCTCATCGATGGCCAATTATTGAAGGGTTTTGACCGCTAAGTACGGTGCCGATGCTGTTCCATATGTCACAGTGGTGAGTCTGTATTCCTTTATCTGTTCTCTTTCTGAGTTTCGCCATAAAATTCGTTGATAATCCTGATGGTATTTAGTTGTTGAACTTTATCTGGCGGTACATTTTCTCTAAATCCGCTGTAAAAACTCACTTTTGACGTCTTCATCGCAATAAGATTGTTGTTAAATCTTCTTGCATCTTGGGCCCCGCCAGCATCAGTTGGTTTAAACTCACGCCTGTTGTAGTTTTAGTCGATGCATCAAACACAACCCGTAGCTTTGTGCTATCAGGTTTATGAACTGCGTGGTGCGACATGCAGTAGACATCATTAATATTGTATTGTTGGCAGGAGGCGCTTCGACCATATGTCCAAGGTCTAAAAACTGCTTCATAAATTTTGTGTATTCTTCTTCTAATTCCCAATCTCTACTAAACTGCTGTTCCAGTTGACGTAGCCTGGCTATTGCCTTATTTTTAGAATCTCCTAGTTTATGGTATATTCTCCACGTATCTACCATTATCATCTCTGTAGTATGTTTCACTGTATATTTGCTCACATTCTTGGTCTTTCTCTTTTAGATAGTTGCGGTCTTGAAATTCTTCCAGTTCCCAGAATTTTTGAAGCTGCTTTTCTGAGGAAGCTTTTAACACCATCCCAGTTACCCAGACACCATAGCCTTTCTGGGGAAATTTTCGCCCTGTTATGAGCCACACTAAATGAGAATTTTGTGCTATTGAGAAACACTTTGTGTCCTTTCGCAATCCTTCTAGGATTATTTTTCCATATATGTCAGCACCTAGTATCATGTCGATAGTACCTGGAGCATTATATCCTGGATCGGCAAGGGTAAGCTCTTGAAACTGTTTCGCTTTTAAAGTTATTGTTTTCTCGGCTGGCAGAAATCTTGTTAGTTTTGGTAGAACAAGGGCTTGTACGTGTATCTTGAATTCTGATGCTACTCTTGATGATATGGAGAAATTCACTTTACTACGTGCATCTGTTGGTCCTAGACCACTAACAGGTACAAACACTCTTTCTTTAGATAGTCTAAGCGATTGAGCTAATTCTTCTGTGACCAAAGTAGCTTGTGAGCCTAGATCAATAAGAGCTCTTATTTGCCTGCTTTCCCCGTTATTATTTTTAGCAATGATTATGACTGTGGCAAGGAGGATGCTTTGGTTATGATGCCCATGGTTAACTTGGGGTTGCTCTGATTGAGTTATATTAGGTTTTCGTTTTTTGAAATGTTCCATGTACAAAAGTGAATTATGCCTTTTATTACAACGTTTGCATAGTCTCTTGCTGAGGTATGCACTCTGTTTGAATAGTCTCTTGCTGACGTATGCACTCTATTTGTCATGGCGTATACAATTCATACATAGTTTTGCTGATTTCACCTGTTCATAACTCTTTTTTGGGGTCCAGCTCAAAAATTTATTACACACGTGAACAGCATGTTCACCTTTGCAGAGTGCGCATTCAGTTGCTGTTCCAAGATGGCAGTTGCGCGCGGTAAGTTTCGATTCCTCTCTTGAAGTCTTCTACATTGATGATGACAATACTTCCAACTCCAATACTCGGTATCGTCTTGGTAGAAACTCAAAGAGTGCTTATGGAGTGGGCATTTTGTTTGGGTTTTCAATGCTTTGCTCGAACAAGTTTCTGCTTTCTGGATCTAATGTTTTCAATATAAGATGAACAATGATTCGTCCACATGAGGAAGTGTCGAAGCCCATGGTTTTCAGAGCCGCAATCTCTTCTTTATTTGCCTCCATGATTTGCTTAAGATGATTTGATGATGGATGCTTACCAGTATGATTTCCTTGAAACATTCTGTCCAGATGCATGGTAATGATTTTTCTTTCATTGGCATATCGTGCCCATAAGGTTTCCCAGGCAGTTTGATAATTATCGCTTGATATTGTGAAATGTTGCATTAACTGAAGAGGTTCGCCTTCTAAGTGAGCTTTAAGATACTCCATTTTTTTGTTACGCCCAGAGTAACTTTGATATGAGTTAATGTGGTAAAACTGTCGCAAAACGATTGCCATTCTAAATAATTACCCTTAAATATTGGTATTTTCAATTGGGGAAGGCGGATTTCTGGAGTGAAAGAGGAGTGGTTTTGATTATTTGTTTCTGATGATTTTAATGCCATTTGTAATAGGCAGTTGTTTACATCATCTTCAAATTCCTCGTAACGATTTCAGAATCCTGTTCTGATGCTTTCGAGTTCAGTTAGGTTTCTCCACTGTTCCAACAACATTCATGAACTTCCCTTGAATACTTATGAAATGTCTGCTCGAAAGCATCGATGCTCCTTTTTATCACCTGTATCTGTTGCTCGCATATAAATCCACCTGACCGAAATTGTCTTCTCTCATGTTTTTCTGGTGGCTGACCTATACGACGAATGTACAAATATGCAATTGGTACAGATTTCATGAAAGAAGAAGCACTAGTAGTAGACTTTGGCGCACAAACCCTAAAATACGGAAGCATTTATTAGGGAAGAAACCATGTTTATGAAATGATTTTATATAGTCACCAAAATACCGATCCTGCAGCCATTTAATGACAGTTAGATTTCATTAGGCATAAGATGAAGCGAAGAAGGTACATTTTGTCTGTGAGCTCTAGCGATCAGACGTTGTATTCGAGCTACTGTCGGATCAGAAGAATCCATGTTGAAATCCGTGTCGAAAGTGAGTTTTGGAAGTTTTTCTCCTCTTTCTTGCAATCTGGATCGTCCTCTAAGTCGGTAATAATAGGCCAGTTTTCAGTTTTTTCCTTTAGACAATGCGGGCCGGCCCACCAAATCGGATGTTTGAAAAGCTGAGACGGTGATATGCCGCGCGATGCACAGTCAGCTGGATTGCATTCCGATCGGACATGAAACCACCTTTAGCATCTAGGATTTCCGAAGTACGATTGCCTACAAAAACATTCCAGCGACGTGGAGGAGACGAAAGCCATGATAGTACTAGCTTTGAGTCTGACCAGGCGTATATGTTGGTAAATGTAACTCAATGAGATTTCTGTGCCGCAACAAGTAATCGTACAAGCAAAACGGCCGCACAAAGTTCTAACCGCGGAATGCTTAGTTGCTTTAATGGAGATACCAGAGATTTTGCGGTGATAATGTTTGTTTTTATAGCTCCACTGGGTAATTCAAAGCGCGAATAGATAACGGCCGCGTATGCTGAAGCCGATGCGTCTGAAAATGCATCCAATTAAAATGATGCGTTTTGAAGACCGATAACTCTAGGTATTTCGATTTTTGTGAGTATTGGAAGTTCGCCACGATATTTTTCCCATTAGCATGTAATTGAGTATGGAAGACTATCATCCCAGCCCACATTTTGGTGCCATAATTCTTGAAGAAGTATTTTAAGTTGGATAACGGAAGGGGCAAGGAAACCGAGGGGATTAAAGATGCGCGCTACGTCTTTAAGAATCTCGAGTTTTGTTATGGGTTCAGAAGTTCTGTTATTCAATCGAAAACTAAACACATCACTATTTGAGTTCCAATATAAACCGAGAACTTTAGTCCACGGATCCGCATCCGTATAAATCGCAATATTTTGTAGGGAGACATTTTCTTGGCGAAGCTCGTCACAATTGCTTTGCCATTTACTCAATTGCATACCGCACTTCTGAAGGAGTTCAATTAAGGAATTTCGTTTTTCAATATCTTGGGCCAAAGTATCTCCACCCGAGACGACGTCATCTACATAAAAGTCATTTAACACAATGTTGGAAACGATCGGAAACTCTTTTTGATAGTCCCGTGCTAGTTGTTCCGTAGTGTGCGTAGTAGTGCGTAGTGCGTAGCCGAAAATGTTTTAAGGGTTCCGAAGGTAATTTTCGCCACACGATGCGTTGAAAATCAGCATCCTTTTCCGAAACCCAGATTTGGCGAAACATTTTAACTATATCTGCTGTAAACACGAATTGATGTCAACGGAATCGTAAGCAGACAGAGAAAAGATTTCGTTGGATAGGCGGACCAACCATTAGCGAGTCGTTTAAACTATTCACATTAGAGTCTCTGTGAGATCCATCAAATACGACACGTAACTTGGTTGTACTACTGTCTGGCTTCAACACGGCATGATGGGGCAGATAAAAAACATTTTGTGTTGGGATTTCTGAGGAAGGAATCATGGACATATGGCCCAATTTCAAATATTCGTCAAGAAATTGTGAGTAGCTTTGGAATAGGACTGAGTCTCGTTGAAACTTTTTCTCCATCCAGTTTAGACGCGAAACAGCTCCGCAGAAGGTGTCTGAAAACCGTAGTGGTGATTTAAATGGTAAATCGATGATGTATTTTCCAGACAAATCTCGTCGGTGAGTTTGGAGAAAATGTTCCTCGATTTGCAAATCTTCTTTTGACAGAATTGGTTTTGAATCAATTTCTTCGATGGTCCAAAAAGATTTTAAGATCGAATCAATATCGAAATGAGCATGATGTGAAACAATACTTGGTTCTCTAGTGTATGGCAAAGATCCAGCCACAACCCAGCCAAAGACAGTTTTTTGTGGTATCGGATAAACTTTTTCACTACTAACGCATTGCCCTTGTAGAATGTCCCAAGCTTTATCTGCTCCTAATAATATGTCAACGGGATTAGATCAATAAAAGAAAGGATAGGCTAAGTTTAGTCGATGCAAGTGATTCCAATCTTCAATGGAAAATGACGTAGATGGTAATTTTGTGGTCACACTTGATAAAATATATGTATCAACTGGAATACAATATGAATCACAGAGTGAATTGATGACCAATGATATAAGGCCCCTGGATCTACCAGCGCTGGTAGATCCGATACCACTAATAGGTATACGAGCGTTTTTTCGTTTTACCCCAAGTCTTTGCACACATGACTTTGTGAGCCTGTGTCAATCAGAATCCGAACTTGTTGATAATTTCCGTTTGCATCCAAAACCGTTTGCATCCCAGGGCAGTGGGAAGTAATGTTTGGCTCATGAAATGTCTATTGTTTACAGAATGATTATTAATGATTGCTTGTGATAAAGTCGGGAACTGATTTGAAGGAAGAAATTGTTGATTTTGAGATACAATGCTACCAATGTATGGAGAGTGAGGAAATATGTTACTCTTATGTGAATTGATGGAACGATAAGTGGTTGTATGTTGGGGATTGAAGTCATTAGTTTGGTTAATATCAAATTGAGTGTTGTTAATTTGTGGGCTTATCGAGAGATCCGATGTATTCACAGAGTCGTCATGTACCAAACTATGATGACGTGTATTACATGATTTGCATCGAAATTTGGATTGAGAGAGAGCCGCGGGTTGCCCACTTCGAAGGCAGTAAACACAAGGTTTATTAATTTTGACAAACTCTCTACGGGACGGTAAATCCATGTCGAGAAATATTTGGCATTGTGGAAGACCGTGGTTCGCCTTGCATTTAGCACATGTTAAATTGGACGGGACATGCATACTCTTTACCACAGGTTTTCTCAATCGATTAGATTCGCGTATGTTTTACCTACAACTTTCTAACGCTTCGCACCGACGATCCAAAAAGTCTAATAACTGGTCTATAGTAGGATAGTCCTCAGAGAAGTTTTCTTCAGACCATGCTTGACACGTTTCAGGGGCCAGTTTGTTTACTAAAATGTAAATAAGCCACGGATCCCTATTATGAGACTTAATAGCAGTTAGACCTCTGACTATTTTATCAGCTCCGTTTGATATTTGGCGCAGAAGGCTAATGTTTGAAGTCTGCATAGAAGGAAGTTCCATAAAGGTTTTCACAAAATTATTTATTATGTGAAGTGGCCTATCGAAGCGTTTCTCAAGTTTCTCCTACGCTTGATCGTATGTGTCATCGCATACGGGGAAATGGCTTAAAAGACCTAGCGCATCACCACGTAGACACGATATCAAAAATTGAAATTTCCGAATTGGAGATAAATTGGATTTACTTTTAATAACACTTTGGAACATGTACCTAAACGTTGGCCAATCTTTATAATTGCCAGAGAATGGTTCAATTTTTATCGAGGGAAGGAAGTTATCATCATTTTTTCCTGTAAAAGACTGATTGAAGGTCTCCACTAAAGTTTTCTGCTGAGCAGCTAACTGTCCTATAAGATCATTCGATTTTTCGATTTTTCCACGATCATTGACTGCCGATAGTAGACTCGATTTAACAGATAAAACTTTTGCCTCGAAATCCTCCAACTCCGGAGTAAGGTCGATATAACTTGCCTCATTAGCAAAGGTATACAGGAGTTTTTGAGAAGACGCGAATTCTTTCCATAAATCGTCCACTTTATAATAGCGAACTTTGAGATCAATTAGCGAAGTCGTATCCGAAATCGCTTCTACGTAGGTAACCAATTTTGTTAAGGAACCTTTTAAACGACCACGAGTAGCACGAAGTACTGGCAACAACGTTGATTCCGCCATTTAGAAATAATCATTTAATGTATTCAAACGATTCGAAAAATAATGTCACACAAATGAAAATTAACGCAGATTAAATTGATATAAAATGTTTGTAGCTGCGAACTATGAAACGAGAAAGCAAACATCCGGCTCGAATTGGGACCAATAAAATGTTTAATAATTTTGCTATTGCAAATGGATTGGAAAAAAGAGAGCAAAAAAAACCAAGGATTCATACGACGAACAAATTTTATTTTTGATGTTACCCTCTTTGCGACTGCGATTCAAATAACCGAGCCACTCTTTCGTTCAATAGAATATTAACAAATTAGATGAAAAAATACGGTATCACACTCAATAATTACATTTAAATCATCAAATGAGAGAAAGCACGAGAGAGAAAGAATTTACAGTGCGATTAAACATAATAAATTAAAATTTGTTTTTACAACTGAAGTTAAACGTACGTACCACATAGGGTACATTAGATTTGCATGTTACTTTTTAGAATAAGCAAAAGAATATAGAAAATATGTGTAATACAATAAATTTAAGAGAAAAAATGCAATAATCTTAAACACCAATGATATACGGAAACGCCAACACTTCAGTCTTAAAAGTCTTCATCTGCAGAAATCGGATTCTAGAGCCTTCGTCAGAAAAAATTGTTTGGTAAAAGTGGTAGGTGGTCCTGGTAGCCACTGATTGTATTTGATGGAGCCAGAAAATAGAAAGGACTTCATGGTGGGAAAGTTCTTGGTGGAACCAAAGAACAGAATGGTTCCTGTAAGGATTTTAAATCCAAAGACATTCAGCGTAAATGTGTAAAGGGAGAGATTGTGGGGAAATGTGCACTTATTGAGGCTATATCGACCACAATTGAAGCAAGTCGTGCAACACCGTCGCGAGTGTCCAGGGTATGAAAATCAAAAACAAATTCCTCAGCGTCTGTAATTTGGATCAAGGCAGCGTATCCTGGCAGACAAACTAATCAGTGAGTACACTGATATATTTCCTACACCAGATGAGAATATGGACGCAACCTGTTCAACACCACATTGGCACCGGAGACGCCCGACTAATTCGTTAACCTGCAAGGTGTCTTCCCTTGCCAAAATAAAGTTGCCGAAATGATGTCGAAGATGAAAGCTGAGGGGCTGATTGAAGAATCGCAGAGGTACAGCTACCCACTTCCGAGAATCGATGGCACTTTGGATACGCTTTCTGGAGCGAAATGGTTTTCAACTTTTAACTTGAAGAGTGGTTACTGGCAGGTAGAGATTAATCGTACGGATCGTGAGAAAACTGCTTTTACTACAGGAAGCAGTCCCCGGCAGTTTACAGTGACGCCGTTTGGACTGTGCACCGCTCCGGTCATCTTCGAGAGACTAATGGAACGAACATTGCAAGGGCTAACGTGGATAGCTTGCCTAGTGTATCTGTTGTAGCTGAACTCATAAAAGTGTGCCTTGTCCCTTCCGGAAGTAAAAAATCTGGGTAACATTATATCAGGGGAAGGAGTAAGGACGGATCCTTCCAACATCGAAGCGGTAAAAAGCTGGCCTGTCCCAAAAGATAGACATCAACTGAGGAGCTTCTTGGGACTTGCCGCATACTACAGAAAGTTCGTAAAGATTTTGCTGGTATTGCAAAGAGCCTGCATCAACTTACGGAAAAAGGCCGACAGTTCAGGTGGTCTGCAGAGTGTGAAAAAGCATTCCAATTAATCAAGTGACCGCTGTGCAATGCTCCCATCTTGGGTTACCCCACATCCGAAAACTGTTCATCGTGGACACAGACGCAATTCATGATGGTCAGAAAAAGTGGTCGCATATTACAGCAAGGTACTCTCCAGACCTGAACGAAATTACTGAGTAACTCAGAGCGAGCTTCTGGCTTTAATTCTGGCTACGAAGCATTTCCATAAGTACCTCTACGGTCAAAAGTTCATGCTTCGGACAGACCACGCAGCTCTGAAACGCCTACTCTAATTTAAGAACCCTGAAGACCAAGTTGAGAGACGGATCGAACAGTTACCGGGCTACGATCTTGAGGTGCAACACCGCAAGGGAAAACTCCATTGATGCTTTCTCTTGTCGACCTTAGGGTGTCAAATATGAACACTGCAACCGTAAAGAAGCAAAGGAACAGGTCACTATCCAAATGATCAGTACTGAACCAATAGAGGTTTGGAGTACAGATGAAATCCTCTCAACAGGCACATAATGACACCGAACCAATACTTGCTTTTTTTTCCTTTTTATAATAGCGCGCGCTTAAGGTGTTAAGGTATCTTTAAAATGTTTGAACACAGCGCGGGCGAAGGAAAATTAGGGAGGAAAGAAAGATAGGTACTGATGTACATTGGTCTTAGATGTTTGAATATTGCAATGACTAGGAAATAGAGAGCTCGGCAGGGCATTCTACAAGCGAGTTGTTCGGCTGAGGAATGAATCACGATATTTCAGAGTACGTCCGAAAGTGGGTTTGGAATGGGGAGTAGTCGACGAAACTTCGATGTCGCATCATCGATCGGTACGCTTCAAGGTAAAGTTTCAGAACAGGGTATGTAGTTTTGGAAGAAATCTTAGTAAGAAGATTGGACTGATTGGGTCAAGTATAGAGAAGTGGTAAATATACACCTGGATACCCAATTAATCACCTGCGATAATATAGTTAACTTAGATAGGGCGGTAGAAAATATTAGTATCGAAAAAGCTTGTCCGGCTAACAGAACACCTAAGAGGGCTCCACCAAAGTGGTGGAATAAGGAAATATGTTTAAAAGGGCAAGAGGTTAGGAAACTCCATAATAGGGCGAAGGTTTTCAGAAATGGCAGTACATACATGAAATGAGTACCACGAATGTAAAAAACAATTCAAGTACCTAGTTAGAAAGTGAAAAAGCGCTCCATGGCCAAAGTACTGCGAATCTGTCGTGGTAACAGACGAGGCGTCGGGGTTATGCAAAATAATTTCCAAGGAAGAGAGCGTTCCCAATTACAGAAAAAATTACGCAACCCTGGCTGAAAGTAGCCACGAAATTCTGGTAACGCTGGTGGAATCAATTTTTTTGGATCCACTTTATCAGATGACCCTGTCATGCTACTGCACACTGAGAATATTAATCTCTCTCGCTCTCTGAAAAGGAAATATGTGTTCTTTTTAATAGGATGACGGCAGTTGAGCAGCACAAATTTCCCGGTCCGGATGATATTCTATCGATTATGCTACAGAAAGCACAGAAGGTAGCAATCCGAAAAATTATGGAAATTCTTTCACACAGTCTAAAAATAGGGTACATACGAATAGCTTGGAGGGAAGTTAAGGTGGTTTTTATACCTAAATCTGATTTCATTTATGTTTAAAACCCTAGAGCGATTATTGGAGATTCATATTAGGAACAGATGCAGTAAAGGCTTTTTGATTGACTCGATTTGCAACATGCTTTCAAATAGGATAATAAACTGGTCCATTGGGCAAAGTCTGGTTAGAATGTCTGTAATCAGGCGAAACCCTCAAGGGGGAGTCATATCGCCACTCCTGTGGGTTCTGGTTATCAATGACATCCTTAAAAAGCTTAGAACAATGGGTATAAGGGACGATTTGGTCATATTAGTGCAGGAAAAATACTTAAATATTTTAAGCAACGTTATGGAGATTGACCTGAAGGCTTGTCGCACTGTGCCGTTGAAGCACTGTTGTCTCAATGCCAACCCTTCCAAAATGGAATTGGTTCTTTTTATCAGAGAGTACAAGAAACCGCAATTCAGACTCCCAAAACTCAACGGAGTGGAATTGTCCCTATCGGGCAGCGCGAAGTATGTGGGTGTAATTCTGGATAAAAAACAGAATTGGAATCTTAACGTAGCGGGAGGAATCAAAAGGGCATATAATGCTCCTTTTGTCTGCAAAAGAACAGTAGGAAAAATTTGGAGCTTAAAACCGGCTATGGTTTACTATCTGTATACAGTGGTGGTAAAATCCATAATTACATGTGGCGCACTAGTATGGTGGAAAGAAACAAAGAAGAAAACGGTTTACGGAAAATTAACGGCGGTTCAAGAACGGCTTCCATAGCCGTTAGAGGTGAACTCTGTACCACCCCTACGGCAGCATTGCACACCTTTCTGCACCTAAACCGCTTGATTCACAAATCGAAAAACTTGCTAGCAACAGTGCGATACGACTCAATAATTTGGGTTACTTTAAGGGCAGTAGTTTCGAACATGGCACGGTCCTAGCGGAGCTACTGCCAGGCAATCTAATTCTAATGGATGAAATTCCTTCCTTGATCGACTTCGACATTCCGTATGACATTCCTCCGGAGAGGGAGGACTGGTATAAAATGTAATAATCAAGTTAAATGTAATTACAATTTTCACAGACGGCTCGAAAGCAGCGGAAGGAACAGGTTCTGGTATCTTCTCAGAAGACCCAGAACTAGGATTGTCTATAAGACTACCGGACGCAAGCAGTGTCTTCAGAACCTCTGATTGGCTGTCCAATGGAGATTTTATCAGTATCCGAAGAAGATATCGCAATCTACATCAATAGCCAGGCCACACTCAATAGAATTGACCAACATCAATTCTGATACAGTCAGGGGCTGTCGCACAGTGCTCAAGGCATTATGCAGTCAGACCCAGGTGATACTGTGTTGGGTGCCAGGACACTGCGGTGTAAAAGAAAATGAACAAGCGGAAGAGGTTGCAAAAAGGGGAGGGCTACTCGATAATAGTGAGGGTACCAAATTTAAACCACCCCTTTGCATAGTAAGGACCACTATCGAGGAAAAAATCATAAAGACTGTCAACCTAAGGTGGTCAAGTCTTGAAGGACACGGTGATCTGCAAGCTATTGAGGACATAACACACATACTGTGTGAATGCGGGGCAATATCCCTAGTCGAAGAAAATTTTTAGGGAAATGGCACGTCCATCACACCTCTGCTTTAGCTTTAACCTAACCTATGCCATATCCTGATGGCAATTCTAGAAATTCTTTGTTAATGAATTCTGTGCCGTTATCGCAATATATTCTTAGTATTTGACAGTTCCAAACATTTTTAACTTGCGTGACAAAGTTTTCTACAATTATCAGCACATTTGATTTGTGCTCCAAGAAACAAACCAACCAGTTACTTCGTCCTTCAGAAGCATAAAATATCTGACACCGCCAATCCCAACCGTCTCCATTGGGCAGGACAAATACACGTGAAAGCATTTACCCTTCATAGTAATGCAAAAGGCACTTACTCGCACTATGCCTTCGGTGCACATTGACTTTATAGTTGCAATATTGACATTCCCCAATCGGTTGTGTCATTGGCGCTGTGATGCCTTTGAGGTTTTCTCGTTTAATGAAAAATATGTTCGGTTTTCCTTCACGCCTTTAAACGCCATTCTTACCAAACCGTTCGCATCCATATACAATACATATCTGGCTGCGGATAGATTTCAATCTGTTTCATTAAAAACGAGGTAACAGCTTTTGTGAACTTTATCTATGTGCAACTTTATCTTTGTGCAAACTGAATAATTGAGAACAAATTTATTTTAGCCTTTGGTTAATACCTTTCATTTTCAATGGTTCTCGGCTCCCACTGTCCATTTACCCATGCTTCTATTTCAATAGTGCCTGTGCCCTCTATATCGAGAGTGTCGGCGTTTGCTGCGTTCTTGTGCGTTTTTTCCGAGCAATCTTTTCAATGCCCAACTTGAACACACAAATGACAACGTGATTTTTTCTTTTCGTCCTTAATTCGGAAAATGTTTCTTTTTTTTCACTCCTAAGTGTTTTCCCCTAAAGCTTGTGGGTAGCTGTGGCTCAAATGGTAGTGTTTTGCTTTCTCAGTTGTTCATAGGCCTCCGCGGAAATTAGACGTTCTTCATGTTTCGGCTTTACAAGTAGGTACAGAAAATAAGTATATTCTTACATTTACATACATTTTTATTATAATTTGCAGCATAAATTACATATTTCTTAAAAAACTACTATTGCACAATTAACAGAGATTTGGTTATTGTAACCTTACTACTGACAATATATATACTTATTGAAAAATGTGTAACATATCCTTGACTTATATTCAGAGGAAAAGCTGATGAAAAACCTCTTCACAAATTGGACTTTACAAAGAAATAAAGGGGGTGGTGGTGTTATGCTTGATTTCAAGTAACATTCAACATAAGGTTTAACAATTGAAATATTCAAACACGAGTTATTTATTAATTACAATTAAAACACTTCTAAGGATAAATATACAAAATATAAATAAATAAATAAATAAATAAATAAATAAACAAATTAATTATTAACGAAATGAATAAATAAATAAATAAATAAGTAAATATATTGTATAAATATGTATGTATGGATGTATAAATAAATAAATAAATAAATGAATAATAAATAGAACAAATATATACGCAAATCAATAATTGTACAGATAAATAAATAATCGAATAAATATATGACAGGTATGATAAATATATTACGATTCGTTCAGTAGACTTGAAATCAAATGGTTGTCAGCTGAGCTGCAAGACCGGCGATAGCGCTCGAATAATTTATGTAATCTAATAGGAACTCTTTCAATTTTTGAAGTTAAATGAAGATCATCGGTCGAAAAATCCCAAGGCAGGTTAAGAATCATTTTCAGTAACTTATTTTGGGCTAATTGCAATTTTCTGATGTGGCTTTTTGCACATTTACCCCACACAGGTGAGCCATAAAACATAATCAGCTGAAAAATTGCTTTGAAAATAACAAGTTTATTTTCGGAACTCATATTTGATTTTCGATTAATAAATGAAATAATTAATAAACTGAGCCTTGAGGTACCCCCGCATCAATTGAGAAACTTTCTGAACTGTAATTATTTACATAGACTATGTATTTCTGCCAGACAAAAAGGACTGTATAATTTTTATTAAGTACAGCGGAAAATTAAGATTGTGAAGCTTGTGGTGCAAACCCTCATGCCAAACTGTATCGAACGCTTTCTCTACGTCCAGAAGGATCATACCAGTACTTTTCCCTACACCTAAATTATCTTTGATATGTTTCGTGATGCGATGAATTTGATGCACTGTGGAATGGTGTGGCCTGAAGCCAAATTGTTGCGGAGGTAGTATATTGTACATACCTACATGTATTGCTAATTTAGTTTTGATAATTTTTTCGAAACATTTACTCACTGAGGATGATAACTACTAGCCAGACGTGCATTTTTTCCTGGCTTGGGAATGGGTATTATTTTGGACGTTTTCCATATTTTGGGATAGTAACCTTGTTTTATACAGCAGTTAAAGAGGAGTTTCAAGAATTGTACGCCGCGTTTTGGGAGGTTTTTAAAAAACACATTTTTTATTCCATCTAAACCTGGGGACTTGGAGTTTTTTAAGTTCATTATGACAGTTTCTATATCTTCTGCTGATATGCATTCGCCTTCATCTATCGTAAATGCTTGGGAGTTTATGAGCCCTATGGTCTGTTGCACTAAGTTTTCTTCGCTGCTGCTTATGTTTCTACCAATTGAGTGGTTCGTATAGAACACTTTTGCTAGAGCGTTAGCCTTTTCTTCATTCGAAAGTAGAACCTAGTAGACTAGGGATAGTGTGATTTTTTTGTTTAATAACCTTCACGATGTTCCAGAAGGGTTTGCTCTGTTTTTCTAAGCCTTGGAGTTTAAAATTCCATTTTTGGTTTCTGAAAATCAAAATAAGTTTTTTAATTCTTGCTGTTAAGGTTTTGACTAGTATCAAGAATATGTTGTCTCTAGTTCTTGTCCATCTCGACCTAGCAAAATTTCTGATTTTTATAGTTTCTAAAATATGACGCGGAAACACATCTGTTTTGTTCCATCGATTAACTTTTTTAGGTACAAAATGGTTAATACACTCCAGTACCGAGTCTGTGAAATGACTCACACCTTCGTCGATTTGTTTCGGATTTACTTCTTCAGGCAAGATTTCCTGCCAGTTTGTTAATTTGAGGCGCATTTTATTTTTAAATAAGTTCCAGTTAGCTTTCTGGTAATTGAAAAATAGATTGTTTGACTGAATTGGGGACACAAGAGTACTACATTTTACTGGTAAATGGTTTGAGCTTAGATCATTTATCACATTAGGTTGTGTAAAGAGTTCTGACATATTCGTAAGAAATAGGTCTAAGGTTGACGGGTTGGTACGTTGGTTCGATGGCATGTAGGTTGGGTATGGAGGAAATATTATATGAAATGGGTGTCTTGAATGCAGGCCAGCAAGAATGGTACCCCATGCATTTGCTCGTAAGCAACCCCAATTCCTATGCCTACAGTTGAGATCCCCTCCTATGAGAAAGATATCGTTGATTCGAATTAATTCGCGCAAGTCGTGATTGAGATCGATACGTTTTTGTCTTGAAATACGCCCACCCGGAAAATAAACACAAAATATTTTCAAAGACCGACCATTGGTAAAGGGTATTTCGATTCCTATGTTCTCTATTAATTTAGTGTTGACAACTGGAAGTACTTTGCGTTTTATTGTTCTTTTAACTGCAATGGCAACACCACCACCCCTTCTGTCATTTCGATCTACACGATAGAACTTGTATTTGCTGTTTGATAATTTTTTTACATTCTGATCGAGACATGTTTCTGTGATTACACCTACGTCAATGTTATGAGAACTTAAGAAAGCAAGAAATTCTAACGCTTTATTGCGAATGCTTCTAGCATTCCAACATATAATATTGAGGCCATTATTCATATTTATTTACCTTGTTGGTACAAATACTTAATCGCTAATTGTGTGATGGTATTGAATTGGTCTGCTTTTGTGTTGCAGTTCGCAAGTCGAGTAATCATTCCAGTGGTGAGAGCGTTGATCTCTTCAATTGAGAAAAGCTCACTAGTTGGCGTTGATGCAGCAACAGGTATATTGTTGTTGCTCCTATTGATCCACACATTAGGGCGAATGTTGGTTGGAGTTGTTGTTTGGGCAATCGGTTTAGTGGAGCTTTTCCGAAGCGAAGTAAGAGCAGGAAACTCGTTAATGTTTGAAACGAAACCTTGAGGCTGTTGGTGACTATTCTGAGTGATATTCCTAGCCAAATGAGTGCTATTTCTGAGTGACAGCCGTTCTCTTATATTATTGAACGATATGCGGTTTTCACATGCGGGATCGTTTGATTTGTGGGTTTTATTGCAGTTTGCACACTTAATATTTGCGGATTTGCACTCATCAGTATGATGATTTTCAGCGCATATTCCGCAATGTGTCTTTATATGGCAGTTTTTCTCGCCATGACCAAACATTTGGCAATTATAGCATTGCGTGATTTTGTTGCGTTGCCTTCGAGCGAAGTCCCACTTGACTTGGGTTCTTAAAACTGATCGAACATTTTTTTTAAGTTCGTTTAATCGAATTGAACCACACTCCAAAAATACTATATAGAATACATCGCTGTATCCACCATAGTTCTTTTTAATTGTTTTAATGTTATGCACTTTTAGGCCTAGTGATGTTAGTTCCTGTTTTAATGTTTCGACGGGCATTTCATCTAGCCCATACAACACGACTTTGAGTGACCTTGCTGATGGAAGGTCGTGAGAAAAAAATTGCCAATTCTTTGATTTAAATACTGAGCACACAGCATTGTGACTATCGATAGTTTCACAAATGATTTTAATCCCTATTGATATTTTTTTAGTATAATAGTTCATAATTTTTACTTCGCGAAAAAGTGAATGGATTTCAGCACTGGTTTTTCGAAGAACACATATGGGTGGTATTTTATTATTTTTTTTAAACTCTTTTTGATTGAATCATTACATCATCACTGTCATTGTCTGAATCGTCTAAACATTGTAGAGGGCGATAGAAGTTTGATCTGGAGTTATCCCCAAGAGAATTCATTTTTTGAGTTTTATTGTTTGAAGACAAGATATTGTCTTCAAACTTGGGTGACCGGCTCCTCTTAGGAATTTTGCCTTTATGTTATATACACTGATTATAGTACCGCACAGATAGATTGAATGTCTTAACAGTTCAACGCGCCGATTAGTACTGATAAGTATATTCTTAAACAATAACTTTCTCAAGCTTTAAGCCAAGTGGTAAAGTCAGTCGCTCACTGACTTTCGTAGAGTGTGGATCTGTTTCGGCTTTTGACATATGAAAGCCTATTGGTTTGTTATTTTGACACAAATTGTGTCGGGAACCAGTTTGCACAGTGGCGGTAGACCCGGTGTCCTAGTCGTTCATAGATCTCCGTGGAGAACAAAAGCGTTTCGGCTTCCACTAAAGTGAAATAGTTAAAAGTGAACTTAATAAAGGAATAGGGCCCCTAAATGGGAGCAGACAATAGCTTCGCATTCCTAGCTGCATTTGAGTCAGATGAGGAAGAGTACAAGGTCGAAGCTTTTAATAGTAGCATTAAACAGCTACAGCACGAAGTGCTTGCTATTAAAGCAAAACAAGTCGCAAGGAGAGAGATGGAGAAACAACAACAACTCCAGAGCCCTCTGCAACCACAAAATGTAAACGAGGAGCTACCACAAAAACAAAAGGAGAGACAGCCGTTAAAAAAACAACAACTACAGAAACCGGCACAAGACCTAAGAAACATGTACAACCACAATAAAATCATAAAGAGAAAAAATAACAACAGCAACAAAAATCGAAGCAGCATAAGCAGGAACAATAGCAGCATCAGCAGCATCAGCATCAGCAGCATCAGCAGCATCAGCAGCATCAGCAGCATCAGCAGCATCAGCAGCATCAGCAGCATCAGCAGCAACATCAGCAATAACAGCAGCAAAAGAAGTTAAACGTTTACTGAAGAATACGACGACGGAGTTCTTCTCTTACACCCCGAAGGGGGAGAAGCTGCGAACAATGCTGCTGAGGGGGACAGAACCGTCGACTGATCCGGAGGAGCCCCTTGCACTGTTAAAATAGAAAGAGTGCGAAGAGCTCAAATTCGTAGGGATTAAGCCATTCGTTATGGCTAGAGCCAAAAGGGAGAATCGGAAACTACCGTTTTTCGTGGTCCAGCGAAGTTCCAATAGCAAGCTGGATAGTCTAAGTCATATTAAAGTTCTAGACTACCAGATTGTACATTGGGAAAAATTAAAGAGGAGCGAAACAGTATACATTATACAATGTGTTCGCTGCAAAAGGTTCGGGCACGCCGCGTCGAACTGCGAAATGCAGCCTCGGTGCATGAAGTGCGGAAAGAACCACAAGTCAGAGGTATGCGCTCTAAGTAAGGACGGAGCGTCAAAACAAAGCCAACTCTCTTGTGCCTTATGCGAAACACGGGACACACCGCAAGCTATCGGGATTGTCAGAAATTCAAATACATAAAAAGATTAAAACTTGCTCAGCTGTAGAAAGTGGAATTTAAACGTCCACCTGTTCAAACACAAACAGCAGCCGTTCCTCAACACGTTATCTACGTCCAAATGGCGGCAGGTAGGGGAAATACGGTACAACAAGCGAAGGTTGCTTCTCAGGCTCCAGCTCCTAGAGCACCGGAAACTTTATATGACATGCTGGCGTCAAATACAGAAACAGGCTACGTGGGTAGATCTAATATGCGCGCTTACGACCTTCAGTCGTAATGGATACGTACATGGCAGAGCAAACTGTTAAGGTCTTTGCAGTGAATATTAATTCACTGATTAGGTTCGAACGAAGAGCTAAGTTGCTTAAAGACCAAGCCTATGATGTGCTTTTGGTCAGCGAAACTAAGCTTACCAAAAGATATAAAATGAAGCACAGAAGATAATAACTCCATTCAAGGAGGAGGCGTTGCGATCTTTTTAAGAAAAAAGAATATACAGTCGTGTAGTACGTAGGTTCCGGGTGCTGGAAGCATGCGTCGTGTATATCCCTCTCCGTAGTGGAAAGCGGTTATACATGGTGTCTGTTTATGCACCCAGGTCAAAGTACTGTTGCTTGCACTTGTCACTGCTTGCTTTTGCTGTGTTTGTCATTCAGTACGGGTAATGACTGAATGTATGTAACAACCGTTGGATAGCGAGTTGCGGATGTGAATTTTGTTGGTGCACTGTGTCATTTTGTTGTAAGGGCATAACACCTACAACAAATTGATTCGGTAAACTAACGTTTGTTTATGGTTATAACTCGGAAATTCAGGGGTAACATAGCTAATATACGCGGCCTAAAAAGTAATCACTTTTCTACGTACGTTCACGTCTGCAAATACAGGCCAGCTGTTGAACACGGGTAGACCCCCGCCCACACCTCTCAGATCACTTTGATCTGAAGCTACCTGGCTACGTACTAGTGCCATTATTCTACTCTCACTGCGGGATCGTTATTTTTGTGTGCAGTAATGTAGGTTACCAAACTCCAATGCAATGTTATCCCTGATCCAATCCGGAAGTCATTTTCATGTGGTTAAAATTCCATCTCCGTAAGCAAATTATCCACTACAGCTTTGTTCACAGAAGTGTCAAACTGCACAGCAATTCGACCTTGAACGAGCTCGATGTGTTGCCTGACTCCATTCAAAGAATAGCATCCCTGTATCGTCATACTGAAATCATATTACATGCGATTTTAATATACACAATTATGGGTGTCTTCGATATTCTGGACAGACAACACGCGAAGGACGGTGTGTTGAGATCTTCGCTGTGCAAAACAACTTGACCCAGCTTGTAAATGAGCCAATACAAATAACAGAAGTTGATAATCATACCGCCAACATCCTGGACTTGTTTTTAACTTCTCACCCTGATAGATACTCGTATAAGGTAGATGTACTAACCCCTCTAAGCTCGTCGTACAACTGTGTCATATCAGCTAATTTCTCGACATCGACCACACAGTTAGAGAAAAGATTCCTAAAAAAACTGTATGGCAATATGACAAAGCGAATTGGAGCGGACATAACAACTTCTTTAGGAATTTTAACTGGTCGTTATGTTTCCTCAATAACGAAGGGGATGCCGCTGTTTATATGATCGCAAACACTGTTCTTTTTGGAATGGGATGCTTTATACCTCATCGGATGAAAAGTATCAAACCATAAGAAAAATCGTGGTACTACTAGAGCTGTAAAGAGTCTGTCACGGTTAGCGAAATGTTTTTCCGTTCCTACAAGACCAACCCAACAGAAAAAGGTTCAAACGAGCCAAAAACGACTGCAATACGACCAAAAACTGAGCAAAAAAATATTACAATGTCAAAAAGATAGTAACAATTTTTGGTCGTTCGTCAAAAACATTAGAAATTCTGCCTTATCCTCCATCCCAATGACATTCCAGCTGTCAGCTCTTTGGACAAAATCAACCTGCTTGCTGCATACTTTACGGCCAGCCCAACACTTCCAGATTGTGCTTTGTCCAAGCCTACTATTGAGTGCGTCGAATCTAGAACCAATCCACTTTCGCACTCGTGTCGTAGCAAGAGTACTTAAATATCGTAATATATACAACTCCGCTGGTCCAGATGGTATATCTCCACTTCTTTTAAAAAGGTGTTCTTCCTCGTTGGCAAAACTACTGCGTAAGCTTTTTCATTAATCCTACTCTTTAGGACACTTTCCGAGCAAATGGAAAATAGCGTTTGTCCAGCCCGTCTCCGATCGTAGATCGTCGGTGGATCTTGTTCTCTCTCTTTCTGCAGACCCTTGCACCTCTCTATCTTTCAAGGTCATGGAAACGCTGATAACGCGAAAACTTATCAATGACCGGCAGTACAGTTTTCGTAGCAACAGGTCCACTGGTGATTTGATGGCATGTCTTACCGAAAAGTGGAACCAAAGCGTCCATCAATCTGGCGAAAGCAAGAGAGTTGTCTCTTGATATTTCTACGACGTTTGGCAGAGTTTGACATCAGACTCTTTTGTCGAAAATGTGTGCCTTTGGAATCCACTTCTCTCTTCTTCAATGGATTACAAATTATATTTCGTAACGTCCAATTCAGGTTGCCTTGGATGGTTTCAAGTCTGATATTCACAAAATAAATGCTGGTGTGCCTGAGAGCTCCATTCTCTCTGCGCCACTCTTTTCAATTTTCATTGATGATCTCTTATGTGCTACTTTTAATCCAATACATTCTTTTGCTGATGACAGTACTCTCTGCTTTTCATATTCGTTCCTGGAATCACGTCCCTGGTCTTCGGTTGTAGAACGGGAACAGCGGCGTACGTTAAGCTCATTAAATCTCGTTATTAGTAGTATAACCAATTGGAGAACTATCAACAAAGTGGATTTTAATGCTTCCAAAACACAATGCTCTCTGCTGTCGTTAAAGCGAAATTTAAATATCCAGCCGTTATCTATGAATGGCTCTTGCATCGTCAAAACCGAGGGCCTTCCCATTCTCGATATGTGTGTCAATGACAACTTACGTTGGAATGACCACATATTCGGTGTAGTAAAAAATGTTGCGAAATGTCTAGGCTTCCTCAAACGATGTAAGAAATACTTCACCCCCTCTTTGGCCTCAACATATAAGGCATTTATCCGCCCAAAATTGGAGTACAATGCCTTCATCTGGTCGGCTGCGCATAAAAAATCTCTGCACCCGCTAGGTAGGATTCAAAACCGTGCGATAAAACTCATAGCTGATACTACTCGTAATATCACTCAGACAATGGACACCCTCGAATACCGACATAATGTCTTGTATCTCATTATTTCCACCACCAGTCAGCGCTCCATAGAAAACGCCATGAATGCTCTCAAGCCCACTCTCAGACGTACTCTGAAATATCGTAATTCTTTCCTACGCCATGTACTCGTAGCTCAATTATAGAATTCACGGGCGAACTCTCTATTTTCAGTTATTATAACTTAAAACCATTTAAGACCAATGTAGATCAGTACCTCTGTTTTCTTCCTTTAAAGGCACTCAAATCCCAAATGCCTTGAGCACGCACTAATTATATAAAAAAGAAAAGATTAGCGAAACCCACTTCATGAGTTCCTCTTCGAAAATTTGATATCTTCTTTAAGGATCTTTACTCTGCCTGATAGACTGCCCCCTTATTTGCGAAGTTCTAGTGGATGATTTCTACCGATCTTACTACTAACGAGGTACAATTTTTCAATGATCTCGTCAGAACACTAATGTATGCTTTGATTTTTTTCTCACCTCACAAATTTTAATCACTCGGTTCTACAGGGATCTCTGAATGCCTCCTGGGGTTTTCAGTTGAAGAGTTACATAATTAAATCCGAGGATAGTCTGATAAGGACGCCTGCCCCGTCAGCTACTTCAACGGAGTTACAATGGATGACAAATGTAATATCTATTATAATATCATATAATATATACTGTAAATAAAAAGCATATTTGTCACTGATAGCCCACAAAGTTACATCCTATGACAAAGTTTATATTACCTTGCTAAGTAACTGATATGAGCGCTCTCAGTAATTCCGATAATTTTAGTGCATTCCCAGCTACAGAACAAGTTTTTCTGCCTTTGAACTTCTAGAAATTGAGTTTGTTAACCCAAAATAAGTTGCTGAGGCCTATTAGACTGTCATAAATTTATGTCAAAGAACAATTATCAAAGATATTATATATGGAGGATTTTATCATTCATGCAACAACGAAAATCTTGTAAACCTAAATTTTTTGTAAATGTATTATGATCAATAAAATAAGATACATGTTGTAAGTGTAATTGAATTTCGGCTGTTTATTAGATTGTGACCTGAAAAGGAATATGTTGCTTTAAAAACCTTAAACAAGTTCAGAAGAAAACTAGTTAACCTCAGTATAATGAATAATTTTTCAAATTTAAATGGAATTTTCATTCAATACAATTATTGTAGTACAACATTAAAGAGTGCTAATTAAATCCTTTATGAAACAAATCAAACACCCATGCAAAGGCGGTAAAACAATTAAGCAACAGAATAGCAAGTTTTAAATTTACCATTTTCTGATAGTAGCGCGCGCTCAAAGGGTTAATGTACGATTAAAATGTTTACACACACAGCGCGGCCGAAATTTATAAAGGGGAGAATTTCATTAAGAATGATCAGCGAAATATTTATAAAACATTTTTATTGAACATACCACTGTTGCTCGTGCGCTTGATATTTAAGGGCGAGTTATCCCAAAACAGATTTGCATGGAAAAATTGACGAGACGTATTTAGATATTTGAATCTAGGTAAAATTAATTTTAAGGTTGTCTGATGTTGGTTATTTCCAAATCTGATGTTTTCACAGAGATATTCTGGTTTTTTGTTTATTAGTAGTAGTTTTTGTACAATGACAATATGGCACAATAATTCATAAGACTAGTTAATGAAGAGCCCTTTATCTGTTTAGTATAGGCGGAAATATGTTCGTGTCTTCTTATATTGAGAATATATCTCGCACCGAAACTATAGGCAACTGCTAACATTCTGCTTGACTCGGGGTGCTTATTTGAAAAAATTTCTCTGCCGTAGAGAATGATAATAAGAATAAATGACTTAAGAAGCTTTAGGTTTACCTTAGTTGGAAGATATTTTGCGGTGGAACTTAGTCCGCAAAGGTTTCCACAAATTTTATATACTGTTTTGTTTATATGAACGTTCCAATTAAGGTTACTACCGAGATACACCCAAAGATTCTTAATAATGTAAAATGTTTTTGTGGGTATAAATGATATAACTTATTTCTTTACTACAATCACTCTATTCAATATAATTACAATTCACAATCCAATCGGTTATTTCAACCTCTTTTACTTTTCTTTATCTTCTACTGTTTAAGTAGCTTAATTACTCTCCTAATTCACACTTCAAATTCAACTGGTGAACTGGCTTGCATATTTTGGGGTGCTGATATTTATACTCCCTGACATATTCCGCCATCCAGCGTCCCATACAATTTCCATTTTGCTAGAAAACTCGATTCAATTCTCCATTCACCAATGTTTGAGGCTTCTGCTACTCAAATAAGTAAATATATGGAAACATATACGGCGCTGCTCGAAATGAAATGGATATTACGGATATTATTCGTCCCGAACAACTTCGTCATTTGCCGTTTCGATGAAATGACACATTCTATCCAAAAGGACAACCTTAAATTTTCCTCGATTTCCACGCTGGATCCGGTAGACAACAGTAGACAGTAATGCAGGTTATTATTTTGTATGGACCTTCCCAATCCTGTTGCAATTTTGGTGATTTGCCTTACGCTGAGGATTATAAAACCAGACCAGATCTCCTTCGTTGAATCCGGAAGGTTTCGCCTTGATGTCATACCTAATCTTCATGCTGTTGCTCGCTAGCTTCATCTTTTCTCTGGTGTTTTCATGCAAATTACGAAGTCATCCACATAGTCGTTCACCTTCATGGGCTCCGTAGGTGGGGATCCGAATTTTTTTTTATTTGGCAACCGAACTGTTTGACCAAATAAGATCTCGGATGGTGTGTGTCCTGTTTAACTATGGACCTCGTTTCGGTCCCGTTGGCAGTTGCTGACGACCTTAGACAGATGCTTATTCAAGGTCCGATTGAATCGCTCGACCATTGCATCAGATTGTGGATGTAGTGGCATTGTCCTTGTCTTCCTAATTCCCAGATATTGGCACACTTCCTAGAAGATTTTTGATTCAAAGTTTCGCCCTTGATCGGAGTGCAGCTCCATTAGAATCCCAAATCTGCGACTATCTCTTCTGCTACGGCCTTAGCCTCTTGATTTGGGATGGATAACACTTCCTGCCACTTACTGAAGTAATCCATGACCACAAAGGTGTATCGATTGCTATTAAATATTTCGGGAAATGGCAAATGGCTATTCGCTCGAATGGTGCTCCGACATTGTATTGTTGCATTAGTCGCTGTCGTTTTACTTTTGGGCCCCTTATATTCGCACAACTTACGTACTTTTTGCACAAATTCTCGACATCTTGTTTAGCGCTTAGCCAATAGAAACTTTCCCTTATTTTTTCCAATGTGTTGTTTATTCCCAAATGGCCTCCTGAGATTCCGTCATATATTTCATGGAGTACTTAGCTAACTCTGGACCGTGGCATCATCAGCTGCATCCGCGACGTTGTTCCATCTGCACTTTCCCATTTTCTATTCAGCAAACTATCTTGCAGTCGCGAGTCCCACTGTGCCCAATATACCTTCAGAGTTTGGCTCCCGTCTGATATCTATTGCCAGCTTGGTCTTTCTTCGTGTTCCTTCCAGGCCAATATTGGTTCGATATTATTATCTTCTTATTGGGAGGAACGGATTTCATCTGTACTCCGACCCTCTGTTTGATAGTGGCCTGTTCTTTCGCTTCTTTATGGCGTCAGTGTTTTCATTTAACTCCGCACGGTCGAGAAGAGAGAGCATCATCATTTAAGAGGAGTTTTCCCTTGCGGTGTTGCACTTCAAAGTCGTAGTCCTGAAACTGTTCGATTCATCACACAACTTGGCATTCAGGGTTTTTAAATTTGATTTGCCATTTTAGTATTGCGTGGTCTGTCCGCGGAATGAACTTTTGCCCGTAGAGGTACATATGTAAATGCTTCGTAGTCAGAAGCTCACGCCGAGGTACACAGTAGTTCCGCTCAGGTCTGGAGAGTACTTTCCTGTAATATGCGACCACTTTCTATTGGCCATCATGAACTTAGGAGATCACAGCCCCGACCCCAACATTGTTAGCGTCGGCGTCCATGATGAACATTTTTGCAGGTGTGGGGTAACCCAAGATAGGGGCATTGCTTCTCCAGACCATCTGGACTGTTAGCCGTTTCCCGTATGTAGATGCAGGCTCTTTGCAATACCAGCAAAATCCTTTACGAACCTTCTGTAGTACATGGCCAGTCCCAAGAAGCTTCTTAGTTGGTATTTATCTTTTGGGACAGGCCAACTTTTCACTGCTTCCATTTTGTCAGGATTCGTCCTTACTCCTTCTGCTGATATAATGTATCACAGATATTTTACTTCCGGTCGGAGCAAGGAACATTTTTCTGGGTTCAACTTCAAATGAGCACTTCGGAGCCTCTCAAACACATATTTTAGATTTTCGCGATACTATTCGAACGATAACATCGACCTAACACACTAGGCAGATTTTAAACGTGAGTCATTGCAATGTTCATTCCATTAGTCGCTCGAAGGTGGCTGGAGCGTTGCATAGTCCAAATAGCATCACTGTAGTAAAGGCAGTTTTCCCACTATATTCTTTTTTACCTTTCCACTGAATGTTTTTGGATTTAGTATCCTTACAGGGACCATGATGTTCTTTGGTTCCACTAAGGACGTTCCCACCATAAAGACTCTCCTATTTTTTGACTCCATCAAATAAGTAGAATCGGTGGCTACCACAACCAGCTTCCATTTTTGCCCAACCAGTAGCTTCCGCCAAAGCAATCTGATTTTGGCAGACTAAAGTGTTGGCTTTTCCGTATATCATTGGTATTTCTATTTCAGGGTTTGTGCCTCCAAGTCGACTACAAATCCATGTTCTCTCATAAAGTATGTACAAATGATGCACTCGTCACATATGTCCGCCACCAGAAACGCGTGAGAGAATGTTATTCCGGTCAGCTGGATCTTTATGCGGACTTCACCATATATCTTAATCGTTGCTCCTTTAGCTGTTCGCAAGCTGCAATTAAGGTTGACCAGCTTCTTGATAACTGTTTCTGCCGCTATGAGGGCAGCTTTTTCGTCATACCGGTTCTTTACACTGCCCTTCAAGATGACATATTTTATTGGATTTCCAGCAGCGCATTCTTCGTCTATCCCGTGGAGTATCTCGTTCCTCGGCACTAAGTCTTGCGCAGGAGCATTTAACAGAAGCTACTTCCCTGACGAAATGTGATCCGTTGGAAGCCTGATTAGCTGCTTCCATCGCTAGAGCGAAGGCAAGTGCTTGCAAGGTTTCTTTTCCCGGTCATCCTTACTGCTGACTGTAGCTTCCAATCTGCAATTCCCCTGATGAATGCGTCCTTTGCCATTTCGTTGATTATTTCTTGGCCTGCGGTGGGATATGATAAATGTGCCAGTCTACTCACGTCTGCTTGGAGCTGTTGCAGTGTTTCTCCTCGTTGCTGCATACGGCCTTGCAATTGAACCTTGTAAACTTCCCGCATGTGGCTATCCCCAAACCGTTTCTCGATAGCCTGTACTAAAGTCACATAATCTTTATGCCTTTCGATATATATTACTTGCAACAATTCTGCTGCAGGACCTTGAAAGGCCATTATTTGGAAAAAGCACTTTTCCCGACCATGACGTCTGGCCATCGAATGAGGGAGGCTTCAACTCTTTTCTCCTTGGACCGCTTAAAGAAAATTCTCGCAGTTTTTGTTTTAGCATTGTGTCATAAGTAAGTATGTAACTGGGTCACATCCCTTGTTGTTCAAAGCATCCTAAAGTCGGAGCACCAAGTCACTTTTTCCTCCACTGACGTTGAGGTTAATCTTGTTCAACTCGGATTTGATTATATTGCACATTTTGGGATGCTGATATTTATACTCCCTGACATACAATTTCCGTTTTGCTGGAAATCTCGATTCCATTCTCCATTCACCAATGGTTGAGGCTTCTGCAACTCAAATAAGGAAATCTTCTGCTATGGAAATAAAGATGGCTCTGCTCGCACTCAAATGGATATCACAATACTCGTATTATCAACATATCAAAGGAGGAAAAAATTTTTTATTTCTCTTTGCATTGTGGGATTAAGTCTAAGAGCGTTTTCCGAAGACCACTAATAAATATTTTTTAGTTCCTGATTTTACTATTTTTTGGAAACGATGTATATACCTGGGAATCATCAACGTTGCAATTCGTAAAGCGTTGAGAAATATCATTTATAAAATGTATGAACAAAAGGGGTCCTAAGACAAAACCTTAAGGAACGCATGTAGAAACTAGAAGACTTGATGATTTTCACTTTTATTAAAAACGTTCTCCGGTCTATTACTTATTGTAGATATGTAAGAGGACATAAATGGATCTGGTATTTTAGTTTTTTCAGCAGAATCGCATGATTGAAGCAATCGATAGGTTTTGGAAAATCTAGAAGAACAGTTAATACCAACATGTAGTTATCCAAACCGGAACGCAGGTTTTCACAAATTTTTAGGAGTGCACTAGTAAAGGGTTTTCCAATAGGGACTTGACAACTTTGAATTTAATTTTTGAACGCACTCTTTCACTAATCATCAAACTGTCACTGTCAATTTATTCAGTAAACTCAACATTCTCATCATGGTAAAGTACACTAACGAACAACGTCTGCAAATTATAAAAATGTTCTACCGACAGTCGGAGTCGGTTACTGCAACTTTAAGAGCCTTAACTCCAATTTTCGGTCGTCCATGTTAGCATTGTCCCACGATTGCAGAATTTTTGCCAACTCTTTTTGGTTTCCCTAGAGACCAAAGGTAAAGTTGTGGGTAACTACTATTTTGCATAATACTCGTAAATCTTCTATTGATAAGAACCATTATTTTTTTTAGAAATAGGATTTCCCTTCCAAAGGGCCGGGCAATGGATATTATTCAATTCATTATTAAATAGGGTGGTAGAAATATGGTATTACCACCGATATTTGTTTTTCAATCAGTCGAAAATCATCTGGAGACATTTTTTCAACTTTTGACTAGATGGTACTCATGGCGCCGAATGCAGTTCTTTGTTAGCGTGGCGTTTGTTTTTATTAAACCTCCTTACTTACAAAAATAACTTTTTCTTTCAAATCTGTCAAGGCAGAGTAAGCAAGTCATAAGGAAAGATCGTATACCATATGAATTCTTCAAATATGCGACAAAAAAAGGAGAGAGCAGCAAACCGAAAAAATGTAGAGGTATACGTATATCGTTCTTAAAAGCAGTAATGAAATAATTAATATGCGAGGTTTGTTAAGAAATTGGTCCGTATAAATAAAATAAAATGTTTGCTGAAGTAGAAGTTCCTCTACTCACTACGTTTTTCCTTTTAGTCATTTTTGGGTAGGGTCAGAGGGACACATAGGTAGGTAGGTAGGTAGGTAAGAGTGGCTATTGGAAACACCAACCCACTTAAGCCTTACTAATGGAACCAGTGTCCAGTAATGACACGTATGATGGCGCTGAGATGTTTCCTATTTAGAAGGATCAGACTCTTAGAGCGATTCGGATCTAGCTTTGACCAGATCTGTTTAGTCTCTAGACATATTGATCCAACAGTCCACCTGAGGTCTGTTCTTGGCATCGGCATCCAGCTTTAATATTAATTTGCACGTAGCGATTGGTATACGCATGCTACCCTTTTCCCGTAGAATAGGTAGAGTGCTTCCAATTTTGGCGAGTTCATCGGCCCTACAGTTCCCTGGAATGTCTCTCTGGCCCGGCACCCAGTAAAGGTGAAGGTTGAACTACTTTGCCATGTCCGTAAGAGATGATCGGTATACAAGGGTGGTTTTAGAATTTAAAGAGACTGAGTCCAGGGACTTCATAACGCCCTGTCTATCCGAAAAGAGGCGGATATCCCTTGTAGATATCACGTTTTTCTTCAGCCAACACAGAGCTTCTTTAACTGATTTGGAAGACGAAAAGAGAGCATAAGATTTAGCTTATCTGAAAAAACACAGCCACCAACCCCGCTATCAGTTTTAGATTCATCTGTGTAGAAATGGATCGACTTGTTCTCCAGGAAAGGATAATGATAAAACACATAGTTTTTTGCTAATCTGAACTGAACGGCGCAAAAAGGAATTTTTCTGGAGTCCTTTGTTTTTTTCCTGTCGGAACAGAGTATTCAAACAAAAATTTGTACTCCTTGTATTTTGCTTTTACTGAAATGTCTTAGTTTTTCGCAGAAATACGAGTATTAGTAATCATTACAGTGATAAAGTGTTTAGAGTATCAGCTCCCATCAGACCAACGCCAAATAACCGTCGCATTATCCGAATATAGGTATGACACTCGCAGGGAAAGTTATCCATGGTGTCGTTATCATTCCTCCACCGACTCTTTACCAACTAGTGTAGTTAATTTATGGATTATGTCTGACGAATGAAAGCGTAGCCTTAATATTTTCGAACACAATTTTAAAGAAATCGCATGATAGTTCGTCGCCCTGTCTATGATTTTTTTTTACCTTAACAGATTCTTTCGAACAGTGACTGAGTTCTGCATGTCAAAATCAGACCTGATCATGTGTAGCTTACTTCAAAAGATGGGTATAAATTTCATATTCATTCAAATATGCAAGACTTGGGCGTTGGCGTATTTAAATAAATAGGCAATAGTCCGGCGTATATCAAAGATTCATCTCTCCAGTGTGCTCAGGGAGAAATACGAGTATATGATTACTTTTCTGACTTAGAGTTGGGAGTTATAAGAGGATTTTTCCTAGGCATACGATTTTTCTCACTTCTTTTTTTCTGCCTTTGGGTATTGATCGAGTTTTGAACCTAGACCGTCTTTCGTAGTAATGCATGAAGACTACTGCGCAGCGGCACCACCTTATCTGATGCACTGGTATGAACCTATTAAGTTGTTGACGATCGGTTTAAGACCTTTATATAAAACGGGTGCAACGATTTTATATTCGGTGTTTAGCAAACTATGCACTTGTAGTTGGCACAATTGAGCTGATCTTATTTGAGTTTTGATCTTCCTACGAGTATTAATGAATTTTGCAGGTTAAGCGGCTGATCTTAACTTAATCTAGTTTCGTGACTGGGCCACCGGCTCCTGTGAATTTATTACAGTTGAATATTTTTATCAATCCGGTTAAAAAATCTGCAGAATTGGTTTGTCCAAATTATCAGGTCTGACTGAATAATATCTCGACTTCGTGGTACTCCATCATGTTTTCTTTTTTTTTTGTCGGGAAAATTTTGTGTTTGGATTTTCTCCTCTGGTGGTAGGTGTCGGTATTAGTTCTCATTCACCCCTTGCACTCGCATGCAGCGTCTTATGTCATGTTTTGTGATTTCTGACACCCTGTCAGAAATGGAAACCGATGACGAAACAATTAGAGGTCATACACGATCAGAGATAGAAGATGAGCTCTTGGTCACATCTTCAGCATCGGAGGACCTCAACAACACCGTGGTGGAGGCGACTCTGGAAAACTGTAGCAATGATACGGTTTCTCCAGATTAATCTCCACCAATCAAAAAAGGCTTCGGCCGCACTCATTCTGCGTCTTTCCAAAAATGCAGAAGACATAATCCTAATCCAGAAACCATGGATTGTAGAAGGCGTGGTTCGTGGACTTAGGACACCCACATACGCTCCGCTCTATACAAGAGAAAAAGGTTAGATTAGAATTTGTATATTAGTGAAACGTAGCCTTAATGTGTTTCTACTTCCCAACCTCAGTGACCCCGACTTAACCGTTGCCAGACTAGAGACTGCCAAAGGCACCTACTGGCTGGCATCGGCTTACCTTGGCCACGACCAAGTGGGCCCTCTCCCTGGTGATAACCTAGAAAGGGTGGTACTGGAAGCTGGAAGGCAAAAAACTGGTCTCATAATCGGATTAACGCACATCACACGGTATGGGGCAGTACCGACATCAATGATAGAGGTGAGTCACTTTTAAACTATATTTTAAGTACTAACCTCTTAATTTGCAATATTGGCAATAAGCCCACTTTTATAACTAGAAACCGACAAGAAGTGCTAGATATTACTCTTGTCTCCGACAGCATCACCCAAAGGCTAACAAACTGGATGGTATCGTCTGAACACTCCTTTTCATACCACAGATACATCCAATTCAGTCTGAGTGATGCTCCCCCCAGCCAACCAACTTTCCGGATTTACAGGAAAACTGATTGGCCAAAATAAAGTGGAATACGGTCAGAAACACTATCCTCTGAACTATCAAGTCCCCCGCGTGACACCAATGAGCTTGACATGAAAATCAGGGAATTTACTCTGTCTCTCAATCAGGCTATGGCCGCTTCCTGCCCTCTTATTCAACCAAAAGCCACATTGGTGGACTTCTCAGAAACGCCTGTAGAAAACTTTTCAATGCAGCAAAAAGCACAAGAAAAGTGACTAACTCATACTCATATAAAGAATCCCTCAAATTATGCAAAAAAGAACTGAGGAAGGCAAAGCAACAATCCTGGAGGTCATTCTGTGACAAAATCACAGAAACCTCTGAGACATCGCGGCTAAGAAAAATCCTTTCTACAAATCCTATGATGCCTAGCTGTTTGAAAAAAACCGATGGCTCTTGGACAACCTCAAGTCAACCTCACTCAACCTGCTTCTGGACACCCACTTTCCAGGTAGCTCCCAACTCGCGGCCAGTAGCAGCCCAAACTGCAACTGCAACCGTGACCAAAATTCATGGTCTGATTACGAGAGACAAACTGCTCTGGGCGCTGCATAGCTTCAAACCATACAAGTCTGCTGGTCCGGACGGTATAATACCTGCCGAGCTACAGAGGTCCTCAGATATTATTTTACCAGTGTTAGAAAATATTATGAGGAGCTGTGTAGAACTTATCCACATTCCACTGTTATGGAGAGAAGTCAATGTAGTATTCATTCCCAAAGCCGGAAAATGTTCTCATGTAGTCCCAAAGGACCTCAGACCTATAAGTCTATCATCTTTCCTTCTGAAAACTCTAGAACGACTAATTGATATCCATATTCGAGCTAAAGTTGATCCAAGACTTCTGTCTACGGCTCAACATGCCTACTGTAAAGGAAAGTCGGTGGAAACGGCTTTGCACTCTCTGACTAGCCACATCAAACGATCCCTACAATATAAGGAGTACACAATGGTTACTTCCTAGACATAGAGGTCGCCTTTAACAACGTTAACACATCCGCAATCACGACTGCGCTGGTAGAACGACTCACTTGGGGAGTTGATCGGTCTAATGCTAAAAAGCAGGATAATCAACTCCAAACTGGGTGAGACTTCTGCTAAGAGATATGTCAGCAGAGGTACGCCGAAAGGCTGTGTCCTCTCTTCCCTTCTCTGTAACTTAGTAGTTACTGATATACCTGGAAGCGGGTGGTAGCAGAGTGATTGCCTATGCGGATGACGTTGCCATAGCCGTCTCAGGAAAGCATCTCAATACCATTAAAAAACTCCTTCAAGTAAATCTCAATAGATTAACCCGCTGGGCAGATAGCTGTGGATTGGGAATAAACCCCCATAAAACTGATCTTGTCCTCTTTTCTAGGAAATATAAAATTCCAATCATAGACCCTCCTTCAATAAACTGTACCAGTTTAGTTTTCTCCGATACAGCAAAATATCTGAGTCTCATTTTTGACAGGAAACTAAACTGGAAACCTAACATTCAAGAAAGTGTCAATAAAGCTACAATAGCTTTATTCTCTTGCAAAAAAGCCATTAGGAACAAATGGGACCTTCAACCTCGCATAACCCACTGGCTATACATCTCGGTCATAAGACCGATACTTACTTACGGGGTGGTTGTCTGGTGGACGGCCTTGGAAAATGCAGTCAACCGCATTAAACTAAGCGGAGTCCATAGAACAGCATGCCTATGCACAAGCGGAGCCTTGTGGTCTACCCCCTCTGCTGCATTAGATATTCTGTTTCACTTGATACCCCTCGACATTTTTAGCAGGCAAGTAGCTGCGACTACAGCTATTCGCCTTACAGCGACTAAACAGTGGACAAATAATTCATTTGGCCACGCCAATATTCTTAATACATTAGGAATCCTCACAGAGAACATTGATTACACCATACCTGGACTTTGGTTTGACAAAAACTTCCATGTAAGCTTCCCCTTTAGATCATTCTGAGAGGAAGATGATTTCATCTAGGACAAGTCAATCCATCTCTACACAGATGGATCTAAAACCGATAGCGGAGTTGGTGGCGGTGTTTTCTCAGATAAGCTAAATCTAAGCCTCTCTTTCTGTCTTCAAAATCACTGTAGCGTGTTCCAGGCGGAAATTTTGGCGATTAAAGAAGCTCTGTTCTGGCTGAAGAAAAACGTGATATCTGCAAAGGATATCCTCATATTTTCGGATACTCAGGCCGCCATCAAGTCCCTGGACTCGTTCTCATTATATTCTAAAAACGCCCTTGAATGTAGATCATCTCTCATGGAGATGGCAGAGCAGTTCAACATTCACCTTTGTTGGGTGCCGGCCACAGACACATTCCAGGGAACTGCAGAGCCGATGAACTCGCCAAAATTGGAACCACTCTACCTACGTATTCTACCGGACAAAAGTAATATAGGTATACCAATCGCTACGTGCAAACTAACACTAAAGCTAGATGCCAATAAAAGAACAGACCTTAGGTGGACTGCTGGACAAACATGTCTAGCGACCAAACAGATCTGGCCAAGGCTGGATCTGAGTCGCTCTAAGTGTCTGATCCTTTTAGATAGGAAACATCTCAGCGCCATAATAGGTGTCATTACTGGACACTGCGTCGTAGGCAAGCACGCAAGAAGGCTTGGCGCTTTTACTAATGATTTCTGTAGAAGCTGCATGGACGAGGAAGAGGAGGAGACAATCCTTCACCTACTCTGCACATGCCCAGCTCTCTCCTAGAGAAGAAAGCTTCATCTAGGACGACCGAAACGATCTAGAAAACTTAGACGTTAACAATCTCCTACGTTTTATTATAAGCTCAAACTGGTTCCAGTAGTAAGAGGATCATAGATCCACGTGGCATCACAATGGACCAATAGGCCTTAGTGGGTTGGTATTTCCAACAGCCACTCTTACCTAACCTAACCTAACCTAGGCTGCTAGTTTGACATTTGTGTGTTGCCACTACAGATGTTTTCCTGCCCCATTTTAGGATTATCTTTAATCTTTAGGATTAGTAGGTGTATTGCACGGACAATTTTATTTCACTTTTGGGATGAAAATTTTGAAATACCTATCACAGGATAAATTCTGTTGTGCATTTTGTTTTTTTTTCATTAGTAGGTATATTTCACAGAAGTTTTTTGTTTCACTTTTGGGAAACAGATTTTAAAATACTTATTGCAGGATGAATGCTGTTGTGCATTTTGAATTTTTTTCAATTAATAAATATATATATTGCGCAGATTGTTTTTGAACTGAAGATTGCCATCACCCCGTAGCAGACTATTCAAGTGATTGTTTTCTACTTAGAATTGCGATCGGGATAATAAAAATGGATCTGTCCACATAGTTCTCCTCATCTCTTGTTTTATTTTTTTACTTTAAATTTCTCCTAATGCTTTCAACAGCAAAATTGTTTTCAATATAATTCTTTTAATTTTAAGTGATAATAGGATTTTGTTCCGCTTTTCCCCTCTGCTGGTGACATCATCTACAGAATGAACTGGCATGCTAGTTGACTAAACGCTCTATGATTTACTAGTAACATATGCATTAAAAAAACTTGCACCATGATACAACCCTACTAGTTTAACTCGCGTTTGTAAACCCTAGTTAATTGTCCGCCGGCATTCACGCTTGAATGAATTTCTTGTTTTCAATCGCATTGTGAAACCTAATAAATTCGATTATAAGAACCAGTGCCGATGACCTCTATCAGCATCGACACTATTCTCCGTATTTGATTCTGATTTTGAGAGAATTTCTCCAGATACGCGGTGGAATCTCTGGAGGTCTCAATTATAATTGTTTTTTGTTGACGTCAAATCTGCTCTTACTAGTGCTTAAAAAGCTCGATTTCCAGCTAGCTTCCATATCGAAATAACCTCGATTGAGGCTCTCTTCCAACTGCAAGCGCCATTCAAAGTCTTCCCTTACTGAGCTGCACCATGGATGAATTCGGAGATCTTTCGGGCTGAATGCTGAAAAGTGCGCGGCTGAAAAGTGCCCATGCCCTCTACATGACCTAGCCAGCCATCAAAGTAACAGTCCAGATTCATGACACTGTACAACCGGTGTAGTACTGCAAATCTGGTCAATGTAGGTCGACCGAAAATCTCTCCCTCAAAGTAGTCAAAAAAGTTATGGTGTTCACAACATAAGATAGGTAGGTCAATCGGGTATACGCTTCTCCGAACAATTTTCACATGTGAGCTCGAGTGTATGCATGGTGTATCCTCAAATCATTTCTCTCTATTCCCAAGAAATCGGCGAATAAATGTTCGACTCGTGCAAATTTAAGTTTAGATATTGTGATCACTTCCTTTCAGTGGGGTGACCTTCTGTGTTGAATGATGTGTTCTCCCTGACAGTTCCATATTCACCGTATTTATCGTTTAACAGTGTATAGTACTTTGCCAGCATCGACTGCATATCTACTTTTATCTTCCCTTGATCGTCTCCGCGGTTTTAGGTTCGAATTTTTTGTTGCCCTGATACTTCCTTTCGATATTGCCTTTTCTACTCCGGCTGCAATCCTGATGGCTTTCTGAAGCATGGCTTACTAAAAACCACCCATATAAAAGAACAAGAAAGACTGGAATTCCACCAGTCATCGAATAAAAAAAGCGAACTTTGTGACAAATTGACACGACTTTTTTCAACTAATCAGTTCTAGTATTTGGTGATAATATTAATAAATATCAATACTAGTATACACTTAAGTAAGTAGGTATACTTTAGTTGTATGCATACGGCCCAATATGAGAGAATAGGCGAATGTCATCTGCTCCACTGTCTTTAGATTTTAAACCGATTTTTCATTCAACGCTATGTATGCATGAACGATTTTATTTTCAAATTCTAATTACCTGACATTTTCAAGTCTTAAACAATTGGAAATTATGGAAAAATTGCAAATACTTTCGAATTGAATCAATTCAATGAAATCATACTTTCGTAAGTTGTTCGACTAAGACACTTCGTTTGCAGCCTGCAAAAAAAATATATTTTTTAAAATTCCTTGGTTTAAATTGTCGCTATTTTTAATGCTGTTTAGGTCATTCATTACACTGATTTAAGCACTCATAAGATGAATGCTAGTTGGTACATTGCCTCTCTTATATTGCACATACCTAGCATTATACGAACGCTTGTTGTAATCAATCTTATACTCGACGTTTTGCAAGATTGGACTCCCTATATTTTGTGTAGCTTCAGGCGGTTTTCAGGCTTGTGATATTATTACTCGGCTGAGCCTTTTCACAATAACTGCCACATATCATTTTGAAACGGCACAGTATTTTATTTATGATCAAAAATGCCTACAAAACTATCATACTATACTCGTATATTTCGTCGCACCTCCCATCTTGAAGGCGGACAAGGAAGAAAAAATAGATATGACAAAATGAAGAATTTGAAGTGATAAAAAAGTGAAGATATCTCAAAGTGACTGGAAGGGAATTCTTGCTAAAATTCTCATCATGTGCTCGCATATGTTCGAAGGGTATAGCATCTGCTAATTGTTTGTTTATTTTCATCCAATTTACGACTTCGATTACAAGAATCGGTTATCCCGGTTAATTCATGTTTTTCGTTCATTCAGAACTGCATTTAAGAGTAAAAAAATTATAATCTGATGCATTGCAAAACGATACTGATATCGTCAGTATTTTAATTCAAAAAAACTAAGCAAATTCTGTTTCTATTTATATATGTTACATACGAGTACATACATATAAAACAAAATAAAAATATAAATAAACTGATTTTGGGAATCCGAAAGCGTCAGTTTTTTTTTCAGTTTTTATGCATTTTTATTTATATACTTAAATTACTCTTAAATGCTAAACAAAAAAACGCTTAAAAATTAGCTTAAATAACTTAAAATTATCTTATTTTAACTTACTGGCCCCATGCGGGCACTCTAAATTAAACATAATACTTAATCTATGTCTTTCGACGTATCTTACAGTCTAATTTTATTTGTAATTTAAACATTAATTAATCCTAAAATTAAGAAAATAAATTTTAGGTAAAAACTTAGTAAATGGACATTTTTTAATTCTTTATAAAACTTAAAACTAAAAGCTTACAAACTACCTAAAAATACATCTTAATCTACTTAACCTACTTACGTCTAATACATACACATACATATATATATATATATCCATAATACTTATATACTTTATATATAAGTATATGTATATATATATATATATATATATTATTTTTTTTTTGTGTTTTTATATTTTTTTTTTCTTAAAACCTAACTTAAACCTACCTAAAACTATGTAAGCCGGCCATGGCGAAAAAAAAAAAAATTAGGCAGGCCCACTTTGCTTCACTTGAAGCTACATATCACTGGAGGAGTTCGACGACGAAGCATCCTCCCCTTCAACAAGCCACCAAAAGTGTTGGTGCTGCCGAGCAACATCCCTCATGTCGCGACTCCCTACCGACCTACTGAACCGGAGACGCTCCGCACTGCCATGTGCGACGTCTCTGTCGTAGTTGAGTCGCCTGTCCGCAGCTGTTCGAGCGACATGGAAGATTAGCGGCACCGCCAATCTGTCCTGGATCAGACCTTTATTATCTAGATAGAGGAACGCTTCTGGAGGAATAAAGCCGTCAAAGCGAACTCTCTCGTGATACATATAATTGGGGTAGAAAGCCCCGGAGATCAGGTTGTTCGATGAGGTCATTGCTCTTGCAATGTGCCTTCGAGTCAACTTAATGATGAAATTGTCCACTCTTATTAGATTCGCCCTATTGTACAAGACCTCATTGGGATAGAATTTTATGTACTGAGACTCTGGTGTTCTGTATAAGCGAAGACAAGTCCTAAGACAAGCCCTCTCAAACACCCGAATCTTTTCCAATAAACTTGCTTTCACGTTGAACCACACGGGACATCCAAATACCAGCATGGGCCTGATAAGGGCCATGTAGCAGATCACCTTCACCCTCGCATCTAGTTGGCTGTTATAAAACAGTCTCTTTGAAAGGGCAAAAGCACCTTTGGCTCTGGCCAGAGCAACCTCTATATGTTTGTTAAAATACAGAAATTGATCTATCCAGATCCCAAGGTACCTGACTACATTTCGACAAGCGAGTGGCTGTCCGTGTTGTCCGACGATAGAAAACTTTCGCCAATTCTTTCTGGTATCCCTAGAGGCCCCAGACAAAAGCGTCCTAAACAGAATGGTTTCCGACTTCTGAAAGTTTATTTTCAACTTCCAGTCATCGCAATATCGCTTAATTTGATCGAAGTCACGTTGCAAAAGCATATTAATGACCTCAATCTTTGGACCTGATCTGTACGCGATTAAGTCGTCTGCGTACGCTATGGCATGGTGAAGTGAACCTATCAGATCACTCGTGTAAAAGTTGAATAGGATCGGCGAATTTACCGCACCTTGTTGCAGACCGTTTTTAATGTTAAATGTTCCAGCAGAAGTCACATCGCCATTCTTCACGATGAACTGTCTACTGGAGAGCATATCGAAAAGAATATACAGCAGTGGTTTACTAATGCCCAACCTGTCCAGCTTGAAAAAGAGTCCTTCTAACCATACGGTATCGAAGGCTTTCTCCAAGTCAATCAGGCAGGCACCAGTGCACTGGTTCTTGCCTTTGTTCCATTGGACATCAGAAACCAGTTTCGACGCAGCATGAATGATATCATGCCCCGCCTTGAAACCGAATTGATTATCCGGAACTATATGTTTGTCCTCAACCCACTTAGTCAGGACTCTATTGATCACCTTCTCGAAAACCTTACTGATGTTTGGAAGAAGGCTGATCGATCGGAGATTCGCCGGATTGGAAGTGTCTTTATCCCTTTTGGGGATGGGATGTACCACCGAAGTTTTCCAATGCGCTGGATAATGTGCATTATTCATTGCATTATTAAAGAGGGTGGTATAAATGTTCACCGCTTCTAGAGGGAGATGTCGAAGCACAATGTTCGGTATTTCATCAGTTCCCACTGATTTCTTACTTCTAAGTGATTCGAAGATCGTTTGGAGCTCTTCCTTCGAAATGAACGGGGGTAGTACCCTATCGTTGGTGATGACATTATTTGCCATATTCTCGTCACTGAACTGGGTGAAACCCGAGCTCTCGAATCGCCAATTCACAATTTCATTTCGAAGGTAGAAATTGTGCACCAGGACTCGATTCTCCAGATCGTGGTTCGGGCCAATGATAACATTCGCCTTGTACACTTCCAGGAAAGTCGCTCCTATAGCCTCTACCTGCTCCTGCGGATCCTCGATCACAAAGAAGTTGTCATCATCAACAGCCTCATTTGGATCTATGCCCGCTGCTACCAGTATTTGTTCGTTGTTCGTCGTTCGGGCGATTTTAAGACACTGAAGGTCGTTTTGATTTTTTCTCCGAAATATTTTATTTATTTGCGGGAACATATTCGGGTTGCTGGTGTTTACAGCCCGAATTTTATTGTTCCAATACAAACTTACAGATGTTCTGTAATTTTCCTTTATTAATGTTTGGAGGTTTTTAATCGACGACTTCAGTGTCATGATCTCCGGGTTATGTCTGTCAGTAAACGGTCTGTACAAGGTTTTTAGTCTTGACAGCAGTCTACTTTTATGTCGGTGCAGTGCGTCAATAGTTGCGTTGCGGAATAAGTCTTCTTCGTCAGTGTGTTGGTACCGAGGTATTGTTCTGTCCATTGTTCGTTTAACTGTCTCGTCCATTAGTCTTAGATACCTGTCAATCTCCTCGTTTGACAGATTTCTGTTGGACGGTGGGTAGAGCGAATTCGAGGAGAGTGCTCTAGTCAGTGATCTGGTGAAGTGTGTCCAACGCACCCTACTGTAATTGAAAGAATGCCTTTGAACAAACTCATCCAATTCCGCAATTTCGTTGGAGACAGTTATTTCGGTGCTGAAACCGCAATGGTCACTGTCATACACGAAAGTGCGTAGACAGTTTGTAGTTTGTTGGTTAGTGCATGTCAGTTGTATTCGTGAGTCGAACAACAGAAGATCCAAGTAGGACCCGTGTCTGGGAAACGACGGACTATCCGTCGCCTTAAGCCCGAGTCGATACATCACACTGTGCTGACCCCACCAATTGAATAGTAGGTTCCCTCTAGTATTTGGTGTATTATTTCCCCAATCACTATGTTTGGCGTTGAAATCCCCGCCGATAATAAAATAGTTGTCTTCCAATTCCAGCCTCAGAAATCGAAAAAGTGTCTCGAGCTCTGTGATAAATAAGGTGGATTGAGTAGCCTTGGGTGCATAGACAGACACCATGTACAACCGCTTTCCACTACGGAGAGGAATATACACGATGCATGCTTCCAGCACCTGGAACCTACGTACTACACCACTGCATACTCTTTTAAAATGTATACTTTTTCGTACGAAAATTGCAACGCCACCTCCCTGAATGGAGTTGGGTCGGTTTCTCCGTACTATTTTGTATCTTCTGTGCCTCTTGGTAAGCTTAGTTTCGCTAACCAAAAGCACATCGGGGGCTTGGTCTTTAAGCAACTTAAATAGTGCGGCTCGTCGTTCGAACCATATCAGTGAATTCACATTCACAGCAAGGATCTTCAGGGTTTGCTCCGCCACATACGTTCCCTTTACGGCAAAAGGTATGTTAGGCCAGGCAGCAGCGCGTATACTTGATGCACCCGCGCGGTCTGTTCAGTTAAATGACGTTGTAGCTGAGCCATCTGCCCCTGGATAGAGAGCAAGATAGCTAGCATGTCAGGTACTGGTTCAGGTGCTCAGGGCGCTGGGGCCTGAGAAGCAACCTTCGCTTGCTGTACCGTATTTCCCCTACCTGCCGCCATTTGGGCGTAGGTAACATGGGGAGTAACGGCTGGGGTTTGTGAATGCACGGGTGGACGTTTAACTTCCACTTTCTGCTTTCGGGCCGGATTTATTCTTTTAATGTACTGGAATTTGGGACAACCCCGATAATTTGCGGTGTGTCCCGTGTTCCTACATAAAGCACAAGAGAGTTGGCTTTTTTCAGACGCTCCGTCCTTACCAAGAGCGCATTCCTCAGACTTGTGGTTCTTTCCGCACTTCACGCATCGAGGCTGCATTTCGCAGTTCGACGCGGCGTGCCCGAACCTTTGGCAGCGAACACATTGTAAAACGTTTTCGTTCCTTTTTAATTTTTCCCAATGGACAACCTGGTAGTCTAGGACTTTAATACTCCTTAGACCATCCAGATTGCTGGTGGGACTTAGTTGGACCAGGAAAATGGGCAGTTGCCGCTTCTCCCTTTTGGCTCTGGCTGTGGTGAATGGCTTGACCCCCACGAAATGGAGCCCTTCGCACTTCTTCTCTTTCAGCAGTGCAAGGAGCTCCTCCGGATCAGTCGACGGTTCTAATCCCCTCAGCAGCTTGTCCCCCTTCGGGGTGTAGGAGAAGAATTCCGTCGTCGATTCCTTCAGTAAATTTTTTATTTTGTAATAGCGCTCCACTGTGTTACAGTGGATCGCATGCCTATCTATGCTAAGTCTTTTAATATAAAAATTATTTCCTATGGCCAACTTACATAGTTCTACAGTTTCCTTCAGCTCCATCTTGAATGTATTTATGGATGGTACCCTTTGTTGTTTCTGTTTCTGTTGCTGTTGTGTCTGTTGATGTTGTTGTTGTTGCTGCTGCTGCTGTTGTTGTTGTTTCTGATGCTGTTGTGGCTGCTGCCGTTTTAGTGGCTGCTGCTGTTGTTGTGGTTGCTGTTGATTTTGTAGCTGCCGCTCTTGTTGTGATTGCTGATGTTTTTTCTGTTGCCGTTGTTGTGGCAGCTCTTGTTGATGCTGCTGGTGTTTATTTAGTTTTTGTTGGTGTTGTTGTAACACTTGTGTTATTGTTTTTGTTTGGGGTTGATGCTGCTTTTGAGCTAGCTGAGTCTGTTGTTGCTGTTGGGATTGCACTAGCTCTTCCCTCTTCCTTCTGAGCATTTGCATTTCCTTTATGACAAGAAGTCTTTGCTGTAGCATTTTTATGCTGTTACTTACAGACACCATTTCTTCCTCTTCATCTTCCGATTCGGTAGGAGCCAAGGAAGCGAAGATGTTCTTTCTCAGAGAGAACTCACCATCATCGGAGATATACTGGTTGTTATCAGTAACTTGCAATGGATGATTATTTCTTGTCATTGCAGACGTCGAGTGCGCCCCGTCCCGAACTCTTCTAGGCAGCATTTCAGTGGAAGCTTGTCGGGAGGGACGTTCTACCAAGTTAGAATTTGGCTTTATTTTCCTCCTTCTTTTAGTTTTTGGTGTCTGGCTAGAACTACTAGACGCCTCACCTGATTTGTAAGCCGATCCCGCTATTGGTATAGCGGACCGCTCTCCACACTCCATCACGTGATTTTTTTTTTTTCGTTACACTTCACTTGTTACTATTTCAACAAAAAAAAAAAAAAAACAATTTGTCTACCGTTGGTAATCGAACCCAGGCCTAGGGATCTCACAACCAGGTATGAATTTCGTCCGAGTGTTTGCCACTTTGGCTAACGAACACTTGAAATTTTCTTGTTTAAAGGTATACTTATTTATTTTTCGCACTTATAAAGCCGAACACCAAAATTGCGTCTAATCGCCACTGAGGTCTATGAACGACTGAATCCGAAAGCGTAGTTACAATATCATACTATAATTATTATAGGTATATTATAATGTAATGAATAAATGTTTGGACAATAAAGATACAATTCTAGATGAATATTCTCCTTGGAGATAAACAAAACGTTGGCCATATTCTTCTTTAGGCTGCCTTTATGATATACTCGTACAAAGAAATCAACATATATTTGGGCAATATGACGAGTTCTCGACAAGTTGTCTCAAACAGTCGTGAAGGATACATGGGAATAACGCATGATCAACATTTTATGGTTACCACTCTCAAACAGCTAACGGCTTTAATTTCAAGATTATTCATGTTTATTTTATTTAAAGATATTGGGGCATTTATAAAATAATAGTAATATTGACCACATTCACAATTTTTTAACTAAAGCAAAATATCTAACTAACACCTCATCAAGAAGCTGAACCTTATTATCGTCTACACCTTTAATATGCAAATTTCAAAGCCAAAAATTCCAACTGCTTCCAGGCAATGATCGAAAATTTTCCCAGGAGTTGAGGACGCTACTTAGAGCTCAGATGTGAAAGATGTGAAAGTACTTAGCGAAACTTTAATCTGTTAATTATTTGTCTTCTGCACCTGGCTAAGACGACTACTCCAAACGTTTTTCCTCTGGTTTTCATTACGAGGGAACAACTTCTCTACATTTTTTTTCCCGGAATACGTCCACTGTTTTTAGTTTGCAAGGAAGAAGCTGGATGCACACGATTGCCAACTCCGCCCATCTCATTTGAATTAAGTGGCAATTTAACCCAGTCGCTTTTTATCCCCGTCTCGACTTTAAATAAATTATTTATCTGTTCAGAATGCAACTAAGAGGTATTTGCATTATTGCCCGTACAACACGAGTCTTCCACCTAGGTATTCTGAGGTATGGAAAAAGGTATACATCTAATTTTTTAAGAGGGTGTTTGTAAAATTCAAACAACGTTGACAATCGAAGATAATGAAAACTGAATTATAAATATTTCATATTACAATAAGAATGTGGTCACGACCGGTTGCAGTACGAAATTGGCTCATTTGTATAATTCAGCCAAGATATATTTTCATCATGTCTGTATCTTCTGCCCTTCCCAATTTTATTTTAATTTAGTTTTTGTAGTAAAAACGCATCCGTTTTGTGTATGCACTATGAGTAAATAAGTAAATAAGTAAAAATAAACCGAAGGGAAATTGACGTGAAAGTGAGCGGCATACCATAACATACGTACCTTATATCAGATAAGTTGTTCTTTTACTTTGATTGATGGAACTAATCAAAATTTTAACACTGAAACCAAAATTCCACTTAGTCCGCACAATTTAACACCTGCCAAGTGTATAATGTAGCAATTCTATTATTATATTAATGGTACGTGAATAATAAGAAAATGACTCTGCAACAGAACATCACTAGCCATGTGTGAATTTTTCTGAAAAATTTGGAGTGGTGGAACGAATGATTTGCTAAAAACTATTGTGCCGGTTAACTGCGTCCCAGCGTCAATAAAAACCGATAACGTCATAAAAACCGATTGTCCTGAAACTCAACAGAACACTCCGGTTACGAATGGATAAATTGCTGGTGACATTGAAAATCGGATTCATGAACGCAAATAATCAAGTTGACTCCAGAACGTCTTCATTAATCCTAAGGGAAAATACATTCGGTAAAAGATAAACATCTTGGCTGAACGGAATAAGATCATAGTGAATACCTTTCGAAAACCAGAAACCCTGCCGTTCATACTACTCGTATTTCAAACCAAATTTTCCGGGTAGAGTAAAAATGATTTGCAGTCTGCAAGTTAACGCCAAACTGTGGTATCATATTGCGATCGGAGATTTCAACATAAGGTAGAGTCCAATAACACGTGCGTAGATTTGGAGACCGATGCTGGTTTCTGTAATGTCTATCGCCTAGTCATAAAGCGGAATCCTGAAAGATAATTGAGAGAGTATATTTACCAAAGCTTTCATAAGAATTTGTTTCTATTGAGGTCAAAGATTTCTGTATGGTCATTTATTATACTCATCATTCTAAACATTGGTTTACAATTAATGATGTATTTATAATCTGAAATATTGTAGTTCTTAATCTGAATCCCGACCCGACCTAGATATTCGACTAAGGCATTCCTTTAAGTATTCGTGAATAAAAGTATGTGAGCGACTTTCTGAGGTTTTTTTTTAATAAAGTACATGTTAGTTAATTAGTTTAAGTTTACTTTGGTAAGGATTGGTATAAGGATTGACCCATACATTGACCCTTAAGTGCAAAACCAATAAATTTACGAATTAAATTCTTTGAGTGTGGATTTGTTAAGAACGTGACCATACTTGGTTTACAAAGGGATTTCGGACAATAACGTAAGGGTTACCAATTTTTTTCAAGCAATTATAGTAGCTTATTGCAAATGAAATAATATCTTAGAAGTGGTAGCAAATGTTTGCAGAAAAAGACCATAGCGTGATATTCTATTACTTAGTTTTTTTTTACTTTTCATACCGAAAACTTGTTAAAGTTATCCTGTAAGCAGAGTGGCTCGAAGCAAATGGCGATAATATGACCCTTGACATTCTCTTGTCATTAGCGGAAGTAGATATGGTATACGAAGAACACAGGATGTGTTCGGATATTACGGATTTGAAAAAGACTTGGAAACTGTAGGTGTTCTAAATATGATTTTACTCATTCGACAAATTTGGGTGAAAGTACATTTTTTTTTTTAGAAAATCATAAGTTGGTGAGAATTTTTTTTCGAATGCTTCTCTGAGATCCATATATTATAATTGGAGGCATTCACGTATTAAAATACTTATCCTTTCAACTTGACAGGCTTGACACGACGCCGAGATGGTAATACTTTCATTAGCTCATTATGAGAGTTTTCTGGCCAAACCGTATCTTAAATGAACACGAATTTCTAAACATCATCATATCGTAAATTGATTAGCCATTGCAACGTACGAGACTTAAAGAATTATTTTACCCAAGCAGGCAAAAAATCTGGTCGGCATGGGTGCAAAACGGTTGGGAAAGAATGAAGGACATTTGATATGCGATGAGGAGAGCTGAAGTAGATTGCAAAAAACATAATAAGATTGCATAAGGCATTTTTATGTATGTAAATGTTTTTACCAAATTATATACGGTAAATAATTCTGAATTGTTAAATTTATTTAGTAAACACTAAAAAGTGGCGAGTAATGTTACGACCCACATATATATACATTTTTTATTATTTATTATTACAGTAAGGTAAAAGTTAAAACTAAAACTGTACAATCGTTTATATGCGCGAATAATATGTCAAGATTGTGTTGGCGTTTTTTTTTTATTTAATTTTACGAGTATGTGAAAGTCATCGGCGTATGCTGTGAAACTGAGGTTTTTGTGTAGATGTATAATATTCGCCCGCTTATGGTAGGCAATGAATAATAATATGACCGATATAGGGGATCCTTGGGGTATACCGTTTTGGTAAGGAAATGGCTCGGAGTGTGAATGATCCAGCCGTGTATCCAGCATTTAATTTTTCTGTTGCACACAAAATTAATGATATATTTAAATATCTTTGGACCGATGTTCCATTTTTTGAGTTAGGTGGCTATTGCGTGTATGCCAATAAGATAAAATGCTTTTGAAAAGTCCAGTGAAACTATTGATAAGTGTTTTTGTGTGTTATCAGATGATCTATGTAGAATAGATTGTCTGTAATAGGTTACCTCTTTTGTAGCCGGTTTGATTAGTGTGGATAAATTTGTTATTGCTGACATACCACCATAATTTTGTCAAGGACTTTATTGAAGCAAGGGTTTCTATTGGTCGGTATGCGTTAATATATGTTTTGTTTGACCTTGGTTTGGGAATCGGGATGGAGAGGCTGTTTTTGTAGCTTTGGGGGATGAATGATTCAAAAATGTGATTGTAGTGTATGAGAATTCTATTTAGGAATATATGTGGGGTTTTATGTGTCATGGGGTATTAAATTCTGTCAATTCCGGAGGTATGTCCCTTTAAAGATTTTAGTGCTGATAGAAGTTCCACCATACTGATCTCTTTTTCTATTTGTTGGGCTATTTTGGATGCAGGTGATAGAGTGTGAGATAGAGAGGCTTTGGCTTAGATGAAAATATGAGATAAGTTGCTGTTATTGGCTTGTTTAGACCAATGTGCTGCAGAGGTGGTGGTTATTGTAAATTTTTTTGATATCGGTAGGTTGGTTTCTGGGTTTATTATGGTATGGATGTGTTTTATGTTATTTAGTCCACAGAGTCGTCTAATGTTCGTCCAAATTTTATTAGATGTGGTAGTAGGTTGAATATTGGATATGAATGTTAAAATGGCAGTTTTATGTTAAAAGGCGTTTGCCTTTTTGTATTTTATAATATTTTCTCTGGGTATTGATTTTTTGAGGGCTTGCCATTTTTGCATCTTATCATTTCTTAATTTTTCTAAGGTTTGGTTCCACCATGGTACTTTTTAGTGTAAAATTTGTGGAGAGTTTTGTGGTATGGAGAGATGAGCGCTTTGAAGGACTATTTTATTGATGTTGGCAGTTTCCTTATTAATGTTATCGGAAAATGGGATTATGTTGTTATAATGTTTTATCAGTTCGGTGTACTATATTTATCCCAGTTTGGCAGATGTAGTTTAAAGATTGATTTACTGTGGATGTTTTGGTTTTGGGTGTGACTATTGTTAAAGAGAGTAATATGAATGGGAAAGTGGTCGCTTCCATGTAGGTCATCGATTGTACTCCAACTTGCGTCTATTGATAGTTCCGGTGAGCAGAATGAGAGGTCGATGTATGTGAATGTGTTGTGGGTGGAAAAATGGGTGGGAGATTTGTCGTTAAGGAGTATTAAGTTCGAATTTTTTAGAAATGCTTGAATTATTTTCCCCCTGGTGTTGTAGGATGGTGAGCTATAACTGGTCCCCCAGCTATTGAAGTCACCTAGTATTAACTTTGTCGAATGTTGGATGAGTACATTATCCAAATCAGAAAATGTGAATTTCTTGCTATTTGGACTCGATTTTGACACAGGATGCCTCTTTGGAGATTGGTATTTCTTTTCTTATTCTGGTTTTATGTATAAGTAAGGCCGTTCCTACGGAGGAATTAAAATGATTAGGTGAAGGTAGGGTAAAGTTAGTTGGGATGGGTATATTCTTGGGGGTGGTTATGTGTGTTTCTTGGAGGGCTATTATATGTGGTTGATATTTTTTTATAATAATTTGTAATTCACTATAATTTGATGTATAACCGCGTATGTTCCATTGAATGTGTCATTTTAATATATGGTTATTGTTAATGTTCGAATGTGGGGTTTTCGCAGTGAATTTGATTTGATAATATTTGCTCTCGCTTTTTGATTTTATATGGATTCGATGTCGCTATTATTAGTGTATTTGGTTTTGTCTTGGAAGTTTTGAAGTTAGCTGAAAGAGAGTTAGATTTATCTTTAGGAAAGGTTCTTACTTTTAATTCGTCAGTGAGTCGATTTTACGCCAGCTGGGTTCCGGAAGTCATCTGGTTCGGTCTGGTGGGGGTGTTGTTGATGAGATTGCTTGTGTGATGATGTTGTTTTGGTTGATCCAGTTGTGGTTATTGTTGTTTTGAGTGAGTTGTGGCCACAGGATGCAGATGCAGATTGGGAGTTTAGATGTTGTTGCAATGTATATGTTATGTATAGTATGTGGTTGCGTGTTGAGTGTTGGGTGATGTACTTGTTGGTGCATGTGTATTTGGTGATTCTGTGATCGTTGTTTTCTGAGATGTGGCATTTGTAAGCGTTTTCGTATAGGAGGTTCTCATTTGATGGCCATGTCGATTGAAGTATATACACAGTGCAGTTTTGTGGTCAACTTTTTCGATGGTTTTTATTGCTGTCAATTCTTGTTGTTTGAGGAATGTGGGGCATTTGCGGTCGATGGGGCTGTGTTGGGGGTCAATTTTTTGTTGTTTTTGCAGTTTAGAGAGTTCGACTTCATAGGTGTGTGTTTCTTCTGAACAATTATTACATGTTTCCGCGCGTAATAAACATAACGTCTTTTTCTTATGAACTTAATAATACTATAATAATACAAAAATCAGCAGCAAGTTTTCAGAAAAACTCATAGATTTTATGCTATTTGACATAACACAATAACAGTGGTTTTCAAAGAATTATTAATTTTCTAATAATTTTTTTAAAATTCCATATCTATTAAAAAGTTTTAAAGCGTGCTCGTCTATTTGACTATCTGTCAAAACCTTCATTTCCTTACCCTGTTCTTCAAAAGTTCTCAGAAAGAGTTAGGTTTCGGGTGTGAAGGCCTATTCGGAAAATTTACCAAACAAAAATGGTATTAAAGGTTAAAAAAGAAATTAATTCATCAGTTTAATTTTTTTACGCCAAAGTTAAAGTTGCTTACAAACACTATTGGAAATGTCTGCACCTACAAAACAAAAATACGCAGACTTTATTGACATTAATGGGCTGAGCACAGGAAGTTCAACTAGAGCGCGACGAAGATACCATGAACTTTATCCTAACCGACGACTTCTTAGTGAAGGAGTATTTGAAACTTTATTGCAACTGACCCGTCAATTAGCATCAGACAGTCAGCTTTGCAATTCAATGTTTCCAGACATAAAATTTCGAATGTACTTTATCCACACCACCATACACCTGTACAAGAAAAATGATTTGGAAAAGAGACTTGAGTTTTCTAACTGTTTGCTGGAGCGGAGCTTGGATGACAACGAGTTTATTAGCAGAATTCTTTGGACGGAGGAATATCAATTTACAAAAAATGGGATCACAAATTTTCAAAATCTTCATACATGGGCTGCTGCGGACAATTTACATACAATGGGACATAAATCATTTCAACACAAATTCAGCGTCAATATGTGGGCATATTGAACACAAGTTAATCGGCCACTTCAAACTAACACCTAGGCTGAATTCTACAAACTATCTGGAGTTTTTGCTAAATGATTTACCAGAACTATTAGAGCACGTTCCACTAATTCAACTAGCTTCATCATATTTCCAACAGGACGGGGATCCAACCCACTATGGTCTTGAGGTTAAAAATTGGCTAGATGAAGAGTAGGAAGAAATGGACCAGCCCAGTTCACTGGTCTGCAAGATCTCCTGACCTTATCGTATTGATTTTTTTTTTGTATTCGGAAGAATGAAAGAACTTATTCAACAGAAATAGCAATTTTAAGTAAATTGGGAGAGCGTATTCTCGAAGCGCTATCAGAAGTGAGGCAGCAGTTAGCATCAATAAAAATTTGCAGTGAAATCCAAAACGGACTCTAGCATGCATACAAAACCAAGAAAGACACTTTGAACACTTGTTATAACTATTTTAGTACACACATAAAATAAAAATTACCTAAGACCACACAAAATCATTTTTTATTCATAGCCTTTGGAGCTTAAAGCAAAAAATAAACATTTTATATAAATTTTACCTGCTGCCGGTTTTTCTAAGTATAAATCTGTGCGTTTTTCTGCAAACTTATTGATGATTTTGGTTTATTATTGTTACGTTCATAAGAAAAAAGTAGTAAAACGGTATGTTAATTAGGCATTTTCTGGATAAAAGTGACCTCAAAGTCAACACTTAGCATGGGCAAGAAAAATGGAACATGTTTAGAAATTGGATATCTAAAGACACTAACAAGATATGAACTTTATTTAAATGCAGTTGCAAAGGGTAGTATTTCTTCTAAAAAGTCATCAACGAAGTTTCTGCCATTAGTATTAACTGAGCAAATTCCGTTAACATGCGTCAGGGTATGCCAAAGTAAGATTTTTTTCTTAGAATATACCCAGGAATTATTTCCCAAATTATCGTTGACGAATTAGGGGACACCTTGCATAATAAAAAAGAGCTCACTCAAATTTGACAAACCAAGCGCATTATGAATTGCTAGTAAGATTATTGGAGGAACATCCAATGCTAAAGGTTTGTGTTTTCGACGTGCAAAAATGTATACGAAGTAAAAAATGCCGCTAGATTAAATGTTATGGGGTTTCCATCTAAATACGAATCAGAAATAATAAACAAAAATTGTAAATTATCGATCAGTTCAATATTGTTATTTTGGGTTTGGGCTGACTATAAATGCAATATTAAAAAAAAAACAAAACATTGCTGAAAAAGAAGCAGTCAAGGCACAACAGCAATTTATGAGTAAGGCGACGGTATTTGGATAAATTTCACTGGAGCCAAACAAAGAACCACTTCCAGAGCCAATAGACGTAACAACATCTCACTACCCTGAAGAATTTTCCAATACCCCAATGGAGGATTTATGTGAAATAGTCGAGAATTGTCCCAAAAAGAAAGAGTCTGTCAATGAGTTACTAAAGAAAACCATCAAATAAGAAAAAGGTTTCATAAAATATAAATATAGAGGTATAGTGATGCTGTGATTGTTTTTTATTTTATAATTTTACTCAAAAGGGTATAAGTTAACAACAGATAAGCTGAATTTCTCAAAGTATCATTCCCACGAAACCTTGCACACGCTTCATTCACATGCTTCCGTTCTGTCGACTCAGCGTCTGAAGTAAACAACCAAACAGAAGAATAATATTTCACCTGCAGTCGAATACCTGGGAAATTGCATCAGATGCAAGTTGGAAACCCAACGCTGTGAAGGAAATAAGGCCCCCAGTAATCTGACAGGATAAAAAGGAGTTAACCAGTTTAACAGCCACTTCATTCGTAATGCTCATCAGGACTCTAATGGCTTTGTAAGTTTAGTGCTAAGTTAATTTTAAGAAGAACTATTACTTTTTTACGTAAATTAAATTAAATTCTAAGGAAATACACCGTACTTGTCCATAAAAATCTCTTTTCTTTTTTGTGAACTGAATTATCGATTATTTAAATTTAAATTTTGTGTTATTTTCGCTCGATAACCAACATTTAATCAGACCCGCCGTACTAAACGTGCCCAATGAAAACCCTCCTTCTGCTGTAAATCCTCCCCAACTTTCTACCGTGACTATTAATGGTGTAACTGCAGATGAGCCCCTTGAAAGACTTATTACAGGAATAGTAAATCGTGTTATTCAAAATGAAGGCCAACTGGTTATTCAATCTATTGTCAATTCAAATCTATTTCTTGGTACTGATCAAGTAATTAACCTAGAGCTTAGGAAAAATATTACTGAGCTAGATAAAATTCCAGACGTTATCCGTTCTTTGAAAGATTTCACTGAGCACCCAGGAGATTTTAATTCGTGGAAAAAAAGCGTCGACAGAATCCTACAATTTTATGATCACTTAAAAGGCACCCCCAAGTATTTCGGTATACTAAGTGTAATACGAAATAAAGTGGTAGGCCAAGCCGATGTGGTATTGGAATCTTACGATATCCCCTTGGATTGGAAGAGCATTTCGCACTGCTTAGCAATGCACTATGCGGATAAACGTGACCTCTCCACGCTTGAGTACCAAATGACTTCTCTGATGCAGGGAAATCAAACAATTCAAGAATTTTATCACGCGGTTTATTCGCACCTTTCGCTCATCCTCAATAAGATAGGTTGCATGGAAGTATCAAATGATACTCTCACCATCCTTACGCAAACATATCGAGACAAAGCGCTCGATACGTTCGTAAGAGGTCTAGAAGGAGACTTGCCAAGGCTGATAGGCATTCGTGAGCCTTCGGACTTGCCGCAAGCACTCCAGTTATGTCTAAAACTGGAAAACCAGAACTTCAGGACGCAATATACTAACTCATCATCATCCACCCAAACCAAATCAGATTCTATTCTTCCCACAACTAGCTCACATTCCTCAACCATTTCAAAATAATCCCGTTACCCGAATCCTCCACATTATCCAAACCATCAATATCAACATTTTAATCCAAATCAACATTATAATAATTTCCAACATTATAATAATCCTCCAACGCGCCTATATCAGCCTAAACCATAACCCAAGCCTGAGCCAAGACTATAAAAATGGGCCACCTAAACAAAATCAATTTGTTGGAAAAAGACCTCCCCAAGAGCATCTAGGAACAAACCATCATCAAAAATATCAGAGGAATTACCATATAAATACGGACGTACCAAATCTACCGTGCGTCACGGACCAAAACGATATCTATCAGGCTCAGTACAAAGAGTATCAGCAATATCTCCAACATATGGCGAATGATCAAACAGTTGGCAACGGGACCTACGAAACCCAAAATATGGCTTATCAAGGAACACCTGCCGAATACGATTCGCCAACGGCAGATTGTACAAATTCTTCACAATCCGAAGACATAATAGATGTTGCCGAAGTGCATTTTTTAGATTGAACTGCTCTTCCTTGCCCTATTTCGATAGTAAGACGAAGAGCGGAAAAGTATTGAAAATTTTTATTGACACAGGTTCAAACAAAAATTACATAAGATCAGACCTCACTTCAAACCCGATACCAAACAAAACCCCCTTTTTCACGAAGTGGTAAAATAGCAATAACACATCATAAGCTATTAAATCTTTTCGATATACCAAATTCCAACTTTACATTTTTCCTCCTACCCTCTCTCAGGACATTTGACGCTATCTTAGGTAACGACACTCTAAAAAAAAAACCTTTCAGCTGTTATTCACACAAGAGATAATATCAAAATCAGAATTAAACAACATGTTTCTCAGGCAGTCAATAAGATCCACGTCAGACTGGATCACATTCAACCGGACTATGGACAAAAACGCAATGAACTAACTTATTTCCAGAACCCTATGAAAAATTGACAACACGAGTAAAAGGTGAAATTCAGAATGGTAATTGATTACCGCAAGCTTAATTCAGTGACAATCGCGGACAGGTATCCAATACCTAAAATCAATGAAGTGCTATCTCAATTGGGACAAAGTATAATGGCAAATATGAATTCTTGCGCCTCCCATTCGGATTAAAGAACGCACCAGCTATATTTCAACGAGCTTTAGATGACATGCTACACGAACATATTGGAAAAATATGTTATGTGTATATTGACGATATAATAATTTTCAGCAAAGACATCGACACTCATCTAAAAGACCTTAAAACCCTGTTTGAGACTCTTGCAAAGGCAAATTTGAAAATACAATTAGAGAAATGAGATTTCTTACAAAAACAAGTTGAATTTCTCGGTTTCATTATTTCAAAACTAACCCCCCTCCAAAGTCCAAGCGATAATAAACTGTCCATTACCAAAAACTCTACAAGACCTTCTCTCTTTTTTGCGACTCTCTGGCTATTACCGCAGATTCATTCAAAACTACGCCCAATTAGCTAAACCTCTCACTTCTTTATTAAGAGGAGAAGGAAGTCGTATACCTAAAAACCTGTCAAGTAAAAAATTAATCGAACTAAATTATGAAGCAACAGAATTCTTTCGTAAACTCAAAAAAACTCTAATTTCAGAAGATCTTCTTCTTAAGTACCCAGATTTCACAAAGGACTTCCAATTGACCACGGACGCCTCCGATCATGCCATAGCTGCGGTCTTATCGCAAGACGATAAACCGATTTTGTTCATTTCAAGAACACTCAGCATTTCGCAACCAACAAAAAGGAAATGCTCGCCATTATTTGGTCGTTTAAATCCATCCGAAATTACCTATATGGCTCCGCAAAAGTCCAAATATTTACTGATCACCAGCCTTTAACTTACGCTCTTTCCAGTACAGACAATAATAATAAGATGAAAAGGTGCAAAGCTATACTAGAAGAGTATAACTACGCTCTAAAGTATAAACCAGGTAAAACAAACGTGGTAGCTGACGCCTTATTCCGACTTCCCAAAGCATCCCAATTGAATTCCATGACAATGAAAAGACATAGTGACGAAAGCTCGTCACATGATTTAATACCCTCAACAGAATCTCCAATTAACGTTTTTAAAAATCAGATAATGCTTTTAACCGGTGACCAAACAAATTATGAATTTAAAATACCCTTTCCAACCTTCCATAGACATACTCGTACCTTTATACAACCAGATTATACCGATGCAAGTTTAACTGAAATTTTAAAGAAATTTCTTAATCGCAGCGTTATAAATGGAATATATACGTCCACATACATTATACGAAAGCATAATGGGAAAAATATAAAATTTCTACCCGCTCCATTTTAAAAACAATAAAACTCGTTGTACACAAACCAAAGAAAAAATGCGCGCGAAAACAAAATTCAAATTCTTGAAAAGTTTTACTTTCCGAAAATGAACGCAAAAATAACAAACATAGTTAAACAATGCGTAATTTGTAAGGAACAAAAATATGACAGACACCCCAATAAACCAGATCTAAAAGAAACCCCAATTCCACAATTCCCAGGCGAAATCGTCCATCTACTCAACTGATATGAGACTTATCTTAACGGCTGTAGATAAGTTTTCAAAATACGCGCAAATAAAAATCCTCAAATTAAAAGCAACAGAAGATATCAAAGAACCTCTTCGTGAAATTCCTCATCTATTCATTTCATGGTCGAAGACCAACTTAAGATTCAAATTTTCAAGACACCTCCTTACGTCAGCTCAGTAAACGGTCAAGTGGAATGATTCCACTCAGCGCTATCGGAAATAATGCGTTGTCTGAAAACCGATAACATACAAAGAACATTTCCCGAATTATTAGACAGGGCAGTGGCAAAAGACCACTTGAAGTATTTTTCGGCAGAAATGTAAGTGTTAACCCTGAAGAATACGAAAAAGTTAGGCAAGACAACATAACTAGACTTAAAGAAAAGCAAGAAAAGAATTTAGCCCATTTCAACAAGAAAAGATAACCCATAAAAGAGTACAACCCTGGCGATATCGTGTATGTTACACTTAACAAAAGAAAAGGGTCCAAACTTTCTCCCAGATTTAAAAAAGAAATTGTAAAAGAGAACCATTCAAAAACCATACTTACTCAAACAGGCAAAACCGTGCATAAGAGAGTTAAGAGTTAACATTTCCCTTTCAGTTTTTTTTTGACCTCTTGCTATGCTGAGGTGCAGATTTTGGATTACTCAAATTCAAAAGTTGTATCACTTACTACAGGAACATCCAAGTTGAAAGACCGGAACATTTAAACTAATTCACACAATCAACCTTAGAGCCTGTAAAGAAACACTTTATGAAATTAAACAAATGATCCACCAAAATGTTGACACCATACATCCCATGTATCAATTCCTCTCCCACGAAATCACCACAGTAGAATCCCTTATTAACAGATTAGAACCCAAGAGAGCAAAAAGAGCCCTTAATTTCATTGGAAGCGCATGGAAATGGATATCCGGTGGTCCAGACCATGACGACTTTATTATTTTTAAATCAAAAATTAATGGCATTTTAGAAAACAACAATAAGCAGGTAATTATAAATAGATCAATTATTGAGAAAATAAACCAAATTACTAATACAACAAACAATATTTTAAAAATGTATAAAACAAATGAAGAAATGAAAAACGGACTAGTTATTAATATTAAATATAAGCTTGACATAATAAAAGAAGAGATCATAAATATTGAATATGCCATACATTGGGCAAAGGCTGGAATAATTAATTCCTTTATCCTATCTAATAATGAAATAAATGTAGTAAAAGAATTTTTTGACAAAAATAAAGTACCCTATTTTAATATAGACAAAGCAATCGAATTTTCGGAAATAAAAATAGCATCAAGCAATTCTGAAATTTTATATATAATAAGTATCCCAAACACTGTAAACAATTTTACTAAAAACAATAAAGAGAGAAAATTTAGCAATTAAGTTACCTTCTGAAAATATCTTAAAATGCGAAAAAACAATATATGGAATAATAACGAAATGTAAAACTAATTCTAAGCTTACAAATTGGAATAAAAATAAATTAGTCGACTTAAGTCAAACTTATTGCATTCCAAACTTGATTAACAGTCGTCCCCACAGTTGTACAGAGACCAATAATCAACATATCCTTTCAATCGAAGAAGTATTTCCGGGAACACTACTTTTAAACCAGTTTAACGGCACAATAATTATTAATATCGACGAATGGAACTTAAAGGCACCTTTATCCTTCAATACCATAATGCCACAGTAAAAGTTGATGACCTAGTCTTCTACTCTAATCGATACAAAATCGATCCCTCCAGTAGTACAACCGGACTCAACCTTCAAAACCTACATAGAATTCTTAACATTACAACCAATGAAAGAACCACATGTCAACAATACTAAATATATAAAGTTAATAGAAGATGAATCCCGACAAAGCTATTTCATAAATATTGGCCTAGGATCAATAGTAATCATCCTGATAGCATTATTTGTAATTTCGAAACTACGTATATATTTGGACTTGTAAGAAGAGAACCTGTAAAAATTTCAACAACATTAAAAACTGTACGGGAATTATCGCTAATAGATCAAGACTGGCAGATTTGTTAATGGATTATGCTCATAGTGAAACGAATCATAAGGTAAAAATTCTGGATACCTAAATTAAGGAGTGGAGTAAGGGATCACATACACAAGTGTGTTGTATGTGTGCTTTTAAATGCACGAATGGAGGGATAATTTTTTAACCACAGGAGTGGATTATGCCGACCCTTTTGAATTGAAGGTAGTTGGTGGATCGGAAAGGAAAAATAGGGCAAAGGAATTAATTAAAGCTTTAAAGTATTTTACAGTCAAGGAAATGCTGGATCATTTACACGGGAAAGGTAGGGACTGGACCTTTATGGCACCGGCAGCACCACATCAAGATGGAATCTATGAAGCTGCGGTGAAATCCATGAAGTTTCATCTGAAGAGGATTGTAGGACAGCGGGTTCTTCCTTTAGATGAATTTAGAATATTGCACATTCAGGTAGAGGACATTCTCAATTCGAGACCGCTTCACCCCTTGAGTGACGACCTATGGATATGCAGGCGCTAACGCCGGGACATTTTCTGGTAGGAGAACTATTAATTTTACCTCAATCTTTCAGATTATACCAAATACAGTTAGCACTAAGCTCTTGAAAGAAAAGCAACGCGTGGTAGAATATTTCTGGGAACGATGGCAATCGGAGTATTTAACTCGGTGGCCGTGGCTCAAGTGGTAGTGTGTTGGCTTCCAAATCGGAAGGTTCGGTGTTCGAATCCCAGCCTCGTCCGAAAGACATTCCTTTTTTCAGGCAACTTAATTCACGTAAGATGAATGGTTGCCTCTAATACAACAACAAGTCCAATTACACTAATAATTTAGTCTCCCCATTAAATGTTGGACGCCACTCATGGAGCGAAATAAACACTGAGCCCAAAAATCTTTCTTTCTCTCTCTGTCCCATCTTCCTAAAAACTTAACACGTGCTCAGGCATTTTAAGTGTATTAATACCCACTTGAGTGCTAAGTTCTTTAAAAAAAAAAAAAAAAAAAACCTTGCTGGAACGCAAGAAATGGCGTAAGGAGAAGGAGAATCTGAAGGTTGGGCAATTGGTGGTTCTCAGGACAGAGAACTTTCCCTCAACCATCTAGACAATGGCAAGGATATGCGAACTATTACCAGGCCGGGACGGTTTGATCCGAAACGTCATCTTGCAAACGACTACCAGCAAGCCAGTGGACACAATTTAGTTATTATCATATTATAGCGCACTTAGATAAAAACATTGTTTTTAGCCGGGACTGTTTGTGTGGGTACAAATGATAGAACTTATTCCAATAAAAATCGCTTCATTCAGTTACAGTTACAATTCACTATTTAATTGTTTCTCTCAGTACAATCCAATTTCTCAACCGCTTACTTTTTTTACTTAAACCACTTATCTTTTACTTAAACCACTTAATCACTTCTCCTAATTAATACTTCAAATTTCACTTTAGAAACTTGCATACCTTGGGGATGCTTGTATTTATACTCGAATGACATACTTCGAGAACAATCCTCGCCATCCAGCGTCCCATACAATTTCCAATTTGCTAGAGAATTCAATTCCACTCTCCAGTCATCAATGGTCGAGACTTTGTTATTCAAGTATAGAAATCTTCTGGTCTTCGAGTATCGACATTTTCTGCTCTGTGAATCTAGATGTCGCTGTTCACATTTAAGTGGTTATCACATTATTGTAAAATATATTGAGAGAAGTCAGTCTTCTTCCGTCTGTGGGACAAGATAGAGTTCTAGTATGGAGCGAACGGTAGATTTAATAAATGTGGGGTGTTTTGAAATCATTCTTCCCCACAATAAAAGACCAACTCGTTTTATTTAAATTCGAACGGAACAGTGGACCTAAAATTCAAAACAATAGACAGGGGCCGGTGCGATGAATTTTGGCGCCCGGCGCAGAACAATAATAGGGCCCCTTAAAAGTGTAGATGTAAACAATATGAGTAAATTTTTAAACGATCCCAAAATCGAAAATATTTTATTATATATGTATACATTTCCACATTACAGAAGAAGGTAGAATACCAATGCGTTTTTTTTGAGGTTTCCCCACATAAATACAATTTCCTCTATACACATAAATACAATTTAAAAAAATTCAGATAAGGTTTACTTGTTAAATATTTCATGCATTAAAAATAACCAAGAAACTCAACAACGAAAAAAAATTATACCAACTAATAAATATAAATTAAATAAATTACATACGTTCACGCAACTATTGAATAAATAATAAACCATACACACATATTATTGCACTTGCGTGTTGTTTTGGTAAAAGTTATTGCCCAGTAAAAAAAAAAAGATGAAAATGTTTAAAGCTAAAATTAAATTACGTACATATTTTACAAGAATAAGGTTTCTTTAAAAGAACTAAAGTTAGGTATTTCCACAGGCAAGAAAGTTTCAAATTAGAAAGGGTGTTGCCTTATGGTACCTCGAAAATGATCTTTCGGGCCTCTATTTTGGCAAAACCTTCCACTAGAAAATTACTATCAAGCTCCGACATAATTTCTTTTTCAATTGATATGGTTACCAAAGATACCAATCGTTCCTGGGACATTGAAGAGCGTAAGTAGTTTTTTATAATCTTAAGTTTGGAAAATGAGCGTTCTCCTGATGCTGCAATGACTGGTAAAGTTAAGACTATTCTTAGGGCTATAACAGTATTTGGCAAAAGGGTCTCCATATTTCTGTTATGAATAAAATTAAAAATGTCTATCGCGGAACCATTTTCATTAATCAAAGTTGACAACATGATGATTTCTCTATAAAATTCTGAGTCACTTAAATCGGAACTCCCATTATAAGTTCAGTCGTTCATAGACCTCCGTGAGGAATAAACGTGTTTCGGCTTTCAAAGTGGAAAAGTAAATCAGAAAAAAAATATATATATATATGAAAGTGAATTAGAAACGTTTTGCCCAAGTGCATCGGTGGCCTAGTGGTGTCCGCCCGATAAAGCAGAGGTCGTGGGTTCGATTCCAGAAGGAATTACGCTGACGTTTTTATTTTTAAAAGTTTAAAATATAGTGAAAAAAGAAAAAAAAAAACGGAAGAGCGATCGTACAATGAATGATAGCAAGCGGTCCGCTACTCCAATAGCGGGACCAGCAGATGACAGGATGTCATCGGAAAATATTGCGAAGAAGAGGAAGAGGAGGCTGAATCTAACTCCAGTTCTTGTAAAGCGCCCCTCCCTAACAACTTCTACTGAAAAGCTGACAGGTAGAGTAACGGAAGGGGCGCCAACAACGTCAACAAATGCGGCATCTGACCAAGACGAAGACCCATACGTGTCTGATGGTGGTGAGAATACCTTCCAATCTCTGATGGCTACTGAGACAGAGGATGAAGAGGAAGAGGTGCATGCACTTAAGAGCTGCATTAAAGAGCTGGAACAAAAAGTACTGGCTATTAAAAACAAACAAGTGGCGAGAAGGCAAAAGGAGTTACAACAAAAACTCCAGAGCCCTAAGCAACAGCCCACAAATAGCGAGGCTAAACACAAAGAACAGCCGCTACCACAACAAAAAACAGCACATGTGCAAACGAGAAAACAAGTACAGACACAACAGAAGCAAAAGGAATAACAACAACAACAAAAATCACAACCGCAGCAACAACAACAACACAAGCCCCAGAAACAACAGCAGCAGCAACACCAACAGCAAAAGCAGCACCAGCAACAACAACATATGCAAACGCAGCAACAACAGCAGCAGAAACAAGACAAATGGAACTCAAGGAAACTATCGAATTATGTAAGTCGGCCATAGGCAACCAATTTTTTGGAAAAAGGTTATCTTTAGATAGACACGCGATCCACTGCAATTAGAACCGTCGACTGATCCGGAGGAGCTCCTTGCACTGCTGAAAGAGAAGAAGTGCGAAGGGCTCCAATTCGTGGGGGTCAAGCCTTTCACCACAGCCAGAGTCAAAAGGGAGAAGCGGCAACTGCCGATTTTCCTGGTCCAACTAAGTCCCACCAGCAATCTGGATGGTCTAAGGAGTATTAAAGTCCTGGACTACCAGGTTGTCCATTGGGAAAAATTAAAGAGGAGCGAAAACATTTTACAATGTGTTCGCTGCCAAAAGTTCGGGCACGCCGCGTCGAACTGCGAAATGCAGCCTCGATGCGTGAAGTGCGGGAAGAACCACAAGTCCGAGGAATGCGCTCTGGGTAAGGACGGAGCGTCTGAAAAGAGCCAACTCTCTTGTGCTTTATGTAGGAACACGGGACACACCGCAAATTATCGGGGTTATCCCAAATTCCAGTACATTAAAAGAATAAATCTGGCCCGAAAGCAGAAAGTGGAAGTTAAACGTCCACCCGTGCATTTACAAACCCCAGCCGTTACTCCCCATGTTACCTACGCCCAAATGGCGGCAGGTAGGGGAAATACGGTACAACAAGCGAAGGTTGCTTCTCAGGCCCCAGCGCCCAGAGTACCGGAACCAGTTCCTGACATGCTAGCTATCTTGCTCTCTATCCAGGGGCAGATGGCTCAGCTCCAACGTCATCTAACTGAACAGACCGCGCGGATGCATCAAGCATACGCCCTGCAGATCCTTGCTGTGAATGTGAATTCACTGATATGGTTCGAACGACGAGCCGCACTATTTAAGTTGCTTAAAGACCAAGCCCCCGATGTGCTTTTGGTTAGCGAAACTAAGCTTACCAAAAGACACAAAATGAGGCACAGAAGATACAAAATAGTACGGAGAATCCGACCCAACTCCATTCAGGGAGGTGGCGTTGCAATTTTCGTACGAAAAGGCATACGTGTTAAAAGAGTATACAGTCGTGTAGTACGTAGGTTCCAGGTGCTGGAAGCATGCATCGTGTATATCCCTCTCGGTAATGAAAAGCGATTATACATGGTGTCTGTTTATGCACCTAAGGCTACTCAATCCACTTTATTCATCTCAGAGCTCGAGACACTTTTTCGATTCCTAAGACTGGAATTGGAAGACAATTATTTTATTATCGGTGGAGATTTCAACGCCAAACATAGTGATTGGGGAAATAATACACCAAATACTTGAGGGAACCTACTATTCAATCTGTGGGGTCAACACAGTGTGATGTATCGACTCGGGCTTAAGGCGACGGATAGTGCGTCGTTTCCCAGACACGGGTCCTATTTGGATCTTCTACTGTTCGACTTACGAATACAACTGACATGCACTAACCAACAAACTAAAAACTGTCTACGCACTTTCGTGTATGACAGTGACCATTGCGGGAACATAACTGTTCCCAATGAAATCGTGGAATTAGTTGAGTTTGTCTAAAGGCATTCCTACAATTATAGTAGGGTGCGTTGGACACACTTCACCAGAACACTGACTAGAGCATTCTCCTCGAATTCGCTCTACCCAACGTCCAACAGAAATCTGTCAAACGAGGAGATTGACAGGTATCTAAGACGAATGGACGAGACAATCAAACAAACAATGGACAAAACGATACCTCGGTACCAACACATTGACGAAGAAGACTTATTCCGCAACGTAAATATTGACGCACTGCACCGACATAAAAGTAGACTGCTGTCAAGACTAAAAACCTTGTACAGACAGTTCACTGACAGACATAACCCGGAGATCATGACACTGAAGTCGTCGATTAAAAACCTCCAAACATTAATAAAGGAAAATTACAGAACATATGTAAGTTTGTATTGGAACAATAAAATTCGATAAAATAATAAATAAATAAAATATTTCGGAGAAATAATCAGAACGACATTCCATGTCTTAAAATCGACCGAACGACGAACAACGAACAAATACTGGCAGCAGCGGGCATAGATCCAAATGAGGCTGTTGATGATGACTACTTCTTTGTGATTGAGCGACTTTCCAGGAAGTGTACAAGGCGAATGTTATCATTGGTCCGAACCACGATCTGGAGAATCGAGTCCTTGTGCACAATTTCTACATATGAAATGAAATTGTGAATTGGCGATTCGAGAGCTCGGGTTTCACCCAGTTCAGTGACGAGAATATGGCAAATAATGTCATCACCAACGATAGGGTACTACCCCCGTTCATTTCGAAGGAAGAGCTCCAAACCATCTTCGAATCAGTTAGAAGTAAGAAATCAGTGGGAACTGATGAAATACCGAACATTGTGCTTCGACATCTCCCTCTAGAAGCGGTGAAAATTTATACCACCCTGTTTAATAATGCAATGAATAATGCACATTATCCAGCGCATTGGAAAACAGCGGTGGTACACCCCATCCCCGAAAGGGATAAAGACACATCCAATCCGGCGAATCTCCGCTCGATTAGTCTTCTTCCAAACATCAGTAAGGTTTTCGAGAAGGTGATCAACAGAGTCCTGACTAAGTGGGTTGAGGACAAACATATACGAGTAGTTCCGGATAATCAATTCGGTTTCAAGGCGGGGCATGATATCATTCATGCTGCGTCTAAACTGGTTTCTGATATCCAATGGAAAAAAAGGCAAGAAACAGTGCACTGGTACATGCCTGATTGACTTGGAGAAGGCCTTCGATAACGTATGGTTAGAGGGACTCTTTTTCAAGCTGCACAGGTTGGGCATTAGTAAATCACTGCTGTATATTCTTTTTGATATGCTCCCCAGTAGACAGTTCATCGTAAAGAATGGCGATGTGATTTCTGCTGGAACATTTAACATTAAAAACGGTCTGCAACAAGGTGCGGTAAATTCGCCAATCCTATTCAACATTTACACAAGTGATCTGATAGGTTCACTTCACCATGCCATAGCGTACGCAAGCGACTTAATCGCGTACAGATCGGGTCCAAAGATTGAGGTCATTAATATGCTTTTGCAACGTGACTTCGACAAAATTAAGCGATATTGCGATGACTAGAAGTTGAAAATCAACTTTAAGAAGCCGGAAACCATTCTGTTTAGGACGCTTTTGTCTGGGGCCTCTAGGGATACCAGAAAGAATTGGCGAAAGTTTTCTATCGACGGACAACACGGAAAGCCACTTGCTTGTCGAAATGTAGTCAGATATCTTGGGATCTGGCTGGATCAATATCTGTATTTTAACAAACATATAGATGTTGCTCTGGACAGAGCCAGAGGTGCTTTTGCCCTTACAAAGAGAATGTTCTATAACAGCCAACTCGATGCGAGGGTGAAGGTAATCTGCTACATGGCCCTTATCAGGCCCGTGCTTGTATTCGGATGTCCCGTGTGGTTTAGCGTGAGAGCAAGTTTATTGGAAAAGATTCGGGTGTTTGAGGGGGCTTGTCTTAGGACTTGTCTTCGCTTATACAGAACACCAGAGTCCCAGTACATAAAATTCTATTCCATGGAGGTTTTGTACAATAGGGCGAACCTAATAAGAGTGGACAATTTCGTCATTAAGTTGACTCGAAGGCACGTTGCAAGAACAATGACCTCATCGAACAACCTGATCTCCGGGGCTTACTACCCCAATTATATGTATCACGAGAGAGTTCGCCTTGACGGCTTTATTCCTCCAGAAGCGTTCCTCTATCTAGATAGTAAAGGTCTGACCCAAGACAGATTGGCGGTGCCTCGCTCGAACAGCTGGGGACAGGCGACTCAACTACGACAGAGACGTCGCACATGGCAGTGCGGAGCGTCTCCGGTTCAGTAGGACGGTAGGGAGTCGCGACATGAGGGATGTTGCTCGGCAGCACCGACAATTTTGGTGGCTTGTTGAAGGGGAGGATGCTTCGTCGTCGAACGCCTCCAGTGATAGTTAGCTTCATGTGAAGCAAGGTGGGCCATCCTATTTTTTTTCTTTTTTTTAGCCATGGCCGGCTTACATAGTTTTAGGTAGGTTTAAGTTAGATTTAAAAAAATATATATATAAAAACAAAAAAAATAAATAAAAATATAAAATGAAAAAAAAAAATATATATATTTATACATATATTTTTATATGAAGTATATATGAATATATTATACATATATATATATATATATATATATATATATGCATGTAGCTGTAAGTAGGTTAAGTAGATTAAGATTTAGTTTTAAGTAGTATGTAGGCTTTTAATTTTAAGTTTTATAATAAAATTAAAATACTCGTAGTCCATGTACTAAGTTTTTAAATCTGTTTTCTTAGTTTAAGCTATAGATAAGTCACTGTAGAATAAGAATAAAACCCGCCATAAAAGTCGAAAGACATAATTTTTAAGTATTATGTTTAATTTAGAGTGCCCGCATGGGGCCAGTAAGTTACAATAAGATTATTTTTAAGTTAGTTAACTAATTTTTAAGCGTTTTTGTCTAGCATGTAAGAGTTAATTAATGAAATCAAATAAAAAATGCATTTAAACTGAACAGAAAAACTCCCATTATAAGTTAATTTTTTTTCTAATTTGGAACAGTCTTCAGCTAAAACTAAACTTGGATTTGATTTGAGCTTTCCAATATTATATACAAATTGATTGTGCTTTTTTATCTGCTCAAATCTTTCAGAAATCCATGAAATGGCTTGATCCAAAATTTTAAAATAAAATTCTACCTTAAATCTTTCTTGCGGTTCTATAATGTGCTCATCTATTCCTTCGTTGGAAAACTGAGTTGCCCTTTTTCGGGATGGCAAGACTGCGATTGCTGGAAAAGTGCAGGGAACATCTAGATCAACAGCTATGATCCAGCTTCCTCTAAAAACAAGGAGAATTTTTCATCATTTCTCAATTCTATGAGAAATTGTTTCGTCGAATATACAATCTTAACTGCCAGCTTGAGGCACATATTCTGTTGTTGAAAGAACTTGCTAGCAATATTAATCCTATCTAAAATTGTTACAACGCAGCAAATAAATCTAAAATCAATCACCTTGCCGCTGAGGGACTGGGCATATTTTTGGATTTAGGGTCATCAGTTTGTGAAAGGGCTTCATCAACTTCTCCTAAGTATAGATACTCGTATAATGCCCTGATCGCGTCTATTCTGCTCTCCCATCTTGTCGTATATAGGGGTTTTAGCGTCAAACTTATAAGATATTTTTTCAGAACCGACCATCTGTTTACAGAGTTAGAAAAAGAAACATAAATTCTCAACCGCGTCAAAAAATGCCACTGCGTCAAAAGAACATTGAACAGCATCAAGGATGACTAGATTCGGCGAATGCGAGGAGCATGGGACGAACAGAGCTCTTGATTCCAGAGCTTTAATTCTAGCTTGCATACCACAAGTTTTGCCTTCCACGTTTGCACCATTGTCATATCTTTGACCCCGGTAATTTGATAAAGCAAGGTTTAACTTTGAAAGCTCACTTAATACTAGCTCAGTTAATCTATATCCGGTTGTCTCTTCTGCAACTACAAATCCTAAGAAGTATTCCTTAACTTCATAGTTTTTTTTTTTTGTTATGGTCAACTATTCTAACTAGCAAAGTTATCTGTTCCTTCTTAGTAATATCAGGCGTCCAATCTACAATTATCTAAAAATATTTAGCTCGCTTTATTTTGTCTAAAATATCTTTTCTAACTTCACCTGCCAAAAGTTGTATGAGCTCATTTGAATGCCCTTACTTAGGTATGTGTGCTTCGTCTCTTGATGATGGATTCTGCGTAGGTGTTCTGCTAGAATCATGTCGAATTGACTTACAGCTTGCACAAGTTGCAGAAAATTGTCGTTGTCTTGGTCGAATAAAACATCGGAGCTTCCTCCAAATGCTAAAGACTGTGTAGCAAGGAATTGCACGAGAACTACAAGCCATTTCAGGACATTTCTCCAATACTCAGTTTCCTTGGCCATCTGGTTTTGCATTCCAGAGTCTATTGTTCTGCCTTTTTGTAAACCTAAATTTAAATGTAAGGGATTTGTCTCATGCTCTTGAATAGCCCTCGACAAGTGACTCCAGTCACTATAGCCTGCGCTGGACAAAGCGAAACTCCTTTTCGCGTCCGAAGATTTCGAGTAAACTAACCATGCCCTTGACGTTTTCTCACCATTTTTTAAGTATCTTTGGTAAAAACGGGTACTAAACTTCCTGCTTTTAGTTACAGGGAAATCAAAACTTTCTACTTGAACAGGACCCTGCTCCACTAATAACTGAATAACTTGATCACTTAAATTTGGCCATAATTTAGGCTCTTCAAATGCTGATAAAAAAGCTGATTCTGCCTGAACTGGCTCTGCAATATTTTCTGTAGGCAATAAATTATTGCAACTTAGACTCTCCGATGTTTAAGGACACACAAAAAGGTATTTCCAAAACTGCAGCGCCTGTTTTATATTCTCTTCCTCAATCGCCTTCCGTTTGCTCCTACACTCACTTGATAGTTTTTTCTTACCTGAATACATTTCTGAGTCCCGACCACAAGGCAACACTTTTTTTGAAAATATTTTTCAACCGACTTGACTCAGTTGTAAACAAGAACTTTCTTTACACTTTACAAATAAACACTTACAAAAATTCTCAAAATTAAAGCACAGTTTTAAAATTATCCAAAAACAAATCTGCCGTCGTCGTGTAAAAACAGATAGTTATAAATTTATAAATAATCGAATGGCATGTATAATAACGGTATACCTTAGTATAAACACATACACTACATCTACTTTATGTACAGGAAACTTATGTTTACTTCCCATTAATAAGCACTTTATTACACTTGCACCGATATCACGTACACGTTAAACGTGCAAAGAAAAACCCGCTACCACTGATAAGACTCCTGCCTATGCGCACAAAAAAAAAAAACATTCTCTGACATAATATACACAATACAATACACATTGTCAGACAGAAACACAACTCAATGCGATTGATGCTAACAACACGTTCTCTTCTGCCTTCTACATCGAACACGTCTGCCTTAGTTCGTTGGAACCAATTTTATTTGTTGTAAATAACTTGCATTTGGCGCAGATCCGAAACTCTGCTCCACAGGAAGTTTAATTTGGTAGTGTTTTCTGTGATTTCAGCTGGAAAAACTATGACGTTTGGCGCAGAAACTGTGACATATGGAGCGGCATGCTACAACTGTTTCAGAAGCACATACAACAAAAAAGCCATGGATATTAAATTATAGGTTCGATGAAAGAGGGTATATTTTTTGGATGAACTGCTACTGCGCTACTATGCTGTTGAAGTTTCGTACAGAGTACAGACACAGGCACAGAAAAGGCTGTAAGCTGATGTTAGGTATCAGTGTACATTTGGTGTGTGTATTATTATTATGAGGATATAAACTATGCCGCGTTGCGATTAGGCTAGATAATAATATTATCTATTAATTTTGAAATGTATTTAAAAACGATGTTTGCAAAGCACTATTTAACGAATCTATATAATCTTGCGTCCGATGCGGCTGCTCCACTTGCTCCAATGAAAGGTCCGGCCCTGATCATTGATATAATCATGAGGACTTATAAAGGACTTATAAATATACCTTCACTGTGGACGTGGAGACCTATCGGGACACATATTACCAGCTCATCTCCTGGCGGGATACTAAAGAAGAACCAATGAAGCTATATCGGCTGCTGACGGTGACTTTCGGTACAATAGCAGCTCCCTACCTCGCCATAAGGACCATCAAAAAATTGGCTGCTGAGGAAGAGCAAAAATATCCTCTTGGAGCAAAAATAGTTCAACAAGATATGTATGTGGATGACCTTATAAGTGGGGCTGGTTCTATAGAAGAAGCCTTGTGTAAATGGAAGAATACAAGGTTTGCTTTACTCAGCAGGATTCATCTTGAGAAAATGGACGAGCAATTTTGATGATATTCTCCATCACATACCCGCAGACTAGCGGGAAATCGATTTTTCACTACCCTTTGGTGCGCTCGAACACATAAAGGCTTTGGGTGTTAAGTGGTTCCCATCAGAAGACACATTCTCGTTCCAGAACGTTTGTAGGGACACAACTGAGGTGACGAAAAGGACCATTCTTTCAACGACTCATACGAGATTGTATGACCCATTGGGATGGAACTCACCCTGCATTATAAAGGCCAAAATTATGATGCAGCAATTGTGGTTCCGAGGATTAGATTGGGACAGCCCAATCTAAGGGTGAGATCCATGTACATCTGCTTCTATCCAAAACTAAAGTTACACCATTGAAAACGGTGAGTCAGGCGCGTCTTGAGTTGTGCGGCGCAGTAATCCTGGCTACTCTCTTGGAGTACACATCCACTCTCCTTGATTTCAGACATGTTCACAGGTATGCCTGGGTGGATTCAACCATTAGTTTAGCATGGATAGCTGCACTTTAACTCACATGGAACAGACAACTTAACTCACCTTGTCACAATCAAAACACAGAGCGGAGAAATGAAACGACCTATAGCCAAAATATGCCTTCTATCATCAAATAAAACTTACACTGATGAAACTCTTATATTCCACAAAATACTTAAATACACTACACTAAAACCCCGCGAATTGTTTTCGAACACTCTATGCACTCTTATTAAATAAATATATCTTAACATTACAAACATACCTAAATTTACATAATTGTAATTCTATTAAAACTATTGAGTCATAGGAGTGATAAGGACAACCGATGTTTTGTCGTTGTTTGTGCTGGCGGCCATTATCAGTGTCATTTTCGTTAAGGTATTCTTTGTTCTGAGCTAAATATCAGAGATTTTATGGAGGCTGCGTGAATAAAATTACAAACTGGATACTTGAGGAAAATCAGATCGATACTTGCAAACTTCGCTCACCATGGGGTGAATGTTCAGAATAATCGGTTCAACTTTTCTCTCACATTGGGAATCCAGTAACGTTTCAGAAGTTGATTTGTGCATTTGTCAATACCTAAGTGACCGTGTTTTTCATATATTGATCGCATGACATTCTCTCCAAGTTCACTCGGTACAAAAAGTTGACTCCTGTTCTGCAGCCCCACATGGAAAATTAAACCATTCTCTAAAACAACCTCTTCTAAAGGATACCGGATTGTCTGAATGTTCTCATCACATGCTTGGGTGGTTTGAATATTTTTTTTCAAATCTTCAGTTGTCACTGCGGCAGCAACAGGGACACAGCTAAGTGCATCAACATGCAACATCCATTCGCCTTTCCGATGCTGCACTGGATAGTTATAATTCTCAAAGGTCAGCGCCCACTCAGGTATACGGGAATTCGCTTTTGTTTTTCTTAAGATCTGAGTAAGCGCTTCACAATTAGAGACAATACCAAACGGCAAACGGTAAAGAAAAGTATTAAAGCATTCCAGGGCATAAGCCACCGTTAATGTTTTTGACTCAAAACTAATTAGTCTAGACTCCGTGCTAAGGAGTCTAGTTTGCATAAGGACGTCACCGAACCCATGTGAACTTGCTAATACCGGCGAAGAGACCAACATATTCTTCCAATTTTCAAAGGCAACAGGCCAAAGACCGGACTCCCTCAACAACCGCAAAACCCTAGTACCATAAATATATAAAGATTTATTTCCCATCGCTCGGAATCATGACGGTTTCTTTTCTTTAAATACGAAGGGTACTATAGATCGTCTTATAAAACTACTCGGGCTACCGGTATCGAAGAGAGAAAATTATAACTTATACTCAGTGCACTTATTCCGTTGGTCAATGAATGCAACACTTACCGTTTGGAACGCTTTCATGATAAATAATGCACTCGATTACGTTAACTTCTGGAATATTAGCGTGTGTGGTAATTTCCTGCTTCGTCTGAACGCGGCCAAATTCTTCTATCAGGGTTTCCTTCATACGTAGTACCACTGAGCATACGCCGTACACTTACAAATTTGTCACGATCATTGCAGCACAACACTGCGAAAGTGTCCTCGACATCGTCGAACAATTTCCTAATATCGTATGTGTCGTCGCCACTGAAAGGCTTCGAAAGCCAGAAAATCGAACTTATTACCTTCTCTGGCAACAAATTCTTCCGTTAACGTTTGCGAAAATTTGATTTATTTTTCCCCCTGGATTAACTCTGCATCAATAATTTGGACCTCGGGTGTTCTCTCAGTTCAGTTTTTTTTTTTCAGTTTATATGCATTTTTATTTATACTACTTAATTTACTCTTACATGCTAGACAAAAAACGCTTAAAAATAAGCTTAAATAACTTAAGATTATCTTATAGTAACTTACTGGCCCCATGCGGGCACACTAAGTTAAACATAATACTTAAAAATTATGTCTTTCGACATTTATGACAGGTTTTATTCTTATTATACATTGACTTAACTATAGCTTAAACTAAGAAAACATGTTTAAAAACTTAGTACATGGACTATTTTAATTTTATTATAAAACTTAAAACTGCCTACATACTACCTAAAACTAAATCTTAATCTACTTAACCTACTTACATCTACACGCATATATATATATATACATAATATATATATACTTCGATCGGGTGTTCTCTGTGGTTCATTATCTGGACACCGGTTGTTTCCTAGGCGTCGCACAGAGGAGTATCACTATGAAGAAACCTGGCCAACAGTTAAAAAAAAAGAAATTTGTTAGAGCCAACAACAAATGGTACACACTTGTAGCTGAATATCCATTACACTACATAACGGATATTTAAGTAGCGATTCTATTTTTGCTGTGGAGCACAATCAATTAAAAGTCGGGAGTTGTGTTAATCACATGTTGTTGCTGAAAGTGCCTGTTCACATTGGCGTGGGCAGGAAGATTGTCCGAAAGAGAGGGAACGCTTTTTATTGAAGTGGGAAGAAGAAGGGTTACTTCCATCGAGAATCCATTTCTAAAGTAGATTCTCGGGTGCAACACATCGTTTTTTTCCATATCGTTCCATTTCTGACATATTTTTTCATTTTAGTTTTGATCGTTGATGAGAAAGGAAGTGTGAAGAATAGGAAAAAACGTATCTTTCAGGCCAACTGCTCAAATTTTAAAAATAAAAATGCTCCGATTCAACTGTTCCACTTGTCAAAAAGTCTTTCAACACCATGAAAATGTTAACACGACGTTCATGGTGAGGACTTTCATCCCGTCGCCAATGTAAACAGGCCCAAACGACTAAATGTAAAGCGTGATATTTCATTCGGGTTTTTAAGTTTTTGTGAACATTTATTTTATCTGTTTTATTTAAACATATATCTGTTAGTTGAAGATATGTACTTTGCAAAGACATATAAATATCTATTATTATACGTATATACATACGTATTTATTTTTCTAAAAATGCGTTTATACATATTGTAGGTGTTATCTATACGAGTTAAAATGAGTTCAGATTAAATTCTTAGAATTTCGTCGATTGTGATATGACTAGAAAACAATACGAAATTACTCACGCTGGAAATATAACTATTTATCCATGCTACTCACTTTTGCAAAGGGCGAAAAAGGATTGCTATCCTCGAGAAGAGTCAATCAAAGTGACAGAAACTTGCGCTGAAATCAACCTACAGGATCTGCTTGATCATACAATTTCGCAATTACTGAAATACCTACCTTGAAGATGTACTGAAAACTACTGACGAAGTAAAAAAGAAACCACAAGAAACAACAACAACAATTTAAACAGATTTTTTCAGAATGACACGGATAGCGGCGTAAACATTTTCCAAAGTTCTCTTGTTCCTTTAAGATTGATAAGTAATAATGGGATCAGAAGAAATTCCTGTATCAAAACCCAGTACCATCATCTATAAGATATTATAGACCGATTCGCATGTGACTTCTTGAATACCGCATGGTGAAGAATAAAAAAGTGGTGTGGTGTATCCAGTAAGGTATTCTTTTTGTCAACCTCTGTCATCTGACGAAGCTCCTTGCATTCCGTTAAACACTGGGAATTCTCCTTGTGCTGTGTAGCGTTTTCCTGGAATCTTCCTTCCAGTTGATGAAACCTACGTAAGGCACCTAACTTCGAGGCACCAAACCCAGGCCTTACATCCGGTTTTAAATGGTAACGATACCTCATATCGACTATCAGTCAATCTTATTATTGTGTTGATATGATTTTTTTCAGAAGTTTTCTCTTCCGCAGTTTCGTTAGTGTTGAAAGGCAACTCCTCCAGGTCCCAGGACCTTCGCAGCTGAGTGCCAATGTCACAAACCTGTAAAAAGCTATGGACAGGTTCTTTATTTTGTGAAATAACCTTCCCAAGGATAAGAAAACTAACTCTGATTCCTGCGCGATTTTCGATCTTTCATCATCACCGCGTATAATGGATCCTAAAATAAACTCAGAGTAAACATCGGCTCCCAGGAGAATATTAACAGTCGCAGGCTTATCAAATTGTGGATCAGCTAACTTCAAACCTTGAATATGTTCCCAATTTTGCAGAGCTAAAGGTTTGGACGGCAAAAGACCAGTCAGGGACTTGAACACATAGGCTGGGGTATTTGTCTCGAAAGGTGTTACCAGAGACCCAACGGTAAGACTTACATACCGCTGACATGAACCACTGCTAATTTTTCCCAATCCAGATACCTTAATTAGTGTTCGCCGTTGATGAGGCCCTAGCAATTGAACAGCTAACTCAGGAATAAAAGTTGCTTCAGATCCAGGATCAACTAATGCCCTCAAATTAAAATAATTACCATTTTACGACCTGACTCGAACAACTGCTGTTGCCAGAAGAACACTTGCCTGATGTACTTCAGAAGAGATTACTTTAGGTGGGTTAAATTTTGATGTTATATGAAATGTTTATGTACCTGTAGTTGTATTTTTATAATCCCTTGTAGGTTTAGAGCTGATATTATTAACATGCAGCAGAGAATGGTGTGCCTGCTTGCAGTAATAGCAGCTCACACTGCTTTGACAATGGCTAATCTTGTGACTATATGCCAAACAGTTCCAAACAGTTCCGACAAACCCCGATTCTGTCCACTGCCTTAGATCGTTCACAGATCTCCATTCCAATAAACTTCTGACAAGTTCAAAGGAAGTACTGACCTCTACCACATACCTGGCATGCAAACTGCTTCTTCCTGACGTGCAAAACCGTTTTATTCTCGACAGCAACAGCCTTGTGTGCAGAAGAACTGCTGACCTTTATGCCACTCGTTCCAGCTACTGCTTCCAAGGTTCGAAAACGTGTTTCCAGGAATTCTGAAAATTGTGTCAGTGTTGGCAACTCCCTCGAACTACCTAACTTCTCCTCCCACAAACGCTGAGTAAAAGCAGTTAATTTTTGTACTAATATATTCCACGAACTAACCGGCAATCCTAAATTTTCCAGAGCATGGAAACATTCCTGGGACGTGTCCAGTAGAGACTTGATATTACTTGCAGTCTCATTTGTCAACTGCTGTTGTTCGAAAAAAAGTTGGAAATGGGCGTTTACCAACACTCGCTTGTGGTCGTATCTGGCGACAAGCAGTTCCCACGCTTTGTCATAATTGCCATAATACAAACCTAAATGCTGCAACAAACGAGCAACTTCATCTGTAAGAGATGATTTTAAATAGTGAAGCTTTTGAATTTCACAAAGCTTTTTATTTGTGTGGACTAAAGACATAAATATATCATGGAAAGCCCTCCATTTTGTGTACGAGCCCTCAAAATGCGTGATTTGAATTTGGGGTAAATCAAGCTCATTACAAGAAGCACCTTTGGATTCACTTTCCACATTCTTCTCCTTAGATGCTGACTTGGCATTGTCGATAGCATCTATCAATTCCCCTCGGTAAGTGAAATACATCAAAAATTTCATCAAAATCTTCATCTTTCAGACCTACTTCAACTTCTCCTCGTTGAATCTTCGTTTGAAGACCAAGCGCGTTATTGAAGTTCCCTTCTAAAATAAGAAGACGACCTGACAGATAGCTGGCTGTACGACGTGATGCTCCAGTCTTTTTGAAGTTGGAGTGATCACGAAGAATCTGCTCCAGAACACCTTTTCGATCTGCACCCGTGGACAATTTCGACATTTTTAAAGGTTTTTATTTGAAAATTAATTATAGAGCAATGTTTATATGTATCAAGTAGAATATTTATTGAATTATTAGATACAGTCTTTATTAAAATGATATTAAATAACTAATATTTTCAGTCATCGGCTTATCTTTGAGCTGTGCGTATCGTGGTCAGTTATAGACTTTACTTTGACAATCTCGCAGTGTCAAAAATTCCTCTCATTTCTCGCATTATTACAAACTTTTTGAATAATCGGAGTGACCGTCTGAGCAAAAACTTTTGTTTTAATGACTTCAAAGCCACGTCCTACCAACAGGTTTAGAGACCTTGAGGATTTTTCCTCTTCTCGTCCTCCTGATCCCCCCGAAAGGTCAAACAGAAGACCAAAATCTTCTCTTGATTTATTTTCTGATTACCCTGATCTTTCAAATAAAACTGTCTCAAAGAACCCACGTTTTGTAATGATTTCATCAAACGGTGAAGAAAAACCTTTGACCTCCATCAGAGTATTTCTGTTAAAAAAAGTCATTGATTCCATCAACACTGAATATCTGAAAATATCTCAATTAAAAGATGGATCAATTCTCATTCTTACGAAAAACGAAAAAATCGCAGAAAAATTTATTAAATCTTCCGCCTTCAATAAAATATGCTCAGTGACAATTAAACTTCACCCCAACCTCAACCTTACAAAAGGTGTGGTCTACGCCCCCTTTCTCATCAACATTCCTGAATCTGAAATTGTTACCAAGATGAAACATCAAAATGTTACTGGTGTATACAAATTTACGAAAATACATGACGGTAAGAGAAAACCTACTGGTCTTTACTGTTTTCCTTTAATCATCAGTCAACTTCCAAGCAATAGAAAAAGAGAAACCAGAAAGTTATAATAGCTCAATTCATCCCCTCTCTTCTCATGCAAAGTACCAATCTACTCCACAGACAGCATGCGCCACCAAACCTACCTCCTATCCCATTATTTGCACTGAACCGGAAGATGTCGACATACAACAGTAGCAATAACAATAATATACATAGTGTCTGCTTTTCGAGTATCGAATTGCAATTCCTCTCCCGAGAGTAATGACATTGCGATAATCGATCAACAAACACAAAATAATAATCGATTTAATACTACCCCCCTTAGATCACGTCAACAAAACAATTTACATAGTTTTAATCAATCAATGCCATACGTAAAAATTTTAGAGTGGAACCTGAATGGGTACTTTAATAATTTGCATGAACTTTAATTACTCATCCGAGAGCACAAGCCAGGAATAATCACTTTACAAAAAACGCATATTAAAAACCCTTCTACCGTCCTTCCACTTAGAGAATATACGCCCTATTTCCATCCTGATTCTAACGTTTCTACCAAACAAGGTGTTGGGCTTCTAGTTCATCACTTATTACCACATCGTCCCGTTTCATTTAACTCGCAAATGTCAGCAGTAGCAGTTGAAATACATCTTAAAATAAACCTTACTATAATCTGCCTCTACATCCCTCCAGACCAAAATTGCACGCTTTCTCAACTCCACAACATTGTTCAAAATATAAATTCACCCACTCTTTTAGCCGGGGATTTTAATTCTTGGAGCCAACTCTGGGGATCTCAGTCATCTAACACTAGAGGAAGAATAATTGAAAATTTCCTCACTTCATCGAATTTATGTCTTTTAAACAATGGGTTACCGACACATTTTTCAACACATACGACATTTACTCATATAGACCTTTCGCATATTACAGCTTCATATGCAATTGGATCTCGGTGGGAAACTCTCCCAAACCTTTATGGAAGTAATCATTTCCCGATCGTTATAAATATTCCCATAGACAAGAAATACAAACCAATAGAACTTTTACCTAAATTCAAGACTATGGAAGCCAATTGGCCATTGTTCAATCAAACAGATCTTAATTACTTAGGCCGAACATCATTCTCGAACATAAATAAAGAAGCTGCCATCATCACTAAATCGATTCGAAGTGCCCCCACATTGCCATTCCCCAAACTAAAAGTGTTTTACATAAGACAGCCTTGGTGGAATAAAGAGCTTGAAATACTTCGTAAGCAGAAGCAAACAGCCTTTCATACCCTGAAAAGATACTCTAATATTATAACCTATCGTAAAATCAACGCCCTATTTCGTAGAAACGCAAAAATTTAAAAGAAAAAATACTTTGAAGCGTTTACAGCTAACATAAATCCAAATTCTTCTCTGAAGAAACTTTGGAATGATATTAAAACCTTAAAAGGAAACTATACACAACTCCCGGATATGATAGAATTGATTTTAATATGCTCAAAAACAGCTCACCAGTTTTTAAAAGTAGTCTATTTAATTTATTCAATAAAATATTTCCAACGGGCATTATCCCTCAAGTGTGAGACCGCTACCGTGATACCTATCCCTAAGTCAAAAAACCAATCCACTTTAAGCAATGAATACCGACCAATATCACTCCTATCACGCCTAGGTAAAATATTTGAGAAAATATTATCAAAAAGGCTTTATTGGTTTTTAGAAAGAAAAAACTCACTAGATATCAATCAAGTAGCGTTTAAACACGGTCGTGGAACAATGGATGCGCTGCTGCATATTGATGACTACGTTACTACAGCTTTGTCAAGCAAAAACCACGTCTCTATTCTTTCAATTGATTTTGAAAAAGCATTCGAACCGGTATTCATATTATACTAAATAAAATCTCTAAATGAAATATTGGACCAAAAATGTTCAAAATTATTAAGTTGTTTTTAAGTAATAGAAAATTTCGAACAAAAGTTAACGGAGCCTTCTCCAATATTAAAAATTCTGAGAATGGAATCGCTCAAGGATCTTCTCTCTCTGTAATTTTATTCGTAATGGCCTTCAATGATATTTCCGAAATATTGCAAAAATTTAAGTCAGTTCAATACTGTCTACGAGTATATGCTGACGACCTTTTTATATTTACTAAGTGTAAGGAACTTGACATGACATAATCATTTTTAAGAATTTTAAAAGACCTCGAATCCTGGTGCCAAATTTCTGGTTCCAAGATTTCAGCACAAAACAGAGCAATTTTGCACATTTGCAAGAAAACTAGTTGTAATAAACATATCACTATCAATTTTAATAATACTAACATAACTAACACCAGTTGTCTCAAAATCTTAAAAGCAATCAGGCTTTCGGGGCAACTACGGCTGTTCTTCAGCCATGGTCAACTTGCTTGAAGAGGTTAGACAATCATTTGATAAGAAATATGTCTCACTACTCTGTCTGCTAGATTTCTCGAAGGTTTTCGATAAAATCAACCACAAGATACTATGTTGGAAGCTAACACACTATTTTGGTTTTGGTAGTCGTGCGGTAAGGTTGCTGGATAGTTTTCTCTCCGAAAGGTGCCAAAGAGTTTTCTCCAATGGATGTAGTTTATCCCTTATGCAACTCAAGCAAGGCGTTCCTCAAGGGTCGATATTGGGTCCAATTCTATTTTGTACATTTATCAACGATCTACCGTCAGCATGCAAGCATTCTTTTGTGCACATGTATGCTGATGATGTACAATTACACCTAGCCAAACCATTTTTGCAAGATAAACGAACTGACCCTACTGCTCAATGATGACTTGCAACGCGTCTATACTTGGTCAGTTACAAATGGACTACAACTGAATCCGACTAAAACTCGAGTAATTCCAATATCTAGCATAACGTTTAACTTAGATCTTTTGCCTGACGTACTTCTTAACAACTCGAAAGTTAAAGCCGTAGAGTCTGTTACTAGCCTTGGATTTGTTATTAGTCGAGATTTGTCGGATTATAAACATACCAACATGGTCGTAGGTCGTATCTACGGATGCCTTCGTAAGCTTTGGGCTAGCGCTTTTTTCACTCCATTTGAGACGCGACACAGACTAGTTATTGCCTTAATTCTGCCACTGGTTACATATGCCGAAGTAGTCTATAGTAGCTTGGACTCATTGTCCCAGCGCAAATTACAAGTCGCTTTTAACGATTGTGTGCGGTATGTCTATGGCATTCGTAGGCACGAACATATTTCCTTCTACACTAGGGAACTGCTTGGGTGCAGCTTGCAACAATACCTCGATGCCAGGAACTGTGTTTTTTTACACAAAATTATTAATAAACGCTGTCCGCCGTATTTATTTAACCGACTCAATTTCACTCGATCTTCTAGAACAACTAACCAAATCTCTCACTATTGGAATTTTCGCAATTCCTCTCGTTTATTTTTCATTTACACTGTTAGGTTGTGGAACTCATTACCATCTTCTAACAGATCCATACGTATTAATTCTCTGTTTAAAAGTGCAGTCCTACGACATTTCTCCATACACCCGCAATAAACCTATACTATCCTTCTATCAATCCTTATCATTGAATTTTAAGTATTATTAATGTAGTAGCCGTAAGTCAATTCCAATATTTAGTCACTAAGTACTAAAAAAGATTTCTATCTTAATGTACCATTAATGTATGAATAAATTGAATTGAATATATACTTTGATAATAAGTATAGATTTAAGAACCATTGTTTAGAACTTAAGAAAAGCCTAGCTGCCAGGTTAAATAGTATAAAGATATTAGGATCTAAGAATAGCTGTTCTCATGTCAACTCACTTATTAATGTAACAAAATCAATTATGTTATCGTAGATTGACTATGACATACAAGCGATTTCATCAGCATACCATACCTCAGTAAGAACAAGTCTCAAAGCATTTAGAACTACTCCTATCAAAAATATCCTCGCAGAGAGCGGTCTACCTTCAATTCAAGATCGATTCCAGTATCTTAGCTCACTTCTTGTTGCGAAAATTGCCTTAACAAACAATTTCTCAATCGAGTTAGACCTTAAAAAAATAATAAAACGGAAAAAATATCCAGATACCCTTCCGCAATAGAAAATGCAAAAGCTAGATCCAAAGCAATGGAAGTAGTACTCAAAAATCAATTTTCCACCATGGTTCTTACCAAATGACTCAGTAAATACAGAGTTTGCAGCACTTCTGAAAATCTCAACCAGCAATTTGGTATATAGACAACTTTTCGAACAAATCAAAAATGTCCATCCCGATTGAATCACCGTCTTCACAGATGGCTCTAAAACGCAAACAGGCATAGCGTTTGCTGTTGTGAATGATAAGGGACAGATAGAAACCAAAGGTTTGTTACCAAACATTGTCTCAGTATACTCGTATATCGTCATGCCAAAAAAAAACATTTATCTGCACAGACAGCCTATCTGCCATCGAAGGAGTGCTAAATATAAACAATAAAAACCCGATAACCCGATAAAGCTATCCGCAATGAGCTTATACTAAATAATGGTAAGCTCAAATTAATCTGGTTTCCTGGACATGCAGGTATTCCGGGAAATGAACTCGCCGATACTGCAGCAAAAAGACCCTTGAACGAACCTCTCATAACTTTCTTCATTAACAACAAAGAAGACATTGAAAGAAAAATTAAATCTATCTGGCGGAAAAACTGCGAAGAGGAGTGGAGTATGTACATACATTCATCACTATTCTACAATCAATCTTAAAAGAATACCGATCGCTTACCCAACATCTTAATCAAATAAAATGATAAAATGCTTTTTAAGACTTCGACTCGGACACACATTCATCACACATAGCCACATAATAAACAAAACCAGCGCTCCAGAATGTCATATCTGTCAAAAAAGTATTCAACTAACACTAATACACTTAATATATGATTGCCCAAAAATAAAAGAACTATCTAACTTATTTTTTAATAATAAAGAACTAAGCAAAGTTCTTTCGTTTCTTTCTGAAACAAATATAAGACAAGTTTTTAACCTTCTAACCTCTATCAAGTTACAAAATAGTATTTAATATTAACTTTTTTTTCTTTCGTTTTCTTTAAAGCTGAAGGCCTTTGTAGCTAGAGCTATTGATACTTCAAGTTAACGTGTAATTCATTATATGTTCATAAATAATAATAATAATAATAATAATAATAATAATAATAATAATAATAATAATAATAATAATAATAATAATAATAATAATAATAATAATAATAATAATAATAAAATAAGCAAGAATAAGTGGACTAAGAGTTGATCAAACACAACAACCATATCAACAGAGAGAACGGAGGAAACCAGCTTGGCAGACAAGGCTAGAGAGGAACATTGCAGCGTACAGAGCAGATGTTGGACGACTTACTATGTTCAAACAAGGAGTACGATCGCAAAAACTTTTACGAAAAATAAGAAAAATAGTGAGACCCAGAATTCCTGAGGAACTTAATCACTTAGACTTGGATATGATGATTGATAGACTTACCCAAAAACTGCAGGTATTGAGTGCTCGTTTGAAGAGGTATCTGATTAGTCAAAAAAGAAAAGAAGATAACAAAGCCTTTAAAACTAATCAAAAAAAGTTTTATTCAAGCCTCAACGGATGTAACAATGGTAATTGTCCATTAATAGATGAAGTGGCTCCATTTGAAGCATTTTGGGCAAATGTATGGGAAAGACCGCAGACACACACAGACAAACTCCACAAATGAACAGTAGCCCAATTAATGTTGAAGAACTCCGCGCAGTCCTTCGGAAAGCCCAGAACTGGAAAACACCAGGTCCAGATGAACTTCAGAACTTCTGGCTAAAAAGATTTACAAGCGCTCATCTCCATATTGTTCGTAATTTTAACAAGATAATGGATAAAGAACAAAGAATGCCAGAATTCTTTACAAAGGGGCGGACTTTGTTAATTCCCAAGACCACACATTCTGAAGACCCAAGTACATTCAGGCCAATTACATGTCTAACAACATTATATAAAGCGCTGACTGCCATAATAAGCAATAGAGTTTGGGAACACTGTGAGTCCAATAATCTAATCCCAAGCGAGCAAAAGGGATGTGCCCGGAATTCCAAAGGATGTAAGGAGTTGATAACAATTGACGCTATTATTGCACTAAATGCTGTTCATCATAATCGCAATCTAAGTGTAACCTATATAGACTACCAAAAAGCCTACGATAGCGTTCCTCATTCGTATTTGGTAGAAGCCTTGAATATCCATGGAGTGGATAAAAAAATCGTGGAATTTTTCATGAGTGTTATGAGTAAATGGAAAACAAGAATATATGTAGGAGGTTTAAGCACAAGAGAGATGAGTGTAAGAAGAGGATTGTTCCAGGGAGATTCTTTTAGTCCACTATGGTTCTGTTTAAGCCTTGCACCTCTTAGTAAAATATTAAATGAATCATCGAACGGGTATCGAATCGGCCGACAAATGAGTGTGACCCACCTTCTCTTTATCGATGATATAAAATTATTCGCACGCTCCAGGCAACATCTTCAGAGCCTTCTGAATATTGTGAAAAATTTTAGTTCGGATATCAAAATGAACTTTGGTTTTGATAAATGCAAAGCAGTGGAAATGATACGTGGTAAAATTGAAAGAACTGAGGGTTTCAACTTTGAAGATGGTACTATTGAAACTTTAGATGAAAATGAAAGTTATAAGTATCTCGGAGTCCAAGAAATGCGTGGTATCCAACATACAACAATGAAGACTCAACTTAAAAAATGCTTTATTGAAAGATTGAAAACATTGTGTAAAACAAAACTGAACAGTGGTAATTTAACTAAGGCAGTTAATACCTATGCTATACCTGTGCTGATATATTCCTTTGGTTTGATAAAGTGGAGCCAAACTGAGCTGGAAGACCTGGATAGACAAATAAGGGTAGTAATGACATCGCAAAGATTTCACCACCCGCAATCGGCAATCGAGAGAACAACCTTACCGAGGAGTGAAGGTGGCCAAGGAATAATAAACTTACTGAATCAGCACAACATACAAATCGGAAAATTGAAGCAATATTTTATGGAGAGTGAAACCACTAATGGAAAGTATCAAATTATCATGCGAATGGACGAAAATTATACCCCGTTAAAGCTAGAACAGCCAGAATATCAGCCGCAAATTTTGTCGATAGATCAACGCATCGAGCAATGGAAGGCCAAAGCAATTCATGGAAAGTATCCTTACCAGCTGAATTCAATTGAAATTGATAAGAATAGCTCAACACAATGGCTACAAAGGGGTCAGCTATTTCCCGAAACAGAAGGATTCGCCATAGCCATTCAAGATGGAGTCATCGCAACGAGGCAGTACCGCCGGGCTATTCTTCGCGAGGATATAAACAATATGTGTAGACGATGCCACCAAGCCATAGAGTCAATTGAACACATTATAAATGGATGTCCAATGCTGGCAAATCATGAATACCTTAAACGCCATAACGATGTTGCAAAGATTGTTCACCAGGAACTCGCCTTGAGGACAAAATTTGTGAGCTGCAAGAAACCATACTACCAGTACCAAGCTGATGAAGTTCTTTCCAGCAACAATAATAAACTTTATTGGGATCGTCAAATGAGTACGGACCACACAATAATTGCGAACCGCCCGGACATTGTGTGGATAGACAAGACGAACAGATGTGGATTCGTAATAGATATAGCGGTCCCATCAACAGCAAACATTAGTCGAACATTTGGGGAAAAGATAGCAAAATATGTTGACCTAGCTCAGGAAATAAAGCAACGCGAAAGACTGAGCAGTATACGAATTGTGCCAATTGTTGTATCCAGTATGGGAGTGATTGAAAAAAAAGTAGTAGAAGAACTTACTAAAGTGCAATGCAACCATCTTTTGCACGAAGTTTCGAAGTCGGTCATTCTCAATACCTGCAGGATCGTACGCAATTTCTTAGAACATTCGTAAAAAAAACGAACAAATTATCATCAGAGCCTAATCCCTTGGCATACCCCGGTATAGGTAATTTCCAACTTCATCGAAGTTGAGAAGTATTGCAACTCAATAATAATAATAATAATAATAATAATAATAATAATAATAATAATAATAATAATAATAATAATACTAATAATAATAATAATAATAATAATAATAATAATAATAATAATAATAATAATAATAATAATAATAATAATAATGGGACACTGGTCGGGGAACCCGAAAGAGCAACCATCAGCAATAACCCAACCATATCCACAACTCATGCCCGAAGTGTTTTGAGAACGATACCCGTCTCAACCACCCGGGCAGGATTACAAAGACAACGAATTCAATGGACAACCCAAATGAATCGAGAAGTAATTCGTTGTTATTTTGTTGCCACAAAACTTGAAACCGAATTACATGTTTATAGACCGCTTTTAAGACTGTTGTTTCTGCAATCGTTTCCCAACCTAGATCGGCTCACAGAGCAAAATATTGCTGACCGCCGAAGCTGACCGAAGAAAGTGAAACAACGAGAACTATTAATCCAAATACAGAAATTGGAAATGAGAACAGTACGCTTCAACGCCTGGCTTATAACTTCCGATCAGCTCAAGAGGAATTCGAAAACATAGATCCTCAACGGAGACCAAGTTTGCCAAGAGTAAGAAACACTCAGGAAGTATGCCAGCTACTGTCCTTTTTAAATGCACAAATTTTGCCATCATATCTTGAACCAGGCATAGATTTAAACAAAATCAACAATCTAACCTACATTTCCGCTGTTTCAGTAATAAGAACAGTAGGATTGAGAATACTACCCCAAGAAAATCTAAGAAGAGTAACATTGCGACCCCGAAAGGAACCGCCGCCGTGGGAAAAGCGACTTATAAACAAAATAGAACGTCTTAGAAAAGAAATGGGGCAGCTTACGAGCTACGCCAATGGAGTGCAGTCTACTAGGCTAACTCACAACGTTAGCCAAATTATAAAACCACTTTCCTGTCAAGAGTTAACCACGAATAAGCTTGCAGAAGTGAAGGACAAGACAAGGCAGCAGCTAGCTGCTTTTTCAAAAAGATTAGCAAGGTACAGAAAATGCCGTAGTAGAAAACAAGAGAATCTTTCATATAAAACAGATCAGAAAAAGTTTTTCCGTACACTGAAGTATGGAAACCAGACGCCACAACAACAATCTATTCCAATCGATCAAGCTTCAAGATATTGGACGCGTATATGGTCTGAGCCAAGAAAGTATAATGATGCAGCAAGTTGGGTTACTGACGAACAAACCGCAGTTAGTAACATTGAACGAATGAGTCAAAATGAAATTACCATGGAGGAGATAAGTGAAGCAATAGGCCAAACGCAGAACTGGAAGTCTCCTGGGCCAGATAAACTCCACAACTATTGGATTAAAAAGATCTCTGTTCTACATGCACACATAGCGAGGTGTTTTTCAAATATCTTTCTTCGACCTGAAATTATACCGAACTTCCTTACAATAGGGAATACATTTTTATTACCAAAAGGAGGGGATCAAAATGACCCTGCTCAGTACCGTCCCATCACATGTTTAAGTACAACATATAAGCTTTTAACTAAAATAATAGCTAATAGAGTGTATATACATTGTAGCAGAAATAACATTATAACATCCGAGCAGAAAGGATGCAGCCGGAATACAAAAGGTTGCAAAGACCAATTAATTATAGATTCGGTTATAGTACAACAAGCACTTAAAAGAAAAAGAAACCTGAGTATGTGCTTCATAGATTATAGAAAAGCGTTCGATTCTCTACCCCATGAGTACCTCATTAAAATATTGGAGCTATATGGAGTGAGCGAGAACATCATTGCCACGCTGAAATACCTTATGTCATTATGGACCGTCAAATTGCACCTAGGGGGACAAAGTAGTAAACCTATCAAAATAAACAATGGTATACTGCAGGGAGACGCTTTCAGTCCTTTATGGTTTTGCTTGGCACTAAATCCATTAAGTAGGCTTATCAACAGAACAAACATCGGATACGAATTAAAAGGAACTAGCCAAAATAAGATCATTAGTCACTTGCTGTTCGTTGATGATCTGAAAATCTACGCTCCAAATAAAGAGAAAATACATCGGCTCATCGGCCTAGTCAAAGCATTTAGTGACGATATCAGCATGGAATTTGGCATTGAAAAATGCAAACTTGCTCACCTATATCGTGGGAAGATTATGCAAACATCTGATGGATACCCTATAACAGAAAACCAGATCATTGAAGAGCTAGCTGATGGAGAAAGTTACAAGTACTTAGGGATGCTGCAGTTGAAAGGTTTATGCTTCACAAGAATCAAAGAAAATCTGAAACAAGAATTCAACAACAGAGTGAAAATAATTCTGAAGACTGAGCTTAACGCTGGTAACAAAATCAAAGCAATCAACACGTGGGCAGTCCCCGTCTTAACATACTCTTTTGGGGTGATACCATGGTCGGACACTGACCTGGACCACATCGCTGTGTCAGTCAGAACACAATTCTGTAGAGCGCAATCACATCATCCGAAAAGCGCTGTTGAACGTATGATATTACCCCGGAACCAAGGTGGGAGAGGTTTAATCGATATAATTGCATTACACCATCGGCAAAAGCTAAACCTCAGAAACTATTTTACATCGGCGTCCGAAGAACTGTTAAGAGTCGTTATACAAGCAGACAACAAATACACGCCATTAAACTTGAGCGCAAATAATCTCTCTGTACCCGACAACGTTAAAAATATAACAGAACATATAGAGTCTTGGAAATCTAAAACCTTACATGGAGTACACCCAAAGGATTTAGCTGAGGGTCATATCGATGCTGAGAGCTCAAACCTATGGCTAAAAAAGGGATTGCTATACTCTGAAACCGAAGGGTTTGCTATTGCGATCCAAGATAAGGTCATTCCAACAAAAAATTATAGAAAGCATATTCTAGGGGAAAGCATTCATAGTGACGAGTGTAGGCGATGCGGTTCTGTCAGGGAAACTATTGAACACATCATAGCTGGCTGTACCACCTTGACAAGTTATGATTATACAAACAGACACAATAGCGTTGGGAAAATTTTGTATCAAGAGCTTGCGATACGTTTTAATCTTATTACAAAGAGAACAGCGTACTATAAATATGAGCCCCCACCCGTGCTAGAGAACTCAGCTGCTGTAATTTACTGGGATAGGGAGATAATAACAGATCGGACCATCTTAGCAAACCGGCCTGATATTGTCGTGTTTTGTAAGGAACAAAATAATATCGAAATATACGACATTGCGATCCCTCTGAACCACAACATCCAAGCCACAATCAGTAAAAAAATCAACAAGTACTCGGATTTAGCAAAAGAACTGCAAAAAATGTACAGGGCCAACAGCGTCAGAATTAACCCAATCGTTATGTCAGCAACGGGTTTAGTGCCAAAAGCTCTTGCAGAAAGTCTTAAAAAGTGGAAAATGGAGAACATCTTAGAGCCAATGCAAAGGGCAGTTATACTGGCTACTTGCAACATTGTAAGACGGTTTATGCAATAGAACATGTCTGATAATAATTAAAACAAAAATAAAAAATCATCAGAGCCTAACCCCTTGGTATAACCCGGGATAGGTATTTTCCATCCTCATAGAGGTTGAGAAATTTATAAACTCAATAATAATAATAATAATAATAATAATAATAATAATAATAATAATAATAATAAAAATAATAATAATAATTAATATTTTATTTCAGTAACTTAACCAGCTGGTAACAGTTGAGGTTAAACTTGATAATATTTAATTTTTACACGGCGCGGGAAATCCGAATTATGCACAACCACGGAAAGAGTCTTTAAAGGGAACAAAACAAAGGGCAAGACACCGACCGCGTGGGAATATATGTATGTGCTTAGTCATATATTCTTTATATATGTATAAAGTATATATTCTATACTTTTTATATATGTAACATATATATATTTTTTTTGCGTACTTGCACTTTGCACTTGTACTTTCTATTGTTTAAAATATTTAAATGTTTTGTAGTCTATTAATTATATTTTATATATATATATGTATATGTTATATTTTGTTTGAAAATTTCCACTTTCGGATTTTTATTTTTAGACTTTGAGGGTTTTTTGGGTTATTATAGAATAGATTTATCCGGCTCGAAGGACCAAATGTTGCGGTGTGTAGGGTTTTTTCACTGTTTTTGTACTATGTGTGGGGTTAGATAGGGTTGAAAAATGCGGTTAAATAAAAAACGTCTTTTCTGACAAATAGTTACAGCAAAGCGAAAGTTTATTGGTCTGGAAATCACTTCCATATTTTCAACTACAATATTAAGTGTCACACAATAGCAAAATCGTAACCTTACGTTACGTTTGATTGTTTACATTAGAATTTAGTAGTTATATTCAAACTCATTTGTAGCTCAATTACAATAATTAATACAAACTCAGTAAAGTACTCCTTATTAAAAAATGAAATATATATTATAATTATGTTTACGAAAAGTTGCGTTTGTCTTATAAACTTCCCATTAAGAATTAGAAGGTAAAAACCAATGAGGACAAAATCAAAGTAGCAAAGACAAAGAAAAGAATTCAAGCCGATTTTAAAACCGAAATGGGTCTGCTTGTGGACATTCCCAAGGCCGCATCGGTAATACAAATGACGGAAACACGTCTAGGAAATTTTTGGCGAATCTTGAAACTGCTTAAAGAATTACTGGTGTAGACATTAATCTTCTTAGTAAGTAAATTTAATGTAATATTGGATGCCCTGTCAAGTGGACATAATGTTGATACACAAAAATTCTCAAATTATACTACAGAAAATGCAAAACGTTATGTTGAACTGTATGGTTGTTATCCAATGTCACCAACAATACATAAAATTTTGGGGCCACAGTAATAAGCCATGCTATACTACCTATTGGTCAACTATCAGAGGAAACGGCAGAGGCAAGAAATAAACATTTTCGTTTATGTACGCAACCATTTTCTAGAAAGTTCTCTTGAGAGGATTGTAATAGGGATGTCTTGAATAGACTCCAATTTAGCTGTGACCCTTTTTTGAGTAGTTTAAGGTCAAAGGGCCAAAAGAAAAGCAAGCCATTCACCAGCGAAACTTTACAGCTATGATTCCAGGAACAAAGTATTATATAATAACTCAACTGTTAATAACAGCGAAGAAGAAAGAGTGGCCGTGGCTCAACTGGTAGTGTGTTGACTTCCAAATCGGAAGGTTCGGTGTTCGAATCCCAGCATCGTCCTAAAGACATTCTTTTTTTCAGGCAACTTCATTCACGTAAGACGAATTGTTGCCTCTAATATAATAACAAGTCCAATTACACTAATAATTTAGTCTCCCCATTAAATGTTGGATGCCACCCATGGAGTGAAATAACCACTGAGCCCAAAAATCTTTCTTTCTCTCTCTGCCCATTTTCATAAAAACTTAACACGTGCTCAGGGATTTTAAGTGTATTAATACCCACTTGAGTGTTAAGTTCTTTAAAAAAAATAAAAATAAAAATTAGAGGAAGAGGAAGAGAAAGAAGAAGAAGAAGAAGAGGGTTAGGAGGAGGAAGAAAAATGCAACGAAGGTTTTGCTAACAAAACCGAATAAAATTAAAATTGTATGTATTTCCATTAAATTTTTTATTTGCGTATATTATTAATAAGAATTCAATTTGCGGCATAATAAATCAATAAACCATCCTTAATATGAGCCAAAACTCATTTCTAAAACGCAAGAGTTTTATTAAACCCAGCCTATATTTTCGTCTCCATTTTTAGGTAAAATACTCCTCTGTGCGTCGGTTATCGTATGGGCCTCATTGGACATCGGTTGCTTTATTAACCATTAACTCGTAGTACAGTGGCCGGAACTCAGCCACAGTTGTCTCTTCCGCAAACTGCGCGTTGCCTGTAGCTAAAATCTCAATTAGTACTTGGCGTTGAATGCAGGTCATTTAATAATATTTCTTTTTCTTTAAAATTTATTTTTGAATCCGAATCCCACTTCTGAAATCTGATCACCTTTTTAATTTTTAGATTTTTAAAACACTTTTCACATGGCTTTCTTTCAACTGATACAAACAAAGCACGAGAACCGAATGACAGATCGTCCATATACAGGATGCATCCATATACCAAAGACTTTGACGAATTTTTTCCGCTTCTCCTTTGAGAGGATTATTTATTTCTCGCGATGTTGAAGGTCTACTATCCTAGCTTACACTTGGTATGTTATTGGGAATGAAAATGTCACCATCCAATAAAAAATTGTGCAAAATGCACCAAGCTAATGTTACGATTTCTACATTCTCCACAAGCAAGTTAATAGATTGTTGAAATATTTTCAACCGGTTTGAAAACATGCTCAACAACATGCCTAGCTCTCGAAATTCATATATTGAATTTTTTTTTTTCATTCACATTGGTATGGTATGGATAAGGCTTCATTCAAGGTCTATTTAATTCAAAGGCGTCATCCGCAACTATAACATACGGAAGATTTCTTTCGTTTCCTATAACTTTTTCCTTTGGAAAGGTATTCCAAAGTAGAAGTCGGAAACTGAGAAAAAAAAAATTATAAGTAACAATATGCATTATGTTCACTATATGTGATAAAAAACTAATATCCTTAACCATATTTAATAATATCCTATTCCATACAGGAAGACAATCAAATTCAAAAAATTAAGAAGCAAATAGTGAGCAAAAATTCTGCTCAAAAATATTATTGGCTCGGCAAACAAATTGTCTTCGACTTAAATCGAATAAAAGATGAGGAGATCCAGGACGAGAAAGTCGATTCTTTCGGAAAATATGAGAAAAGGCAGACGATTACGTCAAAAGAAAGAACAACTGATACATGCGAACGACAATTATCCAGCACCAACATCTCCGCTGCCAATTACTTCAAGATCCTCATTGTTTTCACAGGAAATAAGATCACCACCGACACCTTTTTCCGATCGAGCTCGAAGTGTACCCGACATTTTAGAGTTGTCTTTGGATGGAATTTTAGATCAAGACGAATTTAAGAAAAACAAATTTATGTACTATAATTTTTTCAAATTTTCATATATGGCCTTGCAATGAAAAGATTTAGATACCTCGTCTGGCAGTCTGTGCTTTGATATGATTCTCTATGTGCCAGAAATCTTAATGTAGCAGCCAGTTTTTCAACAGGAGTAATTGCACTCCTCACGTATCTTTTCGTTTAATATCATTTTCTATGCAAGAAAGTAAGAATTTAAACTTTGTTTCCCCCATTCGCAAATAATTTGAAAAAGCTGGGTCCTCCTCAAAGTTCAATACTGTGATAACCACTTAAATGTGAGCAGCGACATCTAGATTCACAAAGCAGAAAATGTCGATACTCGAAGACCAGGAGATTTCGATACTGGAATAACAAAGTCTCGACTGGAGAGTGGAATCGAAATTTCTAGCAAATTGGAAATTGTATGGGACGCTGGATGGCGAGGATTGTTCTCGAAGTATGTCATTCGAGTATAAATACCAGCATCCCCAAGGTATGCAAATCAGTTCTAAAGTGAAATCTGAAGTGTTAATTAGGAGAAGTGATTAAGTGGTTTAAGTAAAAGATAAGAAAAGTATAAGCGGTTGAGAAATTGGATTGTACTGAGAGAAACAATTAAATATATTGAATTGTAACTGTACTGAATAAAGGGATTTGTATTGAAAAGAATAAGTTCTATCATTTGTACCCACACAAACATTTTACAATACTTTTATTAAAAAAGAAAACGATCCTTTGGAGGTCCTAGCATTTCTCCACGGCTTTATCCAGCAACTCTGTTTCTTTTCTTCGGCAACGACAATACTTCCTCACATGTCTCCAGGAAATTCAACGCGATTTCACTTTCACTTTCTGCAATTGCCGTATTGGTTCACTCTAAGAAATCTTCAACTAAATCCAAACGTTCGCCACTCATTTTATAGCTTTCAAATTGAATTTTAAAGCGAACAGAATACACGAAAAAGACGAAGCGCAACCAACCAAAAACACACTTCGAACGAAGATAGCAATTAAAGTAACGAAAAAGAAATCGACGATTCCGGCATTGAACGTATGTCTATTTATAAAACTTGTTTGAAGAACTTAACTGGAAAAGTTTGAAAGTGTAAATTGAGACTAATCAGTATTTCCATAAACTGGAAAGAACGGATGTAAGTGCAATGGGTCTGCAAGGGAGAGAAGATTCAGATTTTTTAGGGAAGCGCTGGTCAAATCTTCACCCCTATTCCCATTGTCGTTTTCGACAACAAAAAAAACGACTCGACTAAATCGGTATTCCTTTTCCCGTTTTTTAACCCTTTTCTTCCTAGTGGTTTCGCAGTGAAACCACACACTTAACATTTTTTCTCTATATTCCAAGTGGTTTCATGGTAAAACCAAGTATATTTCTCCGAACTGTTATTCATTTTATAACGATAAAAAAAAAATTCGGGTAATTTTCAATGCGTTGTAAGTGCTTTTTGTGCATTAGTTTGATGGTTCGTGTCATTTAGAAGTGGTTTTTATTTTGCAGTGAAAAATTATTATTAGTTAGTTTTTTTTTAGAATGACAAGTAAGAAAAGTGCGTAAATACAAGAATTTGTTATTTTGTTGTCATACAAAATATAGTTGGTAGGAATTTATGAAAAGCAACCCATTCATCGAGGTTTTTCGATGTGGTTTCGCTGTGAAACCAGTAGGGAATAAACATTTTTTTTTTTATTTTAGACAGTGATTGTTTTCGTAGATTTGACCAGAGGCGATAGGTTCAGAAATTCCATCGGATATCGAATCTGAAAGTGGTGGCGAAGAAACAGAGGATCCCGAAGCAAATGTTGAAGATCTATTCGACATAAATGCGACGAAAATCGTTTTTGTTGACGAACCTCAAGAAGAACATGACGAGGGATGGATTAGCGAAGATGATCTTCTCCTGTCTGTTATTCAACAAAAAGAGAGGGCTAAGCGAACCATCTGGACGACGTCAAAAAATTATTTGCAAGGTACGAAAAAACAGTTTAAGAAGAAACAGGTTCCGCTATTCCTGAAGACTTAGAAACACCTCACAGCCTCACCGTACAAGGCGGTCCTGTTCTTGCTGCGAGGTTGGACCTTGCTTGAATGACAAAAAAAATTGTTCTACATCATATCATAACATATAAAAATATTGTAACCTTTTTTCCTTGTTTTTTTTTTTTCTTAGTTTCCTACTGGTTACGTGGCGAAACAACATCTAAAAACATTAATAAAAGATTTAAAAAAATTAAACAAAATTTTTTTATTTAAATTTGTTTAGGTTTTTGTTAAATATCTTTTCTCTGTTTTGCACAAATAAATACCATTAAAATAAAGATCGGAAATAGTGTCTAAAAATTGAGCAACTATGTAGTATGAAGAAAAAGTAAGATGAACCTCGTGCTTTGACTGACAAAAAAGGATTGAACTTTATTTAAAAGGCTATTACATTTCACTCTTCCATTCTACTACAATTGTTTTCAAGTGACGTTTGATTTGAAAATAAATAAACATTCCGCCCGTCTCGACGATTCGATGAGATCGTTGAAATTTACGTTGAATTGGTTCTATTTGAAGTTTCGGTTGTATTTTCCACTGCTACAGGTAGTAAACAAAGGTTTAGAATAGGACGCTTTAAGATTCGTGTTTGTGTTTTAATTGTGACTACTCTGACTAGTCCGTCTGTGCCGGGATGTGTAGCAACAATTCTTGCAAGAGGCCACTTACTTGGAGGATAGCGCTCGTCGACCACAAGTACAAGAGATCCTTCCTTGATGTTCTGTGATGGCTTATGCCACTTCATTGTTTCCTGAAGGCGTTGAAGGTATTCCACTGCCCATCTCTGCCAGAATTTCTCTAACATTTGTCTCAAAAGCTGATAACGTGAAAGTTTGGACTTCGGTAGATGTATAAGAGATGGTTCTGGAACCGTGTTGTTTGCTTCGCCTGTGATGAAATGCCCAGGTGTGAGTGCTTCCAAATCGCTATGATCGTCTTTTAAAGGGCAAATAGGTCTTGAGTTGAGGACTGCTTCAATTTGGACCAGAAATGTGGAGAATTCTTCGTATGTGAGAACGGCTTCCCCTATAACACGCTTGATATGAAATTTGGCAGATTTCACAGCTGCTTCCCATTTTCCACCAAAATGGGGCGAAGCAGGAGGGTTGAATATCCACTTCGTGCCGTTGTTAGCGAGTAGATCTACTAAGTGTTTGATATTATTAGAAGAAGAATTAAACAACTTACGTAGCTCAGCATCTGCACCAATAAAATTGGTTCCACAATCGCTCGTTAGTGTAGAACAGATTCCCCGCCGACCAGTAAATCTTTTGAACGCTGCAAGGAACCCGAAGGAATCGGAGGCGAGTTCAAGGTGAACTGCTGATGAAGCGAAGCAAGTAAATAAAACTAAATAGCCTTTGTAAATTTTAGCTCCTCTTCCTCTCCAGGTTTTCAATGAAAAGGGTCCTGCATAATATACACCTGCATGCAAAAACGGTCGAGATGGTAATGTTCGATTTATAGGAAGCTGTCCCATTAATTGTTTGGATGTGGAAGCTCGATGTCGTGTATATATGACGCAGCGATGAACAAAGGCACGTACTGGATTACGTCCTCCTATAATCCAATAACTCCTTCTAATTGTAGCTAACATCAATTGGACTCCACCGTGAAGTGTTGATCGATGAGTTTGGTCAAGAATAAGATACGTAAAATAGGATTCACGCGGAACTATAATTGGATGTTTCATATCCGGATCAATCTAGGCATTGCGAAGCCGCCCGCCAATTCGGAGAATTCCCTCCGAATCTACGAATGGAGTCAGACGGAAAAGTGGGCTATTGTGACAAATTGGTTTTAGTTGGCACAGCTGATTGATTTCATAAGAGAAGTTTTGATGTTGTATACGCTTGATCCAATAAAATTTAGCTTTTTCCAATTCCTCAGGTGCAAGTGAAGGTTGTCGATTTGATAGTAAATTAGATTTTAGGTGTTTGTAAAATGCTGTGACACGCATGCACCCAGCTGTGATTCGCAATAGCTTAGTGAGAGATGAATATCTTCGGAGGAGATCCCATGTATGCACTGTTGTCTTCATTGTTGCAGCTATAGTTGGGTGACGTTCTTCTATATCGACATCTTTACTTAGTTGAGGGGTTAGTTGTGGCCAGTGATTAGGATGAAGTTGCAACCACGGAGGTCCGTGCCACCAAAGGCTATTTCCGGACAGTTGTTGTGGTGATAATCCCCTTGAAGCGAAGTCTGCTGGATTACTTTCTCCGGGAAGATGATGCCATTGAGCTTCCGGCATGATGGATTGGATTTGGCTTACACGATTTCGTACGAAATCTCTCCATCTATTTGCTTGCCCTTGGATCCAGTAGAGGGTAGTACTGGAATCCGTCCAGAGATGGATAACTGGTGAATGAAGAGATAAGGCCTTTTGAACATGTGCAACGTGTCGTGTAAGAAGTAATGCTGCTGATAACTCTAATCTTGGAATTGTAACTCGAATGGATCTTGGTCTCTTCGTTGATCTGGTTGTTCTTCCAATAGGGGCAACTTTAGATTTAGATGAAATAATAGTGACTTGGATGATCTTCAGTTGTGAGACTACTCTTAGATAAACGACTGCACCCAGAGCCACTTGGGAAGCGTCTGCAAATCCATGAATCTCTACAGACTGCGTTGTTGGTGATAATCCAAGCCACCTTGGAACACTTATTAGTGATACATCTTGTAGTTGATGCACATAGGTTTTAAATCTTGCCTCAAGCGTAGTAGGAATTGGTTCATCCCAACCGATTTTTGCTTCCCAGAGTTCCTGCATAAAGATTTTTCCACGAACTATTACTGGCGATAGCCAACCGAGTGGATCGTAGAGCTTTGCAATACGGGATAGCACTTCTCTCTTCGTGTATACGGTAGGTTCAATGATTTTGTCCGCAATGAAAATGAAACGGTCTTGTTGAGGCTGCCAATTAAGACCTAGTGTACGATGAATGGGACCATCCGTAATAGATAGCGATGATGAGTATGCAGCTCTTTGTTGCTGTGGTATTTCCTCCAAAAGCCGTTCGTCGTTGGAAGCCCATTTTTGAAGTGGAAAGCCACCTGCCCTGAAGAGATTAAGTATTTGTTTAATTTTCTGCTTACCATTTACAATGGATTCTGCTCCGCCGTAGATGTCATCAACGTAAGTGCTTTGCTCAATAATTTCCTTTGCATCAGGATAGCGATGAACTTCATCTGCTGCGAGTTGACGCAAAACCTTATTAGCGAGATATGGAGCGGGACTAGTTCCATATGTTACTGTGGTAAGGCAAAATTCAACAAGTTGGGAATCTTCAAACCACAGGATTCGTTGGAAGTCCCAGTCATCAGGGTGAATAAGAATTTGCCTGAACATTTTTTTCACGTCGGAAGAGAAGGCATATCGATTTTTACGCCATCGCGTTAGTACATCTGCCAGATCCACATGAAGCTTAGGTCCTTCGTGCAGGCAGTTATTTAGCGAAGTGCCCTGATGAGTTTTAAATTAAACATTGAAGACGACCCATAATTTTGTTGTGGAGCTTGATTCACGTACTACTCCATGATGGGGCAGATAGAAGGCTTGTTCCTTTGATAATGGTGGTGCATGTGCACGACGCATGTGTCCCATGTCTTCATATTCTCTGATAAATTGTGAATAGTCAGCGTGAAAGGAAGGATTTTGAAGAAACCGGTTTTGGAGTCGATGAAGAAGTTTTAAGGCCTGAGATCTGGAGTCTCCAAAACTTAGCGGATAGGATTTAAAGGGAAGTCTGACGACATACCTTCCATCGGAATTTCGAAAGTGGGTTGTCTTGAAAAACTCTTCGCAGTGTGCTTCCTCTGGAGTGAGACTGTCAGTAGATATTTGAAAAACTTCTTCCTGTATCCAAAATTGTTTAACCAGGTCATTGAGGCCATGATCGATATAACAGTGAAACGACTGTGCTTCTGCAGGCAACGATGGAAGTGTTGTTAGTGTCGCACCAGAAATAATCCATCCTAAATTAGTTTGCTGTGCTATCGGCTCTTCTTTAGATCCTTTTCGAACACCGCTTTGGATTATTTGACTGTAGATGTTCACGCCGAGTATAAGTATCGATACGTTTGGGTTGATAGTACTCGGGATCCGCAAGCTCGAGATCTTGTAGATGCGACCAATTTTGAATTGTGATGGTTGTAGATGGAAGATAATTTGTGAGCTTTTGCAATACATATGCGTCGAAGCTGCAAGTAAAGTCATTTACACAAGAAAGTAATTTCAAAGTTACCCTTCCTCTTGACTGATGAGTAGATGAATGTTCAGCTCCTATGCCAACAATAGATAGAGATGTATGAGACCGTTTCGCTTGAAGAAGTTGACTTAGATGCTCTGATATCAGATTTACTTCTGACCCTTGATCAAGAAAGGCTCTTACTAGATGGAGTTCACCGGTAGAGGATGGAATTTTGACCAGCGCAGTTGTGAGCAGAGTTCCGTTGTGAGATGGACAGATGTTGGTTACATTTGTTGAAGCAGTTTTGACAGCCGATGTGGTTTGTGGAATTGGTGATGATTGTGTATATGTGTGAATAGAGGTATGATGATGTCCGGAACAGATATTACATCCCTTTTTAGAAAGGCACGAACTGATTTGATGATTCCCGAGGCAATTGTAGCATAATTTAAGTTGTTTGATGAGCTGATAACGTTGTTCAGTACTCATTTGTTGATAATTTGGACAAGCGATGATATAGTGATCTCCTTTACAATTGGAGGATGAGCGGATGACATTTTTTACTGTAACATTGTGCGATTTTACTTTCTGAAATGGATGTTTTGTGGAAGACAATGTTGATTTTCGATGTTCTTGTTGTTGAGGCACATTTCTTTCGAATGCTTGAAGAGAGCGGATGCGTGTCTGTATGAAATCCTTGAGCTCTTTCCACATAGCAGATTCTTTGGACGATCCAAGCTTTTTCTCCGATTCTTTTACAGAGGAAGCATCTAGTTTTCGTGAAACTAAGTAGACCAATACTTCATTCCACTGCTCGACTTTAACTTCTAACCCTTCAAGAGCGCCTAGTGACTGATTGACATTGTTTAGAAGTGTTTCGAGATCATTTGCTGACTCCCGGGTTATTGGTTTTGATGCAAAGAGATGTTCTAACGCTGAATCGATTAATATTCTTCTGTTGTCGTAGTATTCCACTAGATCATCCCAGGGAATTTTGAAATTAGCTGCAGTAAGTGGCAAGTTTATAAGACGTTGAGCTGCTTTGCCTGTGAGAAAACCTTTTAGATATTGAAGTTTTTCTACGCATGTAAGAGAAGGATGTGCACCAATAACTGATGTGAATGTGTCCTTGAAAGGTACCCATTCTGCATAGTCTCCACTAAACGAGAGAAGATCGAGCTGTGGGAGACGAATATTGGTAGTGAATGATGGTAGCTGTCTGATTACAGATGTATCGGCTAAAGATGATCCATTAGCTGTAGTTTTTAACTGAATTTCTTCAGACAGAATAGTTATCTCTTCCATGGCGTTGAGATATTTTTCTTCACAGTTGGAGTACAGTTTTTCCCTGAAGTACGGGTCTTCTTCGCATTCCGTTTTGGCTTCCGCTTTAAGTGAAGCTTTAATTGACCCCAAAGTGATGTGATTTTGTTTGAAATTGTTCCAATTTTCGGTCAGAGCAGTTAATCGAGACTGAACACGTTGATTTGTAATTGCGTTGCTGATTTTAAGTTTAGAGACTGCATTCGATATAACCTCAAAAAGTTCATATTGTTGTTCGAACAAATGTTGTAACTGCGCCGCTTTCGCCATAATGAGATAAAATTTGCCGATTAATACTCAAATTGACACCAAAATCCAGCAATCGAAGGACCATTAATGTTTAGGTTTTTGTTAAATATCTTTTCTCTGTTTTGCACAAATAAATACTATTAAAATAAAGATCGGAAATAGTGTCTAAAAATTGAGCAACTACGTAGTATGAAGAAAAAGTAAGATGAACCTCGTGCTTTGACTGACAAAAAAGGATTGAACTTTATTTAAAAGGCTATTACATTTCACTCTTCCATTCTACTACAATTGTTTTCAAGTGACGCTTGATTTGAAAATAAATAAACAAAATTCATTATTAATAAAACTGGGTTTATCTTAAATTTTAAAGTTTTATAAAAATATTTTAAAAAATTGACACCTTCGGGAACAAAGGGTTAACGAAACGAAACGACTATCGTCGTGAGGAAATTTCCAATACCATGTTTGCAGTAGAATCTCGTTTTTGGCAAGAATTCGGTATTCCCTAATTAAAAATAAACGCGACAAAGGTCGAGAAAAACGATTATTTTCGTCGTTCGCCTTTAAGTTGACGACAGTGAGAAAGATGGCTGGAAAAATATAAGTAAAATTAATATTTTTATTTATTATTTCAAATCTCAATTTATTTTGAATTTATAAGGACAAAAATTACAAATAAGAAACAATTTGAATATCCTGTTTCCGTAATGCAGGAAAAAACTTACTTTGCTAGGGGATTTAGCAAGGAAGTAAATAAAGTAAATTTAAAAAAAATGAATGGGATTCCGTAGCAACTAATTTCAACAGCCTGTGACCACCGATGAGACATTGGGAGGGCTGAAAAAAGTTAGTAAACAGTTTTGTTTTAAAAACAATTTCAATTATTGTTCTTTCATAGGTTAGGGCTGACATGAAGTTCAAAGTCAATAAAAACTAATCCACAATAAAAATGAAATGAAAGCAACAGGAGGAGGAAAAACCAACAACCAACATTTTCTCTCTGCATTGGAACAAACGGTTGCTGATTTAATGCAATTTAAAAAAAATTTAAATCCACAAGTTGCAGCTTTTTCTCGTCATCGTCTGGATTGTCTGCTTTTGCTCCACAAATCGAACAACCATCCAGTGACGCGTGACGAGGAGTTGCGAAGAGTGCACCGGAGTTACATAGATCTCACTCCAAGAACCGTGCATTTGCAAAAAATAATAAAGAGGCACTTTGGACAAGATAGATCAATATACAGGACGATCTGTAAAAGGAACTAAAAAGAAGCTTACGACGTATTGAAAACCATATGAGGGAAACTGGGAGACACCAACCAAAAATGTTTAAATTAGAAGAAGAGAAATTGCAGGTGTATAAAGATTTAAAAAGAAACGAAATACTGCGAATGGAGGAAATAAAATTAAAAAAGAAGAGCTGGAGTTAAAAAGAATAAAACTAGATTTGAAGACGAAACAGCTTGAGCTAAAAGCTAGACATAATGAAGGCGACTTTTACCTTTTTTTTCTATATATTGTGATAACCACTTAAATGTGAGCAGCGACATCTAGATTTACAAGAGCAGAAGATGTCGATACTTGAATAACAAAGTCTCGACCATTGATGACTGGAGAGTGGAATCGAATTTTCTAGCAAATTGGAAATTGTATGGGACGCTGGATGGCGAGGATTGCTCTCGAAGTCATTCGAATATAAATACCTGCATCCCTGTACAACTCATATCCGAGTTGAACAAGAGAAGCCTCAGCGCCAGTGGAGGAAAAAGTGACCTGGTGCTCCGACTTCAGGAGGCTTTGAACAACGAAGGACATGATCCTGCATACTCCTTTGATGTTGACGAGGATGAACAGACAAGTACCGGAAGTGACATGGCTGCGATGATGCAACTCCTCTTGTTAAAAATGGACGAACAGAAGAATAGCCTCGCACAAAAGCTGGATGAACAAAAGAAAAACTTAGACGAGTAGAAGAACAGCATTGAACAAAAATTCGACGAACAAAAGAATATAGTTAAGAACAAAAACTGGAAGAACAAAATAACACCAAAAGGTCTACTTATAAGAAGCAGTTTGAACTGGCTGCCTGTGCAAACGGCTGGGACAATGAGGAAAAGTGCTTTGCCCTAACAATGGCCTTGCACGGTCCTGCAGCAGAATTGTTGCAAACAGTAGACATCGAAAAGCATAAAGATTATGTGACTTTAGTACAGGCTATCGAGAAACGGTTTGGGGACAGCCACATGCAGGAGGTCTACAAGGTCCAATTGCAAAGCCGAACGCAGCAAAGAGGAGAAACACTGCAGCAGCTCCAAGCAGACGTGAGCAGACACGCACATCTGTCATACCCCACCGCAGGCCAGGAAATTATCGACAAGATGGCAAAAGATGCATTTATCAGGGGAATTGCAGATTCGAAGCTACAGTCAGCAGTAAGGATGGCCGGGAAAAGAACCCTTGCTGAAGCACTTGCCTTCGCTCTGGCAATGGAAGCAGCCAATCAGGCTTCCAGGGGAACACATTTCGTCAGGGAAGTAACATCTATCGAATGCTCCTGCACAAGAATTAGTGCCGAGGAACGAGATACTCGACGGGATAGACGGATAATGCGCTGCTGGAATTGCAATAAAATAGGACACCTTCAAAGGCAGTGTAAAGAACCGTTGCGACGAAAAGACTGCTCTCACTGTGGTGACAAGCAAATAGAGGAAGAAACCCGCAGAAACAGCTATCAAGAAGCCGGTCAACCTTCCCGAAGCCATCAGTCGGGAAATGCTTAAGCACCAACTTCGCGGGGCAGAAGTTGGTAGCTGGAGTCGACGGCCCCAGGACCATCATCCAAGTCTCGCTGGCAAAACGATGCAACGAAAGCCTTCTAGTAGAAGTAGTCAGTGGACAAGAAAAATGGATGGCAACAATAGACACCGGTGCCACGGCCTCAATCATCAGAAGGAATCTTGTGCAGAAGTCTTGGCTGCATAACACTAGCAGTTGCAGCTTGCGAACAGCTACAGGAGCAACGATTAAAGTATATGGTGAAGTCCGCATAAAAATCCAATTGGCCGGAATAACATTCACTCACGCGTTTCTGGTAGCTGACATATGTGACGAGTGCATCATTGGTACAGACTTCATGAGAGAACATGGACTTGTAGTCGACTTGGGGGCACAAACCCTGAAATACGGAAACATGGAGATACCAATGATATACGGAAACGCCAATACCACAGTCTCAAATGTCGTCATCTGCAGCAATCAGAGTCTAGAGCCTTCGTCAGAAGCAATTTTGTGGGCAAAAGTGGAAGGTGGTCCTGGTAGCCACCGATTCTATTTGATGGAGCCAGAAAAGAAAAGAGACTTCATGGTGGGAAAGACCTTAGTGGAGCCAAAGAACAACATGGTCCCTGTAAGGATTCTAAATCCAAAGACATTCAGTGTAAAGGTGAAAAAGGGGGAGATAGTGGGAAAATGCGTACCTGTTGAGGCTATATCGACCACAACGGAAAAAAGTGTGCAAAACCGGTCACAACAGTTCAGAGCATAAAAATCAAGAACAAAATTCTCAGCCTCTGTAATTTGGACGAAGATCAGCGAATCCTGGCAGAAAAACTAATCGGTGAGTACGCTGATATATTTGCTACACAAGACGGAGAATATGGACGTACGCATATTGTTCAACACCACATTGACACCGGAGCCGCTCGACCAATCCGTCAACCTGCAAGGCGTCTTCCATTGGCAAAGCAAACAGAAGTTGCCGAAATGATGTCGAAGATGGAAGCTGAGGGAGTGATTGAAGAATCGCAAAGTCCGTGGGCATCTCCAGTGGTCCTCGTGAAGAAGAAAGATGGCAGCACGAGATTTTGTGTAGACTACCGACGTCTCAATGATGTCACTAAAAAGGACAGCTACCCACTTCCGAGAATCGATGACACTTTGGATATGCTTTCTGGAGCGAAATGGTTTTCAACACTTGACTTGAAGAGCGGTTACTGGCAGGTTGAGATAAATCGTGCGGATCGTGAGAAAACTGCCTTCACTACAGGAAGCGGTCTTTGGCAGTTTGCAGTGATGCCTTTTGGACTGTGCAACGCTCCGGCCACCTTCGAGCGACTAATGGAACGAACATTGCAAGGACTCACCTGGAAAACCTGCCTAGTATATTTGGACGACGTTATCGTCATAGGTAAGACGTACGAGGAGCACCGCGAAAACCTAAAAGAAGTGTTTGAGAGGCTACGAAGTGCTCATTTAAAGCTCAACCCGGAAAAGTGCGCCTTGTTTCGTCCGGAAGTAAAATATCTGGGTCACATTATATCAGCAAAAGGAGTAAGAACGGATCCTGACAAAATCGAAGCCGTGAAAAGTTGGCCTTCTCCAAAAGATAAACACCAACTGAGAAGCTTCTTGGGCCTCGCCACGTATTACAGAAGGTTCGTAAAGGATTTTGCTGGCATTGCAAAGAGCCTGCATCAACTTACGGAAAAATGCCGACAGTTCAGGTGGTCTGGAGAATGCGAAAAAGCATTTCAAGAACTGAAGCGACAGCTGTGCAAAGCCCCCATCTTGGGTTACCCCACGCCCGAAAAATGTTCATCGTGGACGCAGACGCTAGCAATGTTGGGGTCGGAGCTGTGATCTCCCAAGTTCATGACGGTCAAGAGAAAGTGGTCGCATATTACAGCAAAGTACTCTCCAGACCTGAACGGAACTACTGTGTAACCCGGCGCGAGCTTCTGGCTTCAATTCTGGCTACGAAGCATTTCCATAAGTACCTCTACGGACAAAAGTTCATTCTCCGGACAGGCCACGCAGCTCTGAAATGGCTACTCCAATTTAAGAACCCTGAAGGCCAAGTTGCAAGATGGATCGAGCAGTTGCAGGGCTACGACTTTGAAGTGCAACACCGCAAGGGAACACTCCACTCAAATGCTGATGCTCTCTCTCGTCGACCGTGCGGAGTAAAATGCGAACACTGCAATCGTAAAGAAGCAAAAGAACAGGCAGCTATCCAAATGATCAGGACTGAGTCAATAGAGGGTTGGAGTATAGACGAAATCCGTTCCTCCCAACAGGCAGACAATGACATCGAACCAATATTGGCCTGGAAAGAACACGAGGAAAGACCAAGCTGGCAGCAGATATCAGATCGGAGCCAAACTCTGAAGGCATACTGGGCACAGTGGGACTCGCTTTTTGTGCAAGATGGATTGCTGAAGAGAAAATGAGAAAGTACAGATGGGACAACATCTCGTATGCAGCTAATTGTGCCACGGTCCAGAGTCAACCAAGCGCTCCATGAAATACATGACGGAATCTCAGGAGGCCATTTGGGAATAAATAAGACGTTGGAAAAGGTAAGGGAACGTTTCTATTGGCTAAGCGCTAAACAAGATGTCGAGAATTGGTGCAAAAAGTGCATAAGATTTCCGGCTACCAAGGGTCCAAAAGTAAAGCCACATGGACAAATGCAACAATACAATGTCGGAGCACCTTTCGAACGAATAACCATCGACATCGCTGGGCCGTTTCCCGAAACCTTTAATGGAAACCGATATACTCTCGTAGTCATGGATTACGTCAGTAAGTGGCCGGAAGTGTTTGCCATCCCAAATCAAGAGACTAAGACCGTAGCCGAACAGATAGTCAACAACTGGGTGAGCAGATTTGGGGTCCCAATGGAGCTGCACTCTGATCAAGGGCGAAACTTTGAATCAAAAGTCTTCCAAGAAATATGTCAATATTTGGGAATAAGAAAGACAAGGACAACGCCACTACACCCTCAATCTGATGGAATGGTCGAGCGATTCAATCGGACCTTGAATGAGCATCTATCTAAGGTTGTCAGCAACTGCCAGCGGGATTGGGATCGACACATACCCCTCTTCTTAATGGCCTACCGAAACGCGGTCCATAGCTCAACAGGGCACACACCATTAGAGATCTTATTTGGTCAAACAATTCGGTTGCCAAGTGAAGCAAAATTCGGATCCCCACCGACGGTGAACGAGTACGTGAATGACTTACGCAGCAGGATTCGTAAATTGCATGAAGACACCAGAGAAAAGATGAAGCTAGCAAGCAGCCGCATGAAAACTAGGTACGATATCAAGGCGAAATCTTCCGGTTTCAACGAAGGAGATCTGGTCTGGCTGTATAATCCTCAGCGTAAGAAAGACAATTCACCAAAATTGCAACAGGACTGGGAAGGTCCATACAAAATAATGTAAAATGTTTGTGTGGGTACAAATGATAGAACTTATACTTTTCAATAGAAATCGCTTTATTCAGTACAGTTACAATTCACTATTTAATTGTTTCTCTCAGTACAATCCAATTTCTCAACCGCTTATACTTTTCTTATCTTTTACTTAAACCACTTAATCACTTCTCCTAATTAACACTTCAGATTTCACTTGCGAACTGATTTTGCATACCTTGGGGATGCTGGTACGAGTATTTATACTCGAATGACATACTTCGAGAACAATCCTCGCCATCCAGCGTCCCATACAATTTCCAATTTGCTAGAAAATTCGATTCCACTCTACAGTCAAGACTTTGTTATTCCATTATCGAAATCTTCTGGTCTGTGAATCTAGATGTCGCTGCTCACATTTAAGTAGTTATCACAATAATAACCCGCATTAATGACGTTGTCTACCGGTTCCAGCGTGGAGATCGAGTAAAATTTAAGGTGGTCCATTTGGATAGAATGTGTCATTTCATCGGAACGGCAAATGACGAAGTTGTTCTGGACGAACAACTGTAGGGAGGGAGTAATGTGATAACCACCCAAATGTGAGCAGCGACATCTAGATTTACAAACCAGAAGCTGTCGATACTCGAAGACCGGAAGATTTCGACACTTGAATAACAAAGTCTCGACCATTGATGACTGGAATCGAATTTTCTAGCAAATTGGAAATTGTATGGGACGCTGGATGGCGAGGATTGTTCTCGAAGTATGTCATTCGAGTATAAATACCAGCATCCCCAAGGTATGCAAATCAGTTCTAAAGTGAAAAAGTGAAATTTGAAGTGTTAATTAGGAGAAGTGATTAAGTGGTTTAAGTAAAAGATAAGAAAAGTATAAGCGGTTGAGAAATTGGATTGTACTGAGAGAAACAATTAAATAGTGAATTGTAACTGTACTGAATAAAGGGATTTGTATTGAAATGAATAAGTTCTATCATTTGTACCCACACAAACATTTTACAATATGTACTTTATTTCTCTGATGTTAGTGATACGAACGCATTCTTAAGTCGTTTTTAGTATATATTTTTTCAATGTTTTTAAATAAAACTTTTAAAACGAATTCCTTATGTGGTTTATATCATTGTTGCGGCTTCTTCATTTTCGGTGTTATTTCCTGCGGTCTCTTCAATTTCGATGCTATTTACACTTTGAAAAGGAATATCAGTTCTATAGCAAATGCAAATATTATGCAAAGCTGCGCATACATTTGTAATTTGCGCAGCTTCCTTTGGGCTGCAGTTCATTTGTCGGGCACCAATTAAACAACGGAAGCGGTTTTTTTTTAAAACTCCCATCGTTCTTTCAACGATGTTTCTCGCCTTTGCATGCGCTGAATTATAATTGCTTTGGCGACTTCCCACCTGCGTTGATCTAAACGTCGTCATTAGGAAAGTTTGGAGAGGATATCCTGCATCGCCTGAGTAGTTTAAAAATATTTAGTTTTTGACAAGATTACCATTTTCAATCAAATAATAATTACCTAGAAGCCAAGAATTTCTTTCCCCGTTTTCATATTTGGTGTTTAATGTGTGTTTCAGTTCGCTGCAACTTCACATCAGAGCATCGTGGCAGGAACCTGCCAGTCGGGCGTCAATATATCTAACATTTTACTATCGCAAACCTCAAATAAAATAAATAAAGGTATACATATTGGAAGTTTAATTAAATAAATTTAATTAAATAAATAAATTACAATCATTGTATTTAGGCTATAAAATCCTTTTCTATTCAAATACTCGTGCTGCTCTTCTTTTTTCGGTGGTATAATTTTGATATGGGTGCCATCAATACACCCAATTACTCCAGGAAAGCCAGTTCTTTGGAAAAAAAATTCAATTTTGTTTACATTTTCCCTCCTCTGTCATTTCAAATTTGATCCAGCGAGGGCAAATATGGGCTTCAAGATTTGTGATTAGCTGCCCAAATATTTAGCTTGTTGTTGGTTGAGCTAATCCCAAGCTAAAATCGTTGCCCGCTCCGCTTTGGTAACAACCTTCAACAGAATCCTCAACGTTGCCGCTAGCTTCAGTATAGGAGGTAGCGGCGATGATGGTCGCAGACTACCTGGAAGATTGTTACTTACAACCTCCAACACAATTTGCCTCCCTGGTCAACCGGAAATATTGTATAAACCTAAAACAAATTTATCTATTAAAAAAATTTAATTTTACTTCAGCTTTTAAACTTACTTTTCATTAAATCAAAAGGATTCGAGTGTTGTCTTTTTTTCGGATAACTGTCAAATTCCTTTTTTGGCACTCTTTCATCGCCAAAAGAAGAAAAAAAAATCGCAATACTGTCCATATTTTAATCTTTATTTTGTTATTTAACTTTCAAACCCAACATAACTTTTTGAAATAATTTCTGATAAATATAAACTGACGTTTAAAACAAGACTATCCAACTTCATGTATTTAGAGATTTTATTAGTAGATTTTACTGGCGCGGACAGGAAGATTGTCCGCAAGAGAGGGAACGCTTTTTATTGAAGTGGGAATCTTCCTGCCCGAGCCAATGTGAACAGGCACATAGAATATACCGATTAATAAACGACACGAAAAACGACAATGGGAATAGGGGTGCCTGTTTTCCATCTACTCGGAAAGAATTATAAGAGTAGGATTGATGAAAAAACGTAGGCAGTGGTTTTGCTACATTCATATTCAGTAAAAGGGGAAATATACTATGTGGAAGTATGATATGGAATCGATGAGGAAGCGTACGAATAAAAGACCCCATAACTTCTAACCGAATAAAACAATTTTGATTTACAAAAATTCCAATATCAACAGCCTTTTAGTTTTCCATCAAAGTAAATAATAACTATCTATCAAATAATACGATTAAATTGTCATCCTCACAAGAAAACGTGTCGATTTATATGACATTCAAAATAAATACGTTTTCGCTAACAAGCGTCGCAAAATTATTAACGACAAAGATGTTGTTTACTATTTATAAAACATTTGTTTCGACCAGTCATCAATCATGCAGATCGTTACATTTAAAAGATGTATATATATATATTTTCTTTTAAATTGAAATGTTTTATTCTATATATTTTTATATGTTTTTGCTTGAGCTAAGGTTTACACTGTCGAGGAGAACTAGTAGGGTTTACAAGTTTTAGTGTATCTGTACACGAGAGAGCGGTAGCCAACTAGTAGCTTTAATAGTACATACATCAATTTTTCTTGCGAGTTAGGCTGTTAGTTGGCCTGCTAGTATAAAAAACCCAATACCGTGATAAAACCTTACTAGTTCAACTTGCTTGTGTAAACCTCAGGTTTTAATACAAGTAATTTTTTTTTTATTTACTTCCATAACAGTACGCAGGTGCGGGTAAGTTATATTAAATTAAAAAGCAAATGATTTTAAAATATAAACTAACAAGAGACTATTTATTTAGCTTTGTTTTTTTTATCATTTTTAAGTTTTATAAAAAGAAATATTTCTACACAGTAAAATAATTACTTCAACATATGTTCAATCAAACACAAAAATTCAGTGTGTTTGAAAATACGTAGTTCTCTCCACATAGTTAATTAACCAAATAAGTTACAATATTTAAAATGTTATTATTTATTTTTTTTTTATCTTTTTCATTCGGTGAATTATTATAACCACCTCGACTGTGCATAATCGGGTCAAAAAAGAAAAATCAAGGCTTAGAAATTTATGCAATAAAATCTACATATATTATTGATTTAATGAATCCTGTTTAGATTAAAAAATAAGAAAAAATCAAGGAATTCCAAGTCTCCTTTTAGACGGTACATGCACGCGCAGCAGCAAACAGAAAAAGGTATGTATGAATAAAAACTGGGGAAGAAACAAACTCTATTATCTTTGTAAATTTGTCAGTGCAGAAGCTACAACTAGAATCTCATTTATATATTGATATAATAAGGGCTCTAAAATGGCGTACGGTTGAAGCATTCTAAACTCTCTTAAACAGTACAGCATGTGACGTATCTGCAGGCGACAAACCGATTCTCGTACCCTCACTGTTGGGATGCTAAAATCTTTGACTTTGCGCGAGATCAATTCGCTATTTACAACATTAAGCGTCAGATGTGAGGTGGAACTAAGACCATTTCTTAATGAACATCCAGCGTTGCCTCGACTGATATTATTTATAGTACCATCTAATCCATTATCAATGTCATCATCACTCTCATCTGCTGAGTCGGTCGTGCTGTCTGAATCCTGACTGCTTATTGTTACGGCTTTTGTCTTTGTACTACTGTTCGTTTGTTTTCCTTTTGTAAGTTCATCAGATGTACTTGCAGCGCCGGTTTTCTCCTTTTTGCACCGTCGACGGATTGCTTTACCTGGATCCACAACTAATGACAAATACTTCGGTATTACATTTTGAAAATCACTTGCATTAAATATCGACAGATCATCATTGTGGCCTACATACGCATCTGATACGTAACTGATCACGCCAGTAGGAGTGATGGTTAAAATGAATTTATAATTCGAACAGTCTAGCTGTTCTACGTTTGGATAGAGCGTGGGTGGCTGTATTTCTGTCTCGACACACTCGATCAGTGACTGTACATATGAAAGTTTTGAGCGGAAAGCAATTGGAAGATTTTTATGGCGGTCATAATATTTTTTACTTTCCGGCCATCGAATCAGAAATTTCATGTATCGAGCAAGTTTTACAATAGTGCGTGTAAATATTTTCTGCACTTCTGTCTCAGTAAATTCAAAATATTCGCCCAATAGTGAGAAGTCTTCATTTTGTCGTAGCTTTTTTAAAGTCAGATATAAATCGACAATGGGAACATTAGCTGTAGTGCAGACAATATTCTTTAATATGCCCAGCCTATCTGCAGTAACACCCAAATGTATGTGAGGGTTTTTCTCGATCAGTTCGATTGTTACACTGCGAATGGTTTTTTTAGGAGCCTCGCGTTTTATATAGATAGTCGGCCGACGTACTGTCACACCCGTGGAATTAGAGTTTAGTACACCATTTGATTGCAGAAAAGGGATAGCAAATTGCTTGTTGTCGGATGACGTGGCAAATTTAAAAGCTGTATTTGTGTTGGTAGAAGTAATTATGTTTCCATCTGAGGTGCGAATAATTTGATGCTTTTTGTTATTAAGAGCAATCCCACCACCTCCACCGGCGCTTGAGGAATTCTGTTGAATGCTATACAATTTACCATCGAATGTGGTAAGCGGAGTACCGGCACTAGTTATTGTTTGCAATGAGATTTGTTTGCCACCAATTTTTGCCGTTTTATAGGCAGGTTCTGCTGTAGAAAAAAAGAAAAGAGAATTCGTTGAATTAGAATAACGTTGATAAGTTACTATATCAAAAAATAACTTGCCAATTGAGGTGAAACTACTTCTCTTCATTGGTTTAGATCCAGGTTGAACTCTGTTTATAACAATTTTGTTGTTACCGCCGTCCGGATCAATTTTTATAACCGGCTTCTGAAAATAAAATTAATCAAAGATTTGTTCTACAAGAGAAAGCAAGCAAGGAATATTAAAAAGGATTCAACAGTGACCTTTCTGTTACTTAGTCAGGTAAAGCATATCTACAATGTAAACAATTATTTCAATTCGTTTTCTTTTTTCGTGTGCATAGTAGTTAGTTTAGTATGGCTATCACTGATCTGCACTTTAAAGCCGCAAATGTAGACGCCACTTTACTTGCATTTCAACTCATAGTACTGATGTTTTAAGACTCAGTCATATTCTACCGGCAAATTGCTATACGAGTACAAACTTTATATCATAACAGACGACATCGATCGGAGAGGTTTCCAACATCAGAGCTAAGGTTCAATATTCATGTTGCACGGGGCCAATCCAATGACATACTACCCTATTAAAACAGAACGCACATACACATACGCACACATTACGTTGACAGCAGCAACAGACATAATAACGGACTGATGAATTCTTTTCCCCTACAAAGAAAATTGAATTCAAATTATGAACAGCCATCAAATTGGTGTCGTGCTCAGAGGAAGAAATTGTATTGTTAAAGCAAAGAAATACGAATATTAAGAAGTTGTTTCATTAGGATTGAGGAATCCTCCAAATTTGGGACTCAACCAAGATCTTAGAACTGACGCATATTGCAGTGTAAATTAGGGCTTCAATTCAATAGCGACTGGTGAAAATCCCGTAAATTGTGAATCGTACGAATCAGCATACCAGAAAAGATATTTGTCTGTAACGGCATCGGTATATCCATTCCAGAACACACGAAAAAAGAGCCGAATCGTGGTTTTGTGCTCCAACAAGTAGAAGAAGAGAAATTCAGTGCATATACTTAGTGAAGAAGAACCGTACGCTTGCTCAGAGGAATCAGCTGAAAACGCAACGACGAAGAAATCGAAGCAGACACAGTGAATAGAGCAAGAGACGGAATTAAAGGAGGAAAATAAAAAAGGTATTGCATGACTGTTTAGTAAAGTATTGGGTTGTACCACATGATACGTCGACATCATTTTCGTTCAGTCGGAAATAAGAAGTTCTCGAGTGAACATCTGTGCCAGAACGTTACATTTTTTTTTCTAAAATAAAGTGGTATATGTGTTTGACGTGTGAGAATTTTAGGGTACGTTACCAATGCCGTTTTTTTTCTATCAATTATTTACCATGTGCTGACAGCATTCGAAAACGAATTTAAAATGGGACATAACGCGTCATTGGCAATGAAAAACATTAATGACACATTTGAGGATGTAGCTGTAAACGAACGCACTGTACAACGTTGGTTCAGGAAACTTTAGTTTACCATGATGTTTTAAGAGCAACGGTGGATACGGACCCAACGAAATCGGTGCGGGAGATTGCACAAAACATGGGAGTACCCCAATGACAATAAGTCGACACCTTTCTCGCATAGCAAAGGTAAAGAAACTCGATAAGTGGGTACCCCATGAACTGAACAAATCCCAAAAACTACGGCGCTTGAAAGTCTGCGCATCGCTTACTTTAAGAAACCAAACTGAACCGTTTTTACACCGGATAGTTACCTGTGATGAAAAGTGGATACTGTATGATAATCGTAAAACATCTGGGCAGTGGTTGGATGCAGGTAAAACACCAAAACACAACCCCACGCCAGATCTTCACCCAAAAAAGGTTATGGTGATAATTTGGTGGACATCGAAAGGACCAATCCACTTTTCATTTCTTCAACCAATAGAAACCATCCATATACGCTATCAAATATTGTGAGGAAATCGACATATTGCATGCCAAATTGGCTGAAAAACAACATGCGTTGCTCAATACGCATGGTCCGATCCTTATACATGACAATGCTACACCCCATACCTTACAAGTAACGGTGCAAAAACGGTTGCAGTTGGGATTTTAAATTCTTTCGCATCCACCGTACTCTCCTGATATTTCTCCAACGGACTACCATTTTCGGCAATCTGGATTCATTTTGCCTGCAGAAGGTCATAAAAGCCTTTGAAGGTTTCATTGCCTCAAAAAGTCAGCCCTTCTACGAAAAAGGAATATTTGACCTTGTATCATTTTGGAGGAATGATGCCAACGGATACTATTTTGATCGAATAAAAATTTACGGAAAAATAATATTGGCTTTTGAAATCGGACATTTCATGTGGTACAACCCCTTATAAGAATATTAAGGAAACCTAAAATACAAATTAGAAATTGTGTTTTTAAATTAAAGAAATAAGAATATTAAGTGTTAAAGAAAAGAAGTTGTTTTATTCGAATTCTTAAGGAACCCTACATTCATATTCAACAATAATAGTGGGCCCGTGCCATATGGTAAATAGTAAATACAAATACAACGGCAGTGACTGAGTGTGTGCAACCACCGATGAATATCGGGTTATGAGTGTGAATTTTTTTGGTGCATTGTTTCATATTGTAAACCGACATCCGTTAACCAACGTCAGAATTCTTAATTCGCATTCTTGTTAAAAAGTAATCACTTTTCTGCGTACGTCCACGTCTGTAAGTATAGACCAGCTGTTTTGGCACTTAGTGAAATGCAAGTGGATCCCGCCCTGGGCTACCTGGCTACGAAATACAGCACATTATTCCTTTCTCACCGCGGTCTTGCCATTTACCGAAAATATTAGAAATTCTGCCTTATCCTCCATCCCAACGCTCATTTATAATGACATTACATCTGTCAACTTTTTGGACAAGGCCAATATGCTTGCTGCACACTTTGCAGCCGATTTCGGATAGGCTGACTATCTTAAAGTCAGCTGACATGCTGAATGAATACAATCAATTTGAAAATACTACACAACAATTGAATTCACTTGACAATGAGGAGGTAGGTAGAGATAAATATATCTTATCTGTTGGAATTAAAACAAAGCTGTCGGAGCCGACTATTTAAAGAACCCCAAGATGACTGATACTATGCCAAAACTTGTTAGAAAACACATGAATTCCAGACCGGCACACTACCTTCTTATGGATTTTTAAATAATAATTGGCATCCCTGCCAAACTTGTGCGATTGTCCAGATTTTTTATTCTTTTATGTTATGACTACAATTAAAATGCTTGGAACCTTGTTAAGGATTTTTCAAAATTGGAGAGGGAGAGGAAGAAAGATGTTTGGGTCCAGTGGTCCACCGTCTGCTTGGGAAGCTACTACTCCCGGATAGAACTTCAGACAGATACAACATGAGTTGATCAAAGCAGGGCTACGCTGCTATCCCTATCGTTTTTTTTTGTTTTTGCTTGGGACTAAAAAAGCGCAATTGAGTTGCAAAACGCTCTCGCGAATAACTTAAATCCTCATTTTGAATATGCACTTTGTCAAAATGGATGAGTTCGCCTTAGGCTGTTTTGGAGTAATTTTCGGTTCCATGTGTACAGATGGTGAATGGAAAAGATATAACGACGAACTGAACTGGCTGCTGTACCGCGATATCAATCTAATTATAAGTTCTAATATAAAGACTAAATGTAGAATGCGCTTTGGCTCTGAATCTTCCAACCCAATGTGAATTGACTGCACAGGAGAGGAAAATCTCGAATAAGGTAGCGTAAGCAAAAATGGCTATTCGGTGATCGTACCAGGAGACAGCTAGCTTATTATCAAGCTATCAACGGAGAGGCTCCTCGGCTGGCCAGTCCATTCCGAACGGTAGCATCTAAAATAAAATATATAAAGGTGCCAGGAGTACATATTTCGTACAGACCAAGTTTTGAGCTATGGCAAAATCGGAGTAAATAAGTAAAGTTCGATGTTTTTAATGGTACACAGTTCAGTTCGAACGGCCACTGTATTCAGTCGCCCTTTAACTTTACTCCATAATTGCGAATTCTTATTTCGCTTATACCAGTTCAATCAATCCAATAACCCAATTTCTCACCCAAAAATTTTTATCGCGGACGATCCTTTTTTATTGCATTGCATTGTTTAGTGCATTGTTTATTTATTGTCTCCGCAATTTTATTGTTTTCGTTATATCTTCTTGTGGATTAACCAACTGACAATAATTCTGACTTTATTGCCTGTAAAGGGATCTGCCACAAAATATTTCATGCTATTTGTGTCGGCCTAAATAAAAGAAATACTGTCTTCGTTAAAGAGTTTAAAGAGTTCTTCTGTGACGAGTGTGTGAATATCTCAAGTGCACCAGTGACTCCAATGAATACAATTATAACTCACTCATCAGACTGATAACGGACAAGACTTGGTGAGAGTATCGAAAAGCAAATTGCGCGTGTAATTGAATTAGAAACTGCAAGATTCAGAAATGAAGAAACATCCTAGCACCACCTCGATAAAGTGTTAAGTGAAATTATATCTCTCGGTTCCGCAATGATGGATTCCAATAATAAAACATGTAGTTCCATCAACTCTCTCCGGGAAGTTATAGATATTCATTTCCAGTCATCAACATCTAATCTCCATATCCAATCTACAACATACAATCATCCCCTCTCAAAGCAGTACGAGTCCATGCTTGACGTTATATTCGATAAAATCAATGAGCTTAATGATGAAGTAGTTATGAATAGAACAGTGGTGAATGACTTGGAAAACCTCACTGTAACAATATATCACAAGATCCAAAACATACCCCGCCGCACAACGAATGCGATGCTTTAATTTTGGCTGAATTGTTATAAAACCGAAGCCGAATTATTGCCATATCTAGTGCCGACAACCCAACCTTCAAATCCTCGCACCAGCCCTTCGATCCAAAAACCTTATGGTGATGCAACTCCTGCTCTCGCCGCCCCACGGAAATTTGTCACACGACAAATTAACACGACGTGGATACCTTCAGAGTGGTAAGCAGCAAGACCGACACTGCAAAACGAATCAGATCTTCACCACCCTACTCGGCAAAGGTGCCCCAAATTACGCAGATGTTGCTTGGATCTCTGAATTTTTCAAAAAGAGGTATGGCGTTACCATCAGCCAATGCACAATATTCGCAACATCTCACCACAAAAATAAACACAACTTCAAGCTAAATTTAGCGGCTAGATATGAATGGTTATTTGTTAACCCATCCAACACTAACGTTAACCTTGGAAAAATGTGGGTCTCAAAGTGGACGAATCAACCCACCATTAATAACATGACAAAAAAACGAAGCAACGTCTCATCTAATAAACCTAATTATAACTCGCCCAATTCCACACCCCATTCATACTCTAAACCTGACCGGCCTTAAAAACAAAATATTTCCTAATTTTTCACCTCCTATCTATATCCTTAAGCAACCCTCTTCATGTCTCCCCACAAATGCACCAAATGCCTCTCTTCCATCCAAGCCCCAACATCAACGCGTTTCTTTTAATTTAACCCCTGCCCCTGATACTGTCACTACTCAACCCCCTACACCCCCTCCTACGAATACTAACAACTACTTTCCCAGTTTCGATCTTACAGCTGGAGCCAAATATATAAACTTTATTAGCTCGCATATCTTAAATCCCGCTTCTACAATAACTCGACTTCTTCCTCGGTTTCACAGGCCTCTGCCCCTATTTTTGATCCCCTCTCGCCACTTAACGTCAAATTGACCCAAAAGAATGTATATACCACGGAATGCCGCTCTCTACGCTAAGGGATAAAAAGATATATGTACTAAAATATACGTCTCTTTCTCGCATATCTTCACGATAAATCCGACTGTGTTTGCTTTGAGGGAAAATCCAAAACAAGTGTCGGGGCCTCCATCCAACAAGAAGGCCTTCCTATTGATATAACTAGTCTCAGGAATCTTTACAACAGGTACCACGAATTTTTCAACACACCTTCCCAAAAGGTTACGGATTACCTCGCTCTCTAAATGAGTTTCTCATCGTCAGCGTAGCCGAGCTGACCATGATAATTATTTTCGTTCCTAACTTGCCTTCTTTGTCTGCATCTCATCTATCGTACACTCTGACAAAAAGAGGCAGGAACTATGTTCATCTCCTGATAATGTTTTCCGAGATGATGATCACCCTCCCCCTCTCTCCCTTAATGATCCTATAGTGTATTCTCCATGCCGAGGTGTCCTACTTGCCATTCACAATAACCTCAACTCTTCTCTCATCGCTATCTCTTCTTCTGTCAAATTTGACTTTGTTTCAAGCAAAATAAAACTTCCTAATACGTCGAACACGTTATGTGTTGCAACATTCTCCCAGCTCAAACTATCGAATCCTACATCCTTGCTATTAAAGCGATTAACCAACTTATCGACGATATCCTTATCTTTGGTGACATGGTGATGATGTTCGCATTAACTCAACAGAGTGTCGATAAATTCGCGTCGACTTTTGTTGATGAAGGACCATCTCGGGCCATTTTGCTGGCTTTCCAAATTCAATCGTGGTCGTCGGCGGATGGACGAATTTCGTGAAGGTCCTTAAAAATTGGTTGTTGTGAGAGAAAACATCTATGCTGTGCGGGCAAGATAGTCATGTTACTTATCGTGAAATTGAGGCATGCTTGAGCGTTAGTTCCCCGCATACATTTAATAAATATTGCATGAACATTTCAAAATACGTCTATAAGATAGTGATAGACGTTGAATCATGGATCTATGCATATGAGCCCGAAAAATAAACAGCAGTCGACTGTCTAGGACTTACAAGACGAACCAAATCCAACAAAAGATGTCCTCGCATGAAGCACTTCGAAGCAAATGGCCACCTGTTTCTTTGGAAACACCAGATATGTCGCCATGATACCATTAGAGCAACGTAGAACGGTACAGCACCATCTGTTTGCCAGAAGTCTTTGAAGGAATAAGGAAAAGCAACCGCCCGATACGGATAATTCTCCACCAAGACAATTCGAGGTCTCACAGGTCGGTTCAAACAGGTGATTGTTTGAGCACTCAAAACATCGAATTGATGGGTCATCCGCCGTATTGAAAAAGTGCGGGATCAAAAATCTATGTGGCGAACTATTAAACGTTGTTTAAAAGAGATACACTGGTAGTAAAAATATTTGTTTTAATAGAGCAATTGCCGAGAATTTTAACAAGTTTATTTGACATTAATTCATCAATCCCGTATAATGCAAGTATCTTTAATGTAAATGTGAGGGTCGCCTTTAAATTTAAATGTGTTGATTGAAACGACATACGATGAGATTTCAATTACAACAATGCAAAAATACCACTAGACTCATTAAATACGTCCACTTGTAAAACTTATGCGTCTACAATCAGTGCAAAAATCCCTGAATCATGGAAAGAATCTTTGATAACCGCAACTGAAAAAAGTAAAGGATCAAATAAATTAATAAAATTCACATTCACTGCCGGTGTACACCCATTTCAATTCATGTGAGCTTGAGTGTGCTAAATGTATACAATTTTGTCAATAGAGTGAGCTGAATTTAGTTTTCATTCTCAGAGAATTTAAAGATTCGAATCAAACGTGAAAATGAGCTCTGTGTACAACAACAAATATAAGAAGATATGTACATTAGACGACAAAATCGGTAAATACAATGATTTAGTAGAATCTTTTATTTGTATTATTGTGTGTTTTATTTTCGCAGGATGAAATTGATAATTATTAAGTTTATAGAAGGAGTGAGGATAACATTCGCCTTTGGAATTCATAAAGATTGATATAAAAGCAAGCGTACGCAGTGGTTTTGCCACTTAAGACCTCTTAAGAAGATCAGGAGATATACTACGTTTTCAGTACTCTTGTTACTATACTAAAGCGAAAGTGGATTCGTTCCATTGAAATATCGAGCGCTTAAGTGTGGGTGGAGACAAGACATAATCTGGAAGTAGTAATCTTGCGTAGTAAGCAGAGCAGATAGTCCTTATTTAGAGAGCTGACAGCTGTAATTTCATTATAGCGAAAATGGATCCGTTCGATTGAAACTTCATTACAGCGAAAATGGATCCGTTCCTTTGAAATATCGACGCGTTAAGTGTGGACGGAGACAACGCACAATCTGGAAGCGGTAATCTTACTGGGAAGTGTAAGTAAGCAGATGGTGCTCATTCAAAGAGCACATAGCTGTAATTGCATTATATGTACATATATAAGCGTGAGGATGACACACAAATTTGAATGTTTACGAACGTCTTGTAAGACTGAATAAACAGTTCTCTCATCCTGGCAGTCTCTTTACAGCTTAAATCGTACCCCATTTTCTTTTGATTTGAGAGTCTTCATCCAATGAGGGATAAACGATCTCATTTCAATAGAAGATACTGTTTAAAATTGTGAAGGGAGCTGTCCGCTCCAATTAGCTCCTTTCGAATTACCTAATGGTATTCTAAGAATTTGCTTCTCTAATCGTGTGGCCAGTGTAAGAGAAATCAGCTGATATGACACTGCGTTCCAACGAGCCTAGAGGGGAGAGCACACCACGGTGCGTTTATCAGGAAGTGAAGTCAAACACTATCCTTTGGGTGTAAGGATACATTAAAGGGTGTTTTTTTTTTTGAAAGGTTTAGACTCTTTATTTAAATAAAACAAAAAAAATTCACTTGATGACAATTTATTAAATTCATTCGAAAAACCATTTCGCGCCATTTAATATTTGAAAATAGTTTAGAGCATATGTCTACCACGCTTGTTTAGTATTGTACAAAGCGCATTCTAGAGGTCAAATTTTCGACCACTTTTTCAAGCAATTTAGGGCTATATATCGCGTATAATTCGAACAATGTTATACTCCAAAGCGTCAGTCGTTGCTGAAAATAATCCAAAGGTGTGAAATCGCTTGATTTTGGTGGCTAATCGACGACTCCATTTCTTGAAATAACCCTATTTCTAAATCGTGTTTTCAATAAAACGATGTTTTCGTTAGTAGTATAGTGTGGACCTCCATCCTATTAGAACTACAGTTCTTCCACATGCAAATTTGGAAAGAAATAATCATTAATCATCGCACTGTATTGATGTCTATTGACCGTAGCTTGTGCTCCGGGCTCGGTTTTTAAAAAATAAGGATCGATAATGGCGTACGGTCCACACCATACCGTCCTTTTTTTTTTTTGATGCGATGGCACCTGGTGAACTGCTTGAGGATTGTCCTCGCACCAAATACGGCAATTCTGCTGGTTTACATAGCCATTTAACCAGAAATGAGCCTCATCACTGAACAAATTTGTACGGTAAAAAACTGGGACAGATCCTAGTTCATTTAAAACCCTATCATTGAACCCCCAATAAATAGTCACACGGCATTAGCTCGAGCACCAGTTGAATTTATAAGTCTTGAGACAAATATTTTTGCACAGAATTTTGCAGATAGTGGATGAATGAAGGCTAAGTTGCTGTGAACGAAAACGAATCGATAAATTTCATTTCATTTAAATGGTTTTAAACATTACATTAAGATATTATCTTTTTTAGTACTTAGTATTTTAATTTCAGATGTATAGTTTTATTACAAATTTAAAACCAATATACAGGGGTGTCCTGTATATTATGATATCTGGGTATATTCTATGAAAAAAATCGTTATACATTAAGGGTCTATCTCCAATGCTGATATCACTTATCGAGGATTTAAGGAAAGGCTTACTTTGGTATACGCCGACGCATGTTAACGGAAATTGCTCAGTTAATACTAATGGCAGAAACTTCGTTGATGACTTTGTTTTTAGAAGAAATACTACCCTTTGTAACTGCATTTAAAGAAAGTTGATATCTTGTTAGTGTCTTCAGATATACATTTTCTAAACCTGTTCCATTTTTCTTGTCAGCATTGGAAATAGACCCTTATCGTTCTACAGGATTTTTCTTAGAATATACCCAGGAATCATTTCCCAAATTATCGTTGACGAATTCGGGGACACTCTATATATAAACATTATGGAGAGATAGGAAGGAGATAGGTTTAGTTTTGTTGTGTAGAAAAATATAGGAGTATTGCACTTTTAAAATTGCAGGGATTTGATATTGATCTTATATGTGAGGGCAAGGAGTTCCATAGTCTTACAATGTGAATGAAAAATTAGCGCGAAGAGTTAAGAACATTGCAGCGATAGGGTATAAGGTTGGTGGTTCTTGAAGAGCGAGAGAAATTAAGCCTGCTATGCAAATAAGACGGACTTTGATTATTTATAATTTTGTGTGAGAATATACAGTTTCTAGCATTGATATACTGTTGCAAATTACAACCTAGTAAATCCCTAGAGTACTCGGAGATATGCTCATATCTACAAATGCCATAAATGTAATGCACCGCATCATTAAAAGCTATTTGTAATTTACGCTGAGATAATGAGTCAGGACTACTATATACGACCGCAGCATATGTTATGAGAGGTAATATTAACGTTGTTACCAGCTTTCGTCGTGTTTCAATCGGAGTGGAATATGCGCTAAGCCACAACCTACGAAGGCATCCATAGATACGACCAATGATCACGTAGGTGTGATTGTGACCAGTTAGATTTCGTGTTATTGTATAGCCAACGACTAGTGGTTGATTCTATGACTTTGATTTTATTATTATTAAGATGTAAGTCAGGTAGAAGTTTTAAATTGAATTTTTTCTTGGATATTGGAATTACAGTGGACGCTCGATATAGTTAACACACAATATTTTATACAGGCTATTCTAAATAGTGAACAAAAAAATCTCGCTACAGTGTATCTATGTTTTTTTATATTTTCTTTGAACCTTTCAGCATACCGTTGGTTCTACACATCGTGTTGTGCGAGAATCTTGTATGATTATGTACGTATATGGTACACAGTTTGTGGTTGTTTGTAGTGCAAATATAATACAAAGTTCGTGTAGCTTATTTTGTTATTTTGTGAACGATCTTTTTTGTGACCATGTCTCGTAAGGCTTTGACTCTTACAGAAAAAAAGTGAAATTTTAAAGCAATTATCGGATTCTAAGTAATATAAGTTGTTATTATACAGTAATACTGCAAACAAAACAAAATTTAAGGTGTTGCGGTTACATTTTTGGACAAAAAATATGAAGTAGCTAAGTCTACTGCCTGTAGTATCAACAAAAGAAGAGAAGCAATTACTGCAAAACTGAGCGATACCTGCTATGGAACTAGCAAAATAAAGACATTAAGGTCATCCGAACTTCCTAATATGGAAAAGAGGTTATATAAGTGGTTTTTGGAGCAACGAAAAAAAACATGTTCCGGTGTGTGGACTAGCGCTAAAACAAAAAAAAAGCCATTGCTACTCGTATTATCACAGACATTAATAAAAAGGAATCTGGTTTCGTCGCAAGTGATGATTGGCTGCAGAAGTTTAAGAAGAGATATGGTGTTCGCGTTTGGTACTGAAAGATATCCGGCGAAAAATTGTCATCTCAATTAGGGCACGAGTACGATAAATTTGGCGCCAAAATTGATAACGATATTTTGTAGAAGAGTTAAAAACTAGTATTTTTTACTATGGGTGGGGGGGGTCCATCTCGTCCCGTTTAGGAGTTATGGGCAATTTAAAAACAAATGATTTAAGATGGGGAAAAAAATTATTAAAAAACAACGGTAACACTTACAATAAAGTGCTATACAGAATATGAAAGCCCGAAACTTGTTCTTTAATATAAAATTTACATCAAATTATTCGTGTGAATAGTTTTTGAATAATTCACATTCAAACTCAAATTCTTGGTAAAAAATTAAAAAAAATTTTTTTTTAACAATATTACTCAAAATTGTGAAATAATGTGCCAAATTGTTTTTTTTTTGTATTCAATGCGCGTATTATTTCTGAATCGAACACAAAAAACCGCATGGCTTTTGGTCCTCTAGTTTTTGAGCAAATTGAAATTGAAATTACTACTTTAGTTTTGTTTTTTGGCATTTATGTACGTAGTCATCCTTTGAATAAATTTATGAATATTATTTAAACATCTCGCAGACGCCTATATCAATAGTTTTCTTAATTAAGAGTACACGGGTGACACGATTCGCGGGATTAAAGGATTTCAACTCTCTTTCCGCAGTACTCATCACAAAATTATAAAGTTCCCATTAATAACAAAGTTTCACAAATTCGTAAATTTGTAAATTTACTTTGCGAAATATCTATGTTTGTACGTATGTAATATGTAATGCACTTGATAATGATGCAAAAATATAACCGAACAAACGTTTGGCTTTTATACCGTTATTTCTTTTTGTGGTAAGGTGTGTAGTTATTGATATTCACAAAGATCACTCTGTGTTCAACCGTAGTGCGAATCAAGTGATATTTTTTGTGAATAAGCAATGACGGCTAAGCATCCTCGAATCCATCCTAAACTAAATAACTTCTCAGTGTTTTGTTCGTTCTGAGATTTGGTGTCGACCAACGAAAGAAGCATTGAATTTTTAGAAGAATCTGGTTTAATTCCCACTAAAACATCTATTCCCCCACTGTGTTGCAACTTACCTATGAAGGTAGAAAAGTGTAGAAATGTAAAGTTCGGTTGTATGTGGCGATGCTCAAAGAAAAGATCTAAAAAAAAGTGACAAAAATTGTAGAAATAGAATCAACCCATCTATCGGTACATTTTTCCATGAACCTCAATGTCGGCTATTGATTCGCGAGGTGCTTGCAATAATTTTCGCTTTTGTTATCAAAATGCCAGTGAACACGGTTTTTCAGATAAATTAATTAAACCTTAAGCTACAACCTAAGGATTTTTTAAAAACATTATTACATGTATGTATAATTTTAAAATTAGCATATAATCGCTTGGCGCCATCACGACAATAAAAGTGAGCTTAGTAAATCTACTATAATAGATTACTATAACTATTATCGTGAAATAGCCGAAATAATAGCATCTCACGTCGATGTTAACATTGGCGGCGAAGGAAAAACTGTACAAATCGACGAGACCTTTCTTACAAAAAGGAAATACCACAGAGGCCGTGTAACCGAACAAATGAAAATCGTAGTGTTGGGGTTATTTTGTAAAGAAGATAAGGTCGGAGGCTTCTTTAAAGTGAACTCCAAAAGTAAAGAAGACTTGTGGCCGGCCTTATATACACAAATACGTTAACCTCAACAGCAGTCGTATTTGTACCGACAGCGCACGCCAATGCATAGGTATTGAGAAAATGTTCCCTACTTCTACGACTCATGAAATTACAAACCACAGCAAAGGCGAATATGTTGACAAGACCGATGCAACCACTACTATAAACGGATCTTGAGAATCAGAACAAGCTTCTGAAAAAATCAATTTTATGCCGTAATACAACGCAGCACCTTCACCAATATATGGCACTTTTCTTTTACTGGAAATACTGTCTTGAAAAAAATTATAAGGACGGCATGGGCTCCCAAATCACGGAATTTTTAATTGACGTAAAAAAAGTGTACCCAGGTTTTGTCAAAGGTAAAGAAAGTGTGGGTTTGCAACTGAAGGACCGTTCACAATGAGCACTTAGAAGGTGCTCTTCACCATCGTCGACGAACTCAACAAACTCGACATTGATACCAGTACGGACGATGACTTCATTGACGAAACTGACATACCTTTTTAATATGACCTCGTACATTGAACATTTAATTGACTACTCTTAACTAACATCTAACTTACTCACAAACTGGCTGACTGGGACGCGGAATGCAATGGAAATCTACCTCCTCGTGGTGCATTCTGGGTCACGCTAAATGATTTGCTGTACTTTACTTACAAAGATGACCCTATCATCAATATTATTCCTCAAAGTGAAATCACCATAAATACAAAAAAAAAAACTATTCACACGAATAATTTGATGTAAATTTTATATTAAAGAGCTAATTTTAGGCTTTCAAATCCTGTATAGCACTTTATTGTAAGTTTTGTTGTTGTTTTTTAATAATTTCTTTCCCATTTTAAGTCATTTTTTTTCTAAAATTGCCCCTAACTCCTAAACGGGGCGAGATAGACCCCTCCCCCATTCTACAGTAAAAAATGCTAGTTTTTAACCCCTCTACAAAATACCGTTATCAACTCTTGGCGCCAAAGTCATCGTATTCTCCCCCCAATTAGAACTGGTCTGCCCTTTTAAGAAAAAACTCAGCGAGAAAATATTAGAATGTTAGAGCTGCAACTAACAACGGAACGGCTGTACAACGCTGATGAAACATGCCTATATTAGAAGCTTCTCCTGGAAAAGGCATATGTAGCATCCAGCAAAAAAGAGAAAAGCAAAGGATCACATTTGTAGCGTGTGCTAATGCCACAGGTCAACATAAAGTGAATCCACTTGTCATAGGATAAGCTCAGAAACCTCCTTCCTTTAAAAATGAGTCCTTGCCTGTGCATTACATGAATTCCAAATCATCCAAGCCACTTTTAAGGACTGGTTCCATACTCTATTTGTTCCAGAAGTACAAAGTTTTCTTCGCCAAAACGGGTTACCAGTTAAGACCTTGTTTGTTTTGGCCCCCTCCAGAAAGTGAGCTTCAAACTCCAGATGGTAGCATTTGAGTGATGTACATGCCTCCCAATGTAACACCACTAATTCAGTCTATGGATCAAAATGCTATCCGCCTGACCAAACATTTTTATAGAAAAAATTTGCTGTTATTAATTGCTGCTTCTGAAAAGGGTAGGTGCTTATCACAGATATTTAAAGATTTTATTGAATGTTAGAGAAAATTATGTTTTTTTCATACAACATTTGTGAAGCTTTTAAAGGAGTGTGAATAAAAGACGCTGTTTTTAACTTGGCAGCAGCATGCGACAAATTATGAGCTTCAGTCATTGCGAAATGCTGAGAAAACGTCCTTTCGTTTGAAGAAGACCCGAAAGACGATTTTGAGGATGAAGATGAAATACCTCTCAGTATTCTTCGCAACAATTAGCATCTAATGTTAACACAGTGGCCATGACTAACTATATTAGCACAGCCTAAGTTTGTTGTATTTTTGTTTTTTTAAGTACATGGAATGTATTATTTTTGTTGCGTTTTACGTTTTTGTTTTTTAGTAATTGTAAAGAAAAATTGTAATTATTTTCTATTTTCGATGAATTGTACGTAAAGAATACACATTTTGATGAAATTTGCTTCAAGGAGTCACGCTCATTACAATGAACAATCTCGATCCTGTGAACAGGCCTGTTTTTTATTAGTTCACTATATCGAGCGTCTATTGTACTTGAGATTTTGCCAGGTTTAGTAGTAACCCATTTGACACTCACCAAGAATATATGCGTTTTAATTCATCGTTAATGAGAAAAGCGAGTTCATTAAGGTTGGAGTACGGTTTCGCTAGGTGTAGTTGAACATCATCTGCATATAGGTATACTGAGGTATAGGTTTCCGGACACTAATGACAGGCCATTTATGAACATGCAGAAGAGAATCGGTCTTAATATTGAGATCTGTGGCAACCTTGTTTGATTTCCACTAATGAAGAACTACGTTCACCTGAAACAACCCTCTGCGACCTACCGGAAATAAAACTACTCAGTAATTTCACTGCCCCTTCACTAAATCCAAAATTGTTCTTTAGCTTCCAACACAAAATTTTATGATTTGCTTTATCGAAGGCCTTCGAGAAATCCAGCAGACAAAGAAATGAAACATCAAAATCTTGTCTTATTTGATTACATGTGTGAGATGAAGTACAATTAGCGGTAAGATAAGTTTAATAAAGCGTACTGGTATGCCATCTTCACCTATGCAGTCAGAGTTGTTAGCTGCTACGGATTGAATAATTTCGTCTTCAGTGACTACTACAAAGTGTTCCAGTCTTGACAGCGAGTGCACTACTTCCTCCGTCTGACTAAAATCAAATTAATTTATGCTGGAATAATTTCCCAGACCATTTATCATTAAATGGTCCATGCTTCCACTTACTATATAATTTGTTTCTTCTTTTAATAGAGCAAACCACTTCAGGCGTAAACCATGGACATGCTGTGTTTCGTATTTTGACCGTTTTAGTTGGTATACATTGATCGAACAATTGTGCTAAAATAGCTTGAAACAATTTTACTTTTTCATTAGGATCAGCCATTAAGCGGCATTTGTTTCCTGATCTTGTGATAGCCGTTAAAGAAGAAAATAAAAAAAAGTTCAATACTACTAGGGAAGAGGAAGAAGAATTGGGTAGAGGTTTAGTGAAGAAGGGAGGGGAGAAAAACAAAGGAATAAAGAGAACAGAATTACGTATAATTTGTAGACAATATTCATCAATGCGTCGCAGCAGCAGCAAGTATATCTTCGGAGCTTTCAGTGAGAAAGCTTTTTTCATTAGCCGACTTCTTAACATACACAGATCCATGTTTTGTGTACACAGCAAACAGTTGTTTCTTTGGTCTGTGACCAAGAGAAACCGTGTTAGTTTCGTTAGGCTCTCATTTAAATAACAGCTGATGTCCGCTTCTATACTCAGATCTTGAAGACGTAGTTCAATCATGTGTCGTTTGCGGTAGTTCGCTGCTGACATCAGAACGGCGTTTCTCTCTTGTGAATTGCTGAATTGTAACACAATAGGAGATGTTGCGGTTACGTTTTTTGTTATGTTGTTACTTTTTTTTTTGTACGAAAAACTTTTTGTAAGAGGCGGCTTACAGTCAATGGTGTTACAGAGTCGATTAAATAAGCTTTTAAGGTTCTCATTTGGGAGTGTAGGTACTCCCAAGAGCACTGCATCAAACGCTACTTCTTTCCTTGTGTTGGTGTTTTCTTCAAATATGCTGGTGATTTTGTTGTGCAGTTCATCAGTTCATCGCTGACTCCAGGCTGTCTTGACTTTCTCGATCTTGAGAAGAAATTTGTTCTGCATCTTGGTGATTAAGGTCTTCTTCAACCCTAGCTTCCGCAGCCGCAATATTTTCTTCCAAAATCGGACTCGGGAATCAATTTCAACGATTTCAAGATCTCTCATAGCTACCGCATGTGGTTCCGCTCGATTGCAAGTATTTGTTCCAGTTTCCCGTAATCTTCTGTGAGTATTTGTAAACACCATTTTATTAGGATAGGAAATCTTTGTTGATACTCTGCTGTCGCCGCCTCCACACTTCCATTACAAAATCCATAGACAAAATGGATGTTTGCATATTCTTCACTTGAATACTCTGTCATTTAAATAAATACTTATAACACTTCGACTTCAATGTGATTCTATCGAAATTCAATAAACAACGGAAAACGGTAGACGAAAGTGCACTTTTTTAGAGTATTTTTTTAGTAGCAATAAAAAATAATCATATTGGGCATTAATTTATTTAACCTTATACCTGGAAAACTGTAAGTCCCAGGTAAAAACTTTGTATTGGGAATTTGTAGTTCACATTGTGGCGCACCAAAATAATAATAAAAAAAAAAAAATATTTTGATGATCAATATCTCGAGAATAAAATCATGAACGGTAATAGTGTTAAAATATGAATTAACGACTAATCAATTGGCTGTCAAACGAGCCCAGATTGGTCGCTATAGGTTTAGTTATATAATTATTGGTACCTACTTTTATGAAGGAACTTGGTGTTGAAAATAGACCCCTCCCCAATAAAATATTATTTCATAACATGAACCAATGAATCAGATCCGAAAATATCTGTATCTGAAACCGGGTCACTCTGTATACACAGAAAAGCAATTGATGGATGCGTACAGAAATGTCAAGAGAACCTACATAAGATTACTAACTGGTTAAAATGCAATAAGTTAAAATTAAATATGTAAATAATTCTAAATACATTGTATTCAAAAGTAATTCTGCCCTTAGCTTAAGAGTAGTTAATTAGAAAATAGTACAAGTTCAAAAGATTAAGTATTTAGGAAATATCATCCATGCGAATCTCAAATTTATCGGCCATTTAAAAAAGGAATTATATATGCGACAAATATTTGTAATATTACGATAAAACCACATTTTCAGTACCTACTCTTTGTCTATGCTATACTTATGTAGTGAGTGACTCCATGTTATCTAAATTACAACAACAGCAAAATAAAACAATGAGAACAATCTTAAAATGCAACAGTTTCACATCAATAGCATTGATGTTAAATATGTTAAAGTGGTTAATTGTAAAACAAAGAATTCTGATAAATTTCTGTATGTACCTAAGAAAATATTTAAGATATATTACTGAAGCATAACAACACGGATTAAGCAACAGACGATTTTAGATTACAAAATTATAAGGAAAATTTAAGCCAGAGTAAGGGTGCCAGTTTTCCAATAGGTTACAAAAACTCATTAAAAATGAAAATAACTTCATCTTCTTTAAAAGAGAAGCCATAAGTTACATAAGATGTAATTTTCCCTTTAATAACTAACCACCTGAATTCTAATCGTATAGGTATATTTATATTTTATAATAACAATTTTTGTAATTGAATTATAAATGGCAGAATCTGCTAAACAAATAAATGAAATTAAATTAAAAGAAACTTGGCACCCAATAACTTTTTTTTATGGCCGCACAACAAAAATAAATTGCGAGGTTAATGTTTTTCGACGCTTAAAGAAGCGATTGATGCGTTTGAAACGTATGATTTGGAGTTGGAAATGTGATCATTTGGGGTGGAAGAAGTGCTACGAAAATTGACTCAAACGCATGCAAAATTGTATTAATCTTCATGGAGAGTATTTTAAAGAACAATAATGCCATTTTCGATCATAAATATTTGTTTTTACTTATTTTTCTCAAAATTTAAGCAGCAGCCTACGCATAAATAAAAAACGAAACCTAGTAGAAGTAAATAAATTGTTCACCCCTACAGTCAGTTTGTACTCAGCAGAACAATTAAAAATGATCTGGTTGATAACATAGACGAACTAATTTTTAAAACTTGGTCAGATTAATGTATGAATTAGGATGCCCCATCAACCGCGGCAACTAGTTTCTCAGCTTTACATAATATTCACCAAGGTGAATGTCATTCGTTAACAAGTAATGCAATATCCAAGAAAAACTGACCATCGATTAAATGCCAATTAGGTTGAAACAGATAAGGCATCTGAATTGATACAACACTAACATCGACTTGAAGGATGCCCGCGATGTACAGTACAGAGTCGACCTATACAAACCCAAGCTAGTTTTGGTATTCCCGCCAACTATGCAAAATGCTCGACATCCTATCAAGTTTGGAAATGACCGCAATGATATTTGAGAAATGGAAAAAGGATTCGGATACATTTCGAAATCCAGAATCCTGTACGATAAGTTAACGATATCGATATAAATTACGAACGTGGTAGGTAATGATCGCTTATCGATAAGGAATTGATTTTCGGGCAAGATATCGTTCCTGTCTCATACGTGAAGCAGACATTGCTTTTCGAAGAACACAGTATGCAAAATGCCGTCCGTTAAGGTAGAGATAAGAAGCAAAAAATTGTTGGGTTTGGTACTTTTGTAACAATTCACTGAACTGTTTGTTCCATAAAAAATAACATGCATCAAAGTATTAAGAGAAATAATAGAAATAAAATATCATTATATCACTTTCATATTTACAAATCGAATGAATTCCCGCTCTTTTTTTCTGTCGTTACAAGATCAGCAAATAGTCGGAATATTCGTACAGTGAAAGTAAGATACGATCTAATGAGACCTTATCTTTAATGTGCAAATATACGCTCTTAATTTAAAAAAAAAATTATCGCTTTTTTCACAATAGCACAATAACAACGCAGACTACAAGCAATAAGAGGGTAAAGACTGAACAGATCGCCTACTTGGTGGAAATCCAGTTCTTTAATTTTTGTATATTGCACCAAATATTTAATTTATCACAATTTTATATCAACGTATATCAAGCGGATAGCTTAATATATAAAAACAAAATTATGTTAAAAGCAGTGGAATTTTAATATAAATAATTACGTTTTTATAAAGATTCTTTGTGGTAGTTTCCGTAACACCATAGATATTTTCTTGATAATCAATAACCCCCAAAAAACAGATTTCACCTTCCTTGTCGATGCACTTTAACTTTAAAATTTCAATACAGAATAATGCCAAAATTTTGATTTAATTTCGAATCCAACAAATTATGCTCTTTGAACGAATCAGAATAGAATGTACGCGTTGACATTTTCAAAGACTTCTGCCATTTTATTGTGTAAAAAAAATGTGTTTAAAAAAAAATGGACGTCAAAAAGGAAATTTCCGCGTTACGTCAAATTTCCTCAAATTATGTGTTACCAAAGCACATAAGTGTTTGGGAAGTTGGCAATGAATTGCGTTTTTAACATTTAAATTATTTTAACATATGAAAATTTTTTTGGTTTTTCTAATTCTTTTAATAACATAAAATATTTGTAATTTTTAGTGTGCATTTAATAGTAAAATGTTAAATATTACTGATTAACAACGAAGCAACACTTAAGAATACAGAAGAAAGTAGGGTTGAAAGTTGGGAAATAACGGTTTTAAAATCAGTTGAACAAAAATGTTTTCTTTAATCCGTAGACAAATCAGAAGAAAAATGTAAGGTTATTATCCAGAAGTGAGATTACTTAGCTATTCATGGAAGAGTGCATGTTAAAAAGCCGCAGCCGATTACAGAAAATGTTTACGTTGAAAGAATTAGCTGATATTTTCAAAAAGCAGAGGTTGAATGAACAGGATGAATGCAGAATAGACTACAACATTTCAGTGAAAATTCACTACATCTGACCTTTGTAAGTCTCGCACTTTAATACATTTGTGTGTACACAAGGATGAGCAATGTTTCGTACATATGCCTGGTAATTATCATGCAGAATATTGACAAAACTGTTGGAAAAGGAAGTTGAAACTGACATCAAGTTGGCGTTGGTTAATTGAAGAATAATTAAAAATATCCCGACATAAGCACTTTTGAGTATAGGTACATCGTTCAATCACTCTAATCAATTTTAAGTTTTATGGAAATGTACAAAAACATAATTTGCCCTAGCTATTTGTCAGAAGTATATATATCAGGTCATTTAATGCATTACAGAGAAGCAATAGTATTTAATCTTTGGTATATATTTCTGTTTTATGTAGTTAATGGTAAGTCCAGGTAAGTTCTGTTCTGAAAGGTCCACGGGTATTCTTAGAGCTCAGAAAATTAAAATTGCAATGAAACTCGTTACACACGTATTATCACAAGCCCAGATTTTATTATTTCTGACATATATCATATAAGTTTTTCACAGCTATGAATGTTTGCCGTGTACCCCGTTTTAAAGTAGATTCCTGTGACGTACTCGTCAAAAAGACAGCTGGTTGAGATACAATTTTATCGAAATAGGTAAACAGTCGTTTCAGAAAAATTTAAACTAAACGAAACATTCGATTTTGAATAATAAAAAGCAAAATTTAAGATACAAGACAGAGAAATAAGGTTTTTGCAAACCATCGAAACACAATTGTGCACTTTGCAAAACTTAAACATTCAAATCGTTGTCATTTTTAACCTCACTGCATACCCGCAGGGATTTGGGAAATTTATATGTTTAACTGAATTTAAAAGAAGAAAAACACCTTACATCACCACCCATTCGCCGAAAACTGCGAGCCTCTAAAGGTAAAATAAAGCCTAACGCTCCGTTCTAAATCGGCAAAATCTCTTTGGTCAATTTCTCTCTAAATAAAATTAGGCATTATTTAATTTATTTTCTAATTCAAATAGGTTTTGTTTATAACTTTCGAAAATTAAGTTATTTGATCGATAATTCATTAAGATACACCAACATGTCATGAAAATTTGTTAAGTAATTTAATGAAGCCAATGGAAACTAACAATTAATTCTGATCTAGTGCATATTTTTTTTTATAAATCAAAGTAAATAATTTTTACTTTTCTTTGGTAACGACCAATTAGTCAATTTAATAGTCTCAATTAGTTTCTAACTTTATCGAACTTTGGCAACGCTACGGGAATATAATTCCCTTGCTGTCACGTCAATGGCTGTGGCAATTTAAAAGAAATGACACCAACGCCAAAAGAGGGCAAACGACAAATGAAATGTGTCACAGTTATCATGACTTTTCTCATCATGATTTTGTTAGTTGACTGGCATTTGTATTTGTTTTGTTTTGCACAACAATAAAAGCGCCAGTTGATCCCAATAATTTTTCTGCAGAAATTTCTGATATTTTTCTTTCACTAATTACAATTACCTTGAGAGCAATAGCTGGAGACTGAATTTTTGGTGTTTTCATCAAGAGTCCATCCTGTGGTTGCGTTTTTCTGTACTTCACCACAGTCAAAGCCATTCTTGAAGATGGTGGATTCCGATGGTTTTTCGAAAAACTACTTTAACTCCCTACTTGTTGAAAAATAATGGTAAAAGTTGCTGTTTGTTCATTGCGTGTTGCGAAAATACATAGAAATGTTGTTTAAAAATCTCCGATTAGATAATAAAAAAAGTGATGAAGGTATACGAATATATTGCAATGGCGGACTTGCAAATCGAATGAGACGAAATTTCCCAAGTTATTTTAGGATGGGAATTATTTTTGCCATTCAGAAACACAGTACTGCCATTCGTTTGAAAGTAAATTTAAAAAGAGTTTTGTAAAAATCTCTTAAAAAGGATATTATTCCCAAATTTGATAGTCATATGAACTCAACCAAAAATAGGGTGGTACTTACATAGTACTTAAATTTTACAAGTTCACTGTAGACATGGTGTTTTGTTTTTTATTGTTTATTCTTTGAACAATGGATGAACTGCAAATATGAATTAAAATTCAAGTTTGCAATTATTTTCTGCAAAGGTCACCTCAATTCTTCTTAATTAGAATGACGAGACACTGAGTCTGCTGGGGAATATGTTATTCGTTGTCAAACATTTACTCAAACCAGTCAGACGTATTCTTCTTGTTCTCCCTATTCACCTGTTTAATTAATTTTCGTCAAATTGCATTTTCCGGTTCTTAACACCCAATACTCGAATTCTTTAATTTTTTTTGTCTGCTGGCAGATTTCAGTGCAAAGCCCCTATCTATATTAAATTAATAATATTTATACCCCCACTGACCTACACAACTAATTTAAACATGTCTTGCGGAATTGCCAACTGTGTAATCAATAACAACAATGCTGACTGGGTAGCTTGCAAGGGCGTCTGTGGGATCTTTCATGCCGTTTGTGTCTCTGATAACCTCCTTTTCTTCTGCGATGAGTGCAAGTGTGCATGTGCTTTGGGGAATGAAATGCCTAAGCGATTCAAATGACTCCTACCAAGACGCACTCGCGAAAAAGATTACGTACAAAATATACGTTATAAAGCATATGGATAAACAAATTGATGGTCTAATCGAGTTAGACTCCGGGAGATCCGGGAATGAAAAACTCCCTTACCTGGATAAAGTGTTAAGTGACATCACAGCTATCTGTTCTACGCAGGTTATATCCAACCAAAACACCTGCGAGTTCATAAGCTCCCTACATGAGGGCTTTTACATTCATTTCCAGTCCTCGTCACATCTCCTAAACAATCTGATCCTATGCTCGAAGTTATCTTCGACAAAGTGAACGATGTCAGTGAAGAAATTAATACGACTCGATCGCTCGTATGCGATATTGAACAGCACATCGCAACAATAAACAGCAATATCGTTGACACACCAACCTTCCCGCAGCTTTACCAGAATGTTCCCTATAATACATCGCTCATGGCTGAATTAATGGAACCAGAAATGGATTCACGCTCGCCCCCACATACAAATCATCTTGGGACGGTCCAATCTACTGATCCCGGCGAAGTTTCTTCCAACTTGACAATAGAGAACATCTATGACACATCTATGTCAGCTTCTCCAATCGCTGCCACACGGAAGCTTATCAATCACTTCAACTCAACTTGGACACCTTCCGAATGGTAACGTAGACTTGATAAGCTTGCTTCGAAGAATCAATTGGTCACTACGCTTCTTATCAAAGGCGACCCACCAAACGCTGATGTTGATTGAATCTCAAATTTCTTCGTAAAGAAATATGGCATCACCATTAGCTACTGCAATTTACTTCCAGCATCTCACCACAAAAGCAAGCACAGCTTCAAGATCAATCTTCCGGCCAAATATGAATGGTTATTCCATAATCCAGCCAGCAACAATTTCAATCTTGGAAAGTTGCGTGTCTACAAACGGTTGGAAAATACGACCAAGAAGAACGATAAAGTCAAGCAGTCCGTCTTACCTAAACCAGCTAATAAGTTAGCAAGAAAATCCAATTTGCCAAGACCCACCTTTGCTATGAGGGAAAAACTAAAACAAGCGTCATGGTCTCCATACAGCAGAAAGGTCTCCCTACTGACCTTACAAATCTGAGAAACTTATATATCAAGTTCCTCGAGATTTTCAATATGTCTCCGCAAAAAGTCTCAGACGAACTTGCTGCTTTCGGTTACTATTTGCACTCAAAAAGGATCTCACACACGGAGCAGAGCTGACAACGACAGATTTTTTCGTCCCTAATGTACTACCATTGCCATTGTTCCAACCATCCACTCCTACGCCCTCTCGAAATAACCTTCCTCTTACCCTCTACTATCAAAACGTAAGAGGACTTGCGAAAATCTCACGCTCTACCATTTGAGATCTACGCTCTGACCGAAACTGATCTAATACCCGATATAAAGAATCAGGAATTATTCCTCCTCTTCCTCAACTGCTCAATTAGAGGATACATTTTTTTTTTATCGCAAACTCTAACTCGGGTAAAGAATGCCTCTTCTTGGATAAGCTTACAGACTCTAGCTTATGCCTAGTTAGTGGGGACTCCAACTACTTGGGTAGACAATTAGACCTCATTTTCACCACTGACCCCATAAACTCCTCTGTCTCGCTCTGTCCCCTTTCACTATCGACCATTGATAACTTCAACCCGACACTTCTTCTTTCCCCTTTCCACCACACTTCTATCCAGCACACCCCATCTGCAGCTGCCTTTTCTTAGGACTTTCATAAAGCGAATTTCCGCAAAATTAACGAATATCTTAGTAATTGTACTTTTAATTTTGCCAATATGTCCCTCAGTGATGCTCTCTCTATCTTCTAAAGAGAGTTATTCAATTCTATTTCTCTCTACGTCCCCTTTTCGCGCAAAAAAACCCTTCTACGAGCCCACCGTGGTATAATCGTAAACATCGCTCTTTACGTAACAAGGGAAATAAATTATGGGCAGCGATACCTTGATAATGCGCAATCAAGGCTTATAAACGGTCCTGAATCTTTCGACCAATTCGTTAACTACAAAAAAAAAACCGGACGGTTTTCCTCCATCCCTCTTATTTCAAATATCTACTTAACTTCCCCATTGGCCCCTCTATTTCTCAAAGTTTTGATCATACAGTAATAGAAAACAAATTACAACAACTTAAAGATGAATTCATACCCGGCCTAGATGGCCTTCCATCCATATTTCTTAAAAAGTGTTCCCCTACACTTTCCCACCTCATTTCAAATGAAGTATAACCTGGACATTCTCTGACAGCCTGGGATTTGATTTAGTCATACCACCTTGATCAACCACCGTGTGGCGCTCCCATTGTTCCGATTTTAGTTCTTTTTTTTTTTGTTAAGTTGATAAATCTGTTGTTGCCATTCCCTCTAATCTTAGCGTCATAGCTTGACATTTGCAAAAGTTATGTAGCCAAGAGTACATCTATCTCTGTGTGTGTTGGCGATTTTATACAATTTTAGAAATGAATTTAAATTTGCAACAACGAACTTGTATTAAATTTTTCGAATTTAATTAATTTCGTAATTTAATTCGTATTAAAATTTTCGGCAACGATTCTCTAAGGAAAACGGTCGTTTACCAGTGTCACGAGCGGTTCAAAAGTGGTCGCGAGCCAATCGAAGATGATGAACGCAGAGGCAGACCATCGACATCGCAAACCGACGAAAACATTGATGGAGTACAAGAAATGTTGGTCAATAACCGCAAATTAACCATCAGCGAGATAACAGAGGACTTGAACATTGCCATGTATCCGTCCAAGACATTTTGGTTAATGATTTGAATTTCCGTCGTGTAGCAGCAAAGATGGTGCCAAAAGACCTCAATTTCATGCAAAAAAAGAGACCGTGTTGAGATTGCAAAAGAGATGATGTGCGAGGCTGAATCCGATCCCACATCCATCAAGAGGATCATTACTGGAGACGAGACGTGGGTTTATGAGTAATCCAGACATCAGGCAAGTGAATGGCGTTCACCAAATGAGCCGATACCAAAAAAACCACGTCGTTTTCAGTCAAAAAAGAAGGCAATGCTCACGGTTTTCATGGACTACAACGGTATAGTGCATCATCAATTTTTGCCAGAAGTCCAGACAGTAAGCAAAGAGTATTACTTGGGCGTTATGAGACGTTTTGTGGGTAGAAAACTCGTGGATTTTGCACCATGATAACGCACCGTCGACAGGTGCAATCATTATTCGTAATTTTTTGACGAAAAATGCAACAAATACCATCCAACAGCCACCGAATTCACCTGCTTTGGCTCCCTGTGACTTCTTTCTGTTAAATCGAGTTAAAAACCCACTACGGGGAACGCGTTTCAGCACTCAGCAGCCGAGAAGTAATGGAAAAATCGCAGGAAGCACTGATGGACATACCGAAAACCAAATATAATTTTTTTTTCGAGGATTGGATCAAGCGCTGGCATAAGTGTGTTGCAGTCGATGGGGATTACTTTGAAGGGGACAATATAAATTTAGATGAATAAACTTGTATTTTTAATTTTCTGAATAAATTCCGGGACATTTTGATCAAGGTGGTATACCCAGTGCGGAGGGAAGATGAGGGTTATGTTGTTGCACAATTTTCCCCGATCTAATGAACTAAATTTATTCAATTGCCGGGCTGCCGGCAAAATCAAAAGAAAACCAAAAAAACAAACGAAAACCAATTTAATTGAAAAAAAACCGAGTCACATTGTCGGTGGTCGGGATTCGTGTGACGATCTGTCACCTGGATTTCCTGGGGAACAGAAAATTCCCTGGGGGGAAATTTGCAATGACAGCAATATCGTTTGCTGAACCAAGTGGCTACTCAGCTGGGCTGATGATGTATCGTACGCCAGCAATAACCGAGTCAAGATTCCCCTTAAGACTAACTTTATTCATTATCTTGATTACATATACATTATATATTCCCTGCTTATGACTAACGGGTTAGTTTAGTTTTAGAGAGGAAAAGAGAGGGTGGAATGAATATACCTAATACATATCACTCCCCCCACTTAAATGAAAGTATCTAAAACTAGGTTTAATATAAGCGTAGTACATATACTTAGACTAATAAATATAATTTCGGTTCATTTTGCTTAGTCTAATAAATATAATTTCATTTTAGGTATAATTAAGCTCTCCACTGATAAAATTTATTTATTAAATTACTTGAATTAACTTTAGACGAATAATATCTATTGCTTAACCTTCTTAGTTTGTTTAAGACGGTTTGATCTTCGAACTACAAATTCTGTGAACTCCGTATCGCAGGATCCCCTTCTTTTCCTAGCAGGTTTAACTATAGGTACATTTTTTTCTTCTCGATTCTTATGTAAAATAATATTTCTAGGTGAGAATTCTAACACTTTAACATTATCCCTACGTCTCAATTGTTTAATATGCGCCGAACGTATGTACCCATCGATATTTACTAAATATATGACATTTCCTACTCTACTTATTATTATGCCGGGCACCAACTTATAACTGAATTTACTCTTTTGTTTATAATAAACATTTTCTCCTTTACTAAACCTAAAGAAATACCGGAAAACTGCTGTGCCAGTAGGCTTGTAAATATTTATTTTATTTCGAATATTCGCATAATAAAGGCAACTGTTCTCAAAATTTATTTCATTACGCCTACGAAAATAGGACTTTAAATGCATAGGAGCATTTCTTGGCCACCCAGTTTTACTTAATTGTTTAACTTCCTGGAGCGTGGTGTCCTTCACTTTCACACTTCTTTCCTGCTCAACAATTTCCATGTTTATGTGATCCCTCGCAAATGTCTACAATCTGTTTACGGTTATATTCTCTAACCCCGTAGGACTAGGAAGGGGCAATCTAGACATAGCGTCCGCATTTGTCATCAATATCCCCTTAAGATATTTTAAGGTATATTGATACATACTTAGGAATATAGCTCATCTTTGTATTCTAGCCGCTGCAACGGGGGTAAAGGATTTCGTGGGACTAAACATTTCCTTCAATGGCTGAGCATCCGAATAAATCGTAAACTTTTTCCCATATATGTATTTGTGAAACTTTTTGACACTGAACACGATCGCTAAAGCTTCTCTTTGAAGCTGTGCATAATTTTGTTCCGCAGGACTTAGGGTGCTCGATACAAACATGACCGGACGGTCAACCCCATCTATAACATGCGATAGTACTAAATACCTCCCACCCCATATGAGCTGGCATCACAGTGAAGGACAGTCTCTTTATTTGGATCGTAGTGAACAAGCAAATTATTTTCTAATAAAAGCTCCTAACTACGCTTAAAAGTAATATCACACTTATTTGACCACACAAATCTGACATTTTTCTTCGTAAGGTCATATAATACTCGTACCTTGAGTTCCGATGATAAATTAGGAAAGGGAGAGTACGATAACTTTGGTGCCAAGAATTGATAACGGTATTTTGTAGAGGGGTTAAAAACTAGCATTTTTTACTATGGGAGGGGGGGTCAATCTCTCCCCGTTTAGGAGTTAGGGGCAATTTTAGAAAAAAAATGACTTAAAATGGGAAAGAAATTATTAAAAACAACGGCAACACTTACAATAAAGTACTATACAGGATTTGAAATTTACATCAAATTATTCGTGTGAATAGTTTTTGAATAATTCGCATTCAAACTTAAATTTTTGGTAAAAAATGAATTTTTTTTTTAAATCAATATTATTCAAAATTGTGAGATGATGTGCTCAATTGGTTTTTTGTAGTAATGCGCATATCAATTCTAAATCGAACACAAAAAACCGCATGGCTTTATATCTTCTAGTTTTTGCGAAAATTGAAAATTACTAAAACTATTTTTTATAAGACGTTTTTTTTTGGTATTTATGGTGATCTCACTTTGAGGATTAATATTGATGATAGGGTCATCTTTGTAAGTAAAGTACAGAAAATCATTTATCGTGACCCAGAATGCACCACGAGGAGGTAGATTTGCATTTCATTCCGCGTCCCAGTCAGTCAGTTTGTGAGTAAGTTAGGTGTTAGTTAAGAGTAGTCAATTAAATGTTCAATGTACGAGTACATATTAAAAAGGTATGTAAGTTTCGTCAATGAAGTCATTGTCCGTACTGGTTTCAATGTCTAGTTCGTCGATGATGGTGAAGAGCCGAGGTTGTTTTGGTGGTAAAATACCTTCTAAGTGCTCAATGTGAACGGTCAGAGGGTCGAAGTCCTTCAGTTGCAAACCCACACTTTCTTTACCTTTGACAAAACCTGGGTACACTTTTTTTACGTCAATTAAAAATTCCGTGATTTGGGAGTTCATGTCGTCCTTATAATTTTTTTCAAGGCAGTATTTCCGGTAAAAGGAAAGAGCCATATATTGGTGAAGGTGCTGCGTTGTATTACGGCATAAAATTGTTTTTTTCAGAAGCTTTGTTCTGATTCTCAAGATCATTTATAGTATTGGTTGCATCAGTCTTGTCAACATATTCGCCTTTGCTGTGGTTTGTAATTTCATGAGTCGTAGAAGTAGGGAACATTTTCTCAATACCTATGTATTGGCGTGCGCTGTCGGTACAAATACGACTGCTGTTGGGGTTAACGTATTTGTGTATATAAGGCCACAAGTCTTCTTTACTTTTGGAGTTCACTTTAAAGAAGCGTCCTACCTTATCTTCTTTACAAAATAACCCCAAGACTACGATTTTCATTTGTTCGGAAAAATGTACCGATAGATGGGTTGATTGTAAAGGGTCCGCCATCTAACGTTTTTTTTTTTAACTGGTGCTTTTTTCGTGAATGGTAACACTTAGCTCATGTCTGATTTGACAGATAATTAGTTTTATCTTTTCGGTTAATAATGGAAAATAATTTCATTCAAATGGCTGCTTCGGCTGGCCATGCAGTAGCCTACACCATCGGTCCAATTTTTAAGCACAATATTGTCAATTGTTTCTGGCTTGTCGGCATAACACTTATTTTTTACGGCACCCCACAAATAATAGTCCAACGGTGTCAAATCTCAGCTCCGAGGTGGCCAAACGACATCAGCTCTGCGGCTGATAATGCGATCTTCAAAAACAGGGCGCAAAACATCGAGTGTAGCTTCGGCTGTGTGGCAAGTAGCGCCGTCCTGTTGAAAATAAATGTTGCCAATATCCTCCTCTTCAATTTTTGTGAACAAAAATTCGTTCAACATGGCCCAATTATGCCTCTGGACCATAATCCGCACCAAACAGTGACTCGTTTTGGGTGTATCGGCTTTTCAATGTATGCGTTCGGGTTTTCTGTGCCTCAAATGCGACAATTTTGCTTGTTTATATAACCGCCAAGATCAAAATGAGCTTCATCTGAAAAGATGATTTTTTTGGCAAAATCGGCATCTTCTCTAAGTCGATCGCAGGCCCACGTAGCGAAGCGAAAACGCATTGGATGGTCAGTTGGCTTCAACTCCTGAACCAATTGGACTTTGTATGGCGTCATACCAATGATGTCTCCGAAATGTTCAGTTGTTGAGAACGACGGTGAATTGATGTTGATGGCGCTTCACGCACACTTTCTGCCACAGCAGCAATATTCTCGGGTGTACGCACTGTTTTTGGCTTTTCACGCTTTGATTTATCGATGAGGATGCCAGTTTCTTTCACTTTTTTCACAAGATAACGAATATAAGGAGCTGACGGTGATTCTCTTCTTCCAAAATCCGTACGCAATTTTCGCACACATTCTGCAACATTACCATAATTTTCAAAGTAATGTCGCAATATTTCCCAGCGTTGTTCAAGCGTATACACAACCATATTCGTTCAGCGGAAGGATAAAATTAATTATCTGTCAAAATCAGACATGAGCTAAGTGTTACCATTCACGAAATACGCACTAGTTGAAAAAAAAAAAACGTTAGATGGCGGACCCTTTATTTCTACAATTTTTGTCACCTTTTTTTTAGAGTTTTTCTTTGAGCATCGCCACATCCAACGGAACTTTACATTTCTACACTTTTCTACCTTCATAGGCAAGTTGCAACACAGTGGGGGAATGGATGTTTTAGTGGGAATTAAACCAGATTCTTCTAAAAATTCAATGCTTCTTTTGTTGGTCGACACCAAATCTCCGAACGAACAAAACACTGAGAAGTTATTTAGTTTCGGATGGATTCGAGGATGCTTAGCCGTCATTGCTTATTCGCAAAAAATATCACTTGATTCGCACTACGGTTGAACACAGAGTGATCTTTGTGAATATCAATACGTACAAACATAGATATTTCGCAAAGTAAATAATTTATTGCAACATTGGAACATGTGAATTTTCTATAATGCGAATTTGTGAAACTTTGTTATTAATGGGAACTTTATAATTTTGTGATGAGTACTGCGGAAAGAGAGTAGAAATCCCTTAATACCGCGAATCATGTCACCCGTGTACACTTAATTAAGAAAACTATTGATATAGGCGTCTGCGAGATGTTTAAATAATATTCATTAATTTATTCAAAGGATGACTACGTACATACATACGAGTAAATGCCAAAAAACAAAACTAAAGTAGTAATTTCAATTTCAATTTGCTCAAAAACTAGAGGACCAAAAGCCATGCGGTTTTTTGTGTTCGATTCAGAAATAATACGCGTATTGAATACAAACAATTTGGCACATTATTTCACAATTTTGAGTAATATTGTTAAAAAAAAACATTTTTTTTAATTTTTTACCAAGAATTTGAGTTTGAATGTGAATTATTCAAAAACTATTCACACGAATAATTTGATGTAAATTTTATATTAAAGAACAAGTTTCGGCCTTTCATATTCTATAGTACTTTATTGTAAGTGCTACCGTTGTTTTTTAATTTGTTTTTAAATTGCCTATAACTCCTAAACGGGACGAGTTGGACTCCCCCTCCCATAGTAAAAAAATGTTAGCTTTTAACTCCTCTACAAAATACCGTTATCAATTCTTGGCGCCAAAGTTATCGTACTCGTGCCATTAGGAATGATTTGGAATAGTAATTAATAAGCTCCAAGTATAAACTTAACTGCTCCAAATCTAGGGGAGCAGGAGCATTCTTGATAGCGTCTACCTTTTCGGGATTGGACTTAATACCCTCTTTGCAAATTACGTGACCCAAATCCTGGATTTCCTCTTTAAGGAACTGACATTTTTTTTAAATTGACTGTAGCATTATATTTAGATAGTCGTTTCAAAATCATTTCTAAGATTTCCAGACACTCCTTTAAATCCCTGCCACCTATCAAAATATCATCAATAAACACTTTGGTTTTCCGAATTCCTCTTAAAATTTCATCCATAGTGGCTTGAAAAATGGCTGGTGCAGACTTTACGCCAAAAATTAGTCTCCGGTGCCTAAATAATCCTTTGTGAGTATTTAGAGTCAAGAGTTCTTGACAATCTTTTTTTACTTCTAGCTGCTGAAAAGCCCCCTGCAAATCAAGCACATAAAAACATCCGCAACCAATTTCTTACACATGATTCATATCATTTCGAAGCCACAGTCGCAAAGCTACCGCCCAGATCTGGCTTCTTTTTGTATTTAACGTATAGTTTTAGTTTAGTTTTAAATGCATTTTATTTTCTTAACACTAACTCTTACATTCTAACAAAAAATGCTTAAATGCTAGCTTACAATTACTTAACAAACTTATACTAACTTACTGGCCCCACACAGGCACTCTAAGCTACTCTGAATACTTATAACTATGTCTTTCGACTTTATTTACATTTTGTTTAGAACTATTTATATTGAATACTTAAGGCTAAGAAAAAATATTTGTTAAGAAAAACTTAGCATATGGACATAATTTTTTATTTTTTATAAAAACTTAGTATCTAACTTAAAATAAACCTTAGCCTACCTAACCTAAATGCACAATACACACATAAACACACTTAGACATTATACACAATAATATACATATGTTAGTATATACCTTTATATACACTAACGCATGTATATATTACTTAAATGCTAACCTAAACCTATGTAAGCTGGCCATCGCTATTTACTGAGCAAATAGATTGGTCAGCTCTGCCTCATTAGTGAGGCTGTTCCGTAATTGACGGAAACGATGACGAAACATCTTCTCCATCATTCAACCACCAGATATGCTGGTGCTGCCGAACGACATCCCTCTTATCGCGATTCCCCACCGCCCTACTGAACCTGAGGCGATCCACACTGCCGTGTGCGACGTCTCTGTTGTAGTTGAGTCGCCTGTCCCCAGCTGTCCGAGCGACATGGAAGATTAACGGCACCGCTGATCTATCCTGGATCAACCCTATCTGATCTAGGTAGAGGAATGCTTCCGGTGGAACGAAGCCGTCAGAGCGCACACTCTCGTGGTAAAGGTAATTGGGGTAGTAAGCCCCAGATATCAGGTTATTCGTCGAAGTCATTGCTCTTGCAATGTGCCTTCGAGTCAGCTTAATTACGAAATTGTCCACTCGTATTAGGTTCGCCCTATTGTAAAGGACCTCATTAGGATAAAATTTCTTGTACTCCGACTCTGGTGTTCTGTACAAGCGAAGACAAGCCCTAAGACAAGCCCTCTCAAACACACGAATCTTTTCCATTAAGCTTGCTCTTACATTGAACCACACAGGACAACCAAATACCAGCATGGGCCTAATAAGGGCCATGTAGCAGATTACCTTTACCCTCGCATCGAGTTGGCTGCTATAAAACAGTCTCTTTGTAAGGGCAAAAGCACCTCTAGCTCTGGCCAGAGCAGCATCTACACTTTTGCCAAAATACAGAAACTGATCTAGCCAGATTCCAAGGTATCTGACTACATTTCGACAGGCAAGAGGTTGTCCGCGTTGTCCAATGATAGAGAACTTTCGCCAATTTGTTCTGGTATCCCTAGAGGCTCCAGACAATGGCGTCCTAAAGAGAATGGTTTCCGACTTCTGAAAGTTGATTTTCAACTTCCAGTCATCGCAAAATCGTCTTATCATATCGAAGTCACTTTGCAAGAGAGTATTAATGACCTCGATTTTTTTACCTGTTCTGTACGCTATCAAATCGTCTGCGTACGCAATAGTATGGGGAAGTGAACCTATCAAGTCGCTTGTAAAAATGTTGAATAGGATTGGCGAATTGACCGCGCCTTGCTGAAGACCATTTCTAATTTGAAATATTCCAACAGAAGTCACATCGCCATTTTTCACGATGAACTGTCTGTTGGTTAGCATATTATAAAGAATGTACAAGAGAGGTTTACTGATGCCCAGCCTAGTCAGCTTATAGAAAAGACCCTCTAACCATACGGTGTCGAAGGCCTTCTCCAAGTCAACAAGGCAGGCACCAGTGCACTGTTTCTTGCCTTTGTTCCATTGGATATCGGACACCAGTTTAGACGCGGCATGTGAGATATCATGTCCCGCCTTAAAACCGAATTGATTATCCGCAACTATATGTTTGTCCTCAACCCACCTAGACAGAGCTCTATTGATTACTTTTTCAAAAACCTTACTGATATTCGGAAGGAGACTTATCGACCGGAGATTCGCCGGATTGGATATATCCTTCCCCTTTTTGGGGATAGGTTGAACCACCGCCGTTTTCCAATGCGCTGGATAATGTGCATTATTCATTGCATTATTAAACAGGGTGGTGTAAATGTCCACCGCTTCTAGAGGAAGATGTCGAAGCACGATGTTCGGAATACCATCGGTCCCTACTGATTTCTTAGCCCTGATTGTGTCGAAGATCTCATGGAGTTCTTCCCTCGAAATGAAAGGGGGTAGGTCACCCTCTCTGGTCGTGACATTATTTGCCATATTTTCGTCGCTAAACCGGGTGAAACCAGAGCCCTCGGATCGCCAGTTCCCTATTTCATTTCGAATGCAGAAGTCGTGCCCCAAGACGCGACTGTCCAGGTCATAATTAGGGCCAATGATATCAATGGCCTTGTATACTTCCTGGAAAGTCGCCCCTATGGTCTCAACCTTCTCCTGTGGATCCTCGATCACAAAGAAGGCGTCATCATCAGCGGCCTCACTTGGATCAATACCTGCTATTGTCAGTAACCGTTCGTTGTCTGTTGTCCGGGCCATTTTAAGACACTGAAGGTCGTTTTGATTTTTTCTCCGAAATAGTTTATTTATTTGCGGAAACATGTTCGGGTTGCTGGTGTTTACAGCCCGAACCTTGTTGTTCCAATACAAACTTACAGAAGTTCTGTAATTCTCTTTTATTAGCGTTTGAATATTTTTAATCGACGACTTCAGTGTCCTAATCTCCGGGTCTTGTCTGTCAGTTAACTGTCTGTACAAGTTTTTAAGTCTTGTCAGAAGTCTACTTTTCTGTCGGTGCAGTGCGTCAATAGTAGGATTGCGGAACAGGTCTTCGTTAGTCGTACGTCGATACCGCGGTATTGTAGTGTCCATAGTTTGTTTAATTGCCTCGTACATTTGTTTTAGGTAATTGTCGATCTCCTCGTTTGACAAATTCCTATTGGGCGGTGGTTGGAGCGTGTTCGAAGAGAGCGCTCTTGTCAAGGTTGCGGAGAAGCGTGTCAATCGAGTCTTACTGTAGTTGTAAGAATATCTTTGGACAAACTCCTCCAATTCCGCAATTTCGTTGGGAACTGTAATTTCGGTGCTAAAACCGCAATGGTCGCTGTCATACACGAATGTGCGCAGACAGTTTAGCGTTTGTATATTCGTACCTGTGAGTCGTATACGTTCATCGTACAGCAGTAGATCCAAATAAGACCCGCCTCTGGGAAATGACGGGTTATCCGTCGCTTTAAGACCGAGTCTGTACATGACATCGTGCTGACCCCACCAATCGAGTAGTAGGTTCCCTCTAGTATTTGTCAAATTATTTCCCCAATCTCTGTGTCTAGCGTTGAAATCCCCGCCGATTATAAAATAATTCTCCCCCGATTCCAGCCTCAGAAGTCGAAAAAGCGTGTCGAGCTCTGTAATGAATAGGGTGGATTGTGAAGTATCAGGTGCATAAACAGAGGCCAAGTACAGCCGCTTTCCACTGCGGAGCGGGATGTAAACAACGACTGCCTCCAACACCCGGAACCTGCGCAACACGCCCTTGTACACTCTGTGAAATTTTATACCTTCTTTAATGAAGATCGCGACACCGCCTCCACGTTTGGATCTGGGCCGGTTTCTTCTTCTAACGATATAATTATTGTACTCCAGTTTGTGCTCATCGGTTAGCTTAGTTTCGCTAGCGAAAAGCACATCAGGAGTTTGGTCTTGTAGCAATTTAAACATTGCGGCTCTTCGTTCAATCCTAATCAGTGAATTAACATTCACTGCAAGGACCTTCAAAGTTTGCTCCACCATGTGCGTACCCATTACGACATGTGTTGCGTTAGGCCCGGCAGCAGCGTGTAGATCTGGTCCACCCGCTTGGCCTGTTCTTGAACCTGCTTTTGCAGCTGAGCCATCTGCCCTTGGATTGCAAGCAAGATGGCCAGCATGTTAGGTGCAGCTTCCGTTGTTCTCGGCGTTGGCGCCGGAGAAGCAACAGTCGCTTGCTGTACCGTAGCCCCCCTACCAGACGCCATTTGGGCGTAGGAAATTTGGGACGTGACGGCTGGTGTTTGAAACCTGACAGGTGAACCTTTGACCTCCACCTTCTGCTGCCGAGCCAGTTTTGCTTTCTTAATGTCAGCGAACTTAGGACAACCCCGATAGTTTGCGGTGTGTCCCACGTTTCCACATAAAACGCACGAGAGCTGCGACCTATCGGATGTTCCGTCAACACCCAGAGGACATTCTTCGGAACTGTGGTTCTTAGCGCACTTCACGCATCGAGGCTGCATTTGGCAGTTCGACGCGGCGTGCCCGAACCTCTGGCAGCGAACGCATTGTATAACGCCTTCGCTCCTTTTTAGTTTTTCCCAGTGAACCACCTGGCAGTCTAGGACATTGATACTCCTTAGACTATCCAGACGGCTTTCGGGACTGAGCTGCACCAGGAAGAACGGCAGACTCCGTTTCTTCCGCCTGGCTCTAGCTGTGGTAAACGGCTTTACCCCCACAAACTTGAGTCCCTCGCACTCCTTCTCTTTGAGCAGTGCCAGGATCTCCCCAGGATCAGAAGACGGTTCTAACCCCTTCAGCAGCATAGATTGCCGCTTTTCACACTTCGGTGTGAATGAGTAATGCTCCGTCGTCGTTTCCTTTAGGAGCTCTTTTACTTTCGCGTAGCCCTCCACTGTAGTGCAGTGGATGGCATGGCGATCGTTCCCCAATCTCTTTATGTTAAAACTATTACCAATGACCAGCTTACAAAGGTCTTTGGTTGCATTTACCTCTAAGTTATAGGTGTTGATAGGAGGCACCTTCTCCTTCTTCTTCTTCTTCTGCTGCTGCTGTTGTTGTTGTTGCTGCTGTTGCTTTTGTTGTTGCTGCTGATGTTGCTGTTTTTGGTATCGTTTTTGCTGCTGCGGTTGTTGCTTTAGCTGCTGCGTTTTTTGCTGCTTTTGCACTTGATGTGTTTGCTGCTGTTTCTGCGCACTTTTCACCTGCAGTGGCTGTTGCTGTTGGGATCTTGCCTTAGCTTCCTGATCCCTTTGCCTTCGGGCGAT